>CM042836.1:75723250-76453250 GCA_023653725.1 Bungarus multicinctus | reverse complement strand
TGATTCCCAGGGTGGTCCAAAAATTGTTGGAAGAAAAAGCGGAGCTGTTGTTGGTGGCACCATACTGGCCCAGGAGGCCGTGGTTTGTGGATCTGTCAACAGAAGATCCTTGGAGGATTTCTCCGCATAGAGTCTCATTCACCCAGGGTCAGATTCAACACCTGGATCCTCAATGGCTCCACCTAGCCATATGGAGGTTGAACGGAGACATCTGAGAAGCGAAAATCTCTCAACACAATCCAAGCTTCCTGACGCCCTTCAACAAACCGCATACATGGAACATTTTCTATAAATGGTGTGTTACATCCAACGTTGATCCTTTCCATCAATGGCACAACTATTAGATTTCCTTCAAGGAGGTCTCGACCAAGGTCTCTTACCGAACACTTTGAGATGACAGGTGGCGGCCCTAGCTTCGGTCGTGACCTGAAAGTTCTGAGATCTATCTCACACCACCCACGCATATGGAATTTTCTTTGGGGTGCCACGAATTTATTCCCACCGGTGGTGTACCATTACCCGACCTGGGACCTTAACAAGGTCCTCACAGCTCTCACGAGGGCTCCCTTCGAACTACTGAAAACTATGAGTCCCCACTTTCTCACTTACAAGGTGGTTTTCCTTGTAGCAATAACACCAGCACGACGTATTTCAGAACTAGCAGCCTTATCAGCCTGACAAGACCTCTGCATTTTTCATTCTGACAGAGTGGTTGTTCGTCCAGACCCGACATTCAACCCAAAAATTAATTCGGCTTTTCAAGGGCACAAGAACTTGTCCTTCTGAACTTTTGTCCGAGACCGTCTCAGGGGTTAGAATGTAAATGGTATCGATTAGATGTTAGGAGAGCTCTCGGTATGTACTTACACCGAACGGCTCCCTTCAGAAAGACTGAGGCGCTCTTTTATTTCCTTTCAGCCAATCACTCACCTTCAACTATAGGCAGGTGGTTGAAAGCTGCAATTGCTGAGGTGTACGAGACTCAATCATTACCAGTGCCTAGGGGCATAGCAGCACATTCGACCAGGAATGCCGCAACTTCAGCAGCTTGGACCACACAAGCACCAATAGCAGAAATATGTTGTGCGGCAACATGGGCTTTTTTATCGCCCTTTATTAAACATTATAAAATTGATGTATTTGCCTCAGCTGAGGCCTCCTTTGGTAGGAGAATTCTGCAACGGGTCCACACGGGCCATGGGGGGACTCCACTCTAGACGGAGACCCTCCCATAAGACAAGCCGACCTTTGGTATGTCCCATTAATGGATGCTCAAAGTAGCTCATTGGAGAAAGGATGTTGGTACTTATCTGATATGTCCATTCTCTGTGAGCTGCGATGAGCATCCAGCCCCACCCAATTTCCATCTGGTGGGTTCCTGTTCTGGCCAATGACTAAAAAATAAAAAAAATAAAAAGGCAAGGATTATATCCCTTTGTCTTCACAAAAACTGGGGGATGCTAAGGAGGAGTACGTGGAGGGGGAGGAGCATCCTATCAATCAAGCCCAGCCTATCCAAGCAAAGTCTAAGCACCTCCCACTACTGGATGCTTGATCGCAGCTCACAGAGAATGGGCGTATCAGGTAAGTACTAAGGCCCTTTTTGAGCATTGTTCCTAAATTTCTAGACTTGGTCATATGAAATCTGTTCCTTTAAGGGTTATTGTTTAAAGAAACTTGCAAGTTTGTCACTTTCAGAAATCTATCCTAGCCCTCATTGGAAATAATGGTCTATCTTTAGATAATACTGAAGTCACCAGGTAAATCACCCACTTGTTCCCTTAAGAAATTTTTAGGTCTTTTATCTATTGTACATGCCTAAATATATTGTAGAATCTTTGATAGTTAAAATAGTGAAATGCATTTTTAAAAATGGGTAACAAATATAGATGCTTTCTTTTCTGCTTCATTTTTTCCCTGTTGGATTTCACTTGAAGTATAGACGTAGCTGTCTATACAGGATAAATGGTGTCTGCATTTGCCTTTTCACTTCCCTAAGATAAACATGGGATCTATATATGGAGTTTTTTGCCTCATGTATGTAGCAGTTCAGTATTTGAAAAGATTTTGAGGCAGGTAAAACAAATTCAGTAAGACAAAATAATGCAGACATTTTAACTAGTGGATGTCTGTGGAATTTTAAGATCATGTTGGTGCTGAAGCTGCCATGGAGAAGACCAATCCTAATCTTTTACTAAATGGCTGTCATTCAATAAAGCATTGGACTTAAAACTAATAAGAAAGAAAATAAGAAAATATATAATCACTAGAGTTATTTCTTTTCTCATTTTTAAAGGACGTTTATAAGGTGTTATTAGAACTACTTAAGTTGGTGAATGTAATCCTATGCAGTAAAGAGTACTATAGGTTTTGACTTGGTATTAATTAGTCTATTTTGTAATAGTGCCTCTTTTTGAATTGCTACTCAGCTTAATAGTGATGCCTCCTGATCACTATGAAACTAGTAATGAATATTCAAGTTCAAATATTGGCTATAGATCACCTGATTAATTCCCTAGAGAGAGAGAGAGAGAGAGAGAGAGAGTGCTAAGAGAATTAGGGAAACCAAGGAGGTAAAGTGCACTTCTTAAGCTCAGCTACTTGCCTTCTAATTCCAGCTTGCTATTTGTGCCAAGTAGGGCATCTTAAATGTTTTTAGTAACTTCCAGATATTAATTGAGTTCAAGACTTCAACTAGGACTTAAGGGACCAAGCACCCCTCAAAAGCATTCTGTGATTATGAATGCTATGGTTAGTGACAGCTTATTAAGGTATTAGCAAGTATATAGTCTCTAACTCATATCATTTCCAATTATCATTGAATGGAAAATATATTTAACCTGTTGAATTTTTTAAAAAGAAAGAAACTGGAGAATTAGGTAGCCAAGACGCTTGCCCGGTTAACAAAAAAAAAATTACAGGTAGGCCTCGACTTATGACCACAAGTGAACCCAAAATTTATGTTGCTAAGTGAGACATTTATTAAGTGAGTTTTGCCCCCTTTTATGACCTGTCTTGCCACCATTGTTCAGTAAGTCATTGCAGTTGTTAAATTAGTAACGCCCTTGATAAGTGAATCTGGCTTTCCCATTGACTTTGCTAGTCAGAAGATCACAAAAAATGATCACATGACCCCAGGACACTGCAACCATCATAAATAGAAACCAGTTGTCAAGTATCCAAATTAAATCACATGATTATGGAGATGCTGCAATGGTAAAAAATATGAAAAATGGTCATAAGTCACTTTTTTCAGTGCTGTTGTAATTTTGAACAGTCACTAAATGAACTGTCATAAATCAAGGAATACTTGTATCTTCTTTTCTTTCTGTCTAAAAACTTCTGATCATGCTCATTGCTTGACGATTCTTGAACTTTATAAGTCAAATATTTTCACACCTTGATTACTGACTCACCAAAGTTTCATTGTATTATTATTGGCTATCACAGCAAAGTGACTTCCAGTGTTGTGTCCAGGTTGGAAGTGCATAGCAGAAAAGCTAAGGGCAAACATGGAATAGTAAATCCTGGCATTGTTATATATATATATATATATCGAATCCAAATTCTGGCTTAGATATGTAGATGACACTTTCATAATTTGGCCACACGGAAAGAAAAACTGGACAACTTCCTCACACACCTCAACAGCCTACACCCCAAAATACAATTCACCATGGAAACAGAAGCCAACAACCAATTTCCCTTCCTGGATGTCCTAATTTACAAAAAAACCATTGGCTCCCTAAGGACACACCATCCACCAGAAGAAAACACACACCAACCACTACTTAAACGCACAATCCCATCACCACCCTGCACAGATCAACTCCATAGCCAAAGCCCTCATCTCCAGAACCAAACGCCTAACTGACAAAGACCACCTGAGAACAGAATTACACACCCTCACTAATGTATTAATTTCCAACGGATTCCAAAGAGACACAATTACCAACCTAATCCTAAAGAAGACCCCCCCCCCCCCCCGAAACCGAGACACAGAACAGGACAACGTTATCACCCTCCTTCCCTACATCAAAGGCACTACAGATAAAATCAGCAAAATTCTCCACAAACACAATATCAGGACAGCCTTCGGCACTGACCAAAAAATAGCCAACATCCTAAGAAACCCCAAAGACAAGAACCAGCTAGAAAACCAAGGAGTTTATGAAATACCATGCAACATTTGCCCAGCCGCATTTTGTTGCAAAGATGAAGACACTGTAACAATGTTGCTCTAGTACAGGGGTGCCAAACTTGATTTCATTAAGGGCCGCATCAGGGTTGTGTTTAACCTTGGGTGGGGGGTGGAGTGGGCATGGCCAGGATGGGCGTGGCCACCTCGACATCACTCGTGTCGGGCACCTGTGAAGGCCCGAGCACTCTGCCAGTGAAAAAGAGTTCCCAAGCTCTGTTTTTGGTTGTGACTGCCTCCTGCAACCCTCTGCCAACCAAAACAGAGCTTGGGAGGACCCGCATGTGGCCCTCCCGAGTTTCGTTTTCTCTGGCAGAGGCACCACAGGCCAGTACTTTGCTGTTTCCAGGGTGTCCCTGTGGGCCAGATCTAAGCACCCTGCGGGCTGGATCTAGGCCCCAGGCCTTGTGACACCCCTGTCTAGTGCTTCAGGATTTTTTTTCACCCATAATTAACGTTCACAAATGGGCAAAATAAGATGGTTCTGACAAAGTTTAAATTTCTTCCTTCTCTTATTAAGGAATAGATTTGTTTTTACTCATCTATATTCCAATATAACAACTTTCTTGGTTACACAGACTGGATCTGAGATAAAGTTTATGTGATCTGCTAGTAATTAATAGCTACTAGTCTACTATCAAAATTGGTCATTTTTGCTAAAAGCCCTATTCCTGCAGCTTGTAGAAAGTCAATGGCCTTAGCATTGACCAAATTGATTTTTTAAAATATTTAGATATATTATTCTAAGCCTGTTGACCTAGAATCAGCAAAAGAGAGATGTCACTTTTAGGACTCAAACTTTCAAATATAATTTTTTCATTTTGCTAATGGTGATAACCAATAATCATATCCCAGCTGCAATAGAAAGTTTGAGACTTAAGGTCATCAGCCACCTGTTAGATTGTATACAGATTTGCAGCTATTGTGAGTAGATTCTGTAGAGCTGCTTCAATTCAATTTTGAGAGTGTTTGTAAAAACAGATGCCCCATTGTACATTAAATAATCTACCAAGACTAGTATTGGACCTAATTTCTGTGAAGATCAGCATGCAGCTTTGCCATTTGAAATATAGGATCAAATTATTGGATGCTGGGGGTGGGGTGGGGAGACAAGCTCTTTGGGGATTCCTTGTCCTGGACTCTCTTGCAGTTAATGAGAATGGGCGTCTCAGTTAAGCCAATGCCCTTTCTAATAAGACTTTTTGTTGTCATAGAAGTCATATTATTTTGATATATCATGAGCCATTGACCCATTGTGTTGGTTGGCATGCTCCTGAGAAAGTCTGATCTGAATTGAAACAAAAAATACTAGATACTGATATTCAGCATGAAATAAAATCTTACTTTTGGGTAAATATGCTTGTTGGAGAAATCATTCTTTCCTGTCAAATGTTTGTCAAGCAATCTCTGCCCATTCTGTAGAACAGCTTTCATTCTCACCATTACAATGTTTTCCCACCTTCATAGTAAGAAGGAAAATTAAATCACAATATTGTACAAGAGACTTTGGCCCTTGCTCACTAGAAAATAATAGTCTTGCCTGTACTTCTGCAATGTAATGGACCATCTCTATGGTGTGGCAAATTACCAAATAATGCTTTTCTTAGGAGACTTGCACACCCACTGAAAGGATAATACTTTCCTCCTCCTAACTGATAAATACTGGATATCTGTGCTCACAATTAGTTGCATTTATAATTCCTTGACATCTTCAATTGATTAACAATTATGGTACCTTTGATATATTGTAATTTAAGCATCTGTTGTAACTTACTACTATATCCACACTAGATTCTTTTCTACTTTCTAGTGCACTTTTTTAAACTAACAAAGCAAGTTTTTTTCCATTGTTTTGAAGAAATAATTCAAAATGATAGGCATGTGCTAAAACAAAGTTTTACAGAATGCTGGGTGTTAATTATTTTCACTATGTTCTGAGCAATTATTTTTCTTCTTTAAAATTTCAGTTTAATTTTGTTGGAAGAATTCTTGGGCCTAGAGGGCTAACAGCTAAACAACTTGAGGCTGAAACAGGATGTAAGATAATGGTCCGAGGCAAAGGGTCCATGAGAGACAAGAAGAAGGTAAGTTCATTAAAAAATAGCAATTGATTGTCAGGAAAACTTTTTCACAGATGGCAGACTTTCCAATATAATTAACTGATTAAACTAATAAAATACTCAACAGTTTACTATGTTACTAAATTGTGTAGTACTTTGGAAAAAACTTATTTGCTTTATCCAAATGGTTTATACATATAATGTTATGTGTCTTGAAGGAAAACTTGAGGCTTTGCTTACCTACAGAGGGTGTGTGGGTATATAGGTGTGTTGGTGGAATGTTTACTGGGATTCTGTCACATACATCAGTAATCCTCCAAATGTGGAGGGAATTAAATTTATCATTAAAAAAAAATTAAATGCAATCTTATTTTCAAGAATAGAATGACTACTATATTTTTTTTAAAAAAATGGAAAATCTCCCTGTTACAACTTCATAGTATATTTGGACTATGCAAAGAGCTTCAAGAAATTATGTATTTCAGTAAGCCCTAATACATAAACTAACTACTAAGAAATAGCTGTTAACAATCACAGTTAACCATGACTGATTTTAATGCTTGAGGTCTGTAATCTGTAATGTCTGTAACGTATGATTGAGATGTTCATTGCAAAAATCCTAAAGACAATATCTTATTTAGAAAAAGAACTCACTTTTCTACTATAATTACCATCACTCATTTCATGGTCATAAGCCTTCACTGAAAAACAGATGAAATCTGTTTTTAAAAAAGTTGCTATATTTTGAGAGTTTGATGCAAAACATAGATTGTTTTTTAATTTGAAGACTACTAATTCAATTTGTATATCAGCACTAAGGCTGCTAAGGTATTTAGTTTTCACTTTATAATAATATAAATACTAATATACAAAAGTATTCAAAATAATTTTTTACATTCTCCAGAGTTCTTCTGATTATTATGTGAAATATAAAAAGCAAAGTTAAGATATAACATTATTTATTTTTAGCTTGACTATATTTTAAATACTAAAGCGAAGAATGATTATACTGTAGTGCTAAATTTGAGCTCAGATCCTCTTCCTCCTCCTCCTTACTTCTGCCAATTAATGTTTACCAATAAATTTTGTATTTTCTCTACATTTCTTCAATATCCTAAGAGCATAATTTTACGGGGTGGTAGCATCCAGCAAACATCTAGGTTTAGAAACATACCTCTAACATACAGAACTTAGGTTGTTTGAATGGAGGGAACATCAACTAGTAGAGTATATCAACACTGGAAACAGGAAAACATCCTGGAAGATGGCACATGTGTATTGCTGCCATTGCAAGTTGGTGAAGTCATCAGCAATTCAGTTTCACTTTGGGAGGCTTATTTTCTGATCAGCATCAATATATAATTACATTCTCTTTGTGTGTGTGTGTGTGTGTGTGTGTGTGGGGTGGGATTCAATTTTTTTTGTACTACCAGTTCTGTGGGCGTGGCTTGGTGGGCATGGCAGGGAAGGATACTGTAAAATCTCCAGTCAGAGCTGGTATTTGCCGGTTCTCCCAATTACTCAAAATTTCCACTGCCGGTTCTCCAGAACTGGTCAGAACCTGCTGAATACCACCATTGGAGTGTGTGTGTGTGTGTATATGCGTGTGTGTGCTAGAATTGTTGTGCACAGGAATAGCAGCTTCTCTCTGTGTTGCTTATGTCTTAAGACCTTGAGTGAAATTAAAGCATGTCTGTTTATTTCAGAATGTTAAGGTACACTGAGCTAGTGGATATATGGAAATTTGATAGCATTCTCTAGAAATATAGTCCTATTACCTGGTTGTGTAGGAAAAGATGCTATGTAATTGCTCTCTAATACTGTCTTTTACTCAATTTGTAAAAAAATTACTTAGCTAGTAATAATAGTAATAAATAATAGTAATTTGTTGAAATTTTAATTATTTTAGATCTATAATTTAATTATGTATAATAAAGTCAGTTTTGAGGTTCTTTTTGAAAACACAACCCATTTTTATTACCAAATGCTGTTAATGCATGTCTTAAGTGGTAATTAGATTGCATTCAATTTAAAGAATTTGTAGGGGGGAACCTTCAAATTTGTATAGTTATCCACCTTACCAAAAGCTAATTACATAACAATCAGTGTTTCTTCCTAAATACTTTACAAGGGCCTTCATCCTTCATTTAGTTCTTTCTTAGTCTTCAGATCTATAAATCATTAATTCATTTTATTTCTTCTTTCAGAAAAAATCAAAATAAAGTTCTAGTTGTTCAAAAAAAAGTTTTTGTTTTATAAATAATTTTGATAATTTTGTTGGTGTCATATACCAACACTACATTATTTATAGAAATTTTCTCTTAAATTATGACAGTATAAGTTAATATCAGTTTAGTAATAGCAATAACAATGGCACTTACATATCGCTGCATAGTGCTTTACAGCATTCTCTAAGTGATTTACAATGTCAGCATATTGCCACCAACAATCTGGGCCCTCACTTTACTGACGTTGGAAGGATGGAAGGCTGAGTCCCAGGCTTGAGCTAGTCCTGGATGTGTGCAGAGTTAGCTTGCAATATTGTATTCTGTGCCACCATGTTTACCTAAATTTTCTTTCAAGTATCCCTCTGTATGAAGTATGTTGCTTTATTTTAAATTTTATATTAAGCATTTCCAATACTTGATGTTCAATAGTGTTCTAGCATCCAGCCTCCTTGTATACAACTAAATTTAGATCCAGTTCATAATATCTTGTGAATATTGTGTATTTTCTTAGTATGATAAGACATCTGGCAGATTTATGGGAGAATTTATCTTCTAATGAGAGATCTCTATGTGCAGAAGAAAAAGAATAGGATTGATTGCACACAGTCTAAAATTTCAAAGCGCTTCTAGATTATTTGCATGCCTAATTACTGTGCATTCAAAATTAAGTGAACTATATAGCTGCTTGGAACTGGAAAATGAAAAGCAATCTTTTATGGAGAAAATATCACATTTGCATGTTTGCTTTTTATATTTTAGAATTAGATTTTTTCCCCCACATGTGTAATAATAGTGTCTAAAAATATGCTTTGGTATTAAATGAGTGAATGGGACCCTGAAACATCAGCTTCGCTTTGATGTAGCACAGCAAAGTGATGTTGAGAAAAACTTAGCAGTGATGTGCATTTTAGTGATAATGGACTATGTCAGAATAGCAATTAATTATCTGCTTTGCTTGATACGGAAAACAGTGGTCCATACCAATCTTCCTACTCCTTGGGAGTATTTTGTTCAAATGTTTCTGTTAGTGAAGGATATTAATACACATTTGAGTTTGCTTAGTTTTTTATTTGATTTGTATGACTGCAGTAAATAAAGCAATTATACTTGAGTTCTTGATGTTTTGTCTAAACTATGTGGGAAAGTAGTGAAAATAATAGTTTACATATGTATGTAAGAAAATCTGCTAAATTAATTGAAGAACAGCTCAGTAATTATGCAATTAATTTACCCAGTTTCACTGTACTACCTCTGTTTCTTTGGCATTACATTAATAATTTGATTTGAACTGGTACAAAGAAGAAGCCAAAGAAACCAGGTGTGGCAGTATTTCAGATACATTTATACATGTATAAAAACTAGTGGGGGGAAAAGTAGAACTCAGAATTTGATATAATTCCTGTAATTATTAGGTTCTTTTTCATTTTAATAACAATTGTCTTAAAATGAATGAGATAATCTTTATAGTATTGTGTTTCTCATAAAACACGACCCTTAAAAACCTTGCACATATATATATATATATACACACACGAAGCTTAAAAACCTTGCACATATATATATATATATATACACACATACACACATACACACACACACACACACACACACACACACACACACACACACACGCTAGGCAGCAGCACAGCCAGCACCAGGCCAAAAGTTAGCCTGCTCAGAAAATTCTGGAGGGCCTATTGTTTCTCAGTTGTCCTTACATAGAGCATTCTCAAAAAATTGGATTAAATGTAAATTGGTTTTTCATTCATCTAGAATGTTGAGTCAATTCAACAGGAGGAAGTATAATATTCAATAACAACATAGTATAATCCTCTCAAATTTTATAAACAAATTTAATTCAGATCAATTAAAACAAAAAGGGGGAGAGAGAGTAATCATAGGGTTCCTACCCCTGTGGTGGTGCAGGATCCTGACATGCCAACTGTCTATACATACATAATTATAACCTGCTACAGAGTCCTCATTGTTGAGGAAGTTAAAGAAGCACAATGGCAAGCAGAGGTGGAGCTAAGGCATGGACCCATGATAAGTCCAAAAAAGCTAAGGGTCCTTCAAAGGCAACAGAGAAAGATTCTACCTGACGCCAAAAGGCGCTGGAAAGGCAAATTGATAAATGGACTAGAGAGGCTGAACAGTCTTCCCAGCCTCCCCCTCCAACGCAACTGCCTCAGCCCCACCCCACCCCAGTAGCATTAGATCTGTCCATGCCTCTGCTAGGCCTAGTAATTTTGTCCAGGCCTCATCAGGAGTTCAGGTTTCACGTCAAGTCCCCGAGGTGACTTTCACCCCGACAGCAGCGGGCCTATGCTAGGAGGAGTTGCTGCCAGATGAGATTCCAGAAACAATGAAAGCATGGATGGAGCTGGCAATCTGCAAGGGGATTGCAACGGGGGTGCAGCAATATGTGATGGCAAGGCAGAGACCAGTGTCAGAATGCGACTCACAATCAGTAAGATCTCTATGCAGAACTGACCTGCATTATCCTCAGGTACCTCCTCAAGGGGAGCTTTCTATGATTTCCAATACACATTCACACAAGTTCCAGGAGGAGGGAGAAGGAGAGGATCAAATGGATCAATTAGAGGCAGTCTTAGTTCACGATAGTGAAGTGCCCCCAGAGGGGGGCCCCTAGAAAGAGGCATGTCTGTTGACGAGGACATCAAGCCTGACCAATCTACTTTTATGGGACTGTTTTGTCTGATTCCTCCTCTTTAAGACAAAAACCACAGCTCGCCTTGAAAAGTCTTCTTCTATTCCACAACCAGAATCTCTAGAAGAATTAGATGATTTGATTTTCTCACAGCCCATTAACGAGGTTGGGGTTATTCCGGTTCCACAAATGTTTTTAGATCTGATCCAGAAACAATGGACCTCAGCAGCAGTGTATCTAGCCCCTACATGTTTCGATAAAAAATTCTTCAATTTAGTTTAGGAATTCTCTAATTCCTTGAGTACCCCAGAAGTAGATGAGCCAGTAATGGCTTTGGTATCCTCAGCTATTCCCACTGAGGCGGAGGAGGTCCTTAAACCAGAGAGAAGAAAGCTGAGATTGCTCTCAGAAAGGCACATCAATCCGATGCGTGGGCCATAAGGGCGGCAACTGCTGCATCCTTCTTCACTAGGACATCCCTCAGATGGCTTCGTCACCTAAGGGACACCATACCAAATTCTAATATTAAGCCCATCAGGAGATCGCCAAATTGATTGCAGCTGCAGAGTTTTCGGCGGATGCTACTTTTCATTCAAATTTTCAGCTTGGGCCATGGCATCACAGGTTACAGCCCGCCGTTTGCTTTGCCTGAGACATTGGCAAGCTGATTCCAAACATAAATGCAGGCTAGCTTCCTCCCCAATTTTGGGTGACAAATTATTTGGCGCTGTCTTGGATCTGCTGTTAATTGAGACTAGAAGCAAGAAGAAGATTCTCCCTCCTTCGATGCTCAGACAGCAGGAACTATCAGCCCTTTCGCAGAGGCTCCTTTCGTCCCTATTATCAAGGTCCATTATCCCCTAGATTCCAGAGGGTATCAGGATATAGGGGCACCCAGCAGTCCGATCGATCAGAATTCTCTGACAGACCTCATATGGGGGGACAGCGGAAGAGACCTTTTAGGGGGACAGGAAACATGTTTCCGTTGTCCACGATAAATCTAGAGATCTCGCTCCCATTGGAGGACGATTGAGACTCTTTGCAGACCGTTGGGAATCTTCCACATTAGATTCCTGGATGCACGACACCATCAGATTTGGCCTGGCTCTAGAGTTCCACTCCACACCCCCGAACTTTTTCATGAAATGTCCTATTTCCAGGAATCCCGTTAAACGGAACCTGATGGAGACAGCGATCAATCACTTACTGGAAATCAAAGCCATCCAACCGGTATCCTGGGATCAACAGTGACCGGGGTTCTATTCACTACTTTTTGTAGTCCCTAAGAGTTCGGGGGGATGGAGGACAATCCTAGATTTAAAACAACTTAACCGCACTCTAGTCTATCGCAAATTTAAAATGAGTATGTTACAAACCATTCTGCTTAGCATAAGAAAGGGTGACTTTTAAACTTCCATCGATTTAACAGAGGCCTACTTACACATACCAATCAGACCTTCACACACCAAATTTCTCAGGTTCTGCTACAACAACCAGCATTTTGAATACGTCGCTCTGTCCTTTGGGTTGTCATCTGCCCCCAGGACTTTTACAAAGGTTCTGGCAGCTCTGGCTGCTCACCTTAGGATCGCTCCTGTGAGACTCTAGTGCTACCTGGATGACATCTTGATATTATCTTCCTCATCCAAGCAAGCAGAATTGGATACTCAAATTACATTGCGAACCCTGCAACGTTACGGTTTCTCCATTAATTGGGCAGAGTCAATTGTCTCCCTCCACACACCTAACTCACCTGGGTTTGATAATAGACACAATTGAAGGAAGGTATTTCTATTCCCCGAAAGACAGGAGAGCATTAAGAACTTAGCTCAGCTTATCAGATCCCTCAAACAGGTTCCTCTAGCCGATCTGTCTAAATTACTGGGGAAAATGATTTCCTGTATTTCCATTATTCCCTGGGCCCGGTTCCATGCTAGGTCGTTCCAATGGTACCTGCTTCTGTTTCAAAGAGCGGGATGAAGCAACTCCAAGACCTGAGTATTGGTTCCAACGAAAGTCCTGCTCTCGCTGCACTGGTGGACTGTTCCAGCCATCAACAGGGATTGTCCACTGCAAGAGCCCCACAGACTCACCATCACTATCAATGCAGTCTGTTCGGATGGGGAGCACATTTCCAGGCCCTCTCGACTCAAGGGCGTTGGTCAGCAGCAGAGCAGTCGAACAACATAAATTGGTTAGAGCTCAGGGCAGTCCACCTGGCCCTTTGCAGTTTCCTTCCGCACATTGGAAGGAAACACATGCTCATTCTTACAGACAACATTACTACAAAAGCACACATCAACAGACAAGGGGCTACCCACTCGAAACAACTCATGTGGGAAGCAGAGAAACTGTGCCTTTGGGTTTCATCAGATTGGAACATATCTCAGGTCTGACAAACACACAGGCAGACTGGTTAAGCAGGGCCACAGTCGACAAATCAGAGTGGCGCCTACACCCAGAACTGTTTCAAGTGGCAGTGCAGAGATTTGAACTGCCAGCTATAGATCTGTTCGCTTCTCCCCTGAACGCGCAGCACCCAAGGTTCATTTCGAGATACCCTTCCCATGGAGCGGAGAATGTCAACGCCCTACGTTGCCGGTGACCTCAGGGACTCCTATATGCCTTCCCCCCTCTTCTGTTGATACCCAAAGTGATCCAAAAGATGCTGGAAGAGAAAGCGGAACTGATCTTGGTGGCACCTTTCTGGCCTAGGAGACCATGGTTCGCGGATCTGAAGGGTTTGTCCACAGAAGACCCATGGAAAATTCCACTGCACAGAATTCTACTCACCCAGGGACCAATCCAACACCCGGACCTTCAATGCCTACACCTAGCTGTTTGGAGGTTGAGCTGTGACATTTAAGGAAGGAGAACCTCTCGACTAGTGTGATCAACACCATTCAAGCAGCTCGGCGCCCCTCAACAAGCCACATCTATAATGCCACATGGAACATTTTCTATAAATGGTGTTCAAAATCCAAAGTAGACCCTTTTGCTCCATCAGTGGCACAAGTTTTAGAGTTTCTTCAAGACGGATTCGACAGGGGTCTCTCACCAACACCTTAAGACAACAGGTTGCGGCTATTGCATCGTTGGTGACCTGGCAGGATTTAACGTCCATCTCCCACCACCCTCGGATAAAGAGCTTTCTCCGGGGAGCCACAAACCTATGTCCGCCAATGGTACATCTTTACCTGACCTGGGACCTTAACAAGGTACTCACAGCACTTTCGAAGGCCCCATTTGAACCACTGAAAGCTACCAGTCTCCATTTTCTCACATACAAAGTAGTCTTCCTCGTTGCTATAACATCAGCACGACATATCTCAGAACTAGCGGCACTATCGGCCAGAAAAGACCTCTGTATTTTTCATACAGATAGGGTCGTTCTGCGACCAGACCCCACTTTTATACCAAACGTCAATTCAGCCTTCCACAGGGCACAAGAACTGGTTCTCCCAAACTTTTGCCCCAGGCCTTCACAAGAACTGGAGTATCAATAGCACCGGCTGGATGTCCTCAGAGCTCTTCGTACGTACTTACATTGAATGGTTCCCTTCAGGAAGACTGAAGCCCCTTTTCTATCTTTTCAGCCAACCACTCAGGGGCATAAGGTCTCACCCTCAACTATAGGCAGATGGTTGAAAGCCACAATAGCTAAAGCATGCGAGACTCAATTATTACCTGTGCCTAGAGGCATCACGGCTCATTCAACAAGAAGCGTGGCAACCTCAGCGGCCTGGGCTACTCAAGCCTCTATAGCAGAAATATGTAGAGCAGTGACATGGGTTTCTCCATCGCCCTTTATTAGACATTACAAAATTGATGTCTTTATATCTGCTGAAGCCTCCTTTGGCAGGAGGGTGTTATAACGAGTCCACTCGGACAGTGGTGGAGTTCCAGCCCAGACGGAGACCCTCTCGTAGGACAAGCCAAGCTTTGGTATGTCCCACTCTGGATGCTCGGAGCAGCTCAATAGAGACAGGGCGTTGGTACTTATCTGATACGCCTGTTCTCTGTGAGCTGCGACGAGCATCCAACCCCACCCAGTATCCGTCTAGTGGGATCCTGTTCTGGCCAACGACTAATTGACAGAATACAGAAACCAATGAATGACTAAATCACAGAAGAGGGCAGGGATCGCATCTCCTTGTCTTCGCCAAAACTGGGGGATGCTAGGGAGGAGCCAGGGAGGAGCAACAGTGTCCTAAAAGTTAAGCCCAGCCTATCCGAGCAGAGACTAAGTACTTCCCACTCTCTGGATGCTCGTTGCAGCTCACAGAGATCGGGCATATCAGGTAAGTACCAACGCCCTTTTCTGTCGGAGTTTGGGGGAGAGAAAGAAATACTTCTGCTGCTCTCCTTGCATGAAGCCAAAAGGAGAAGCAGCAGAGACCCTGGGAAAATCCCCCAAAATTGCAGGAAACCCCCCCCTCCCCTGGTTTTCCTACCGATCGATCGTTCTTTATTTGGGATTGCAAGATATCCCCCCTCCCTCCCTCCCCTTCTCCCTCTCTCTTCCTGAGAATGGAGCTGGAAAGCAGGTTAGTGAAGGAGTGAGGCTGCCTTGGAGGGGGTGTGTGTGGTAGGGACCTGTGTGTGTGTGTGAGAGAGAGAACATTACCACCAGCCCTCCGAGGATCTCTCTCCTCTCTCCCTCTCACTTTTCCCCCCTCCCCCATCGGCAGTAGAGGAGCTTCAGTGCCTGGCTGGTAGGAAGGCACATCGCTCGCTATTTTTGGCCATGAAAGAAGCGGCCCAGGAGTCAGGCTTTTTCGGGGGTCAAAAGAAAATAAGGCCCTGTCTTATTTTCTAAGAAACTGTAGTTATATAAGGCAGTTTTTCTATATGTGAGCATGCTTGTGTGATAAATTGGCACACTATTACATAAGAGTATTAAAGGGAAAAACTAGTTTTGTATATAATAATAATGAACTCAGTTGAGTATAGCAAGAAAGGGCTATTGAAATGAGCAGAATGTATTAGTGTGTTTGGAAGATGCTCAGATTTGGGGGAGGGGGAGAAAGAGGCCTAAGGTGATTGTCACGTTTTCCCTGCCCCCAAATGAAGTCTGAGAATTTATAATGGTATCTTATTTTCAATTAAGTTATATTGTGATAGCAGTACAAAGTGAGAAAATCCTTAGATCTCAAATTATTCTTTTGTCTTTCTTACTCAGTTAAAACTCTAGAAAGTTTTTATGTTGAATTCTCCCTGTCAGCAATAGAAAGTGCTTTTTGGCCATTTAATGATAATTGTTAGGTTTTCAGAAATACAAAATGCACAATGAAGCATATAAGCACACACACTCATACCGTATGTGGTTCTAATACTGTCCAATAATCTGACTTGTTGCAATTAAGGTTAACCAATTAAATGTGATATTTCATTTTTTTTAGGAAGAACAAAACAGAGGCAAGCCTAATTGGGAACATCTGAATGAAGATTTGCATGTATTAATCACTGTGGAAGATGCTCAAAATAGAGCAGAAATCAAATTGAAGAGGGCTGTGGAGGAAGTAAAAAAATTACTGGTACCTGCAGTAAGTAATATTATTGACATATTGATGTTTGATATGTGTTCCTTAAGGTTATATTATCTTCCACGTGGTACTTACATTGTATATAATTAAAGGAAATATGTTCAAGTAAAATATTTTTCATCTAAAGCATTGTTGGTATATGAGGCACTGTAATGTACAAATAAGATTTGAATGTAGGATATCAATTGCTTTTTCAAAAGCAACACTCTGATTTGAAAAGCGTAGTGTATAATTAGTGCATACGTAGAAGACATATACATAGATTTATAGGAGAAACAGGAATATTTCAGACAATTTTTACTATTGTTTGGAGAGCAGTATGAGGTTGTTCACTTAAATAAAGCATCCCATCTCTGTAATAAGTGACTTTTAAAGTTATAAGACTCAGTTAGACTTGTGGAATTTTCATAAACTGTTTATAATAAGGAGGGCCATAAGGAAAAAATTTGTTAAGCACGGCATGACCCTTGTATATTCTGTAGTAGTTAACACTGCAATCTATATATTCTATCCAGATGGGTAGAAAGAGGGTGCATCAGATCTCATTAAGTTATACAGTACTATTGACTAGCTATAAGTTTGAGATTTGATTTCATAATTTACTGAGGCAACATTTTTCTTATAAAATTGTTCTGCTGAATGTAGATATCAGAGAAATGTACTAAAGAAGTCAGTATATTGGCTATACTTTATTATATCATTTATCTTCCATAAAAGACCATTTTGGAGATGGGAATATTTCATGCCAAGTATGTGCATGAATGAGCAGGATTTTTTGTTATATGAATTTTATAGATTTTATAAAGAAAGAAACATGCAGAGGAAGAAAACTAATGTACCAATACAAAAATACAACACACAATTTGCTTAATATAGAAGGAATATAGAAAGAAAAGTCCCTTAGAGACCCTTATAAAGTTGGATATGTTTTATAGAAACTCATATTAGAAGGATTTTTCTAAAATTATATGTTGTTGTATCTTAATAGTTGTATACTAACTATAATAAAATTATTAGAAAGGCATAAATATGTCTTTGTTATACCATTGAAAAATTAAATTCTGATGACTGCTAGTAGAATGATACAACTCTATTTAAAATCAGTTCAGAAGAGACTTGCTTGATTTCATTCATTGAGAACAATTGAAACTGCAAGTAAAGATGCAATTTTAGTAAAAATTGAAAGCCAATGTGATTTAGTGGCCAAGGAAGATACTAAGTTCCAATCCTCCCATAGTCTTGAAAACTAGCTAGGTGACTTTTAAACAGCTATACTGTCTCAATCCTACCATCTCATATAGTGCTTGTTATAGAGAAAATAGGAGGAGTAATATTAAATATTTCATCTTATGTAGGCCACAAATAAAAGCAGGATAAAAATCAAAGAAATATTAAAAGAAAGTATATTCTTATCAGGGATATAGTATAGTTTATTTCCTTAAAACAAAATCTAAAAAATTCATTGATTTAAATTTTGCCCATGTAGCTAATTAATCAATTCTTCAAAAATAAATTAATTTAGTTCCATTTTTGGTCTTAAATGGAAATTGTTTGCTTTGATACAGTACACATAGTAATTTGTAACTAAAGTGATCTCAGTTGTAGATATATTAAATTTAAAATATAATTGTGCTGATGTTTTGTTTAAATCTAAAGACTGAACAGTTAGCTGTGTTAAACGTTTAATTAATGTGTGTCATCAGAGTGATTTTAGTTGGTTTGGATAAGGATATAAAGATGAAGTGTGCAAAAGTTATTTTTGAGTTCTAATTGCAGATAATCAAATTTGCCAATATTTTTAATACGGATCATTGTTTATTATTGATCCAGAGTTTCGTACTCTGTATCCTTTTATCTCAGTTAATATTTTAATATATATCCAAAATATACTTTATGTACATGTTAGTTATTTTTTTCTTTATTTTTTTCAATTTTTACTTGGAGGGAAAATAGAGTTTTATTTGGCTGCCTCTATCTAAATGATGTTAACTACATGGACATGATGTTAGTAGTTTAAAATACTACCACACTAAAGGCTACGATTCTTAACTGTAGCCATCAAGTTATATTTAGAAATCTATTTTTGACTCAGATTGTAGTTTGTATTGATTCTACCAAATATTCTTTGTAAACTTTTTAGTTTGATTCAGGAAATATCCTTGGTAGGCATATTGTAGGATAAATTGATATTAGTATCTGTAATACACAGAGCTTGTTTAACAAGATATAATATATAGGTTAGCACAACATTAAGTTGTAGACCATTAGTTTGCCAGCTGCATTGGATTTTTCATTCAGATTCATATATTGCACTGAGCTAAAAGAAAAGTATGGCTTAGCACAAGGATCTTCAAACTTGATAAGTTTAAGACTTGTGGATTTCAACTCCCAGACTTCCTGAGCTAACATGACTGGAGGAGGAATTCTGGGAGTTGAAGTCCACAAGTCTTAAAGCTGTCAAGTTTGAAGACCATCTTTACCTTGCAGAATTATGTTCAGCATTCTGCCAGCCAACCAGTTTATTATAGTGTAAACAGTTGACTTCATTCTTCACCTCTCAGTTGATACTTTCTTTCTTTCTTTCTTTCTTTCTTTCTTTCTTTCTTTCTTTCTTTCTTTCTTTCTTTCTTTCTTTCTTTCTTTCTTTCTTTCTTTCTTTCTTTCTTTCTTTCTTTCTTTCTTTCTTTCTTTCTTTCTTTCTTTCTTTCTTTCTTTCTTTCTTTCTTTCTAGTATATCTAAACATTGTGTGGTTCTTGAAACTATTAAATATACATAATATGTTAAACTTCTTTGACACGGTATAGTGTCCTTTTGGATAAAACATTTTACAATTCTGCTTCAGTGTTTGTCCAAGTATGTTTGTTTTGCCCTCTTGTTTCTCTAGTTTTGTTTTGATTCCATATTTGATATCACCAAATCATGCGAGTTTGCAATTAGAGGGAATAATAAGTATCAATACATATTGTTTTGGAAGTTCAAACAATCAATTGCTTATGCTGTGTTCAAATGGAAAGTAGTTTATGCATTTTAAGGGATTGTTTTACATTATTTTTTTCTAGCAAAAATCATATTCTATAACTTTCTGTAAAGATATAGTCAATCTCTTTGCTTTTTGTACTGGGTAGGGAATTCAGGAAGAACAGAAAGTTTTATTGCGATACAAACCCCTGCTAAAGGTTTCAGTTATAGATTATGTACTTTTCCCAATACTGCACATCTAAGAATGCCTCTATAATAAAGCTTTAAAATATGCAGATTTGAACAAACATTCATATAACCTTGAGTACCATAGCTATATCAACCAATAATTAATTGTAGTTAAAAGTAATTCTGTATCATCGTCACACTTAGCAATTTTAGAAACTACTTTTGTAAATTGATCATTCTTTAACATTAGTTCCCGGCATATTTTAAAATTTAGGAGTTCAATATTTGTTGTAGATTATGTTTCATCTCTAGTTTATCATACTTTTGGCCATGAAGAGAATTTAGACCTGATTTAAAGATAGGGTTTTCTTATTTTAACAGAATTTCTTCCTGAAAAACTTTCTCCAAGGGATTCATTAATTTTGCAACATTAATTCACTTAATCAGATAAAGTGGTAAAAGGATCAGAAGGTTAGATGGTGATTGGTAAACAGAAATTGAAATTTCATAAAATGAAGGGATAAAGTGAGTGGTTCCAGATTTGAGAGTTGGTAGAATTGAATTCTGAATGAAAATGCACTTCAAGGAACAGGACTGTAGTTTTGTGATACTCCTTGGTTTAGTTTTATTTCTCGGGCCTAGATAGCCACAGCGATTGACTTTCTTCACTTCTAGTCATTCATCTGTTATGTCCTTTCTTAAATAAATATAGCCGGGCCAGAATGGCCATGCTGTAATGTCTTAGTCTATTCTAGATTACTATGCACATTCTACACAAGGCTGTCCTTACATGGAAATAATATTACTTCAATTCTCAAGAATCTGTTATGGGGAATATCTCTTTATATCAATCTACCTCAGAGTATCGGTGCTAACTTACAAAATTCAAAATTCTTAGGCCTAAGTACTTGTCAGAATACCTCTCATAATGTGTACCGACCAGCATACTGAGATTTGTGGAGTGGATTTTGATAGTATTGTTGGGGAAGTTAATAAGAATCATGTCAGTAATGATTTCTTTACTTTAAACAATTCTGCTTTTTTCTGTAGTTTTATTAAGAGGTTAGATGCACCTCTTTATGTAAGATCAGTGCTGTGAAGCATGTAGCCCAGGGGCCACATGTGACCTGCTAAACAGCCTTGTGTAGTTGGCTAACATTTTTTTAAAAATTAATTCACTACTATCACCCTGAAAGACCATTGCTGAGCACTTGTAACTCTCACCACCACTTCCTGTGCTGTCACCATTTCTCTAGCTATTAAATAATTGATTGATGCACCAGCTATTTCTTTATATTGATGTTTAACTTATCAATGTGGCCCTTTCCCCTCTACAAGTTTTGCAGGTCTGAATTAAACCTTTGAAATCCCTTGACTTGTTTGTTCTTGACTGCTCAGAAAGTTCCATAAACATATAGAAAGTTCAGTTCTTATTTGTTTGTTTTTTATTATACATTCTTCAGTATTGTTAAGATTAAAAGTGCATAAGTTTTAGTAATTATAACAATGAATCAAATTAAAGAAAAAAAGCTTTATTGATGAGAGAATAAAAGCATGAATCTTTCACATTTGAATTGAATACGGCTTCTTTTTCACCATTAGATTTTTCCCAAAGCACGCATTGCAAAATACAGATGAATTCTATTTTTATTTTCCCACTGTATTTGAAAATTAGTTTGATTTTATGTTCTCCTTGTTATTCTAAAAAGGGAGATATATTAGTTGTACAAATGTTTTTAAAAACATCTACAGTAGAACTTCTGGTCACGACCATAATTCGTTTCATAACTTTGGATGCAACCCCAACCTAATTTTGGAAATTTGATGCTTACAAAAAAAATGGTGCGAATTGGAAATTGGCCGCAAAAACAAAAAAAAATTGTGAATTTTTTTGTTGGAACCCAATTTGGTCATGGTCAGAAGCGTTCATCACCAAAGGTTCTACTGTATTAGGATTGTAAATCTACTACATAGATTCTCCTTTGTGACAGTTTTCATTGGAACATAGCTGCTGCATTTTCAGTGTTGTTCTTCTCAAAATAAAATCTTGAATCCATACATTCTGATACCTGTGTATCAACTTTGGGGTTAAAGCCAATGATGATTTGAAAGGAAGATTTGAGTTTGAGGCTCTGCTTATTTATGAAGTTTGTTGATTGGTCTTGTTCAGACTGTTTAGCTGTTGTGCGAATAAAATATTGCAACAAATTCTTTGAGAAGTGGCATATAGTGTTAACATTCAAGAAATAATTAGCTTCCTCTATGATAATTATACAGGGAGTTAAATTTGCACTTTGAGGATTATATTTAGAAAAATGTGTTTTCCTAACGGTGAATGTTTTACAAATTTGATGGTTTTACTCAGTCTCTGCTCTTCCAAATTTAATCTTTTAATTCTAATTTTAATATTAACATTCTTAATCTAATCTAACTTCTAATAATGACACAACTGTAACTGATCCGTACTATATTTTCTGCCCAATTCATCCTGTGACTGGACAGGATCGTCTGCATGAGAAATGGAGGTTGCTTTCCTGTAAATAGAGTTCTTCCGGAGTGCCATTGTCTAATCAATTATCTGTAGTGTTTCCCTCTTTGGGGAATGTTTTAATTAGTGAAAGATAAGCAAGGCAACCAAATACATTGTCTTCATTTGTTGAATGGAGCTTCCTGTGTGTTTGGTGACTAAAGTTTTCAGTATTCCCAGCAGTTATTTGTTTGGACAGGGTGACTAAGGAAGAATTCTCCTAACAGGCAAGGAGCTTCTTCTTTCTAACTCCAGTTTTTGTGTCATGTTCCAGGTCTTCCAAAGGTTGATAAGTTCCTCCCCGAAAAAGTAAGTTGGGCTGTAATTTTTCTGATTTAAAAAGTTGTAAAAATAAGCAACTTTTATGGTATTTTACCTTTTTATAAGACTATAAAGGGTTGGTTGTAAATATGCACTTTTATTTTATGAACTGTATAACTTATACAGTTGCAATTCCCTGAAATTGACCCATGAAGCTAAATATTAATAATATATTTGAATTATATTGTGATTGATAGCAAATACTGACATTTTGGAATAAAAAAAGGAAACATTCATGCAAAGGCTAGATAATAAGGAATTTTGAAAGGTTTATATTTAAGGCAGGCAGTGTCACATGACATATAGGGATTTTTTTCCCCCTCTTTGCTAAACCCGGCATGGCTGTGGCCAGTATGTGATGCATCCGGTCCATAGGCCGTGATTTTGACAGCCCTGATTTAAGGGGACTAAAATGATAGTAATAATTTATTTTAAGGAAAATCAGAATTTAAATTCTATTAATGCTGAAATTTATTATTTTAGACATTGTTGTATTCAAGTATTTATAATCCTAACAATATGACTTTTTTCTCACTTCAAATGCAAAGACAATAATTCTGTTTCTACTTTTGAATACTTTGTATTTGGAAATAGTGTAAAACATATATAACCTGTATTTTAATGTAGCCCAGTATCCAACTTGGGCTTGTACTTGTACATTTGCTGATTAAGAGTATGGCTCAAACTACAGTATATCCTTGACTCTTTTTTGTATAGAATGTGTCATTGTAAAATGAACTTGGGGATATATGATACAGGTTATTTTATAGTTTTGTCAATAGGAAAAGACATGAGATATGTTCATAAGACATGAATGGCATAATAGTAGTATCTTAGCTATTGTCATTTAAGAATTATATCTAGGACAGTGTAAAAAATAAATGATCTACTGACAAACAACTATAAATGTAGAAATACTAAACAAAAAAGTCCTCACAGTGGAGGTCTATCCACTTTGGTCACATGAAACATTTTAATATCTTAAGTTCTAAGGGGTTATCTTATCTTTGGTGATACCAAATAATTTAGAATGGTTAAAAGGAACAATGGATTCTTTCAAAAGTTCGTTTATGTTGGGAGATTGAAAATTAAAATGGCAAATTTTCAGTATAAGCAAATATAGTATTGTTCCCCTCCCCTCTGTGTGTGTGTGTGCATGCTAAACCCTGCATCTGATGAGGCCTAAGCTAATTGTTAAAAAATCTTGGGATTAGGGTGGTTTGCTTTATAAGAACATTTACAATGCATTTCTGGTATAAAAATTGTATTGGAAATAAGCAGATGAATTAAATTGAATTGGAAAAATAATCATACTCTTAGAAAAAAATTTGGGGTAGTATTCCTGGAATTCTGAGTGTGATTCTGATTATTGTACTTAAGAAAGATGCTGAATCTGAGAAAACTCTGAAGAGGGCAGCATAGATTCTGAGCCATCTTGCTAGGATGAATGATTTCACTTTTGGAGTGTTTTTCAGGTGAAAATAAGTAAATAAAGGAAAAATATTTATGAATGGTCTGGAAAAATGGATAGGAAGATTTTTAATCATTTTAATAATGAAATTGAACAATGAATTTCAACATAGATAGAAGATGCATGTGTATTGTCTGTTTTAAGTCTTTCAATTGATGTTTGACATAAAGATAGGTCCTTATAACACTGCCTTCTTCAATTTCCCATCCGACTCTGTAATGTAAGTTGGAGTGAAAGAAAGTGGCAGGTTAAAAGTCACTCAATTTCCCTAGTCCAGGAGGGGACTGAAATTAAGATTCTTAAATGCAGAATAATGATACAGTTTATGTCCTTCCCTAAACATCAAGATGAGAAGGTAAATTTTAAAAAATAGCATTTTGAGTTGTGAACTCCTCATATCTTATTTCCAATAATTCATAAAATTTTGATACATATGGCCTTTATCTTAGATTATTATTAGTATGTTTCTTTTGCCCTAATTTTAATTTTATTAACCGCATGTCACAAATATCAATGTTACCAGATTGTATCAAGCATTAAAATTCGTATACAAGAAATCTGATTTTTTTAAAAATTAAATAATAGACAAAATTTTCAATATCATAATTATTATTGCTCCTAGCTTTTAATTTTTTTATCTTTGCTAGGATCTATAAAATTGACAGTTAAGTTGGAATAAATTTATACAACTTGAAGTGTCAGTTGAAAATTTCCTTATTCTGTTTAAAGAGTTCTCCAATTGATTCATTTGCCACATTAACAAAGTTGAAATTTTCTGTTATGCCTGTAAATAAGTTAAGCATCCATACAACTATCTGTTTCTGAATGATATATTGTTAGTTTGCATAAATTATTATGCAGTTCTTCTAAATTATTGTTGAAGATCACAGTTAAGCTGCTTGAGTGATGATCTAAGCAGCTGTATGACAGCATAATCCGCACTTACATTCCTTGATTTGATACCTAAAGGTTTTGAACACAAGAGAGAATTAAGCAGAGCATTTTAGTTAAAGAATAAAATGTACTGGTGGTTACCATTGAATCTCTATAATTTTTGTATATTTTTAGTGGCTGTGCATCATCTTTCATAAAAATGTTGATTTTAATATAAGTATTCATTATAAGTAAGTAGCAGTTACTCAAATGAGGTTAGACGATGGAACTTCTACTTCTGCAGTGTGACTTTTATTTTCCAAAAGGAAAAACACTTCCTAATTGGAATAGTTGTCTTCAATACCTTACAAGCTTCTAAATGGGTTTCATTTATATTTTAAATATTCTAATTTTTGAAGTTATTTTGAGAATTATTTGACGCATATAACCATTCGGGGATCTAAGGCATCTGAATTTGTCAGGTAAATAAAGGTAGAATTGTGATTTTTTTAAAATACAGAATTGGGGATTGGCCAAGAGTAGCTAAATGGAAGCAGTAAGATAGCTAAATATTATTGAAAAAATATATCTCTTCTGGAAGAAGAAATATTTGGTCAGATTTAGCTTTTCCGTTTCTGAAGTCATCCAGGGTTTTAGTTTTCCTATGTGAAATAACATAAGATCAGAATTAGAAATGAAAGACTTTCAAGGGTTTGGTTTGTTCTTCTGAAAGACTTGCAATGCTAGTATTTACAGGAACATTATTGCTAAGAGTCATTTCATTCTCAATTTTTCTATGCATGCAGATGAATCTTCTTGAAGGATTTGTGTTCAGGAAAATAGAATAAAGTGTTCCTGTTTATACAAACTACTTTCCCCCCTAAATTTATATATATGTGGGCTGAATAAAGCTTAGTTAAGAGGCCAAAATCAGAACTGCTTACCCCACTAGGATGTTTCCTCTTATTGAAACCCAAATAGCGATTCTATTTATTCTATTTTGCTCTATTCATCAATAGCCACCTCAGTGACTAGATAACTGTAGACAACTGATATGTTAAGGTTAAAATAACAGAGTACAAATAATGTGTTAAATAAGAATCAAACAATAATAAATATAGTTAAGGAGAATAGTTATAACTTAGTTTAGAGTTATAGAAAATCAGAATGCACCTTTGGAGTTAGGGCTAGGGTTGGAATTGCCTCATTTTGCCCTATTGCATTGTGTCTTTCCCAGTTCTGTCAAGTGGATTTTGAGGCATTGAGGAAAGACATTGAGGAAAGAGCTGATCATCATGCTAACAGGAGCATTTTTTTCTGAAAAATTGCCTTTTTTTTTATTCTAAACAACTTCTGTATAATTAATTTTTTTAAAAAAATCTTGATAAGGTACTTTTCATGTGTTTGAAAATATTTGCATAGAAATTACTGAAATTATTCAATTGCAGATGTGACCTTCTGACTAGCAACTCCCAACCTTTTGAGTGCCAGGGACCAGTTCCACAGAGGGCATTTTTTCTATGGACAGGGAGGCATGGTTTTGTATGTTGCCTGGATCATGTGCATGCGCGGATGGGACTTTGTGTTAACTCTGAAGCGAACCTGGCTGAAGCTGTCTTTTGCTGCCTCATAGTTGTCACAAACCCTGAGAGGGGGAAGGGAAGGGGAAAGTAGATAGACCGGTTAACAGTCAAAATAAAATGTTTTCCTGTGGAAACCAAGGTCATCTTAACAGGTGGCTGTTGAAGGAGGAGAGGAGTGACCCAGCAGCTTGCCAACTACTTTCTTTGGACAATGTGTCCGGTGACCTCTGGGAGGAGGAACTTTTGCTTTTTTAATTAAATGAAAACCATAAGAACTTTTAGAGTTGGTATCACTAGCTGTGTCAATATGAGGTATCCAATAAACATGTTCTTTGAGGAATCTATCTGCCTCAGAGTTCTGCTTTTGATGGTTGCATTACTTGGAACACTGACACTTTGCTCGCTTGTGAAGCAAGGTTCCTGGCATACCATGGATCAGTGACGGTCTGTGGATCAGGGGTTGAGGACCCCTGCTTCTGACCAAAGCACAATGAAATCAGAGGTGCATGAATGCAGTTGTGTAGGAATAAGCCCTATTGTAGCAATCTCATGGCTCTCCAGATACTAGAAAATAACTTCCATTATTTACGGCTGGTCACTCAGTTGCATGGGTTTGATGAGAGTGCTGCATCAGTCAAAAGTTTTCTACAAGTCAATAGTCATAAAAATTGAAATTATTAATAAATTATAAACAGATAACAGTAAAGCAGAATGAGTTATATTAATCACATAGGTATGGATCATCTGTTGTCATTTATAAAGAGAACATGTCCATAGAAAATTTTGAATGTAGCAGAGGGATGCTAGTGCAAATGAGGAGAAATGCTAGTGCTAAAGATAAGATTCCTTATCTTTCTCTGAATATTTTTCAGGAGTTTTCACAACCATTAGAAAGACTTCAGATGATGCAGAGGAAATGTGGGAGGGTAGAGAAAATGTGCTTCACTCTCTTTTGTCTGTTGTGGAATAAAACTACTCAGGAGATGCTTCTAGAAGTACTATTGGTGTTTATACTATCTTTATTACAATTATATTGTAGGAACATATGTCTGAGATAGCATTCAAAACATGTGAATCTTTACATGAAGTATGATTTGAATCGCTGAGTTGTAAAGTTATAGCCCAATATAGTTCTATTTCTTTTATGAAAAATACTGAAATTAAGATGATAAATACTGCAATTGACATGCTGTATTTTCATAGGTCTGTGGAAGTATCAAAGCATTATTTAAAAAAAAATATTCCTCAGTTACCGTGTACAGTGTCAGAAGAATATCAATTGCTTATGTATGTGTGCAAATAAAGAATATCATAGAAACATGCTGATACTATATTACAGTGAAGTAGCAATAGGAATAGCGCTAAGACCACTTTATAGTACTTTACAGCCCTCTCTTAGTGGTTTACAGAGTCAGCATATTGCTCCCAACAAACTGGGCCCTCATTTTACCCACCTCGGAAGGATGGATGGCTGAGTCAACCTTGAACCTGGTGAAATTCGATCTGCCAAATTCCATGCAGCTGGCTGCAGCAGAGTAGCTTTCAGTACAGCACTCTAACCACTGCGCCATCAAGGCTCTTAAGCAGATTGGAAACTTTTTTCATTTTTAAGAAATTTCAGAAACTTCCCTTAAAAATGAGAAAAGTTTGGTGGTTTCAAAAATGTAACTCAGGTGTTCCAAGTTATTCCAAGAAAGAGAAAATACATGTATTTTGGTTTATATGCAAGAGGGGATGAATTAGACCATGTGCAACACACATAAAAAGATATTGGCTGTTTAGAGCAAATGAAACAAATATTTAAACTATAATTCTTGCTTTATTTGTAGCTAACATAAAATACACTTTTTCATATACTTGGGTTGGCCAAAGATGTTTACAAAAATCCATTGACTTTTTAAAAGTTTTTTTTTTTATTAAATAAGCAACTTTTAATGTATTTTCCCCATGAAGAAAATGATAGTGTACGTTTTTTAAAGATAGTTTAATTAAATTTACTTCATATTACAGAAGCTTTTCTTTTTGAATAATCTAGTGTTTTGGTTTTTGTTGTTGTTGTATTCAATTAATAAAATATGTTTTTCCTGTACATTACAGAGGATTGAACTAGTTGATCCTCATGATCTCTTCTAAGTCTATGATCCTCTGTAAACATACATCTGTTTTCTAGAATTACTATAAAAATACACAGTATGCTAGCACCAGTGGAATTTTGTGAATGGAAGGCTTTCATCTCAACCAAAGATGACTTCTATTCACAAAAATCCACTGGTGTTAGCAAGATATGTTTTAATAAAAGTTATTTTGTAGAAGTGGATCTTAGAATTTATTTGCTTCAATCTATGTATCATTTAGCCGCAGTGATTGTACTGTTGTCATAATGAATTTGGAGACACTCCAAACCAGTGTTAAGAAAATTTAAACTGTTGAATACGTTGATGAATAAGCACCTTATTTCACGTAAGGCTTTTTGAATTTCTATGTCAAAATTTGTAGTGTACTTCATAGTTAAGCACCCATTTAGTAAATTCCATTAAAATACTATAATGGGTTATATATTTTGATATACTTCTGTAGAGCAAGTACACAGTTGGTAATTATGTAATTATGACAAATTAAAAAACTATTACAAATAAAATTGTTTCCATGTATTTCTAAAATACATTCTAATATTTTAAGTTTAGGCAAATATGACAATTTAAAAAATCACAATGCCCTTTGAATACAATATTATGACTTCATGAAATGTACCTTTATTCCAAATCAATTCTGCTTGAATTGTTAATGTAGGTATCTGTTTTTCAGCTGTTTGGCTTTATCGGTACTACAGTGGATTCTTACCCTGCCACATAGTGTTCCAATGCAACTCTTTTTGTGTGACAGCGGATGATTGCTGTTGAAATTCAGAATGTGTGGGGTGTTGGTGGCCTTGAGATAAGTTCTGATATCTAGGATTCCATCCTCTTGTTGTGAAATTTCAGTTTTCATGTTTGTAAGATTATTTCATATAATGATTCTAAATGGCTCCCAAGAAACTATAAAAACAAGGATTAAGAACAGAATTACCCTTCCCCCAGGCACCAAGTTAGTGTCCTATTTTAGCCCAGTGCTTAAGGGGAGAGCCTTGTGTTCAAACCTCAGATGGGATGCTATTCCAAAGGGCTAAATCAATCATCAAAAAACCTCTGAACTCCCATTAATAATAATTGTTTATTAGAACATTGCAAGAATAGTATTAAATAACTATATAAAAGGAAAGAAGAAATGTAGTGGATAAAGACTAAAATATATATAAATTAATAGGGAGTTTACAATTTTAATGAATTTTGAAATTCATTATTTCAATCCTTAATTAAATGTATAGAATTAAGTTCTGGAAATAACTAGAAATCTATAAAAATCTGAATGTGATATTAATATTGATATTACCCACTTTATCATTGTTTGAAGGATAAAAACTTGTAATTATGTAAAGGAAAGATAAAATAAAAATATTTAAAGAAACAAAAGAAAAATTACATAATATTAGGAAACTATATATATAAAACTATAGGCAAGCTTTGCAGTTCCCTCCCATTATACCTAACTGATGATTGAAATTGTTTCTAATTATTATCTTTATGTAACACTTCCCCCTTAAAATCAGTACTCCATATCTGAATTTGCCTTGTAGAGTGACATCTAATAGAAGAATTACTTACTTACATATAATCAAACCTCTATTCTGAATCTACACTGATAATTTTGTCAGATGTTAGTCTTATGATATCTGAATTTAGTTAGGGATCAAGTGTCAAATTTACATTCATGCCCACCTTGCAAGTAAGTCTTGGCGCTTCTTTTTTTCTACCTTTTTCCAGCATTAGAGGCTTTTTGAGACAGGTAGGTCTTTGCATGTGTCTGAAGTAAGATAATTTGATTCTGATCATTTGTCTGTAGAGATTCTCAAGTCATCCAGGTCATGGTTGACCAAAAGGTGCTTTTTCAGGAGGCAATTGGACTTTCTTGTTTTTTCTTTGAAGACGTTTCACTTCTCATCCAAGAAGCTCCTTCAGCTCTGACTGGATGGTGGGGAATGGAAGGATTTATATTCTTTGCAGACAGCTTTTAGCTATCCAATTTGGGTTGGGCACCTTTCAAATGGTGCGGGAGCATGAATAGATTTCCAGGGAAGAGAAATAAAAAATAAAAACATTGCAGACTACAAGAACCATCAGCACTACTCAAGTGACCTTGAGGATATACAACCCTTTAAAAGGATGAAAATAACCAGCTGTCTGCATACAGAAGTTCAGATGTGTCACTGTTCTTCCTATCCTGCTTCTTCAATTCTATGGAAGTGAATATTATAATCCAAGAATATTACAGTTTGCACAATAATGGTCTTTGTAGATATAGACATATCATGATATTTGACTATGACTATTGAGAGTTGATCCTAACAGACAGAAGCAGTACACTGCTTAAAATACCTTCATTACTAATTTGGTTGGCAGGTTTGGTTGTTCTATCATTAATTTGGTCTTTATAGCTTTAGCTTTCATTTTTACTTTTTACCGTGCACCTTGATTTTTACTAGTACTAAGGGTAATGTCAGCCACGCTGGATACCTGATGATTTGCACTGAAAAACCACAGTACTCACAATTGTAGATTGCAGTAATAAAGATTTATTTTATCAGTCAATTTCACAATAGTCCCAAAAGGCAATACTGGACCAATTCCAAGCAAAGCTAGTGCTGAGAGCAACTGCCTCTCAGCGCTTATTATAATTGCCTATCAACCCCACCCAACTAACCTACATCCATCTGTTTCCATCCTCACCTCCATCCCGTACCTACTTATACCTAATGTTAAACAAACCTATCACCTACAACCCCCACCACCCTGAAAGTATATTCAGGAATTCCACTGCCCCAACATCGCAGAAGGGCAGACAAGTCCATTCTCACCGATTCTCTCAGCACTTTGCCGATTCTTCCTCTGCGCCGAACAGCTGATGGCTGTCAAAACAGGAGCCGTCAAACAGCTGAGAGCTTGCTCCAGCTTTTCCGCGCAGCCGTAGCATAGTTCAGGACCTCAGTTTGTTGTGACGCCATATCGGGGAGGCAGGCATCGCTTTCAGTTGGGTTCCCCAGCTGGCAGGCGAGGAGCAGACATGCCAACACACGAGGTATGCAGCTGGTGAGCGCCGGGGCGAGAAATGACAGGCACACCTGATCGTCGGGCTCCCATAACATCTCCACTGTGAGCCCAACAGTTACATTTGCATTTTCAATTATTAGGGTAGTGTCATTGGCAAAGTGCAGATCATGGATGTTTCTTCCTCTATTAGCTAGGTTAATAACATAGACTGTACAAATATATTTCCAAATAGAATTATTTAATATGAATGTTTAATTTTTTAATTACATGTTTGGACATGAATATGTTTTTAAAAAATCATACTAGCCTTTTTTTTTTTTTGCATTTTTCTTCGTTCTCTTTAAATTCTGTTATTCTGTTTATCTCAGATATTTATTTCAATTTTTATGTTTATATTTGTTTAAGTAATAATAATAAAAGATGTAGTAATAAATAATTGTTCACTCCACTTTGAAAACATCATTTTGTCCAATTTTCATATGAAAAATAACATTAATATCTTCTTGGTCACTATCCATAGTGCAGATTATTTTTAATCTTAGCTGTACTTTTTCTTAGAATGTAAATTAATTGATTTGCTACTGTATATATATCCTGCTTTTTTCTTGAGATCTCAGATCAGTGTATGGGATAGTCTCCCCCCTACATCCACAACTATTAGTCTATGAGGCAGGTTAGAAGGAGAAAATGTGAAAAATCACCAGTGACCACTGTGGATGGGAAATGGGGAATGTCACTTGAAGTTCTGATACCAAGTCAGTATAGCAAACCATGCCCCCTCCAAAGATTGGCAGGGGAGGCTACTACATGTAAACAGGAAACAGATCCCACACTTACACTGATTGTGTGTGTGTGTGTGTGTGTGTGTGTGTGTTTCTGAGTCTTCCTAATAAGCAGTTATATATTAGTATGTAGCCCTAACGTGCAAAAAGGTGTCACTATTATTTCCTACCATCCAAGGCCATTTTAATCTGAATGGAAAATTTGCCTTGGGACCCCAAGGACAGTAATTAGCAGTCTCTTCAGAGTGACAAGAGTAGAATTACCATTGTAATGGTTTAGTCTAAGGATAAAATGATTGAATTTGGGTATCCTTGCCTGCCAAACTAAATCAGTTGCCATGGGAATTTTCAAATAGGCATTCCCTTGAGTGATTTGAAGGGTATGAATAAACGCATAATAAATTACAGGTTTTAAAGGAGCAATCTTTGCTGTCTCTGGCATAGACTGAGCAGTAAGCAGCATGGGGTCTTTAAAGAAAATGCTTACATAGAGAAGTTGAACCATGCTTCTAAGCAGACTATCAGCTTATTAAAGCTAAACTGTTTCTGCTTAATGCTATACAGTATAGCAAGCACAATTCAAAAGAGTTTGTATCAATTCCTTTGAGTAAAAAAAATCTGATTGCTGTAGATGTAAATTAAATTATCTTGCTGAATTAGGTACTTTTTCAAGAAATTCTGTTTAAAAGAGATATTTATATTGTTTCAGGAAACATTAATTTGATTTTAACTTTCCCCTCTGCATGTAATATTTATTAGACATGCCAAATGAAGAATACTAAAAGCTTTACAGGTAGTCCTCGACTTACAACAATTTGTTTAGTGACTATTCAGAGTTACAGTGGCACTTAAAAAGTGACTTATGACTGTTTTGCACACCTACAACTGTTGCAGCATCCCATGGTCACATGATCAAAACTCAAGTGCTTGGCAGTTGCTTTATATTTATGTCAGTTGGAATTTCCTGGGGCCATGTGATCACCTTTTGCGACCTTCTGGCAAGCAAAGTCAATGGAGAATCCAGATTCACCTAACAACCATGTTACTAACTTAACAACTGCAATGATTCTCTTAAAACTGTGGCAAGAAAGGTTGCAAAATGGAGCAAAACTCACTTAACAAATGTCTCACTTAGCAACATAAAGTTTGAAATTAATTATGGTTTAAGTCAAGAACTGCCTATATTTGAAGCAAATGAGGAGGTCTGAATTGATTTTTTAAGGTTATATATAAATATAATACAATGGGCATATCAGATAAGCACCAACACCCCATCTATAACACTGAATTTTACTACAAAACAAGTTATTATTATCATAGTAACTAGAGAATATAAACTATTCTGACTTTATAAACATAAATGTTTGATATAAGTAGGATAATTTACTTTTATGTCTATAGTTGAGTAATCATTATTAAATTAGTCATTTCCAAGAACATATTCTAACTTTCTTAAATTTCAGAAGTGTCAATATGGAAAAGAAAGCTACCAACTCAAAAAACACACTCTTTAAACTGGGAATAATATTTGATTCTCTGTGAGCTGTGAAGAGCATCCAGGCATGAGGTGCTTCTGTGTCTCGTCCGATAGGCTGAGCTGAATTCTGAGGACACTCCTTCTCGAGGCTCCTCCTTAACATCCCCAGTTTTTGGCAAAGTCAAAGTGATAAGTTCGTCATCATTCTTCACCTTAACTCTGTATACTTGGCCGGAATTGAACCAACACCAGACGTACTATGGGTGGGGCTGGATACTCTTCACAGCTCACAGAGAATGGGCGCATCAGGTAAGCACCAACACACCTTATCCAGATGAGCAATTCAGAGCATCCAGGGCATGGGACATACCAAAGCTTGGTGTGTCCCATGGGATGGTCTCTGTCTGGTTTGGAGTCCCCCACTTGTTACATTTGGACCCGTTGCAAAACCCTTCTTCCGAAGGCTGCTTCTGCAGAAGCGAAAATGTCCAACTTATTGTGCCTTATGAAAGGCGACAGTGAAGCCCATGTTGCTGCCCTACAGATCTCCTCGATTGATGCTTGAATAGCCCAAGCAGCCGATGTCGCAGCACTCCTAGTTGAATGTGCTATAATACCTGTAGGCACAGGCAATGACTGAGTCTCGTAAGTCTTTGTAATTGTGGCTTGCAGCCACCTGCCAACTGTCAATGATATATCTTCATCCTTGAGTAACTGGTTGAAAGGAGACGAAGAGTGCCTCTGTCTTTCTAAAGGAGGCAGTCCTGTATGTAGATTTGGAGGGCATGTCGTACATCTAATAGATGCCATTGTCGCTCTAGACTGTGAGATGGTCTAGGACAGAAGTTGGGGAGTATCAACTCCTGTGTTCTGTGGAAGGCCGAACGGTCCCCAGTTCTTCAACTCTGTCTCAGCTCATTCAGACAGCCCTAAAAGGGCTCTGAATTATTTGAGTTTTAAAAGAACCATACTACTCCCTGGATTTTTCTAGCATGTTGGATTTTCGGAAAGGTTTGACAGCTGTCCGACTTTGTCAGCTCAGCTACTTTTTGTTTTTTGCACATTTTTATTTTCGTGCCTTTATTTTATTTTTTCCTTTCGATTTTTTGATCGGTTTTTTAGTAGTTTTTGTGTGGATTGTGGACCTAGAGTGCCCCAGATAGGTCATGTGGCCCGGACTGGGGTTGTCCAGTCTCTTCTTAAACACCACCAGTGTTGGAGCATCAACAATTTCTGTAGGCAATTGTTTAATTCATTTTAGTTGTACTTAATACATAAATGCATTAAATAGCCAAGAGGCATTATAGAAGCTAAATTTATGCCTATGCTATAAGCATCGTATTTTGTTATTTTGATCTTGGATTGTAGTAATAAGTGTGTGCTTATCATGTGCTTTCTTTAAATCATCAAACTTAAAAGAGTAAATAAAAGTAAATTTTCTTTTTCAAACTCTGTCCAATTTCCTGTCATAATATAAGGCCCCACTTCAGAAATTGTACTTTCTCATTGAGAAATTTTCCAGAGATTCTCAGGAGCATTAAACATAATTTTCTTATAGTTTTTGCATTTATTTGATTACTTTTGGCTTTGTGTAAGGGAAAAGTAATGCTGTCCTTCCATTTATAAGATAATCTTCGCATTCTTAAGCATATTGTAAAAACATTCCAAAAGCAAATCATATTTTAGCTTTTCTGCAATTACATCCTCTGCAACTACAGCTGTACAATTTTTCAACATTTTCACAGCAATTGTGATTTCCTTTTCATCATTTTTCTTGGACAGTAACATTTATATCATGTAACATATTAATACTACATCCTTTCAAATCTCTAAATATTTGTTTCAACATTCCCTAAAGTTGGTTTCTTCCCAATCATTGTATAACTTTTATTTTTAATCACACTCGCTCTGCTACATATGTCATATATATCATATTATCCATTTCCTAAACTGTTGGTTTATTGGCATCCAAATTGCACTGCACTTTTTATCTCTTTATCTTAACTGTTCCTTATACTGTTTGACTACATTATTTACAGCTATTTTTCTCTTTATGCATCTCATTCTTGTTTTTTGCAGTACAGTAATAAAAATATTATTTTTCACTTTGTCATTCCACAAGAAATCCTTTTTCATACTTTTCATATAGTTACTCCACATATTTCTGTGATATTGTATCACATACTTGTTTATAGGATAATTGTCATTTAAGCAGTGCTCTTGGTTATCTGAGAAATGTTCTGAGGTCAGAGACCTTCTGAAAATAATATTCTCCTTTGTGCTGGAGATAGCATCCAGGATTGGGTAGTCAGTTGCTGCTAGCTTTTTGGACTGAGTCTGTCAGATCTGTGAGGACACTCCCCTGTTACCAACAGTCCCCAGAATTTGACTCAGTCAAGCAGCTAGAACAACGTGTTTTCGATCGCTCCTAATTTTAGGACATTAAAACAACAAATACTTGGCAAACCCAATCCTGAATGCTGTTAAGGATGACAGCTGGCTCCTGGTCTACCATCTGAGCAGCTGTCAAAAAGATTGTCAGTTGGGGCTTTGGCCCAGATCGGCTTCGGGCCAATCAACAAGCAAGTAAGATAGCAAACAACATGGTTGGTGTGATCAAGCTAACCTCTGTAGTCTACCTTCGATATCCCTGGCGAGCCTGAAGACTCTTTGAGGGCAGAAGAAAACGTACGGAGCAAACGCTCCAGAGAACTCATCAATCAGCGGCCTGGGCAGTGAAGACCTCACGGTTGCATCGTTCTTCAACAGGGCCTCTCTCATCTGGCTGTGTGAATTGCAGAAGAAAATTCGATGTGAGATCTCATCAGCATATCAATAAGCTATTGGCTGCCGTTGAGTTCTCTGCTGATGCCAGTGTGGCCAGGTTCTCATCAAGGGCTATAGGATCGTCTGTGGCCTCTCACCTGCTCTGACTCAGACAATGGCAGGCAGACATGAGGCATAGTGGCGGTTGGCTACGGCCCCCTTCAAAGGGGATAAATTATTTGGAGAGGCCCTTGTCAAGGTTCTGGTGGACTCAAAAGACAAGGGGAAGATTTTATCATCCAGATCAAGACATGGTAAATTCCGCTCGACATCATATTTTTGTTGTCCCTCTTTTAGGGCAAGAGAGGCTAGGGTGGGGTTTTCTAGACTCCAGAAACCTTTCATCCCCAGACAGGAACAACAACAGGACTGGACAGGTAGAAACCACCAGTTCCAGAACAAGCGGCCATTTCGAGGGGGAAGGGATTGTCCCTTCTGACGCCCTAGATAAACAACCTGTTGCCTCTCCCATTGGGGGATGTCTGGCCTTGTTTGCCAGGCATTGGGAGGAAGTAACCACAGACACCTGGGTCCTGGAGATGGTCTGCTTGGGCCTTTTCCTAGAATTCCTCTCCATACCCTTGAGGTTTTTCATTCATTGCCCTGTTTCTAACTATAGGGAGAAAAGGGTTCTCATGGAATCAGCTCTTCAACACCTGCCGAATATCCATGCAATCCAGCCAGTGCCTGAGGACTAACAAGGGATGGAATAGTATTCCATCATCTTTGTCATCCCTAAAGCCTCAGGGGGATGGAGAGCAATTCTGGACCTGAAGTGTCTGAACTGCCGACTGACATGTAGGCAGTTCAAGATGCATTCTCTTCAGTCTATTCTGGATGGAATTAGGGAGGGTGACATCCTCACTTCTATCTACTGTATTTAATGGAAGCCTACCTACAACACATCCCAATATAACCTGCCCATAGGCAGTTCCTTAGGTTTTTCTATAATGGCAGACATTTCCGATACAGGACTTTGCCCTTTGGTCTCTCGTGTGCACCTAGAACCTTCATAGAACTCTTAGCAGCCCTAGCAGCTCACCTCAGGGCTATCCCAGTCAGAGTCCAGTGTTATCTGGATGACATCCTTGTCCAGTCCTCTTCTGCCTCTCAAGCAGTGGAGGACCTGAGGATCACCATCCAGGTGCTCCAGGAGCACGGGTTTTCTGTAAATGAGGTAAAAAGCCATTTCACTCCCACTAACAGTTTACTCCATCTGGGAGCGTAATAGATACCTTGACGTGCAAGGTTTACCTATCCCAGGCGTGTCAGTCGAGCATCAAGGAATTAATTATCCTGGTAAAATCCAAGTGCAGGGTGCCCCTGGCTCTGCTTTCGAGGCTCTTGGGCAAAATGGTTTCTTGTATTGCTATAGTGCCCTGGACACGCCTGCATGCCAGGACTCTCCAATTGTTTCTTCTACCATTTCAAAAGGCAGGTAGAAGTTCCCACTCCCACTGGAGGTAATTTTGGATCCTACTGGAGGTCATTAAGCCCTTTAGGTGGTGGTCTCCAGAAGCCCTTTCTTCAGGAACCTGATTCAAGGAACCTAACCGGCTAGTTCTGACCAGTGATGTCAGCCTTTATGGCTAGGTAGCTCATCTCCAATCCAGGTTGGTCCAGGGACAACGGTCCCAGACTGACTTGGCACATAACATCAGTTGGTTAAAACTCAGGGCAGTCCATCTGCCCCTGAGGAAATGGCAAGACATAGTATCAGAAAATTATGTGCTGGTCTTAACAGACAATGTGACCACTAAGGCACATGTAAATCACCGTGGGGAACACATTCTAGATCCCTGATGTTAGAGGCAGAACAACTTTGCCTCTGGCTGAGAAACCATGTCTTGCTCAGAGCTGAGCATATTTCTGGTGTATCCAACCTTGGGTTAGCAGAGCCACTATAGACCATGCAGAGTGACGTCTGCACCCCACTTTTTTTCAGGAGCTGTTGGAGCGCTTCAGATGACCTGCAGTCGACCTCTTCATCTCTCAGGGCAATGCACAACTCCCAAGATTCTTCTCCAGGTTTGCGGTTCCGGAGGTGGAAGGACAGATGCCTTATGCAGCCCTTGGCCCTGGGGGCTCCTTTATGCATTTCCCCCACTGCCCCGATCCTGAGAGTGATACAGAAACTATTGAGGGAAAGGGCAGAACTTCTACTTATCACCCTTCACTGGCCCATATGGTTGAGGCTGGACCCTTCTTTCGTGCCAAAGATGAACTCGCGGTTCCACAGGGCCCAGGAACTGATATTACCTGATTTCTGTCCAAAACCGGTTCACACATTGGAAAAGAGATAGCACACTCTAGATGTACAGAAGGCCCTTCATACGTACATTAAATGAACTTTCCCCTTCAGGAAGTTGGAATCCCTTTTTGTTTCATTTCAACCTTCCTCCCTTGGTCACTCCATCAACTGTAGGGCGATGATCAGAATATGCATCTCCAGAGCCTACCAGTCCCAGGGACTTGCAGTACCTCTTGGCATAACGGCGCATTCCACAGGGAGTGTGGCTATGTTGGCTAACGTGGGCCACTCAGGCTTCTCTTGAAGAGGTTTGTTGGGCAGCCACTTGGGCCTCACCGTCCCCATTCATTAAGCACTGTAAGCTGGACTCCTTTGCTTCGGTGGAGGCAGCCTTTGGACAGAGAGTTCTTCAAAAGATCCACCTTGACTAGAGGATCTGGACTGAACTAAGCCTGCCCGTAGGACAGCCAGCTTTGGTATGTCCCAATCCTGGATGCTATTTCCACCACAAAGGAGAACGGGCATTGATCTTAACTGATATGCCTTTTCTCTTTGGGTGGAGATAGCATCCAGCCCCACCCTGATGAAGGTCCGCTCCGGATCCAGTGGAGCACAACAACGAGAGAACACATCAGTCTGTCACTATTCTTTCGCTAAATTCTGGGGACCGTTGGTAATGGGAGTGTCTTCACAGATCTGACAGACTCAGCCCAATCATCTAGCAGCAACTGACTACCCAATCCTGAATGTTATCTCCACCCAAAGAGAAAAGGCATATCAGGTAAGACCAATGCCCCTTTCCATGAACTGCATAAAACACCAATAACACATAACTCAAGAACTCTTTTATGTTTTTATCATAGTTTTATAAAGTGAACAAACTAATCATGTGCTAAGGAACTTCTGTTAGCAGAAATTTGTCACCCAGTTGCCTTTAATAAATAACACTAATGCATTTACAAAACCAGTTTCAAAACTATTTTTCTCACTACCTAGAGTTAACTAAACATATTTGATGTTTGAATTAATTGGCTAAAAATTCCAAAGGATAATTTTTCCTTCCCTAAATCTTCTATTCTCCATTGTGGTGGCGATAGCATTCAGGATTGGGTGATCAGTCTCCGCTTGCTGATTGGACTGAGTCTATCAAAACTTTGAGGACACTCCCTCTGTTGCTAGGGACCTCCCAGAAATTGACTCAGTCAGTTAGCTGGATGACGTGTCAATTTCTTCTAAAGAACTAAAATTTAAAAGAATTTAATTCAACAAATAGGATTCAGGATTGGTGATTTTCTCTCTCTATTTCAAATAGGAACCGGTCTACTGGTTTGACAGCTGTCAAAGATAGTACAGTCGGGGCTTTGACCCAGACTGTCGGACAGCGGATCGGCTGAGAACCGATCTACATCGTACTGAAGTACCTTTCGCGGGAAGTGTGTAGAAACACCATCCATATTGCATCCCCATGCTTTGGCTTGGCTAGGCTCTCAACAGTTTAAAACGGGCGTTTTAAATTTTAAAAGTTTGAGAACAGAGGACAAGGCTGCAACCTGCCTCCACAACATGTTAGGAGACAGTCCCTTATCTAGGCCCTCTTGGAGGAAGTCTAGCACCTGGGCAATCAAGGCCCCAGTAGGGACAGTGTAAGATCTAGAACACCATTTGCTGAAAGCTTTCTAGGTTGCATCGTAGATGCGGATGATGGAGGGTCTCCTGGAGGCGTGGATAGTTCTTATCATTTTGGAGGAAAAATTGTCCCGGATCAGAGATCCCCGCTCAATCTCCAGGCTGCCAATTGAAGCCACTGGGGCTCTGGATGCAATACTGGTCCTTGGATGTGGGACACTCTGTCTTCCAGTATCCTCCAGGGTCTGGAGATGGAAAGGTTTACTAAGTCCGCAAACCATGATTTATTTTGTTATGAGATGTTATGGGTGGCTATTATTAGGCAAAATATGAAATTGTACTGTGTAACATTATTGTTCTTAATAATAGTTGACACTAAGAATTTAGGATTATTAGAGCCTAGAGTAGATTGTAAATATGATATTTTATGTTGTGGAGAGGCTCCCTCCTTAAAGGTTGCAGAAAGGTGATCACCCCTGAAAAGAAGAAAAATCCTTAGTTTCAGAAGATTTTAAATCAGTGGAACACATTTTCTATGTGCAAAGTAGAATAGAGCTCTTAAGTTAGTTTATGAAATGTTCATTTTGAGATCTCCCAGGAATCTCATTCTCCACTGAATCAAAGGGAGAATCCAGGATGCGTAGTCTCTAGTCTCATAGCTCTGCAGACTGAGTTGAAAAACTGAGGACACCACCCCCCAGTAAGGGTCCCCAGTTCTTTACTTGGTCTCATCGTGTTCAGACCTCCCTTAAATGGCCTCTGAATTATTTGGATTGTTGAAGAATCTCATTCTCTATATTCAGTATCTGTGTCAGGTTATTTAATTGTAGTTTTACAACTGTTATTCAAGAGACATTAAGGCCTTTTTCTGTTTAAAGTGACAGGGTGGCATTGGAACTGATACCTCTTTCTAGTTTTGCACATAGCCCTAGGAAAACCTATGAGATAACCTAAATTGCTGTCTTTTCATTGTGAAACCATTGATCTGTATTTTAGTCCAATGATGTGTGTTTGATTCTTTTTCCTATGAATTCTTTCAGATATATTTTATAAATTATCCTATAAATGTTGGATTCTTTTTTAATCTTGGCTGTTAGAAATAATATATATGGGAAGCAATGGCTGTTGTGGAGTCAATGACCATGGCCAAAAGAGGTCCCACTGAATCAGTGGTAGAATTCAAATTTTTTTACTATCAATTCTGTGGGTGTGGCTTGGTGGGCATGGCAGGGGAAGGATACTGTAAAATCTCCAGTCAGAGGTTGTATTTGCAGGTTCTCTGAACTACTCAAAATTTCTGCTACCAGTTCTCCAGAACTGGTCAGAACCTGCTGAATACTACATTTGCGCTGAATTAATCAGCTCTATAAACTACTTTGCAGATTAAGGAGAGAACCTTCAGAAGGACATGCTTTATTATACCTGGTGATTTTCATTCAATCATCAGAGAAAGAAGTTTTATGTAACTTTAAGAACTTAAAGGAAAAATATTATTTGAAAATAAGTAGCCCAAAGGGTGATTTTGAAAGATTTAAACAGACTAAGGGGCCAAATTGACTAGTAATAAGATTTTGAAATACTACAATTACTAATACATTTGGTGTGATTTGTTTAAAATCCTATTAAAGTATATGAAAAATTTGAATTTAATGTAAGAAATCTTTCTCCAGTGTGTCGATAAGATCCTGACATGGGACGAGACTGGTCTGCTTGCTGTTTAGACTGAATTAAACTAAGGATACGCCTCCTCCTCACCAATGGTCCCCAGTTTTGGAAAGCTATTAGGCTTAGGATTTGGAGTTTGGTTTAAGAAGTTTTGTGTGTGTGTGTGTGTGTGTGTGTGCTGTTTGATCAGGATAGACTGAAAGGACAGAAGAACAGTCCTCACATAATGGGCAGAGTCCTAAAGGAGCTCATGCCGCTGTCCAGACCAACTTTTGATCGCCGCCTGACAGCTGTCAGGTGTGAACTGCCATTTTAAGAGTGGATTGGCTTTTGCACCCAGCTGGCTGTTTGCGGCTTCAACACTTTGAAAAACATGCTTGGAGCTTGTTTTTTCTTTGAATTGGATTGCCTACTGGGCAGCCTACCCCTTGAGGGACTGTAGCCCAGAAAAAGGCAAAAGTGATCACTAGGAGCTATATGCTGAGGAGCAGTGGTCCGGGCCCATCAGCCCTTGCAGCTTATCAGCTGTTTGGTGGGAATGCCATTTTGGGCTGTTGACAGCTAACGGCTGTCGGTTAGTGGAATTGTTTGTGCTGACAGCTTTTTCAATCAAAGATTGCAACATTTTGCAAGGCATTGTGAAGAGTATTAGAAGAGTCCAGCTGAGCTGCCTGCCTCTTAAGGGAGCACAGTTTAGTGATGGGCGCAGAAGCGCTAAAGGAGAAAGCTCTCTGGGCTACCTGCCCTTAAGGGAGACAGTCCCAGAGCAGCAAGCACTTGGAGAGTATATATCAACTGACAGTCAGCTGTTTTTGAGACTAAGTGATTTTTGGCGTTGGAGCCCTACAAAATGGAAGGCTTTCCTCGGCAATTTTGATTGAAAATCCCTGGCTGTCTGCCCTTCAGGGAAAGCAGTTCCAGGGCAACAAGAATCAAATTGAGGCTGACAGCGTTCACAGAGCACCGCTCTAAAGCCTCAAAAATAGTGGGGAAGCTGAGACTGGACTTTACTGAGAATTGTCATCTTTTTGTGAGCTAGGTCTCACCCATGCCAGGCATTATTGCAGTTTAATTGCATTAGTGGATCCCTTGCTGTGAGCATGAGACCTGTCCTTAGAACTAATGTATAGTAACCAGGAATTTAGTAGCTGTAGTTAGCCCCAAAATGTCTGATGTATCTACTGGTATGACCACCTCATAGCCCAGGGATAGATCTCAAGCTATTAGCATAAGGTCTAGGACAGGGGTAGGGAAACTTGGCTCTTTTATCACTTATGGAATTCCTGAGTGACCCATAAAAGGTTCCCCATCCCTGGCCTACTGGCTTTTCAGTTGTGGAGGAAATCAATTTTTGACTTGAATGGGACTGTTTAATATACAAATGTAGGACATATAAGTCAGAACTTTCTCTTAAGATTATCCATAACTACCAAAAATTGATCAAAAAAGAAGAAAGGAAAAGAATACAACTGAGAATCAGACTATTGGATATAGCTATTAAATGGACAGGATGCAAGAATGATATTGACAAAAATGCTATGCAAGACTTTAAAATGAAACTGACTGATGTTTTAATAACTGAAAGGGATAGACAAATAATAAACCAGAAAAGTGACATGGATGTGTGGATTTCAACTCAGAAAAGTGACTTGGACAACTTTTTTATTTTGAATTCACCAAGTAGATGTATTACACTTACGAAGGCATTCTTGGAAAAAGGAGAAAAAGAATGAAATCAGCTTTTAGGACACTACTTAAAAAGAATACATATTAAAATGGGAGAAAAGTGTTAAACTTGTGAAACAGATGTTAAACAGAAAAGATTAAAAGAAGATGATAAGAAATTAATTTATAGAAAAAGTATTTGAGGGGATTAAATTTCAATATGTTGTTTCTGGTATTGTAGCTCAATAGAATTTTTCTTGATTAAACTTGAGTGGTGAGGCTTTAAATATTTGTTTATAGATAAAAGATAAGACCAGGGAAAAAGAGTTTTTTTTTTGTTTAGAGAAATAATAAGTTACTGTGAAAAGGAAAGGAATATGAAATTAATTTATTTAATTTAAGGTCAAAACATAGTTATTTCTGGCTTTTAATTGATTTTCTGATTAAGAATGAATGATGAGGCTTTATTATTTATTAATACATAAAAGATAATATATGGAATAGCAAGGATTTTGGCTGAAATCCTAGAGAAGGTGATATGTTACTGAAATTGAATTTGTCTTGAGGTTTATATATTTTTCTTTTTCCTCCACCTTTTAAATTCTGTCTACACTTTTTTTTTTTTTTAATTTGTATTAATATTTTCCTTTTTTTCAGGAATTCCTCTGTATTTGTGTGTGCGTGTATGTGTATGTGTTTATAATAATTTTTTTCTTTCTATTTTTAAACTTCAATAAAATATATAGAGGTGATTATTAAATGGGCTTTGTTTTACAGCTACAAGTAAACAGCTTGAATTTTGTACTTTCTGAAGCAGTGCTGGATAATTAAATCTAGCTGAGAGTCTAGATTAAAATATGCATACATTTAGAAAATTATTCCCAGTAATATAAAGAAGACAAAGTGGAATTGAAGATTTTGAATGGAAAGTAGCTGAGTGACACATCTGCTCCATAGAGAGAAGTCATACAGTTTTGTTTAGTCCTCCCTATTAAACTGACTGAATGTAAAAACCTTTGCCAGAAGTAATATGAGCCAAGACAGTACAACAGAAATAGCATTAACATCTCATCCTGGAATCTAAAGACTGTCAGCAATAAAAAGTGGCACAAAAATAACCTGCTTAGATTTACACTGAAAGTCACTTTGGTATAGTGGTTAAGGCCCCAGACTGGAAACTGGGAAACTATGAGTTCTAGTATCCTATTGGAATGGAGCCAGCTTGGATAAATTTGGATTAGTCACTCTCTCTCATTTCTAGAAAGAAGGCAAGCCACTTTTGTGAATCTTGCCAAGAAAATTGCACAGATTAGTCCATGGAATAACTAGGGGTCAGTGTTCCCAGGTAAGCCAGTCAGGAAGCACAACAAGATGAAATAATTCTACTTTATTGTAAGACTATATTAATGGAATCTTGCACGTCTGAAAGTACAAACTTTCCAGTTTTAACTGATCCATCTGTTAGGATAGGTTTTTTCTATATTTCTTTCTCTGAAATCACATGACAAGATGGTACATAGTATTTACCAGCTCTGTTCTGTTAGAGTACTGTCAGATGTGTTCTCTCTTGTCCTGGAGACGCAATACCAGAACTAATGACTTGATTATGGATTCAGTCTAGATTTTTTTTTAATTGAGATAAATTTTCTAAGAATAGCTATTTCATAAAGTGGGAAATTCTCCTTTGCTGGAGGTTTTTAAAAGAAGTTGAATAACCAACCTTTAGCAAATTCTGCACCAGGCACAGAAATTGGACCAGTAACTTCTGAGATACTTTCCTTTTGAAAATTCTCTGAAGTATAGATAAAGGCTTTATCACAGAAGTTTATGGTCTCTACCCAAACATTACTAATGCTGCTTAGATTGTGTTGTGTTTGCTTAGCTACTACAGCACACTCAAAAACAAATCTACTGCCAGATGGCCATTAGTCCAAAATACTGTACCCAACAAGATGGCACTTCTTCCTTCCTCTGTTCTTTGCCAATCATAGTCAAAGAGTTTCTGAAATGTAAAATACAATCACTGCGTCATGGTCAACCTTGAGATTTGGGGAGACAGGGCACTAAAGTGTAATTCTCCTCATTCTATCCTGGAAGAGGTTGCAATAGGAGTAGTTAAGGACAAAATCTCTACCTCCTGCCCCATCCCTGAACCAGTAGTTCAACTGTTATCTGTAAAGAATCAGTTGGAAGGCTTGTACTGTGTATAATAGCTATAATGTTGCTATTCCTTGTAATATATATTATAAGCTTCTTCAGAGGAAAATAAGCTATATCATACTTACTTAGCACTACAGTTGCTTCATGGCTTTCATACATTGCTTACAAATGTATAAAAATGACCAGTTGGCTCTGCAATATACCTAAACACCATTTGAACTTAATAGTTAAATTATCCATAGTTTAACACAGTTTTGCAAATCATCTTCCAAAATACTCTGATTTTTCCCTTTCACATATTTATTTCTAATACAATCTGGTTAAAGATGTATAGATAGAATACATGACTGTTCTTTTGCCAGACTTTCTATGAATAAAAAAGCAATTGGTTAAACATTTTATAGGCCAGAAATACAACTCAATGGAAGAAATGCAACCAGCTGTTTTCTTCAGCTCTTTCTGAATTAGGCTTCTATGCTGCACATTCAAGTAGAGGTATTTTAACACATTCAGTGAGTTTTGGAGGCATATATCATTCATTATAAACTTATAGAAGATAAAACCTTGTTCTGCCACCTGTGCCAAGCAATGTAGCTAAACACTGGAGCCTTGAAATGCATATCATTCTGTTGCAAATCCATTGTGTTTCTTTGCAGGAAATAATTGAAAAGGCTTTGCATTCTGCACTTTCAATGCAGAAATTTTTTCCCAGTTTACTGCATTTTCATGTTGGTTACAAGGGACGGACTTCTCTTTTTCCCTGGCCAGCACAATAATAAATAAATTAGAAGTGTTTATAATCTGAATCTTCTACAGTCTGCTAGCATATTGAAATTATTGTATAATGTTCCAAAATCAAAATTGTTTTCAAGTAAATCACCCTGTGTGCCATGCTGCTTCATGACATTCTGTGATTGGTTTGGTGATTTGGTTAGTTGTTTTTGTTTTTTGTTTTTAAATGCTTCCATGCCATGGAGACCTGAAGGATTGTTTGAGGTAGGCAACACAGCAGGGATTCTTTCTTATAGTAATAAATATTGAAAGTCTCTATTTTTCTCTGTCTTATCATATGTTAAACAAAATCAAGGCAATATTGTTTTGAGTTTCTTTCTCGCACTTTTCTTTCTCATGTCAGTGTAACCTTTTCTGCAAGGTCCCCCTTAACAGTTCCTCCCTTCCTTCTCTATTCCTATGGTGAGCTCTGTATTCTTTTACATTGTTAAACAGACATAGATTTCATCTTTGCTATCATTGGGTGAAGTCAGGAGGAGGAGGTGGAAGAGGGGGGATAAGGGAGAGTCAGTGAAACACTTGTTCAGCAGTTGCAAAGCATTTTGATCATGATAAAAATGCTGCCTGCCATATAAATGAGTATGTAATTGTTTTAAATATAGCTATTTTCCCATCTTTGCTGTGGGGAATCCAAGGGTTGTAATATAAACCATCCTTTAGAGTTTTGTGTGTATTCAACTCCCCCCCCCACACACACACATTGGTTGGCACATGAAATGAAACACTTTTTATAGAGCGTCGCTATGCTTCTGAATTTTCAGATTACTGCATCTGAAAACTATGGTGTTGTTTCGTGAGCATTGCAGTGAGTGCACTTTGAATTTGATAGAACCTTCAAGCCAACAGCCAGATAGTATTTTTGCTGTTATATTGTGCATAGGTTGTTTTGTTAATCCATTTCTTCCTGTTCAATTCTGTGGTTTTTCTAGGCAAGCAATCTGCAACCAATGAATCAGTAAAAATAGTTTTTATTATTTGCTATGATTTTTAAAATGTTCTTTTAAAAAACCCTTTGAACACTGTTGTTATAGGATTAATGCAACATTTGTAAAATAAAAACTAGGTTACAGAATTTATATGATGATTCGTAATATCCCAAAAGTGCTCATTAGCAGCTCCTAATTAAGGTAGAAAGAAATGGTGGGTGTTAATGTTGAATAGCTCTACCCAAATCAGCAAAGCAACTTCAAAAAAGTTATTTAGGTAAGAAAATATTAATGCCCGAATAACATCATAGGTGTACATACATGAATGTGAATTAAAAGTTGTCTTAAATATGAATATCTTATGAATAATATAATATATAATATGAATTTATTATATGAAGTTTATACCTAGCATGTATGTACCCCTAAATTATAGAACTCCACTCATCAGTTAAGTCTCAGTTATATTGGCCAGTATCCCACCATCAATCACACTTGAAGCTTGTTGCTTTCAGACTTTCCAATAAGTATATTTTATCTTATCTTTCATCATTTTTAGCTGCACTATGACTTTTCTCCATTGCATTAGCAGGTGGCCCACTGTCACCTCCTCTTCAGTATGTTTCTTAGAGTAGGACTGCAAGGGGTTTTTGTAAACTTCTCATTTATCCACAATCTAATTCAGGTCATACTTATCAGCCCATATTAGGCTGATATTAAAACCAGCAGCCCATGTTCAACATCCAGTGGTTTGAATCCATTTCATTCCTTCTCCTTTCTAGGTTTCTCTTTTTCAGAGTGCTCTCTGATGCAGCTTAAAACTCTAGCTGGGATGCTAGTATGGCATTTGATACTAGCCCATATGCAACCTATCTTTCTCCTATGAAAGTTTTCTATAAGGTTTTTATTCTCATTTTTTAATCAATAAAAGAGTGCAAACTGTTTTATTTGGGTGTCCTTATGGATACCTAGTGACATGTTGGGTGTAATTAAGAAAAATTAATAAAGAGGAGATTAAATAAATACAGGTAGTCCTTGTTTAATGACTGCCCCTTTTAGTGGTCATTTGAAGTTATGATGGCATGGAAAAAGTAGCAATAATAATAACACTTAGACTTATATACCGCCCCATTGTGCTTTACAGCACTCTGAGCAGATTAAAATGTCAGTATATTTCTTCTAACAATCTGGGTCCTCATTTTATCAATCTTGAAAGGATGGAAAGTTGAGTCAACCTGAGTTAGGATCGAACTCCAATCTGCAAAACTACATTTTAACCACTGCGCCACGAGGACTCTTTAGTAACTTTACTATTGATCTTTGCACTTACAACTGTTGCAGCATTCCTGAGGGCATGTGAGGAGATTTTGGCATTTTGCAACCTGTGGGTGTTTATTATTGTTACTGTGTCTACAAAAACATGATTACTATTTGCATGCTTCATGGTCAGCTTTCAACATACCTGTCAATGGAGAAGAAAGCAATAAACTCACAAGACACTATCCCACAATGTTTCGCTTAACAACCATGGGGGATTTGTGTAACTGCATCACTTAGTGACAGTTGTTGGTTCCAATTTTGGTTCTTAAATAAAGACTATCTGATCTTGTTATCTGTTCTGTAATTCAGTTCCATCGGATAAAATCAATTCTCCAGTGTGCTGTTCCGAGCATCCAGGCCAGGGTAATGCTTCCATCTTGCTGTTCAATAGGTCTGAGGCCCTCCTCCTTGATACTTGTCCCCAGTTTTTGCTCAGTCTGTCATTCGATCAGGATGTGTTCCTTGGCTAGGATTCTTTGAACACTACTTGGTTTCGACCTTTAAAATCATCCAGGGTGAGAGTATCACTCTCGGCACTTCGCGGATACTTTTTTCCCTTAGAGTGGAAATGCTGACAGCCGACGTAATTTTACAGCTGTCCATTGGTTAGTAGCAGGCCCTTAATGGGGCTGCAGCAGTGCAAAGAGTAGGAGCTTGATTCCACCACTAAAGCCTCTTCCATCTGTCAAGAAGCGAGGCATAAATAGCTGACCAGAGCGAGAGGTGCGTTGGTGCGATCCCGCTAATCGGCACTGAATTTGAGAGCCTTTTACCTGCTGTCAACTTTTTGGCTTCTTTTTAGCTTGCGCCGAGACCTCCTTTAACAGCTGGCACCATTTTGGAACTCCCAACTTTCGCACCGAGCTTTTTTGACAGCCTGTGCCATTTTGGAATTTTGATTTTTTATGCCAGAGCTTTTGACAGCCGGTGCCATTTTGACATCGCGCCAAGATGGTTTTGACAGAAAAGTTTTCATTTTAAATCTTGACTTTCGCGCTGAGGCTTTTTGACAGCAGGCGCCAACTTGACAGCTTGTTAGCTCGCGCCAAGGCTTTTTGACAGGCAAATGTCTCGCTTAACAACTATGGGGAATTTGTGTAACTACATCACTTAGTGACAGAATTGCTGGTTCCGATTGTGTTTCTTAAATGAGGACTATCTGATCTTGTTGTGTGTTCTATAAGTCAGTTCCATTGGATAAAATCAATTTCCAATTATAAATTCATGTAATAAAGAACCTTATGTTACCCAACAAATAAAAATAATTAAGTAGGTACCTTGCAGCGAGATGGACAGCAAACAAATTTAATAAATAAACTGAACAAATAAAGGAGAATATTTGTAGCTCAAGGTTGAAATGAAGGGTTCTTTATGCTCTCTGAGCTTGGTTGTTTTCTTGCAATTGTTACATTCATCAAACTAGGTAACACCATCAGTGCTACAGTGGTACCTCTACTTACGAAATTAATTTGTTCCGGAAGCCATTTCGTAAACTGAAAATTTCGTAAGTAGAGGCACATTTTACCTGTAAATATCCTAATCCGTTCCAAGCCCCCGAACTGTAATTCTTCGTTCTTACTTCCTGCTTTGCTGGATTGCTAGCGCGAGACTGAGAACGCGGCGCGGTGCGTGCACACAGATCCCTACTAGCCAATGGGATGCCAGGAAGATAACCAATGGCAGCGCAGCTCGGACACGCCATTATCCAAGAAAGCCTTTTGTATCTTGAAACATATTCGTAGGTAGAGACGACATTTTCTCGAAGACGCGTTTCGTAACCTGAAACTTTCGTAGGTAGAGGCTTTCGTAAGTAGAGGTACCACTGTAGTAAAGAGTCCGTAGTTCATAAAGGTCCGTAGTTCATAAAGCCCCCCTCATTTGTGATCTGATTTCGGAGGGGGGAGCGGACCTGGCGGGTGTTACCGAAATCTGGTTGGGCCAGGAGGGGGGTGTTCCCCTGGTGGAGATGTGCCCAGCTGGATTTCGGGTTTTTCATCAGCAGAGGGCCCAGGGGAGTGGTAAGGGGGTTACGGTGGTTATTAGGGAAGATCTGTGTCCTAGGGAATCCACTGTTCCTCAGACGACCGGATGTGAATCCCTCTTCGTTAAGTGTGGTTCCGGGGTTCAGATGGGCCTATTGATCACATACCTGGCTCCCTGCTATGTGACATTGGCCCTGCCTGAGCTCCTCAAGGTGATAGCCGGCTTGGTGGTGGAGACCCCCAGGCTTATGGTCATGGAGGATTTCAACCTACCTTCGGCCAGCGGGGCCTTGGGGATTGCTCAGGAGTTCATGGCTTCCATGACAGCCTTGGGCCTGACCCAACTAATTAGGGACCCTACTCACGTTGGGGGTCACATCTTGGATCTGTTTTTTGTCTCTGGTCAGTGGCAGGATGATCTAGGTATAGGGGATGTTGTTGTAGAGCCCCTGTCATGGTCTGATCATTCGCTCCTTAGACTGGACTTCCATGCCGCACCCCCTCGTCACAGGGAGGCAGGGCCGATAAAATGGTTCCGCCCCAGGCGCCTGATGGATCCAGATAGGTTTCTGATGGAGCTTGGGCCGTTTCCGGATGCTCGCACACACGACTCGGTTGGGGACTTAGTGGCCACCTGGGATAGGGTGGCGGCTGAGGCCCTGGACCATGTTGTGCCCTTGCGGCCTCTGACCCGGTGCCGATCCCAATTGGCTCCTTGGTTTTCAGAGGAGCTGAGGGAGATGAAGCACCGGAAAAGATGCCTAGAGAGTGGTTGGAGGACCAGCCGCTCCGGATCTGATCGAACACTATTGCGGTCTCATATTAAAACCTATTTAGTGGCGATAGGGACGGCAAAGAGTTCTTACTTTTCCGCCCTTATTGCGTCCACGGAAAACTGCCCAGCTGCCCTTTTCAGGGTGACCCGCTCCCTTTTAGATGTGGGAATGCGGGAGGATCCTTTACAAGGACGGACCGAGGATTTTTCGAATTTTATGCAGGATAAAATCGCTCAGATTTGGGATGGATTGGACTCTGACTGGGCAACTCTGGACGGGGGGCAGGGACGGAGTTCGGTGAGGTCATTTGGGGGGAGTTCGATCCTGTGACCCTCGACGTGGACAGTATGCTGGGTGGGCTTAATGCCACCACATGTTTACTGGATCCGTGTCCTTCCTGGCTGGTTTTGGCCACTCGGGAGGTGACACGAGGTTGGTTCCAGGTTATTATTAACGCTTCCTTGAGTGAGGGGCTTTTGCCTGCCGCCTTGAAAGAGGCGGTGGTGAGGCCCTTCCTCAAGAAACCATCCCTGGACCCAACATTATTATCTAATTATCGTCCGGTCTCCAATCTTCGCTTTATGGTGAAGGCTGTTGAGAATGTGGTGGCACGACAGCTCCCTCAGCACCTGGATGAAGCTGTCTATTTAGATCCACGCCAATCGGGTTTCAGGCCCGGGCACAGCATGGAGACGGCATTGGTCGTGTTGGTGGATGATCTCTGGAGGGCCCGTGACAGGGGTTGTTCCTCTGTCCTGGTCCTGTTAGACCTCTCGGTGGCTTTTGATACTGTCGACCACAGTATCTTATAGTGATGGCTGAGGGGGTTGGGAGTGGGAGGCACTGTGTTGCGGTGGTTCTCCTTCCTCTCTGACCGTTCGCAATTTGTGTTGGCAGGGGGACAGAGGTTGGCCCCGAGGCCCCTGACTTGCGGGGTGCCTCAGCGGTCTGTGCTCTCGCCCCTGCTGTTCAACATTTATGTGAAGCTGCTGGGTGAGATCATCCGTGGCTTTGGGGTAGAGTTCCATCAGTACGCTGATGACACTCAGCTGTACATTTCTACCCTGGGCCACCCCAACTAAGCCGTTGAAGTGATGACCCAGTGCCTGGAAGCTGTGCGGGGTTGGATGGGGTGAAACAGGCTTCGACTCAACCTGGCCAAAACCGAGTGGTTGTGTTTTCCGGCTCCCAGATTCAGCCAGCTAACTCCATTGCTGGCCATTGGGGGGAGAAATTCTTACCCCATGGAGAGGGCGCGCAATCTGGGTGTCCTGGATGTACGGCTGTCGTTAGAAGATCATATAGCGGCCGTCACCAGGGGGGCTTTTTGTCAGGTCCGTAGGATCTACCAGTTGTGGCCCTTTCTGGATCGGGATGCACTCCGCACGATCACATCTGCCCTCGTCATCTCTCGTCTAGACTACTGCAATGCTTACTACATGGGGCTCCCCTTGAAGAGCATCCGGAGGCTTCAGCTGGTGCAGAATGCGGCCACGCGGGTGGCGTTGGGGGTTTCTTGAAGCTCCCATGTTACTCCCATTTTGCGCGAGCTGCAGTGGCTTCCAGTGGCCTTCTGGGTGCGATTCAAGGTGTTAGTGGTCATCTTTAAAGCGCTCCATGGCTTGGGACCTGGGTGTTTACGGAATCACCTACTGCCACCATCGGCCTCCCGTCGACCAGTGCACTCCCACAGGGCGGGCCTACTCGGGGTGCCGGCGGCTGGTGATGCCGGCTGGCGGCTCCGAGGGTGCGGGCCTTCTCTGTGGGAGCACCCTCTCTCTGGAACGAACTACCCCCAGAGATGAGGACTATCCCTGACCTTCAGACCTTCCGGCATGCACTGAAGACCTATCTTTTCCATCAAGCAGGCCTGGCCTAGAGTTAATAGTAGGGCTTTTAATTGATTTTAATGGTTTTTACTTTTTAAAATCCCTTTGATTAGTTTTATATTTATTCAGCCACCTATTTAATCTTTTTAAATTCTATTTTAAACATTGTATTTATATGTGTGTTTTTTAACTTGGCTGTACACCGCCCCGAGTCCCGTTGGGAGAGGGGGAGGTATATAAGATTAATAATAAATAAATAAATAGTGAGGTTTACTCTCAGTTTATATCCTAGTGGCTTGCCCTGTCAGTGTTGGTGGACTTAGGTGTTCTTTGGTTGAGCTGTTTACTGTTGACTATATTTCCTGTTTGGTAATTTGGCCTTTCTTAGTGAGGTCACCAAGAATTTTCTTGATTTGGTTGTCCAATTTTTATATTCTGTTAGTGTTTACTGGGATGTAAGTTTCTTTATCTTCTAGTATTTTGTTTGCTTTTTAGACATAAATAATATCCATAGATTATGCAAAAGAGACAATCAGCAAGCCAAAAAGGGAACAAAAAATCCTAAATATCTCTTCCCCAGCAATCAGCACCCAATGAGCATAGATTAGCTTCAAGAATAACATCAGACCAACAATCAAATAAACAATATCCAAATCAAGAAACTGCCAAACAAGCCAGCAGTAAACAGCCCAACCAAATAACCTCTAAGGCCATCCCCACCAACACTGACAAGACAAGCCACTAGAATATAAACTGAGAATAAACCCCACTCCTTACTAGCACTGATGATGTTCCCTAGATTGGGTAATGAAATGTCTGCAACAACCAAGCTCAGAGAATATCAAGGTTCCCTCAATTAACCTGACTTTCAATGTCAACCAAAAAAATAATACTTTTTGTAAATTATTTTTTAAAAAGTCATCCACTCCCAGCCCAACTCACCTCCCAGGGTTGTTTTGGGGAAAATACGGGGAAGATGTGTTGGATATGTTCACTGCCCAGAATTAATCATAAAAATAATACATTTGAGATACAAATTAATAAAATGAATAAATTCTTGACTTCTCACTGTATTTTAATATACTGTATATACTTGGGCCCTGAAATCCAGCCTTCTAAAATTAGTTGTTCAAAAAGGGTCAGCCAGAATTGATGCTACATGTCTTGCTGATATTCACAGTTTTCATAAACTGCCAATCTGTGGTAGGTGGGAAAACAGTGCAGAACAGAAGGATTTCTTAAATATGCAGAAATATTGTTTGTTTGATTTGGAAGCTTCTGAAAAGCTTGAGTGTAGATCAAGCAAGATTTTCTACTTTTTAAAATTGCAATCTACAGTTTTAGTTAACTATTTCAGTGTAAAAGGGAAAAGGGTATTTAATACTGCTCCTTTAATCCTTTTATTTCTGATATTACTTGTAGCTCTTGACTTATGGTCATTTGTTTAATAACAGTTTAAAGTTATGAAGATGCTGGAAAAATTGACATGCAGCATCCTGGGGTCATGTAATTGCCATTTGCAACTTTCTCAGAAAGTTTTTGACAATAGGGAGAATCCAAATTTGCTTAAGGATAGCAAGAAAACTCATAAAGTTGGGCACAACTTAATGACTACCTTACTTATAAACTGAAGTTAATTCCCAATTGTGGGAATTAAGTTGTGGACCCCATTAATACCACACCAAATAGCCAATTATAGAAAGGGAATCTATATTTTAAATGCAATTTGCTTTCGGATACATACTACAAGGTGAATTTGGGGGCTCATGTCAGGAAGAGTCTTCTATCAAAAATGACTAATGAGGTCTGCGTTTTTAATGATCTGTTACTATAGTGAGTAAGAGATCTGTGAATGAAGCAGAGTACCTTTGCAACTTTGTAGAGCAGGGATGTGTAATCTTTTAGTATAATATTCATGTTTAATTGAATCTAAGGAATTTAATCCCACACACACACATACACACCATTGTAGTTAGTGCAGTGGGAATATTGCCAAATGCCATTAATTTGGATAATGAAGCAGCTGTATTATTTTCTTACAAAAGCATGGTATAACCCAATTAATGAATTTAGCTTTAATAGTAGCTATCCTTCAGTTTTTTATGATAATCATTAACATTTTTAAAAATCTAGAAACTTTGCCTCACACATCATGCACAACACATTATAGCAAGATCAGATGGATAGGCAGGTACTGGCCAGTCAACCAGACAACACTGATAGTAGAAGATACCATGGGTAATTGATGCAGCAATCCCAAATGAAGCAACATCATGAAAAAGAGGTATGAGATGCTGATGAAGTACTAGGTCCTAAAGGAGGAACTAGAGAGGATGTGGAAAGTACAGTGGTCTCAGTGATAGTAAGAATACTTAGTCTGTGACTCCTAACATGGGAGAGTGACTCCAACAGATCCCAGGAACAACATCAGAGCTCTATCCAAGAAGAACGCAGTGCTAAGATCCTGCACAAAACCTTCAATTTCCCAGGCCTCTGGTAGAGAACCCAAGATTGAGAAAGATATATACCACCCATAGGGATGAGAAGAGATTTATTTATATTTACATATTACTTGGGTCATGAAACTCTATTCTTTTGGATACCAAATATCCTATGCTTGGAATAAATGATCAGATAAAATTTATCTATATTTTCTATTAGTGACTTCATTAATAGTAGAGTGAAGACATTTTAGATTTTAAAACCAGGTACTCTTTCCCATAACAACAATAGACACTTTGAGAAATGGAGCAAGCTTGCTAAAGCTTGACTAGTTAATCTCAAGCATTCTGGTTCATGTCTATGTAACTACAATATTTTAGTAAACATTAACTTGTATGTAGTTAATAGATTTCAAATTTGAAATAAGATGTCTAGGTAGACGGAGCATGTTGTGTACATCTACTGTTTTTAGAAGAAATCCTTTAAGAAGTTTAGAAATAATAATTTGTAAAGGATATTTTATATTTTGCAATCAAATGTATTTAACTAGTTTTCCTTCTCAAAATCAGGAATAGGGAAACTATTCTGCCAAGGACTTTGTTCTTTGAGAATAGTCTTTTGGAGGCCCTGAGATGGGCAACATGAAACAAATAGGTGGAATCAACATTAAAAGTAAATGGGAATGGGCACTTTTTCTTTGATCTCTTCCTTTTCTGAATACTTTTTCTTCTCAAAGAATGGGCTGAAGGAAAGGTAGAGCTAGCTTTGTCAGAGATGTACACTGGACTTTTGATTATTGTTTCAAAACTCAAGGCGGTGGACACACACAACACTCCTTCCTCTTTTTCCCCCACAGCTACAGTCCTGTGAGGTAGGTTGGGATGATAGTGACTGGCCCAAAATCACCTATCTGGTTTTCATAGTTAAGGCAGGACTTGAATTCATAGTTTCCCACTATCTAGCCTGGTGCCTTAATCACTAGACCAAACTGGCTCTATATACATAGGTAAAGATTCCCCTCGCACATACGTGCTAGTCGTTTCCCACTCTAGGGGGCGGTGCTCATCTCCGTTAGAAAGCCGAAGAGCCAGCACTGTCCGAAGATGTCTCTGTGGTCATGTGGCTGGCATGACTAAATGCCGAAAGCACATGCTGTTACCTTCCCACCAAAGTGGACCCTATTTTTCTACTTGAATTTTTACATGCTTTCAAACTGCTAGGTTGGCAGAAGCTGGGACAAGTAACGGGAGCTCACTTGTATGTACATATGCATAATAATAACCCCTTCATTATGCAGTACTTTAAAAAAAAGAGTAACAAAAGAATTGAAGACAGGAGATAAGAGAAAAGGAAAGAAACTGATTTGCTACAACTTTCTATGCTGTTCTGCTCTTTCAAACCATCCTTGCTTTGATCATGTCCGTATACCAATTCATACTTAGTCTTTTGTTCTTTAAACTTCTCAGTTCTCTCATTGAAGATCACATTAATTCCATTGTGCCACTAGTTTCAATTTCTTTCCCTTCATCTCATTTACTCCTTGCTGCTTAAATTTTGCCGTTAATGAGAGGCCATTTAAAGACTTCTCTTATATGAGAAGAATTGATGAGGGCAGGGGGAGATAAAATATTCGTATCAGAAACTACTACAGAGATTAAATGTGCCTAGTAAATATAAGTATCTATAGCTTCTCAAAACACATTTCTAGTAATTACCATTTTTTAAAAACAAAACAAATGATTAGTCATTTCAATAATATATTTTCTGACCATTGTTTCAGATTATGATATATCTATTTATAATTGATTGTGATTTCAAAGATGAAATGCTTGTATAAGTTGTTTTATTTTAAACTAAAAGAAAAGCAAGCATGAGCATTGTTGCTGATTTTTATAGCATTGTTGCTGATTTTATTTAAATCAGCTCCCTCTCAGTTCACTGATACACACAGTATTGCGTTTGTTTTAGAAGAATACATCTTTAAAACTGTTATAGTCTTTGTACCAGTTTTCTGTAATTGCCAATCTAATAATAGCTAATTCATTAAAATGATGTGCTTCCTTTCTGCTCTATTTTTACAGAATTTGATTTAAGCAGTTTCATCTAAGTGTTTAAGGCAGCAGGCTAGAAACCAGGAGATCATGAGTTCTAGTCCTACCTTGGCAATAAAAGCCAACTAGGTGACCTTGTGCTAATCAGCCCAAGTCATCTCACAGGTTGTTGTTTGGAAAATATGAGAAAGGAATACTACATACATTCACCGCTTATGTTTTTTTTAATAAAAAAAACAAGATATAAGTAAAATAAATTTTAAAATTGGGAATTGGTGAATTGTTGCAATTAAGAGTACGTAGTTAAATGTTCTAAGAATAATGTTTATATTTATTGGTGATTGGAAATCCCTTATGGGTTTTTGCATAAAAATGAAAAGAAATGAACTTGTGATTTATGGTTTTGATGATTAGACTGAATGGATTATAGAAAGAGGATGATCATTATGTAACACTAGAAAGCTAGGTTAAAATTAACTACTTATATTTGTTATGAAGAATATAGGAAGCCACATCTTTATATCTTTTTACATTTTTCCTTTTTAAAAAATGTTCTTTTTTTAATTGTACTTTTTTGTTTTTCTTTTGTTTCCCCTCTATTTTAGTTTGTATTAGTTCTTATTGCTGTTAAAACCTTTCAATAAAATGCTTTTAAAAAGAATATATACTTAAATTTTTGTTTATTGCTTATTAATAACTAATAAATTATATTTTAAATGCAAACTAACATTTATAAATACAAAGAATAGATTAGTTTACTAATTGTAATTTGGTCTGTTGATGCAGAAATGCTTCATCCAGTTTAATTTTGTAGAAGTTATATCCATTAAAGTTTTCATAACCAAACTTGACTTATAAGTAGCAAATATGCATGGATCATAACTTTGAATAAATGTGCTTAGAATTCTTTATTGGCCAAGTGTGATTGGACACACAAGGAATTTGTCTTGGTGCAAATGTTCTCAGTATACATAAAAGAAAAGATACATTTGCCAAGAGTCAAGAATCATAAGGTACAACACTTAATAATAGTCATAGACTTCCCTCATGGAAGCATTGGTACTTGTGTTACAATTTAAATTTTGTTAACCATTCATTTGAGAGATTTCATTTTGGACTTAAGAATCATTACTCTTCCATTTCAAATTGAATGGAAGTTTGATTCAGCCCTTTAAACTACTTCCATAGTATATTTTGTATAACTCTGATTCAATAAAAAGTTTCCTATCCTCTTCCAGATTTGTTTTACCTTTGAAAGAAAGAATTTCATGCATTGCTTTATACATTGGAATTGCAGTCCAGAAGAGAACAATCTCTATTACTTTTTTTATAGCACTGTCAGTATAGTACAATTACAGTGACTTTTACCTATTCTTGAAATCTAATAGGTGCATTAAAAGGTGCAAGATTTTGAATTTACAAAAGCATATAAGAAGTCATTATGTGACTAGAGCAGCATCAGCATCAATTTCCTTTATGTAAATGTGTTTCTATTTCATATATCACTTAGAACTTGTATCACATTCCTTGCAATTGTGCTATGAGGTTATAAACTGCTTTGCTAATAATGTACTTCATTTGTGCAGGCAGAGGGAGAAGATAGCCTTAAAAAGATGCAGTTAATGGAACTTGCAATTCTGAATGGTACCTACCGAGACGCCAATATCAAATCACGTAAGTCCTATAATACTGTAGAACTTTCCATATGTGTACAAGAATTTAGTTCTTTATATGGCAAATAGAAGCTGACAAAATATGTTTTAGTTCTTTTTGTCACTCACATGATATTTTATAGCCTTTTCAAATATCCTTGGTGCTCACAGAGTACATTTTGTATTTGCCCCATCTATATTATCTTGCTTTCCAGAGCATGCCTATCTCTGTTCATATTTTTGTACTCCATAATATAGTACATATTGTGCAAAGCTTGCTTTTGAAAGAAAAAAGGTATTGCACATATTTTCTGGCATCTCTTGCTTTTTCTTAATTAAGTCTTCATTAAATATAGTCTTAATTGTGGTGACTTTTACAAAATAAATTCTCTCCCAAAGGTGCTTTTTTTCAAGAGGCAACTGGACTTTTTGGTTTTTCTTCAGCTCTGAGGAGCTGAAGAAGCTTCTTGGATGAGAAGCAAAATGTTTTCAAAGAAAAAATCTGGAAGTCCAGTTGCCTCTTGAAAAACAAAAACCTTTTGGGACAATCATGACCTGGATGACTGAGAATCTCCATAGACAAAATAAATTCTGTTTAATTCAGCCATGGGGGCAGAGACTTGGCACCTTCAGGAAAGTAGTTCTCTTATATGTTAGGGTGAGATCAGACCATATTCTATATAGTATTTTGTTTTCCATTTTCCCCCATTTCTTTTGCTGTGAATACTGAGATCAGTCATATGATAGTAATGATGACTTTGTAAACACTTAGTTGATTCAGCATGCTTTCACAAATGCATGTATTCAGGGATATTTGAAAACTAAAAGCTTTTCACTTGCTGACTGGATTATATTTTAGTCATGCTGAAACGTTAACAGGCAAATCATTGCATTTTGAGAATAAGAATGGTTTATCTAACCACTAATAGATAATAGGGAATTATACTTCACATCAATGCTCTTTTATATTCAATGAATCAACAAAACTGATAGAAATACAAAGTTTTCTGGTGTATGATGGGGCCTACCACAACATTTGGTCCAGACTGTTCCTATGATAGATTCATTTTCTAATATACATATGTAAGGAACTTGTAGTAGAAAGACTGAAGATCCCTTGTATGGCAGAATAAGGCTGAATTTGATTCAGAACTCTGGCAGTGCTTTGGGAAGTTATTCTCTATTAGATTTCATTCATCCATCATTTTAGATAAGCCAGTATTTTATAAATTTGCAGAAAACCTAACTAAACATACCAATTACTCATGCTTCCCATGCAAATGACAGTGTGAGAAATTCAACATATATTTTACACTGTTAACAAATATTTAACAATCCTTTCAAAAGTCCAGATATACATTTGTCCAATATCACTACCAATAAATCTAAACAAAGTCAAAATAAGAATTCTTTTTTATTCTGCTGCAGCACTCCATTTGGACTCATGGCATTAAAACCCACTATCCAAACATTAGTTGAAATAAAAGATAAATACACTAAAAGCAACACTCATTTGAAATGTTCCTTACCTTATTGAGTAAACTTGTATGGACTTTCAGCTGCAGAGCTTTAAAATGAATTTGTATCTGCAGTATAAAGTGATCTTGCATTAAGTTTTGAAATTATTGAGTTTACAATAGTGTGGGTTTGCTTAAAGTTTAGCCATGTAATCTGATATCTATTTCAGCATCTAATCCCAGATTCTTTACTTTTTCGTTAAAGAATGTTTTACAACCTTGAGAGATTATTCTTTCTTATAAAATAAAAATTTGTAGTATAGTATATTATGTTTATACATTATGTTTTGGATAGTATGATTTTTAGCAGCTATGGAGATAGCGGAATCACTGTTAATATTTAGTGTTTATATGAATTTTATTTTTAGTTATTTTCTCATAGTCTAAGTTGCACTATAATATTCTCATTAATGGTCTCCAATTTCAATTCTCATTAATGGTCTCCAATTTCATTCAAACCACATCCCAGTACATGTTCCTGATACCCATTAGGAAAACACTGTGTTAGCATTTCTAAAACTTTGATGCACAGATTAGTTCATACTTGGTCTTGACCACTGACAATCATCACTTGTGCTTCCTGTTGTGCCCCAAAGCTTTTGTTTTTAAAGTAATTTATTGGTCCACCTATGATGATTTTGACATGTTTGTAGTGGTCACTTTGTTAGGGCAAGTACTTGATATCTCATAGGTTCAAGAAGTAATCTTGTCATGCCTTAAGCAACTTTGCTATTAGGTATAGAGATATTTTCTAGATTTATCATAAGGTATCACCATTTTTTAGTATAACAGCTCTAGGATTTAATTTACGTCATGATGCTAGGAGATGCCTGAGTATTTTAAAAATCTACAAATTAATGAGTGTATGAGTCTTATAAAAAGAATACTGGCAACTTAGAAACCTTGTTACCAGGTTATGTTGTCCTGAGAAAGAATGATTCTCTGAAGCTTTTTTGTGATGAATTGGCTACACTTCAGTGTCTCACAACTTCTATTGTTATTTACAGTTCTTTTAAACTGTGTCAGAAAAATATAATCAAAGAGCTTTAAGATGGAGATACATTCCCCTCTTCTTTACACATACTCCTTGTGAATTGCTAGGAATGGTATTTGTAAAAAAACAACAACATTACAAGTGATATTAGTAAAACACACTGGAATATAAATTAACAATGGAATCTGTCAGAACATTTTGTATAGAAAGACAGGAATAAATGACCCATAACATGATCAGCAGGCTATTTATTTGCTTTTGTTAAACTACAGCTCAGAATTTTGCTCTTTCTTTACCTTGAGAATTGATTCATTATCTATTCGTTATTGATCAGTCAGTAGTTTTAATGGTTCAGCTTTCTCTTAAATTTCAAAAATTAAATAGTGCTACCTGAACATACCACAATTGCTTTTTAAGTGGTAATTTAAATATATTGTAAAATATATACTTAGCAGTATTTCACTCTGTTTTGATAAACTATTAGTGTAAACATATATTAACATAAATGCTCATCTTTGCTTACAGTTTATTGTATGTTAGTTTTTTATATTGCCATCCTGTCTCTAAACAGAAAAAAGTTACAGAATTGTTTTCTAGTTATATTAGATGGGGGAAATGTGGCAAACATTTTCTGTATCCTTGTCACCACTTGTCCTGTGATGGTTCAGAAAATGGACGGGAGATACAAACAAATGTTGATACTGTATTTGCTCATTTAATAGAATGTTTACTGGTTAAGTTGCAACTGAAATATGTTACATTATATATTTAAGCTTCACTGAATTTATGTGGATTTTAAAATCTCACTATTTTTAATATTCCACATGCAATTACAACAGTATTTTCTTTGTTTCCTGCATGCCTCTCAGTCTCATGCAGTCTTGAAGGCATAGGTAATGAAAAATATGTGATCTACATTGAGCTTTTGTGCTGTGTGTTATCTGTTTTAGAAATATATTCTGCCATTTTAAATTGGCTTTTATTTTGCATGTTCATTCTTAATCACACTGGGAAATGGAAAGCGGTTGCTTTTGAATGGTGTGCTTTGGCACTGTGTGATCAATGCATGTACTAATGATTTCCTTTTATTTTTCTTCTTTCCTACTTTTCTACTTTCCCCATCTTTTCATGTTTTGCACTACTGTCTCCATACTTTCTTCTGAATTTCTTTGCTTACTGTAGCAGCCCTTGCCTTTTCTCTTGCAGCAACAGCCCAGGCTCCAAGGATTATCACAGGGCCTGCGCCTGTTCTCCCACCAGCTGCCCTGCGTACCCCTACGCCAGCTGGCCCTACCATAATGCCTTTGATCAGACAAATACAGACCGCTGTCATGCCAAATGGAACTCCTCACCCAACTGCTGCAATAGTTCCCCCAGGACCTGAAGCTGGTTTAATTTACACACCTTATGAATATCCCTACACACTGGCACCTGCTACATCAATTCTTGAGTATCCTATTGAACCCAGTGGGGTATTAGGTAAGTTTCTCCAAGACAGTTTAATTGAATACTATAGGTAGCATGGCTTGTGCCCCATTATGTTTGGAAAGATTCTGAAAGCATTTTTGTTTTACTGTCAGTGAAATATGCTTTCCTTTTTAAAACAAGTGTGTCCCCACATAATAAGGATACTGGATTTGAAAAATTACTTTTTTCTCTCTCTGTAGAAGAGATCAGGAGATTGAAATACCTAATATTCTTAATGCTTTGGTTCCTTAGTTTTCAGCATGAAGACTTTATTTTAGTAGAAAACATTAGTGTTAATTTGATATTGCTGTTTTTGTTCATATCAAATTTTTTACTTTTTTTCATTTGTTCCTATATTAAATGTATATAATGAATTATGTTGTTTTATGTCATTTTTAATGCTTGACTGAAAAGTAGTTGCTGCTGGTGATTATATTCAGGAGCAAAAATATAGTCCAAGTAAAAGACATATAAAATCTCATTTATTTCAGTTTGATAAATTAGTTGCAACCTGCTATCCGTTTATGTGAACGCATGCCTGATTGAACTCTATATAATATATTGCTGAATATATAAGTTATCTACCTAGGTTACTCTTCCACTGAAATCCATGGGACAGCTTAACCATTGGCTTTTTGGATCCCCAGACATTTGAAGCCGTGAATCAATTATTTAGTTCCCTATCTTTATTTTTTTAACCTCAAATTCTAAGCCTGATTGCAAACAATACATTTCATGCTTACATCCATACTTCCCATTTTCTCTGGAATTGAGAAAATAGCATAGTTATTTCATGTTTCACTGTATTTAAAAGTGCTTTTGTAATATCAATTCTTCTACTGTAATTTATAACATACTTCTTTTTACATAAAATAGCTGTTATTTTAAAATAATTACAATTAACAATAGTGTTAAGATTGCAATTGTATATTATCTGCTAGTTCACATTTTCATTTCCTTTGTGAGTTTTTCAAGATGATAATATTTTCAGGAACACTTTAGCTTGAATAGAGATATTTATAATCACCAATAAAGGAATAACATGAATGTAGCATTTCCATAGATATTCATAATACACCATCATATATAATTAACTATGCAATTAATTTATATTAATTAAGTTTTAGTGCTAGACTGTTGGAATTATGTATGTTAGGGATTTTTTAAAGAATAGAACATAATCCTATAATTTTTAATTTTTAGTTACAAAATTTTAATTTAAAAAAAATGTTATTGCTTCTGTTTGAAATGTTTTCATGCTGTCATTTTAGATATTTATATCACCTATCATAACTTAAATATAATATAGTTTTATACGTACTATTAGTTTATGGCTAATTTTCAGCTAAGTTCACCCTTACTAAAGATTTACTAATTAAAATTAATGTTTACAATTATGTGTAAATATTCATTTTAATTTTGATTCTATTACATATGTGATGAAGCTAATAGTAATCAAATCTGAAATAGGTGATATAATACATTTTATGAATGTAGAGATTATAATAGTTTCTTACAACACAATATCAGAGTCAAGACTGCTTCCAATGTGGAGAACTGATCACTAAAGTAAATGCCATATATTACTTCCTGCTGTATTGTGAAAATTAAGTATAAGTATGTGTTAATAAACATTGACTCTAAAATACTAGGTGTTAAAACTATTATTATGGAAATATGCATCTTTATTTTTAGTGATGAATGCCAGCAAGGCTATGCAAATTATTTGAAAGATTTTCTTTTCATTGTGTAAGAACTTTGTCTATTCTAATTGTTAAAGCAGCTGCATCTTTTTTTAAAAGTTCATAAGCTGTTCTCAACTATTTTTGCATGCATGTTCATGCCCATGTTCATTCCCCTCCCAGTGAGTCCACTTTAATTGTTTGAGAACTTGTGCTTTGTATGTGCCCCTTCCCCATTGTTAAAAAAGAAAAAACTATTTCAAACAAATTGTAAAGCCCTAATTTACTAATATTTTTGGCAAAATATAAGGATTCAAAAAGAAAAGCAATTTAGGGAAAATGTATAAATGATTCAGGGAAGATTGAGAAATAAATTTATGGGAAGGATTGACAGTAGCATCAAATCTTAGTTGACTAATATTTAATTCCCTTTTATCTTTAGGTATGGCTTTCCCAACGAAAGGCTAAGAATTCAAGAATGGTCTTAACTGAACCTCATCAGAGCTGACTTTTAACAAATGTTTAGTTTTCAGCAGCCTTGAAAAAAATGTAGCCTAGCAGTCAGTGACTTACTTGCACTTTTTTGCACATAGAAATAAAAATGCTATTAATTTGATGTAGCCTGTGCTATGGCAAGGTAGCTGTGATTTATGAGTGTATGGTAGTATACTGACTGCTATGTATTCTGTACTATTTGCTTTACTAATCACCTAATTCATTGCAGTTCACAGTTATTGACTTAGTTTTTAAAACAGTCTGTAGGCTTGAGGAATTGTGTTATAATTTTTTTAAAAAATGGTAAAAACTGGAAGTTGTTTAAAAATTAGCAAAGAACCTTCAGTATTAAAAATGGCATTATTTAAGATAGTCCTGCTGCAAGGAAGGCACTTCAGTGAATATGTGACTAGTAAAGCTCAATTGTGTTTGGGTCTAGTAGATTTCATGAAATACTGTAATCAAGTTTGTAAATGAATGGATAATGCAGGTTAAGGCCTGGATGTTTAAAATAAATGCAGTATTAATCTGCACAGATATAATTCATATATTAAGGTTAAAATTTGAAACTACTGTGCCTTAACGTGTTGCTTTCTTTAAATAGTATTTTAAGAAAGTGATCATTTAAATTCATTTTAATAAGCCTGCTGTTAATGTTTTATCAAATGTTTTCTAACTGTCTTGGTAATTGCAATTTAACTAGGTGCGGTGGCTACTAAAGTTCGAAGGCACGATATGCGTGTCCATCCTTACCAAAGGATTGTGACCGCAGACAGAGGTTAGTTTAGTTCTGCAGTTCTTGCTTATAAGAAATGCTTTGAGTGTACATGAAAATTTGCAACACCACAACTGGTTAATCAAATTCTATTTTGACTTTTTATTGATGTTTATATTAAATTGAAGTGAAGATAACACTTTTCTGGCAATTTAAAACTACTGTACCCTTTCTATCAAAAATACACACACACACACACACACACACACACACACTTCAGTGTATTGAGTATACAATGTTGTAATTTCCTTTGTGAGCACTATGTTTTAATTCAAGTAGGCATCATTTTATTTTTGGGTCAGTATTTGATTTTCCTATGGGACTCTTAAATAATTTGAGATATATCAAATTGGTGTTGCAAAATAAAATGAATGGATGAGTGCTTAAATAAGGTAGAAGTAAGTGCTATATGTATTTTTTCAGGAGAAAACTGAAGATTCATTTCTTCTCTGTTGACAAGCTGTTTGTGTCATTTGCCCTAAAATCTCTACATTTAACAAGGAGAGTAAAAGTGATATATCTCAAGTTTGAGTGTGTTTTCCTAGCTTCTAGGATTTAAAAAATGCATTTGCAACTAAAATTTATTTTTTGAACTTATACCTTGGATTTTTTGGTAGGCAAAGCAAAAAACATGCTTGGCTTGGTTATTGAAGGGAAAATAAATCTTCATTTTCTCCTTTATATCATGCAATTTACATTCCTTGTAAATTTATAGGCTTTTGAATGATGTCCTTTTCTTGTGAGAAATGACTTCTCGGTTTATTGACATTGAATTTACTACTGAAAGCAGTGTGACAGTTTAGGAACATTTGTTGCACTGTAGTATTGTTTTGGTTTCTGAATTTGGCAAGTCAGTTGTGATATCAATATACCTACCTTAGTTGGCAGAGGTATCCTGAGGATTAACTTAGGTTGCATTGTCTAAAGTGCAAATGAGATTAGAATGCATAATTTTAATTCTTGGAGTACATTTGTAACATTGCACTAGAATAAATTCAGATAAGAATAAATTTTATGCAAAATGATATTTCAAATCCTAAATAAATACCAGTGTCTTTATAACTTTTAACCAGTTCTTGAGTGCATACCATAGGAGCTCATTGTTAGAAACATTCCAAACCAGATTGGTACTTTCTGCAACATTTCAGAAATGCCACATTGTATTTTCAAAATATTTTCTTTTTTTTTTAAAAAAAGAAACCCCATTGTTTGTATTGAATCACTGTTATGAATGTTCACTTCTGTGAAAAAAAATACCTTTTGTACATATAATGAGGGAGCAAGATCATGCATTCCTACTTCCATTCTTCTTGGATTCCACATGTGAGTGTTGTTGAATGTGAAAAAAAATGTGCTATAAACCCACTTTACTTGATTCTCCTCTTTTGCAAATTATGGTCGCATGTGGATATCTAAAGATAAAGGAATCAGGACAGATACATCAAGTGGAATGGGAAGAAAAATCACATTTCACTGCTTGAGAGAATTGTACTGGATAGTTATTAGGCCAGAGAATCAACTAGCTTTTAATATTTTGTATCTAGAAGTCTTTGATGTTTGGGTGGTAGTTCAGTTTGTGACTGAATTTTTAATCGTATCTAGAGTTGGCAGTTATTAGAAACTATGTTTTGTAGATTTGGGGGAGATTCGTTAAAACTAATTAGCAGACATTGTATTAAGATTTTTATTTTTATTTTGGTAATATTTGAGAGCACGTAGCATACAGTTTAGTAGTAGAATGTTCCAAAGTACACCTTAGTTATAGTTACCATTGTATAGACTATGGTGACTTTTTTCTCTCTAAAAATTGATTTTACTAATGTTGGTATATGGTTCAGATACACATGACATTAGTGAACATGATGAATAATTCCAGATTCCATCAAACTCTGAGTTGGCTTTGTTTATTCATTTTGAATTGTGGACAATAGTGTAAAAGAGTAGAATACTATACTGGTTTTTGTCATTAATACATTTTTTATTTATATCACTTGGTTCCCCATTCAAGTTTAATTTGTTTTGTGCAACCAAGTTGAAAATTCCATTGTACTAACATTAACTGGACGCTCTAGAGCTTCACATATGTCTGAATAATTGTCCAGTTCAATATGTGTTAAAATTCAATGTCAGTAAACCGAGTCACTTTCTGTTCATAAGAAAAACTATGAGGAGTTAACTGAAGCTAGCATATGCATTAATTTGATCTTTGGTTAACAGAGGTTTTAAAAGAAGTATCCCATTATTGTCTGATTAAATATTTCATTCTTAATGCTGGCTTATATATAAGCATTGTGTTTAAAGCAAGAGCTCCCAACTTTTCAGATTTCATTTCTTTTGAGAATTAAAGAGATCACCTAATTTATCCTAAGCCCCGCCATATAAATAATATAAAACTGAATTTATGTAACAGAGAGACTGACTGATTTAATTATAATAAACTGTAATGGTATTGCACACTTGACAAACCTGTGTGTACTGTAGATGGTCAGGGACTTGGCAGAGGATGTATCACAGGTGTACTGGTATCTTACGATAGCTTGCATTGATTTAAATACACAAGAAATGGCAGTGCTGAAACTATAACAGTAAAGTGTTCTTCTCAAAGCCAATTTTCACATAATTTATATCTACAAATTGTAATACCATATTAATTAAAATTGTAGTAAGTACCAAGAACGCTTTAAGATTCTGGATATCTAATACACATTTTTATAGTGGCAAGATAATGCCACATTAAATATTTATTAATTTTAAGATGGTTTTTTTTACAATATTTTTAACTTAAAACCCCACTTCTCAGCATTTAAAAAAATCAGGGAAAATAAGGTATCATTTAAGTTACAACAGTAATGGTTTTAGAGTTCATGAACTGTAGCCTAAATGATAGGCCATAGAAATAATATAAAGCCAACCCAAGATGTACGGCCTTTAAAAGTGTGCTATCTGTGAACATTGCACCTACTGAATTCATTTTTAAAAATGGCACAACTCTGACTTTGCACTGAACACCTTTCTCACTTTCATCTCCTCTGCTTTAGTCAATGGCAACAGTACAAATATTCTTATCAAACCTCAGAATTTATTAGAGATAATAAAGCTGTTGAATGAGTCTTAAAATTTGTACTACTGTAAAGTGGACCAAGTTGTTGAAGGAGAATGAGAAAGAGAATAATTAAAGAAGAAACAGCTCAAGAAAAATGGGAATGATAACTTTCCACTTGAGAACTTTTTTATGTTTTATTGTAATATTTGTGTGTTTTGGAAAAGAAAATAGTATTTACAGGTGGCTTCTTTTAAAATATAAAAATATAAAGCAGGAATGTATATGAAATGTCAAATTTTATTGTATTTGCAAAGTATTAGCTTTGAAAAAAGAGCTGTTTGTAGTTTTTAAAATGCCTTATTAGTATCAATTAGATTTCCTATATTTTTGATGTAACTAGAGCATTTTAAATATAGAATTTTAAATGGCAGGACTTTTACAGTGTTTACATACAAGTTCATTTTCTTAGTGTCCTATATGTGTAAGATAGAGGTGTTTTTTTTTTTAAAGGAAAAAGCTCGCTAGAACATTTGAGCTTTTCCTGTTTCCCATGAACAATGCCTACTCTTTTAGACTTCAATTTAGTATTGCTTTGTATCATGAAGCCAAGAAGTTCAGTGTTGATTGTAAATAGAATCATTGAAAAGCAATAAAATTTATTGAACAAAAAACTTGTTTGGCCGATAGTTTGTGAAATCAAATGTCAACAAATCAAATTTCTTAGATTCATTTCTCTTAACAGTCAGTTATTAATAATCACATTCATCATTACTAGTTGCTTTGATTGCTTGCACATGGGAGAATACTAATGCTTAATAGCAGTCAGATACTGATATGGTGCACTGACTGTTCTCAATTCTTTTATCAAGTTCCAGAAATTGTTCATCATTTGTTTTGTTTTGTTTTGTTTTTTCTTTCATTGACTGCTACTAACCATTAGTTATATTTTTATTTCTATTTTTCCTTGTTAACCAGTTTTGTGGGGACTGGGCTTCTCCTTCATATGTTCAAATCATGATACTAGGCTGTCATGATTTTTATTGCATTCTGTAGATGGTGTCAAGCAGTATGTCAGAATTAAACATGCTTGTTTTTATTAGTTGTGATTAGTTTTCATGTTGTCATTAAGCCGTCACTAGCTGAAACTAATCTCTTCTCTATCTTTCTTTCTTTTTTTGTTTTTTTGTTTTTTGTTTTTGTTTTTTTTGTTTCTAACCACCCAGCCGCCACCGGCAACTAACCTATGACCTTCTGACCTCTGAACTCTTCACCCAATGATGACCTGACCATGCCTGCCTGCTGATCAGTTAACTGGTAATCGCCTTTGCTTGTCTGTCTTCAGTGCAGCGAGCTGAGGCATTTGTCCGTTCGTCTTACCATCTAACAAAAAGACAAAGAATTTGTTGTCCTCCGACTCAGCTTTTTTTCCCTGTTTGGGTGAAAGTGGTTCTAGAACCTGCACTGAATAGTAGTAAAGCAATAAGGTCCAATTCATCCTTCCGCACTGATCATCTTTTAGTGTCCCACCCTAAAAATGGTAAGAAGGGCCTCATTTAAGAGATGGAAGCAGATGTCCCTTAACTCCTTGATGTCAGAGGCAGTTACTGTGAGACTTCTAGGAATCTTTCTCTTCTCATAAAGAAGTCAAAGCTCTCTTTGAATGTACTGTGTGATGATGCATCATGCATGAACCTTTGGTCAGGGATATCATTGGTGAAGGGATTCCTAAAAGTATTCAAAATTTGACTTGCAGTGTAATCACTACCAATGCCCTCAAAGGGCAGAAGATGCAGCCTTTTTTATATTACCTGCCAAATTGGGTGTTTTTAAGGAAAAAAAAAAGTGCCATGAAAAATAGGTTACTGAATTTTTGAACCACATCAATGCATTAAAAGACAGCAACCCTATCGAAGCTAATGCTGAGATACAGTTCTTTTACTATACATCAACTTCCTTTTAAAAATTACATGAGTACAAGGTACATGCATTATGTGTCACATTACTGGGCAAACTGTTCAAATATTTTTTTAAATCTCCCTGTATAGAGTAAATTCATAAGGATATAAAAGCCATGCTTGCCTATTTGCTGTATACATGTAATGAAATTGTAGATAAAGTGTAGTGCATTGAAACAAATTGAAAAAAAAAGTAGATACTTTTACTATACAAGGGTGCTGGTGCAGAAGAAATATATATTTTTGGAAATGTAGCATTTTATACTTTCAAGTGTTATAAAAAAGAAAAAAGAACAAAGAAACCCTTTATTTCATTAAATGATTTTTTCTGGTGGTTGTCGAGAAACAAAAGACCAAAAGAGCCTTTTTGTCTTTCTTTTTTTATTTTTTAAGTATTGGAATAAGTATAAAGAAAAGAAAGTGCCTTATTTTCTTCATGGTCATTTAGTCAGGTGTGTCGTATAATCAGCTCCTCCCTAAGACAGCAAGTTAATGCATGCCACTCAGTCCGCCCAGTATGTGAAAAGAAGCTGCGAGGAAAGACAAATGAGTTGACTATTAAAATTACCTGGTTTTTGCCACAGCATGATGCAACCTTGCCAGATCCCAAACTGTGAAATAGAATTGTTCCACCAACAGCCAACCGCAATATTTTTGTAACACGTTCCCTCTTCAATTGTAGACAATATATTTTTATAATACTTGCTCAGCCTTAAACCAAAGGGTTCTACGATGCAGTTTCATTTTAAATCAAATTATAAGATTACAGTAGTTATAGAGTAGCAAGTGTTTTGGTTTTTTATTATGATTTAGAGATTAGTTATCTTTTTTTTTCCTGATTGAACTAGATGCAGGAAAGTACAAGAGAACTTAAACTTGCTCCCATATAATTTCGTCCATGACTAAACCAAACATTAAGATTAAGCATGTTATAAGTTCTGGATGTTTTAGCTATAATGCCAAGTGCGTATGAATTTACATAATTTTTCATGAAACTTCTACTTGAGGAATGTTAACTACTGGTTGCGCTTTCCTTTAAAGGAGGAAAATCCAGCTGTGGTTCAGTTTGAATTTTTAAAAGAAGTTTGTGTGGCTGAATTAGTATTAATTAACACTAGTGTTTATAAACACTTTACGCACAAAAGTGGAGTGTAAAATTAATGAGCAAGTATCAACATGGTCACGGCTTTGAAGCAAATTGGCAAAGATCAGGTGATACCTTGCCCTTTACATTGTGTCAGCTTATTCTCCTAAAAACCCTTCACAGTTTCCAAATCAAAGGTCAATAGTAAGTTAGATAAAGAGGGCTTATTTTTTAAGCATCTGCATGGTGATTTTATCGACATTGTGTCTCACCTGGAAACAAGTATCAGTTTATTTACTATGCAATAAACATTCATCTTTTTGTACGCAGCTAGCTTTCCTTTTATTCTGCCACTGGCTTTGTCTTCCTGTTACATAACATTTTTGTTGTTTTTTATTTGTTTTACTTTTGGTATATGCTGTGCCATTTTGATTTTTGTTTGGTTGAATAAACTTGCGACACTCAAACATTTTGAAGAGAGGATTGCTATAACGTTACCAGTATTTGATCCAGTTTCATCTCAACTGTGATAAACCTGGACATTTTTAGATGCTGATCAGAGGTCTCTTCTTGGGAGAAGTATGACTTCTAAAAGTAATGTTTGTTCTGAAAAAAAGTTTTAAAACTTGGTTGATAACATTTTGGATCAACTTAAAGCATGACTTTTGAATCTCTGAATGCCTTGGTTCTCAGTATTATCATCCTTTATTGAATTTTTCTTTCTTAAAATATGTAGTTTAAGTCTTTTTTCTGACAGTATTATGTAATTTTTAGAGTGGGTATATGGGAGTGTCGCTTGTATGTAACCGTACAGATGACATGTATTTGTCTATTCTTTTATCTTAGTTTGATGCTATGTATGTAACATAACCAACCTATTGCCTATGAGAAACATGTAAGATAATGTATTTACAGCCATTGTTACAAGTTTATAATGTATTTTTCTATCTTGTTTTATATGTATGTTATATAACATTCAGAATAATTTTTCCTGATTGAGAAAAGGATACAAAAATGCAAAACCCACAATTTTGATAACCGAAAATTGCTAATTGTTTTGCAGTACTTTATTATTATATTGGGAGTGTTGTCTTTCTTAGGCTTTTAGTTAGCTACTGGACTAAATACATTAGACATATTTGGGTTTTAGTTGGGTTTTTACATAGCTTGCATTTTAATTCTTTGGTTCTTTGCTGTTTCTATTAACCCATAGCATTATTTTAATAAATGTTATAATACCAACCTACTAACTTTGGACTATGTCAGTTTATTAACCATTACATGTTTAATTGAATAAACAAGGAAGGACAGAAGAATGTAAGTTATGAGTTCTTGGACTAACCCTGAAGAAGTGACCACAGATAACACATGATTTGTTTTATGTTGTTTGTTTGGCTGACATTCTGCACACTACCATTGAATTGGCTTTGGTCATATTGGACTTTTACCTTATGGGTAAGTGCCAGTAGCGTGGGGAACAAGTAGCATATTTTCAAGTAATCTTCTTTTAGAGTCTTGCCACTTGCCTTTCAGCATCTGCATTACTAATTCCACAATCTCCTTTTCTAAATTAATCACTATCACCTCACAGCAAAAGGGCAAAAATACCAATATATTGGTATACAGTATGTGCCCAAAGAAACCAGTTTGATTCTTTGTTGAGCCTTTATGATAGAAACATATAGTTTGATTTTAATGTTCAGATTAAAATGACAGTTCAATGTCTCAGTATCTAAACAGCATTATTGTGCACATTTCTGAATGCATCTAAAGCAAGAAACAGACCGCTAACCTAGCAGGATCCATATTTGTTCCAATTTCATTGTGATTCTAAAGGTGATTTTAGAAGCAGTCTTCAAATGACAAGTCTCAGGTAATTAAGTTGTCTTAAAGCAGACTGTTTCTTAATAAACAATTTTAAAATTGTGGGTTCACTGCTTCTCGGGCAGAACATTTCTTTTTTTATATCTACAATTGGTTATATTTAAATGACATGGTACAGTTCAAAATTTAAAATCAAAGTAGATAATTTTCTAATTACTTCAAAAGGTATATAAACATTTTAAAAAGAAGTCTAACATTTTGTATACTCATCTAGGACATAATTGCTTGCAGAAATCTATTGTAATAAATTATTCAAGTTTTTCATAAAGGTTACTAAAATATGGCTAATATGGCCTATTCGTCTTTCAAATTTAATTTAATATATTTTATGGAGACCTATTTATATGGAACAGCATTTCTTCAAAACATTCCTTTCTATGATCCACTTCAGAGAATTTAGGCTGAAACTTATATCCATTATTATATCCAGATTAATAAGGCTTAATTTTGAATAGACATACATTGAGCTGTTATAAGCACAACATGAATATTGTTTTTTTAAAAATGAAGTAAATCCTTTTCATTTTAAAGAAAAATAAGATTTTGTGAATACAGTGGCATATGAATCAATATTTCTTGCTGACAAATGTAATATATTTGAAACACTGTATTTTGTAATAGTATGCAACATAATCTTAACTCATCTATTAAAAGAGTCTGGATAAATATAAGGATTTACCAGCTATGAGTTATATAATAAAAGACAAATTGAAATAAAAATGAAGTAAGGCTAAATGTCCCAATATATTCAAGCCTATTTTCATAAAAATATACAGTAGGAATGGGTTTTGTTCAATATTGTAGGATAGAATGTAATAGGAATAAGTCCATTAACAATATGCATGGATGCATACCTGTCTGAAATTATACCCACCATAGATTAAACAGTAACTAATACTAAAAATTAGGTATTTTTTTTTTACCAACCACTTCTTATGTTTTTGATACAGAGGAAAACAATCCAAATGCTGCAATGGTCAAATAGCATTTTTTACGAATGTGGAATGAGAAGCAATTGACAATTACATATACCTAAATTTACCTAAGGCTTGGGGGGGGGGGGGGGAATACATTTCATGATAACTTTCCATAACATCAGCCAGTACACCATATGATTTGATTAAATGGCTGTTTAATTATGTTAATTATAGAGATAATAGAGGGGAGGAAATTTATCTGAGTTTGTAGGATCACATGAGTCAATAAGTTAACATATTTCCACATTTTTAACATTAGCTCACTTTCTAACAAACAGTTATTTCTTTTGGAGGAAAATCAAAATTTCCTGAGGTAAATATAATTTCTTTAATAGATTGGAAACAAAACTCATAAAAGGTTCACTGTAGCTAGAGTGAAAATAATGTAAAGGATATGTTATTCATAACAGTACTTTTGATTTTGAAAAACAGCCATAATGTGAAGCTTAACAAAGCCAAGTACTATAAATTATTTTTAGATATGCTAAATATTAGAGATTTTGTTTAGCACTTCCATTCAGAGCAAGAATCCAGCAGAGAATTGTCACTGGAGGATGATGAAGTGCAGTTTTTTTCAGTTCCTCCGCCATTTCATTTCCCACAGTCTTCTAAACACTAGGATGTTACTGGAACAATGTGGGTAATGCTTTGGTTTCACGGGGTAGGAAAGTGCTTTCCCCAATTAAAATTTGAACATTATTATAGTTAAGGTAAATTAACACTAAAATTAAAGTTGAATTTAGACTGTTATTTCTCTATTAAAGTGGAATGTAAATAAAAACAACTCTAATTTCATTTGCTCAAATAATAAATTGCTGGTATTGTTCCCTTTAGGAAGCCACAAAAGCATTTGTTTTTGCTGGAACAAATATTTCTAGAACATTAAACATTTAGTGTTAGTAATAGTTCTTTAGGCTTAAGATTTGTAAATCTCATTTTTTCAACCTATTAACTAGGGGACCACTGGAATAATTCCTGTTGGAAATACTAATTGAAAGTGGACAACCAATCAAGAATCATGCAGTGAAATCATGTGCAAATCATCTCTTGGCATAAAGCCCATAATTACAGAATCTATTTTGATTTTTTTAAAAAAAAATATCTGGGATTTTGTGTCTTTTTCAGGTATTCACAATTGCCAGTCAAATATTTTATATAATATTCAATGTTGAATCAAACTGGTTAAAAAGGAACTGTGCTCCTGGTTCTTTTTATGCTGCCGGCTAACTAACTGCAGGTGTGAGCATCCTGCCTCAGAAGTGGGTATTTGAGAAGTACAGAATATTTATTTGCAATAATCAGTTCTTGATATTAGATATGATGGCAGTAATTAAATCAGGGTTACTCCCAGGAGAAAGATTTGCATTTGAGCAACTTAATTATTAGACAAAAGATTTTTAAAAGATACAAATTTCCTTTTGAGTTGTATTACTTGAATTTTGTGTCCACGATATAACATGTATTAGGAAAAATGGATGATGCCCAAACACATGTAAATAAAAACCATCACACCTGTAAACAATGAAACTGGAAAGTACATGTGCTTTATGCTAAGAAGCCAATGGACAGCATACATTATTTTTATATTTTGAAAAATCAAATTTTGTTCTGTATGGAACTGTATGGCAGAATAAAGAATGTACATTTTGCACTCTTTAACTGTCATTAATGATTTTGGCACTTTTGTATATCCCAGATTTCTATGCCTGGCTTCTTAATACTCTGTTACTATAGATTATATATCAGCAGCTTGTATCAGATTTTAAATACAAATAGAAATATCTGTAATAACAGGTTCCTATGGAGGTATTTTAAACCAAAGATAAAATGATGTGAAATCCAGTGTAAACAAGAATAATTCTGTTTTGCATACCGTATTTTCCGGCGTATAAGATGACTTTTGAAAGGAAAAAAAGTCAACCGAAAATCGGGGGTCGTCTTATACGCCCGGTCGTCTTATACGCCGGAAAATACGGGTACATCAGGAGTGAAGCTTGAGCGCTTCGTGGGGCTGGTTAACAAGCAGGAGCGAAATCAAAACGGAGCCACTTCCCCACCACACCGGCGTCGTCGCCGGGAGACGCTCCTCCCCTTCCCGAACAGAACAAGATGGCAGCCGCTCTGCCGGCCCATCATGCTCCGCGGGAGGCCGGGACGTCTTCCGTGTGTGGGGGAGAGAGACCGAGAGAGCCGCCCTGGGGCCGGAGGAGGAAGGTTGTACGGTCGGCTGATGCGAGCGCAAAGGAAGGAGAAGCATCTTAGTTTACAAATCCTTGCAGCTTAATTTTGAATACCCGTATTTTCTGGTGTATAAGATGACTTTGAAAAAAGTCAACCAAAAATCGGGGGTCGTCTTATACGCCCGGTCGTCTTATACGCCGGAAAATACGGTAGTTGAACAACAGAAAAAAGTAATGTTGCATTTATCCTATGGAATATTAAATTGTCGTAGGTGGATGTTATGTATTGCAAGTGGGAAAAGGTACACATTTTCTTATGACACAATTAGAGTTTAATCGTTCTGATAAATAGTGGTTCTTCCTTGAATTGTCCCTCCCTTCACAATCACCACCATGTTTCTGAAAGCTTGAATTCCTGTTTTGATGGTCTAGTTTCCCTAAAATTGCTACTGCAGTAAGCATGTGGGAAGGGTGCATTAAAAAGGATATCAGTAGTTCAACCTAAGAAGCTTATGTGTTGACATTTTTAACTCTGTTAGATATTGATGTTTCATTCAGTATGATATGGACAACATATCATGGTTTCCCTTTAGAGTCTTGCTTTCCACAATAATCTTCATTTACTTAGAGTGCAATCTTGCATCTCTACCCAGAAGTTGGTTCTACTAAGTTTAATTAAACAACTCACAGGTAAGAATTTAAAGGATGGATGTCCCAAGTTGTCTATTTTTTTCTGTGGACTTTAAGCTTTTCTAGTTTCCGTTTCTTCTTTTAGATGGCATTTGTTCCCATTGTTCTTCATTTCTGTTCTCTTAGCTATCTTTATCATTCTTAACACATTTAAATGTATATGTGTGTGTGTGTGTTCTATTCCTGTATTGAATAATAATTCCATATTAATGGAAAAGGGAGGATATGTGTGTATGATGGCTTCTTATAGCCTGCACTGTAGATTACAGTAAGAAGTTCCACATGCCCGTTGGTCAAAGCAAAATAATTGAGGAACCTTCCTTTCCTCCTTTGTCATTTCCCCACATCATAAATGATGCAGCTAATCATTTATCTGGTAGCTAACTATTTGATACTGTTGGTACCAATTCTGTCCCTGACAAGCCATTTTAAATCTGTTCAAATAGAACACATCTCCTTCTTTGCCATAATAAAATTGGTAACAAGATTCATAGACAAGAAGCCTCCATTGGGATTGCTGATGCTTCTATGACTACCACAAATATGTATTCTTTAGCAATAAATGGTCTCAACAACATGTGTTTCCTTTTGCTGATTATTACTGCCATTATCCAACTTAACCTGTGGTCAGAATTGTTTTCCATTTCCTTAGATCTGCTGACCTTCACCACTAACTAAACAGTAAATACTGGTGTAGGTAACCTTGTTTGAAGAATTTCAGCTGGGGGCAGAGGAATGGAAAGGGAGATTTGGACAAAGATGTAAAATGAAGCAAGGCTAAATTGTGCGGGTGAGAGTGGTTTGTTTCTTTTCTTAAATAGCTCAAGAAAGGGTACTTGTTTTCCTGGCCACAAAAAGACCTCTATATGTTGAAGGAAGCAGTCGATAAGGAATATAGATGGAAATGTTGACAATGTCATTTAATCATTGCATAGCTTCTTGTTTGCTTCTAGGTCCCCATAATAAGAATTACTTAAGTGAAAGAGGTGGTACAGAAATGTGTTGAATAAATGAATATAGGTATTCTACTTTTGAAAAGTGTTTATCAATACAATGATTAGATTTAAAAAAAATTTTTTAAAAAAAAACTGGTTAGAAGATTTATTTCCCCTTTTACGTTTGGCGCTGTCATTTAAAAAATGAAAAAAAGTTAATGAATCTTTTTCTTCCCATCAGTATGCCATGTATGACAAGCGTTACATCTTGATGAGTGACAGTAGCCTAGGTAATTCTGGCTTTCTTGATTGATATTACTGATAAGCTGGCTATTGCTTATAGACACAAGGAATTTCCTTGAAACATTGGGATTCTGGTTGGCAGATTTTGGAAAGGAGCAAATTAGTAGAGTTCTGAAAGAAGGCACCTGCGGCCTACTAAGTCAATTTAGATCCTGAGAAAAAAAACAGGCATAGTCAGTGCAGCATTTCAAAATGAGAGAGTGAACAAGATTATTTACTCAAACACAGTTCATACAGTTAATATGATTACCCTACATGTATTTTATTATTTATTCTATCATAATTATGGTTTGGTGCCAATTATTGGAAGTGTTCCGGAAGCTGCAACCATTGCTTTGAAGGATCAGTAAGTTATGAATTGTAGATTACATTCTTGAATGGAGTCTATTATCAGAACACAGAAGATCTGTCGTCATATGTCAAACTATCAAAAGAACTTCGAACCTAGCCTAAATTCTTGCTAATAAATCCTTTTGGTAGCAAGTAAGTGGCAAAAATGTGTGAAGATGAGATCTGACAAGTCATACCTGGCTACCATCATAATACATTAGTCACAAAAGAACAGGAAACCTAAAAGACATCAAGGGAAAGGGCCATGAGTGCTTAGATGTGATAAGAATAGGATATCTGCTGAGGAAGACATAGGAGGACTGCTACAAAAAAAATATTAGTCTTATAGAACTGTGAAAGTATTCTGATATAATTATGATAGATATAAGTAGTCTTGGAGAATTATTTTGGCAAGTAATTCTAAAGATTCTGTTACATTACCATAGTAATAATAAAGTCCGTTTCAGAAATTCAAGTAGTTTCTGCTTCTTGAGTTTGTTACTCCCAAAAGGCTTGGCACTTGGTAATCTTAGTCTCCACACTGGGATTCCCAGATACTGTATATCCCAGATAGCTTGCTTGGCTTGAAAAAGATAACTGACAGTAAAATTCACAGCATTGAGAAGAAAAAATGGAGAAGAATGACAAAAATTTATTATTGTGTGAAGCTACAAGACAAAAAGTCAAAATAAGAACAGTTAAAGGAAGTATTCTTACTTCCTCAAGGGAGGAAGTAAAAATTCCTCAATAGGAATCCTCAATGATTCCTATTTTGCCTTTTTGTCTAAAAGACAAAGTTTTTTTAAAAAAATTAATATTTTCTACATTAAGGGGAACTTGCTGATTGTCCATAGAAATCATAGTCTCCATTCTCTATAGAGATCAAGAAATTTTCATTGGTAGGTTCATTACGACAGTTCCTACTTCATTTTTGAATAAATTAAATTGGTTTAAAATGTTTGTCATTATTTTAAATGTGAAACAGGATTTCTCTTGTTTCTTTCAAAACAAAATTGGGGACAGACATATTTAAGACTTAACTCTTGGAGGCATTCAGTTATGGATGTTAGTCCTATTTCTGTCTCTTATGCTTTGTCATTCAGGGGTCAACTTGTTTTTCTACTGCTTCTGAAAACTATTTTCGAAGGTGTAGAGTTTTAGATACTGTTAAGTAGCAACTTAGAGGGAACAGCCACTATGATACGTGGTGAGAATTGGCAGAGAAACATGGAAATGCTGTCTGCACTGATCAGAGCCAGCAAACCCTGCATATTTAGTTTTGATGACAAATAGCAGCCGCCTTTGCTGCTGGACATAAGTTGCCCGTGCTGAGTGACAGGCACAACTTGCATGCTTATTATTGGTATCACAAACATACATCTAACAACAAAACAAGGTTGAAAAGACTGACATTTTATGACAATAAAATATCCTCTCTAAGTAGCTGTAAAGTTTTGACACTATTGATAAAATATTGCCAAGAGTGTTTTCAACTTTATATTTTACATTTTTGATAGAATATTCAATTTGATTCAATAGTCTATAATCAGAATTTGCTACAGTGTTACATGCAAATATGAAACAAGAATTTTAACTCCATGAAAGTTTTTTAAAATCAATGTAAATCAATTTAAAATGTTGATTTACAAAAATATGAATTATTTGATTATATATGAAATACATCAAATATTCAATTAGAATAAAATTGTTTTCCTTTTTGAAGCAGCTGAACTTTGAATTGTGCCTCTTTATCAATTCAATTTCCCATCCTTTGCTCCAAATCACTTAATAGTTGATTTTGCAATGGAGGGCAACTTTTCAGAATCAATTTTATTTAGACTCTGTCAAGTCAGTTTTGACTTTTTGGTGTCTGCAAGGATTATACATATCCTTGTTATCTTGATTCTGTTTTATTGCTAGCTCTTGGCTTTTCCAACAATATTTCACTTGATTAATTCAGCATGTCCATTGCCTTTCCCTTCTTTTTCCATCACATGCAACTCTAGTTGTTTTCCAAAAGTCTTATCCATTCTCTGCTCAGGAATGAGATTACAGTACTTACTTCCTGCTGGTGATATGACTGCAAATGAATTCTATGCAGATCTCACTAACATTGATGGGTGTGCCACAGTTTGGTGCACAGTGTTCCTAGTTTTGTCCAGATTAAAACATACATATTTTAGAAGTCATGGACTGTGTACAAAACAGAAGAGTACAAATTGAAATACAGCTGTGGCAAAGGATTAGAGTTTGAAGAACGAAGGCATGGAAGTGGGGACAGGACTTAAGGTTTCCTTTAAGCTGCATGTACAGATAGATATTGATTGGCAGAGTCCAGGACCAGAGGCAAAAAAAATGCTGGAAAAATCAGAGGACAGATAAATGGGATATGCCCTGCTAGGTGCTTGCTCCTTACTGCTAAATCTATTATAATAAGAAACATATACCTAAACCATTGTATAATTAACAGTTGAACTAAGCCAAGGGAGGAAAAGGCGTGATAAGATGGTTGTTGGACTGGGGCACAAACCTCTTGCAGACAGGAATGGGGTGATGCACTCCTATCTGTTTCAGGACCTTTCGATATTGTTTTTACCAAAACAAAACATTCTAGGTTTCTACTGAATCAGAAGATGGTGGCAATTGATTATCAATCAAGTTGTCATCAATTCTGAACGACCACATAGCTTTTTTACATGAGGAATTTTTGTGATTATCACAAATATATCTATCATGGATTCCTATCATGGATTTTTTTGAACAATCATTTTATCAATTTCTATAGCCATCCAACTCAGCCAAATGATTCTGAGTGGCTTGCAATTTTGTGGTAAGCAAACAAAAGTGGCCACACCTTCTTGTTTCTTATGTCAGGCCAATATATAGAGCTTTTGGGAGTCTGATATTGTTCAAATAGATGAATAATTTTATTCATTGGAGTATGAACTCCAGTTTTGCTTTTGTGCACTATTGTCCATGTACATCACATTTTTTTCATCACAGTTGGTTTTCCTTGGATATATTAATAAAAAAGGTATTTTTGAGAATACTTGATTTGATTTTAATCAATATCTACCCCTTTTAAAAAATTCTATAGTCTCTTCCAGATCTTTTGAAACCAAAAACAAAATTTGATAAAAATAGAAGGACTGCTAATCAAGTAACGGCATAATGAAAATTCAATATATTTATATGGCTAAAATAATTATTTTTTTCCATATGAGAGCATCTGGTGTGCAACACAATTGAAAGCTACTTAATTTTTACCTAAGAATAATTATTCATTGCCACAAAATGCAAGACTATGTTCATGTACAGGTGTTTGCTGTAGAAAGGGTTGTCCTGAGACTTTTGAACACTAGTCAAACATAATTGCTACACTTCACTATTGGCAAACATTGGCTTTGCATTTTTTAAAACTTAGCAATCTGCAAGCATCATCCTCCCTTGGAACTGACAAATGCAGCAATAGGTAGTGCTAAGATAAGCATCTGTCATGTAACTGCTGCATAGTAAAATCATGGATTGCCCTTTATAATTCTATTTCACTTTAATATTTTTAAGTTTTAAGGTCTGAAATTGTTTGTTTAGATTCCTATCGTTTCACTTTTTAAAAAAATATATACATCACTTTTACATTCTCTTCGGCCAGGAAAGTTCCCAAAGTTACGCACCACAATCAGGAATTAGCCTTTTCCCTTTATAATCTCACAGGAGAGCAAAAGGGATGGGCTGGGGGAAAATATATAAAGGACTGGGGGAATTTCTTTTTCTCAAGTTTGCATAAATTGTAAAGCAACTGTAAAGTAAACTACACTTCCTTTAAAATCTGGGCAAAGCTGTGGTTGATGGGTCATCATAATGTCACATGAATGGACAAAACATGGGGTGACTTGGGGACAGGTTTTGTCCTAGCTAGCATTGCCAAGAGTGAGACATACTAGCAATGAATGACTAAAGCATATTGTTGACTTACCAAAATTTTTTTAGCCAATCTTCAAGCATTTGTAATAAAATAAATTGGCAAAAATATGTAGACATGATGGAATCTTGTATATGCTTATTCAGAAATAAAATCATTAGAATTCACTGAGGTATTCCAATGAGATATAGATTTGCACTTTTCTAAAATATTTTTTTTTCAATTTATATGGCTATCCATTTCTAATTCATGACAAATTCACAACAATAAAACAAAAAATGATTAAAACAAAATGATAAAAAATGTGTACATAATCCACAGCCAAAATAAAAAACACAAACACAAATTGGCACAACAATTGTACAGGGTCAGGTGCAACTTTTCTCTCCAGATTCAATTAAAAAAAAACCTGCATAGGAAAGGCCGATGGAATTGGGGCTCAAGTAAGGTCTGTTGGAATTATGTTCTCAAGGCTGGGTTTCAGGTTCGGCTCCTGACTTCCACAAAAGGACATTCCCTAGTAGTTCAGACGTGTGAAGGGCTTTATAGATCATTGCTAGCACCTTGAACTGCATCTTGAAGCACATTAGAAATCAGTCTAACTCTTGAAGCAAAAGATATGCCATGTGCTGATCAAAAAGCAAGCATAAATATCCATGCAACTGTTGGGGGTCAGCGGCATGGTGGTATCTTAGTTCTCCTCCTTCCTCCAGAGTGAGTTTCAGTTGGTATTGGGGTGGGGTGGGTATGCCTCCCAGCTGCTACTTTATGGACTACTCCAGGGCTTGGTGCTTCTCTTCTGTTTATTTAGCTGAAGCCACTGAGTGAAGTCATCTGTAATGAGGTAGAGTATGCTGATGATACTCAGCTTTATATCTCCATTCCCAGATCATCTGAGTGGAAATTCTGTCTTGGTTTCTGGAGGCTTTGGAGACCTGGAGGGGGCATAATAGGATTCAGCTCAAGCTAAGAAAGATTGAGTGGCTCTGAATTTTGGACCTCCTGGTTGCAGGGATCTCCTATCTTTGATTCTGGATGGGGTGCTCTTCAATTGCAACATCATGTAAAGTCCATTCAGGAGGTGACCATGATATAAGTGACCATAAGCAGATTCTCATGTTCCAAGAATGGGTTCACTTTCTACACAACATGAAGATATGAAAAGGCCATTCTAGCCACAGCTGCTATCTGATCTTCTAATGAACTATAAGTCCAACAGGACTCAAATTACACACTGGTTTTGTTTGGGGTACTGCAGCCCCATCCAAAACTAACAATGAAAAGCCCCCTGAATCAGTCCCTAATCTGCAAAGCCACCCACTTTTGCTAGAGTTGAATTCAAACCTCTGCAGCTATCAAGAAAGAACTTCCATAATTTCATTTGGGCAGCCAGGTATGAAAAAACAAAGTTGAGTATTATCATCACACTATGACTTCATCCAATAGTCTCATGTAGATGTTTAATAGAAGCAGGACGAGTTTTGAACCCCATGACACCACCCAAAGCAGGGACCGTGGGCAGGCGCTCTCACCCTCGATCCAAATCAACTGGAACCAGCATGGAGAAAGGAAAAACAACAACAGCATAACACACTACCTCCCAATCCTAGAAGCTGATCTAGAAGGGTACTACAATATATGTTGAGAGATCAAGGTTGGATGTTCCACTTCCATATTGCTCTCATCAGAGATCATCTACAAGCACGATCAATGTTACTTCAGTCACATATCCCAATATGAATTCTAACTGAAGGGGACCCATATAAAAAGGAAAGGTTGGAGACTGAAAAAAAATATTAAGTACCAATGGCTTCTTGAGAAAGGAGCAAACCACTGCCTCCTTAAGAGATGGCAGGACTGCCCACCTCCAATAGTTTGTGTTTGTCCAGCGATATCAGACAGCGTGAGTAAGCTCCAATTCCTTTCAATTAAACAATGTAATTTATCAGGAAGTGCACCTCTCTGTCATGGAATTTTCCTTCTGGAACATCATTCCCCACAAAAGACCTTTATGGCTGTTGACATTCTGAAAACCTTTGAAGATCTGACTGTCCTCCCAGGCTTTGGGGTAGGGTGAGTGTTGAGTTCCTAGGTTAGCCTTTCAAGCTAGACCAAACTAGGAAACAGGAATTATGAATGCTACTATTACTTTTATTATATTGAGAGGAAAATGCAAAATGGGCACAATAAATTGGGATGATGAATCAGAATATATTTCATGATCACAGTTCTGGTTGAAAATATATATATATATATGGATGGGGCAATTCTTTACAAAAGTACCCAATGTCAACGAAATGAATTCAGTAGATATATCAACCTGAGGAAAATGACAGGAACAATTGACTCTTCAACAGAAGGGGCTCTGATGTAAACAAATTTTAACTCATGTTTTAATGTTTGCCTTGTGCTTGTGTCAGAAGCAATGAGGTGCTTCCAGGCTGAAAGGATTAGCCAGTAACATCATAACTGCTCTGGCGGACGTCCAGTTGGGGGCTCCTTACAAAGGATGGGAGCTCACCTCCTCGCCACAGCAGCACTCTGGTTTCAAATGCAGGCTTGCTAACTTCCAACCTGGCATCCTCACTGTGCAAGCCACTGTGCTCCTCATGTTGTATTGCTGAGAAACTAGACAAGGATGACAAGAGTGTACCTACTTTTTTGTGATCCAAACACTATTTAGCCCTTTAAAAACAAAAAACAAAACCTGTTTTCAATATTCTGTAACTGATGCAGCTGTGTTTCAAACACATTAGAATTCACTAATCACAGAATACTTTGGTTAAATGCCAGAAGTTTCTTAGTCATTATAACATCCTGTAACCCTCCTGGTGGTTAATACAGTGTAAACAAGCCATTTGGTACATTGGAAAGGCTTTTTAGGGGGGTAATTTGGACATTATAGGCTGGAAATGACTAAAGGTATTTGCATATGCATTATTGCTTTGTATGAAGCTAAATTAGCTTTCTTTCCTCATTCTGTGTGAAGATGAGTTTTTGGTACCTTGCAAGTTTCCCCATTGTGATTCTTAAAGGAAATTAATCCAACAAAAGCTATTACTTTACTCATTTTGAAGTGCTCACATAAATTAAATGAGTATAATTGAAATTGAGAAGGAGGCCAGCCAGGCTGTTGACTTCACACACCTATGGACAAGGAAATATTTACTAGCACTAGAAGATAAGAGCAGCACTGTCGTTCACTTCCTTTTCAGGAGATAGATCTTAGCCTGATAAATTCTGTTTCATCCATTTTTTTTCTGTGCCAGTGTACTGCTCCTAAAACACATACTATATTTCTACCACTATCCATCCTTGATAAGAAAATAATTTGGTATGGAGGGAGTAGTTGCATAGGATTTGAAGGACATCCCTCTGACTTAAAGGAAGCTACAGATACAGCTATAAAGATAGCGTTCACTAACTATTCCTAAATGAACTGTGATTGAATCCAAACATCAACCTGAAATACATACCTAGGTAGGCTCAATTCATTTATGACAATGTTAGAGTGATATCTTCTGAAGCCTCCAGGTCAATCTTTTCATGTAATTTGGCTACTTCCCAGAATATGGCTCATTCTTTGTTCTTGTCAATCATTTTGGAGTTAACATATGCAATATGGTGTCCCTGGAGCTTGTTGTGCCACAGATGCCTCCTTTAATATCCACAGAATTAAAGATAGCACTTTGGTACAGCAGTTAAAATGTAGACTAGGAGAACCAAGTTCTCGTCCATGTTGACCCTCTGGATGACTTTGAGCTAGTTGCTAACTCTTGACCCAAATTGCTTTTCAGTTCATGTCCCATGAGCACAATGTGGAGTACATGCAAGCATGAGACTGACCTGGTTGCCTTCCAAACAGCGTGTAATGAGTTGGAGTAGAAAGTAGTGAGGAAAAGTAAAGGACCAAAGCAATCTTCTGAACCTTTCACCCCACCTCCCCTTGGTGGCTACCAATGATTAGTGGTAAGAACACTTTAGGCTCTTGGTTGGACAATTTGAAACCTATTGGATTGTTCTTTCTTCATCTCTTCTGCTTCTGCCTTGACAGAAGTGGAAGGAAATTTTTAAAATCATATTGTGTTGAAAATCTTGCAGCTCTCCAGACAAAAGTAGACATAATTAATGTTCTCTGCCCTGCAATTTTTCCCTTTCTGACCAAATATATATATATATGTGTGATGTGGATAAATTCTGAATGTGTAGAAACTCTGCAGGAGGATGCAAGAGAAGTCAGCATTTTCAATGGAGGAGAAACAGTGCTGCTTAGGAGAACGCCTCAATGGTTTATTTGCAGGAAATGATCTGCCAACATTGTGATTCGGAGCACAAACAGAAAACAATGGAAATTGAGAAATGCTTCACATCTACTTCTCCAGCTCTGAAAAAGAAAGCAGTGTGTTTCCACCTATCACTTCTGACTTGATCCACCAACAGTAGTAGATTTCTATAGTTCCCAGTTCTGTGTCGCAATAACTGTGGCCACATTTAATGTATAATATTGATATGGGTAATACAGTTCTTTATCAGCCTGATTATTTACGCAGTACCTGAGCATGAACAAAGTGAAGATTACAGTATTATGAAGTACTGTATATAGGCTAGATTTCAATTATAACTAAGCATTAGATACAGAATCTGTAGGGCTTGCATGTCTCACTCTTGGACCAGAAAAGAAATAGGATTTTTTTTTTTTTTGCTGCCATTTCAACTAACTGTGATTCCTTATTGACCCTGAACCTACGCAAACTGGTTAGTATTACTTTGGCTTTGTAAAACAAACCAAATCCTTGGCTTGTGAGTCTGGTTTGTTTTACTAAATCATAGTTAATCATTAAATTAAAATTGGTGATTGTAATCTGAAATAGAAATTAAGGCTTCCAGCTTTCTCACTATGCTATACTTGAGAAATATAGGAATATGTTAAATATTTTAATATTTAAGTATGGATTCCATTCTTACTGCAGTTTTTTCTAGCAACCTGAGTTGCTAGAACTGTGGGGACACACTACATTTTCTATGGTAAAGCTGGTTTTTTTTTTTTTTTTTGGTTCAAGCTCCACTTGTGATGATTTCATGGAAGTGCCAATGCAATTTTCTCAGGCAATATGGAAATGGTTTCCATTGTCTTCTTCCCAAGTATTTTTTTTAACCTCCCACTCTAGTCTACAATGCTAGGATGTCATGGTTGCCTCCTTCCTAAGTATTAATGGCTTCTGATCCTGGTTAATTTTTCAAGATCTGTCAAATTCATCTATATTTCAAGATTCCTTTGCCACAACTGTTGCACAGCTTTGATTATGGCATGTCTAATAAAGTCCTGGCTTTGAAATGTACACAAACAGTGTACAAGACCGCATTCTGCCAGTAGTCTCCCACCGACCGGTGCGCTCCCACAGAGAGGGTCTCCTCCGGGTCCCGACGCCTTCTATGTGTCGCCTGATGACCCCGAGGAACAGGGCCTTCTCTGTGGGGGCACCTGCCCTCTGGAACGGGATGCCCCCTGGACTACGAACGACCAGTGACCTGAGGGCCTTCAGACGTAACCTGAAGACTTGGCTCTTCGAGCAGGCCGGCCTGAGCTGACTCAAATGGGATTTTTAAATGGGGTTTTTAGATTAGTTGGGATGGGTGTACAAAGTTTTAATTTATTTTAATTGGGGTTTTTTAGATTTTTATAGGGACAGCCTAGGGTTTAATTCTTTTTTAACTATTTATATTTGTCTACATGTATTTTAGTTGGCTGTTCACCGCCCTGAGTCCTTCGGGAGAAGGGCGGTATATAAAACCTAAATAAATAAATAAAAAAAAACAGTAGACAATAAACTCTGTTATAAGAATTGTTGCTCTTCTTCGTGTCAATAATAAATTTTAATAAGGGTAGGGAAAATGAATAGTATTTCTTGTCTTGAAGCTGAAATCACATACTGCATAACAGGGATAGCCGGGAAAACTTAGCTAGCCCCTTCAAGCAGGAAAAACAGCGTACCATAAAGTATGGTATGAAATGCCACAGAGGACAATTGGAACAGGGCAAAAAGTGTTATATAATTCTTTACTGCTGTGTGTTTTCCCCCCTTAAAAACACCTCCTCTGTGAATCTGTACTTCACTTTTTACACAAATATTTGGCAGTCTATGTCGGGTACCCTAAACCTATTTGAATAAACCTATTTGAAGAATTGATTGTATGTTGCTGGAATAGGCAACCTAGCACCCCTAGAAACATCTTCATCTGCTCAATATACATGTTCTAAAAATCTGAAATTTGCAGCATACTTTGGACCACACAAAAGTCCGATTAGAATGGCAGGCAGCATCAAGGAAGGGAAGTTAATGAGAAATCACAGCATTATAGGAAGTTTTTTTGGTGACTTGAAAAGTCATCTGTGGCAATCATTTTGTGAATGTGCCTACAGAACTCTCTCAAATCTCCAGCTTAAGAAGCTTGTATCTCCTTGATGAATAGGCAGAACCAACAAGCCCCAATGTCCATCTCTTTGTGGTTTGGGGGGAGTATCATATTTCAAGGGACCAAGTAAGAAGTGTTTCATTTTCACCTCATCAGTGTAATCCAATTACGAAGGCTTATATGTCGATTGCTCCCTCCGAGGCTGTGTTCACACTTCAACGAAACATGTGGTGAAGCCACTCTAGCGTAAGTCACAAAGCATAAAAGACTTCACTAATAGAACTCATGTCATCTCAGACCATCAGGGAGAAGCTAACTATAGCGAAAGCACCATAAACTGTGAAATGAAAACTATTCCATTCCCTCTGATAAGAAGCAGCAGTCATTGAACCTATTACTAGATGAATCTGAACTGATGCATCTGAATTGCTTTCCTTCAAACTGCTCTCCCCCCCCCCAAAAAAAAAAAAAAAATAGATCAGCAGCATTGAATGACTCTCCTTTTGAATCTGGAAAATTATATAATGCTTTATTGGATCTGGATAATAAATCCTTGACTCACAAATGTTTTCTTGATTATTTAATGAATTATTTTCTTCTAGAATGCAAGGCCACATAGATGAGGAGAAGGCAGGATTTTTTTAAAACCCAAAATATTAGGAAGTCTGGATTGAGCAAAACAATAGATATTGCCTTAAAGTCACTTCTAAGAAGATGTTACCCCTTATTAAATTTCTGTTATCCTAAGCCTCTAAGTAGGGGTGGGATTCTACTGGCTCTGTCCGGCTCTGTAGAACTGGTAGCTCTGAAGAGCAGCAGACATTGCTGTTTTGGCTTGCCTGCCCGCCCGGGCTCTTACCTTAACTTTATTTCCTGCTTTTTCAACCTCAGCTGCCCTTTGAGGCACAGCTGCGGTTGAAAAAGCAGGAAAAAAGTGCTTTTTCAAATGCTGCTTTCCTGCATGCAGCTGTCCAGGCAGCAAGCTGACAAAGATTTACGCATGCAGCGTGCAGGGAAGCACATCGTAAATCACGGAACCAGTAATTAAACTTGTCAGATCCCATCTGCCTCTAAGTAAAACATGAAAATAAGATTAAGGTACGACTAGGAGGTGTAAGGAAGTATTTCTCACAATTTAACCAAATTATTCTTTTCATTTAGAATAGAAAAAAATGGTTATAAATAGGCACTTAAACAATTATACTTCAGCACTGTACAGTTATGCCCATTGCAGGTTTCTAACTTTGCTTCCTAAACATCACTTGCAATTGACTTTCCTGAGTGCAAAATCCATTGATGAATATATCTAAAAAGTAATCAGCTTTCAATATTTCAGTGTAATTTAGCTCACTGCAAACTGCACATGATCCAGGCAGAGATTACTGCATGACATGTTATTACTATAGTTAGAAACTTGCATTAAGATACACGTACATCCATACCCACTGAAACACCTTTGCCAGTGGACTAGGTTTTTCCCCTTCAGCAAGCATTAGGCATAGTCTAATATATGCTCATTTTTCATTTCTTCAAATAATTCCCTTGTCAGTATCTATTATTTGTTAGGATTTCATCCCAGCCAGTTCATTCTGATTTCAGAATCCATGGGAAATCAAATAGGCTAAGGTCAGATATGATTTCCTCTACCCATACTTTATTACCATTCTTTCACAGTTAGGAAGGAATTTGGCAAAACTCTAGTAAGACTTAGTGATAGCACTGAATAGAATTTGAAAAGCAAAGCAAATCTTCCTTCTGAGTTTTGGAGTTCGAATGTAAATACGCACTTTGAAATTTATGCCTCTTTACACCTTTATGTAAAAACAGATTCTATTTTTGCTGTTTCTGCATATTAACTTTTCCTTTAATTGTCTTGCCCTCAGTATTTTTCCAGATGTTATCTGGGTTTATAAGCATCTGAATTGTCATCCTATAAAATTATTGTTAAAGCCACATTTTTGCCAAAGTACAGGGCTAATCATTTTGTCACTTCTTTCTCTGCTCAGTTAATTGAACATTGTTACGCTAGTGAAGTATTCAAAATGCAGTGAGCCAGATTGCTTTGATGCTAGAGTATTAGCGGACCATCATCAGTGCTTAATGATACAAATTAATCCAAGTTCTTCAAAATTCTATAATTATGTATTGCAACTCAGAATTCTGACATGGAGATATTCTGTGAACAGTCATATTATTCTTGAGCAGCAAGTTGGACTAGAAAACTTCCAAAGTTGTTTCCAACTTTGTTATTCTATTATTAACAGCCTTACTGTGTCATACTCACTACACAGGGACTTGCCTTATGCTGAATATGTGTATACACTATGCTCAATCACAAACTATCAGTCACACTGTAGTTTAGTATGTTATGTAAACCCAGTCTTCCTGACCAGTTTATGATTCAATTTATTGTGATAAATTGACTTAATTGAATAATCATGGCTAAGATAACTTTGGCTCAGTGAGCATTGAGGATACAATCACTGAATGTAGTTGAATCCACCATCCACTGATATGGTGTCATTTTGATAATTTTGATCAAGCATGTTGGTGAATTGTGATCTAAAAACCTTGAACAGTCATATGTAATTTTGATTAAAGCCAAAATACTGTTCAGATAGTTCACTTGCATCTGAATCAATACTCTCATTTTTTCTCTCACCAAATTTTGACCATTCATATTTGGAGGAGAAGGATGACCCCTGGGAAATGCTATAGAAGATAATGAACTTGCAGATCTTGGCCCCAATACAGGGTATAGAGAAGAAGCAATTCATTCAATCATGAGGCTCATGTTTTCAGGCTCTACTCCTGATTCTTTGGTACAATGTTGAAGACTATGGAAGTGTCAAAAGTAAAAAAGCACAGGGTCAAGTTGGAGATAAAATCATCATAAAGATTGGACACCAGCTAAGTCAAGGACGAAGCCCTCCGAATAATAGTATAAAATTATTCTTAACATAACTACTTCAGGACTACAGCTGTGATTTGTTTGAGATCAACTTTCTTGTTCCTGCGCAAATGATGCTCTTCCTGGATTACTGCCTTTTTTGTTTTTCCTTGGCAGACTTCTGAGCAAGCCATAATTCCTAGATTTTCTTTAATCTGATTGCTTCCCAACTATCCTTGTTATTGATTACAGATAAATACTGTAGGTTCTGAACTTCATAACTTTGCTTTTACTTCTTCTCTGCCAAGCTTTTTGAATAGCTAAGTAAACCATTTGACAGAGTTGGCATATGGATTCCTGGCCCAGGCAGTGAATTGGACTAGAAGAAATGTCCCTCTCAACCCTAATATTCTTTGACTCTATATCAGGACAAACTCTGCAATAATTCATTCATAGAATGAAGTTAAGATCAGAATTGCTCATCACCTACACGATCATCAATATAATGAAATATTTAGGTATTCACATGGTCTTGATGTGTGTACAACAAAAAGTGTATAGTAGGGGGACTGGAATTATATGCATGAATCATTCCCTTATCTCACAAACACTGGTCATTCCATTATGCGAAATGTGAGCAGTGCAGGACAAAAGAATAGAGAGGTCCACTTTATTATTGTAACAACCACTTATTATTTCTACAAAAGAGTATCACTAGTTCAGACGAAAGCAATGAAGTACTAGGAACTCTCTAATGGCCAGAAGTGCTATTAACATAAATGAAAATATTAACTTCAGGAATGTAGATGGGGCCACTAAGAATTCACTTTCAGTGTTGGGAACTCAAAGCTTTTAGATAACACTATGTTAAAATAATTCAGTAAGATTAATGTTATCAATCACATTGATGGCTATGTTCCCTTGCATGAAAAACAACTATAATTTTATTGTAACCTATCAAATAAAAGGATACTTTGCACAAATTTATTAAGATAGCTTATAAGCACACCCCTCTTTAACCTTTCTCATTCTGTCTCTAGTACCAAAACTATCAATAAACCAGTTTGTGTTTCAATTGTAATTGTGCCCTAGTTTGTGATTCAAATGTACCCCATAAAAATTATCCTTCAGCAATCTGCGGCTCCAGGGTTGCATATCGCTTTCAATGAAAACAAATACACCTATCCACTTACACACAGGGGTAAAAATAGAATTTTGGGTCCTTACCTTGTGCATGATGAATTTCCAACCACTTCTGCCTTCCTCATTATAGCTCTTCACCCTGCCAACCCATTATATGTGTCTCATATAATTTATCTATCTCTATTTTCTGTAACGAAGTAATCTGTAAAATAGTTTTGGGGTGCAAATGTATCATCGATGCACAGAGGTTGAAGGCAGACTTACACTAGGGATGATTCCAGGTCTATATCTATTAAATAATTGCATCTACAGCTGAACTGCCTTGGATTTTAGAAGTTCAAAATGTAGTTTATGCATTTGCAGTTGATGGCTTCCTTATCCAAGCATCCCCTACAAGGTGCAAAGTGGGATGATTGATTATGAAAATATTTGTTTAAAAGGAATTCTGTTTCTTAGTCTTTATAACAATTGGATTCACAGTCATTCCTGCTACTTTCATTTGATAAATGTGTAGTGTTTTCCATAATGATTTCTGCATTTCTTTTAGTTGTCCATATGTTCAATGTGTTCCACAATTTGCATGTTTTTTGTTCTCCTCATCTGGTAATTATTCCATTTATAAAAGAACTCTGACTCATGGTATGCATTCTAGAAAACTGTCAAACATTCTGGAGAGATTATATTCGCTTAATTTTCCCTTCCAGTTTCCTTTATTAAATCAATTGGTTTTTTTTTTAATTTAAGAGTTGATAAATTAAAGTAATGTGATATGGAAAACTCAAGTTCACATAGGGGCAATTGATAATTCCATTAAAGCTAAAACCATGAACAAGAGAGACAAGTGATATCACACATCACAACATCAGTGCACGGTTATGTAATTTGCAATACACAGTTTGCAATTAATTTTACATAATTATATCATTTGTGAAATGATACCATAGTATAGATGTTCTCTTTCTGAAAATTTTTACTGGATGCCTTGAAATTGTTTTGCTGTTTCAGAGTTAGCATGCTGATTGGTCTAACTTTAACACTAAATCTAGATGTAGAGATGTCAATGATGATTTTATTTGTCATTTAATATATCCTCACACGTGCTCTCCCTATGTCAATAGGACTAACAAGAAATTATCTATGTAGCCTATTCCAGGGATCTTCAAAGTTGACAGTTTTAAGACTTGTGGACTTCAACTCCCAAAATTCCTCCTCCAGTCATGTTAGCTCAGGAATTCTGGGAGTTGAAGTCCACAAGTCTTAAACTTGCCAAGGTTGAAGACCTTTGGTCTGTACATTTGTAACATAAGTAGTTATTATTATTTTGGTGCACAAAGTCATATATCCCTCATTTGTGGTAGAGGGATCGGGAATCAATTCTAGTATAATTACAATTCAAATCACTAGAATAGCTTTACAAAGGTCATTTCAGACTGGAAAAAGATTGAGAGTGTTTGTTGGTAATCAAACAAAGAAGTTAGCCTCCTTAACATTAAATGAAAAAAGCAAATAATATTAGATCTGCTATTACTGCAGTCACTCAGAAATACTCTTTAACAGAGGTGAAAATAGCTATTCATTCTAGCCTTATTTGTTGTCTTCCTGGCCAACAGTATATATATTTACTAAGGGCAGGCAAAGACTGTTGTAGCATGTAATAGTGAATATATGGCTTACCACAATTCATTTTATTTTGTATAAGTATTCACCAGATGAAAAAATATTGAGTTTTTAATTCAAAAGCTACTAGAAGAGGTTTATGAAGTAAAAAGTATCATATCTTTCTTAAGCAGGAGGCCATATACAATTTGAGACAAATGGCTGTCCCATCTCTTCTTAAAAACCTCCAGTGGTGAAGCACCCACAACTTCTGAAGGCAAGCTGTTCCACTGATTAATTGTCCTCACTGTTACGAAGTTTCTCCCTAATTCCAGGTTGCTTCTCTCCTTGATTAATTTCCATCCATTGTTTTCTGTTTCCATCCAGGGGTGGGATCCTGCCAGTTCACATCTATTTGCTAGAACCAGGTATTAACATTCTAAGCAGTTCGGAGAACCGGTTGCTATTTTATTTATTTATTTATTTATTTTCAAGATTTATATACCGCCCCCTCTCCTTGGGGGACTCAGGATGGTGTACAGACATTAGAAATATGTTGAAGATACAATAATTGGAATAATTAAAGAATAAAGAATAAAATTTGGTTGTTAAATAAATGGGATGAGGCAAGGATTTAAAAGTGAGGACTAAGCAATTTTGGCCGAATTTAAAGTAAATGAAAAAACCCTAGACCAGACCGGTTTGATGGAATAAGTGAGTTTTCAACGCACGCCGGAAGATCAAAAGGTCAGGGATGATCCTCATCTCCGGGGGGCAATTTATTCCAGAGGGAGGGTGCCCCCAAAGAGAAGGCCTGCACCCTCAGAGTCGCTAGCCGTCCAGCCGGCGGAATCCCAAGGAGGCCCACTCCATGGGAGCGTACTGGCCGACGGGAGATTGATGGTGGCAGTAGGCGGTCCCGCAAATACCCAGGTCCCAAGCCATGGAGTGCTTTAAAGATGATAACTAATACCTTGAAATGTACCCGAAAGATCACCGGGAGCCAATGCAGCTCGCGCAAGAGTGGTGTAATATGAGAGCCCCGAGAAGCCCCCAAAACCACCCGTGCGGCCGCATTTTGTACCAGCTGGAGCCTCCAGGTGCTCTTCAAGGGGAGCTCCATGTAGAGAGCATTGGCATAGTCGAGGCGGGAGATAACGAGGGGGGAGATAACAAGGGCGGATGTGACTGTGCGAAGTGCATCCCGATCCAGAAAGGGTCGCAACTGGTAGATCCTACGGACCTGGTAGAAAGCCCCCCTGGTGACGGCCGCAATATGTTCTTCTAACGACAGCCGTATGTCCAGGAAGACACCCAAATTGCGTGCCGTGTCAGTGGGGGTAAGAGTCCCCCCCCCCACAGTCAACGATGGAACTAGCTGGCTGTATCGGAGTGCCGGAAAGCACAGCCATTCGGTTTTGGCTGGGTTGAGTTGAAGCCTGTTTCGTCCCATCCAGCCCCGCACAGCCTCCAGTCACTGGGTCATCATTTTGATGGCTTCGTTGGGGTGGCCTAGGGTAGAAATGTACAGCTGAGTATCATTAGCATACTGATGAAACTCTACCCCAAAGCCATGGATGATCTCACCCAGCGGCTTCATATAAATGTTGAACAGTAGGGTGAGAGCACCGACCCCTGATCAGGGGCCTTGAGGTTGATCTCTGCCCCCTGTCAACACAAATTGAGAACGGTTGGAGAGGAAGGAGGAGAACCACCGTAAAACAGTGCCCCCCACTCCTAGTCCCTCCAGACGACGCAATAAGATATTGTGGTTGACAGTATCGAAAGCTGCTGAGAGATCTAACAGGACCAGGACAGAGGAATGACCTGTCATGGGCCCTCCAGAGATCATCTACCAACGCAACCAATGTCGTCTCCGTGCTGTATCCGGGCTGAAGCCTGATTGGCGTGGATCTAAATAGACATCTTCATCCAGGTGCTGGGGAAGCTACCACAGTCGTGCTACCACAGTCTCAACAACCTTTGCTACAAAGCGAAGATTGGAGACTGGACGATAGTTAGATAACAAATTTGGGTCCAGAGATGGTTTCTTGAGGAGGGGTCTTACTACCGCCTCTTTCAAGGCGGTAGGTAGAAATCCCTCACTCAAGGAAGCATTGATGATAGCCTGGAACCAACCTTGTGTCACCTCTTGAGTGGCTAATATCAGCCAGGAGGGACGCGGATCCAGTAAACAAGTGGTAGCATTGAGCTTGCTCAGCATCCTGTCCACGTCCTCGGGGGTCACAGGGTCAAACTCTTCCCAGATGACCTTCCCCAATTCCTCTCCCGACCCCCCGTCCAGAGTTGCCCAGTCAGAGTCCAATCCACTCCGGATGTGAGTGATTTTATCCAGCAGGAAATTTGAAAAATCCTCAGCCCGTCCCTGTAGAGGATCCTCCTGTGCTCTTGGTTCTAAAAGTGAACGGGTCACTCTAAAAAGGGCGGCTGGGCGATTTCCTGCAGATGCGATAAGGGTAGAAAAGTAAGAGCGTTTGCTGCCTCTATCGCCACTAAATACGTCTTAATATAGGACCGTAATAGTATTCGGTCAGATTCGGAGCGGGTGGTCCTCCACCTACTCTCTAGGTGTCTTTTCTGGTGCTTCATCTCCCCCAGCTCCTCAGTAAACCATGGAACTGAGCGAGGCTGACACCGGGTCAGAGGCCGCAAGGGCACAATTCGGTCAAGGGCCCTAGCCGCCACCCTATCCCAGGTGGCCACCAAGTCCTCAGCCGAATCATATGTTTGAATTTAGGGAAACGGCCCAAGCTCCATCAGGAACCTATCCGGGTCCATCAGGTGCCTGGGGCAGAACCATCATGTTGGCTCCGCCTCCCTGCAATGAGGGGGTGCAGCCTGGAAGTCCAGTCTAAGGAGCGAATGATCTGACCATGACAAGGGCTCAATAATAACATCCCCTATGCCCAGATCATTCTGTCACTGTTCTGAGACAAAAACTAGATCCAAGATGTGACCTCCAGTGTGAGTAGGGTTCCTAATTAATTGGGTCAGGCCAAAGGTTGTTATGGAAGCCAAGAACTCCTGAGCAATCTTCGAGGTCCCACCAGCCGAAGATAGGTTGAAATCCCCCATGACCATCAGCCTAGGAGTCTCAATCGCTAGGCTGGCTACAACCTCAAGGAGCTCAGGCAGGGTCGATGTCACATAGCAGGGAGCCAGGTATGTGATCAATATACCCATCTGAACCCTGAAACCACATTTCATAAACAGGGATTCACATCCGGTCGTCTGAGGAACAGTGGATTCCCTAGGATCTAGGTCCTTCCGAATAATCATTGCAACCCCCCCACCCATCCCCTGGACCCTTGGCTGATGAAAAATCCGAAACCCGGCCGGGCACATTTCCACCAGGGGAACACCCCCCTCTTGTCCCAGCCAGGTCTCGGTGATGCCCGCCAGGGGGGACCCCGCTCCCCCCTCCTCAATTAATTCATAGATGAGGGGAGCTTTATTAATAATGGACCTGGTGTTGCATAACATCAACCGAAGGCCCCGAGTCGGATCATTCGAACAGCCCAGGGAGTGGGACATAACCTGGGGGTTGGATCATGCTACCGCCCATAAATAGTGGGGGCAAGCTCCCACAGTATGATATGGCCCCCTGTTAATGCCATATCTGCCTCTCCCGTCAATTGTGTCGATAGCCATCTCTTTCTCCCCTGGAAAGAAGCCCCCATCTTCGATCTGACCATCCCTGATTCCAAGACCTCACGATCGTGTGTGCTCCCCGGTCTGGCCATTATCTTAGGTGAGCTTTCCCCCAATCCCCACCTGGTTGCCCTCCCTAACCCCGATAAAAATTTGGAAATAAATTGGTATAAATGGGTGCCACGCCCAGAGCATTTCTTATGGCTATGCCACCTCTCGGGATCCCAGGATCCATCCTTAAGGTAAGCTTTTGGAAGTCCGGAGGGCCAAGTTAGGGAAGGGGGGGACATTCCTCAAGGCCCGTAGGTCAGTAGATGAGTATTTCAATGATTTGGTTGACCGCGGTTCTAGTGTTCGGTGTTGGCGATGTAAAGGTGTGGCAGGTTGGTATCGGTCTATATGATTGTTGTGTTCCATCGGCCATGACCCTCACCAATCCTGTGACCAAGACTGTCGATGTCAAGGCTGGAATCTAGGATAGACCCAGGGACGTCTAGTTGTCATCTCCATGCTATCTTGCCATTGTTGCCATCATCGGTAACAAGGCCACCCTGTCACTGTCGACGTTGAGGTCTTCGAGGTTGGGATTGTTATCATTGAGGTTGCTGTTGCCGCTGTGCAGGGTGATGTCACCACGTCCCGGCGATGTTGCCGATATCGCCAACCCTGAGGTCGCCAGGCCAACGTTTCTATCGTCACTAATGGGGTCGATTCCGATCCAGTGGTCTATGGAACTATGCCCCTGAGCACGGTCAAAGCCAAATCCAGGGCCGGAGGTAGAGTCAAGGGCAAAGGAGATAAAGTTGAGGTGGTTGTAGTGATATTTGTGGTGGCTGCAGTAAGGCCATTCTCATCCGTGGCGGTACCCACGGGAGGTCTAACAACATCATCTGCGGTAATTATAGCTGTTCTTGCAGAGTCATCTGGGGTAGATGGAATAGGACTATCCCCATTTGTAGTAGCTGTGGTGTCACCTGTGGACAAGGTGAGGCCATCATAGTCGAGGCAGGATCGTTGTCACTTGTGGCAGCCTGAGGGATAGCCTGGGCAGCCTGGGCAGCCATCCAGTCTCCCAGACATCTCCATCTCCATCTCAAAAATAATAATAAATAATAATAAATATTTATTTATATACTGCTCCTCTCCCGAAGGACTCAGAGCGGTGCACAGCCATACAATTAAAACAATAAATATGTGAAAAATTAAAACTAAATTAAACTAAAGGCCCTGGCTGAAAACAATTAAAACCCCTCCCTAAAACCCTAAAATTTAATATAAAAATTAAAACACCCAAATCTAAAATCAGCCCAAGCCGGCCTGGTCAAAAGGTTTTCAAGGCATGCCTGAAGGTCCCCAGGTCTGTGGCTATGCGTAACTCCGGAGGCAACCCATTCCAGAGGGCAGACGCCCCCACAGAGAAGGCCCTATTCCTTGGGGTCACCAGCCGGCACATAGATGCCGACGGGACCCGCAGGAGACCCTCCCTGTGGGAGCGGACCGGATGGTGAGAGGAAAATGGCAGAATGTGGTCTTGTAAATATCCTGGTCCGATGCCATGAAGCACTTTAAAAGTTAACACTAAAATCTTAAAGCGCACTTGAGAGGCTACTGGCAACCAATGCAGCTCACGCAGGAGGGGCATCACATGAAAGAACCTTGATGCCCCCATAACCACCCGCGTGGCCGCATTCTGTACCAGTTGAAGCTTCCGGATGCTCCCATTCAGGAGCCCCATGTAGAGGGCATTACAGTAGTCCAGTCGGGAGGTGACCAGGGCATGAGTGACCGTGCGTAAGGCATCCCAATCCAGAAAGGGCTGCATCTGGCGGATCAGGCGAACCTGATGAAATGCCCCCATGGAGACGGCCATAATGTGGTCTTCCAAAGACAGCCGTACATCCAGGAGGACACCCAGATTGCGAGCCCTCTCTGAAGGGGGCAAAATCTCACCCCCAATAGCCAGCGATGGAACTACCTGGCTATATTGGGGCGCCAGAAACCACAGCCACTCAGTCTTGGAAGGGTTGAGTCGGAGCCTGTTCCCACCCATCCAGTTCTGCACGGCCTCCAGACAACGGGCATGACCTCCATGGCATCGTTGGGGTGGCTTGGGGTGGACATGTACAGCTGAGTATCATCAGCGTACAGATGACACCTCACCCCAAAGCAGCGGATGATCTCCCCCAGCGGCTTCACATAAATGTTGAGCAGGAGAGGAGAGAGGACCAACCCCTGAGGCACCCCACAAACGAGGGGCCTAGAGGTGGATCTCTCCCCCCCCCGTCAACACAAATTGCAAACGGTCGGAGTGGAAGGAGGCGAACCACCGCTACACGATGCCCCCAACCCCCCAACCCCCACAATAGGATACTATGGTTGATTGTATCAAAAGCCGCTGATAGGTCTAATAGGACCAGGACAGAGGAATAACTCCTGTCATGGGCACTCCAGAGATCATTAACCAACACGACCAATGCCGTTTCAGTACTATGTCCAGGCCTGAAGCCCAATTGGAAGGGATCCAGGTACGTATCTTCATCCAGGTACTGGGGAAGCTGACCTGCCACCACACTCTCAACAATCTTCGCCACGAAGGGAAGGTTGGCGACAGGATGATAGTTGTTCAAGAGAGTTGGGTCCAGGGAGGACTTCTTGAGGAGGGGTCACACCACCGCCGTTTTCAAGGCAGTGGACAGCGAGCCCTCCATCAAAGAAGCGTTAACAATTCCCTGGAGCCAACTCCGCGTCACCTCTCTGATGGTAGAGACCAACCAGGAGGGGCAAGGGTCCAATAAACATGTGGTGGCATTCAGCTGCCCCAGCAACCTGTCTATACCCTCGGCTGTCACAGGGTCGAACTCATTCCAGATAACCATCTCAAGACTCGCCACGGTCATCTTCCCCGGGACCTCCCAACTAGAGTCAACCCGGCCCGAATCTGAGCGATTTTATCGTGCAGAAATCGTGAAAACTCCTCCGCCCTTCTCTGCAAGAGATCCTCCTGCGCTCCCAGCCCAAGCAGAGAGCGGGTCACTCTAAACAGGGCGGCGGGTCGATTTTCTGCTGATGCAATAAGGGCGGAGAAGTAAGAACGCTTCGCCGCCTCTATCGCCACTAGGTAGGTCCTAATAGAATATAGGACCTAACCTGTGTTCGGTCAGACTCAGCACGACTGGCCCTCCAGACGCCCTCCAGACATCTTTTCCAGCATTTCATCTACCTCAGCTCCTCCATAATCCACGGAGCCGAGTGAGATCTCTCCTGGGTCAGAGGTCGCAAAGACACAACTCAGTCCAGAGCCTCGGCAGCCAGCCTATCTTAGGCAGCTACCAAGTCTGTGGCCGAGTTATGAGCCAGAGTTTCAGGTAATGGCCCAAGGTCCATCTGGAACCGTTCAGGATCCATCAGGCATCTGGGGCAGAACCATCTCCTCGGCTCCACCTCCCTGCGGTGCGGATTGGCGGTACAGAAGTCTAGTCTAAGGAGAGAATGATCAGACCATGATAAAGGTTTGACAGCTATATCCCCTAACCGATCATTCAACCACTGTCCAGAGACGAAAATCAGATCCAGCGTGTGTCCTCCCATGTGAGTGGGTCCAGAAACTAATTGGGTCTGGTCCAAGGCCATCATGGAGGCCAAGAACTCTTGGGCCGCCCCAGAGGATTCACCGATTGAAGGCAGGTTGAAGTCACCCATAACTAACAGTCTGGGTGTCTCCACCGCCAGCTCGGCTATTACCCCGAGGAGCCCGGGCAGGGCTGATGATACGTAGCAGGGAGCCAGGTATGTTATCAAAAGACCATCTGCCCATCTTAACCTCACTTCACAAAGAGGGATTCACAGCCAGCCATCTGAGGTACAGTGGCCTCCCTAGGACAGAGATCTTCCCTAATAATTACAGCCACACCACCCCCTCTCCCCTGAGCCCTCGGCCGATGAAATGCCTGGAAACCTGCTGGGCACATCGTTACCAGGGGGAGACCCCCCTCTGGGCCCAACCAGGTTTAGGTGACCCCTGCCAGGTCCACGCCCTCATCCTGAATCAGATCAAAAATCAGAGGGGCCTTATTTATAACGGACCTGGCATTGCATAACATCAGCCGGGTGCTCAGGGCCTGAGACTCTGCACAACCAGGCCTGCAAGTGGGTCGAGAGGGTCGGAGCGCGTTACCGCTTGGAGATAGCGGGCACACGATCCCCTAACCTGGTATGGCCCTCTACCCCCACCATATCTGCCCCTCCCACTTATGGTGCCCATAAGATCCACCCTCGGTCGTTCTGACCCTAGTCGCCTCCCCAACCCTTGGTCCCATGGGTCCCCCCAGGCATGCTCACCGGCTTGGCTGACCCCAAACCCCCAACCCACTAATCCCACTAAAAATCTATCCCTCACCCTCCTTCCCACCTCCCTCCCCAGACCCATAGCATTTTATTTATTTATTTATTTATTTTAGGTTTTATATACCGCCCTTCTCCCGAAGGACTCAGGGCGGTGAACAGCCAACTAAAATACATGTAGACAAATATAAATAGTTAAAAAAGAATTAAACCCTAGGCCGTCCCTATAAAAATCTAAAAACCCCAATTAAAATAAATTAAAACTTTGTACACCCATCCCAACTAATCTAAAAACCCCATTTAAAATCCCATTTGAGTCAGCTCAGGCCGGCCTGCTCGAAGAGCCAGGTCTTCAGGTCACGTCTGAAGGCCCTCAGGTCACTGGTCGTTCGTAATCCAGGGGGCATCCCATTCCAAAGGGCGGGTGCCCCCACAGAGAAGGCCCTATTCCTCGGGGTCACCAGACGACACATAGAAGGCGTCGGGACCCAGAGGAGACCCTCTCTGTGGGAGCGCACCGGTCGGTGGGAGACTACTGGCAGAATGCGGTCTTGTAAGTATCCTGGTCCGATGCCATGGAGCGCTTTAAAGACCAAAACCAATACTTTAAAGCGAGCCCGGAAGGCCACCGGCAACCAATGCAGCTCGTGCAGGAGGGGCGTCACGTGGGAGTATCTCGACGCCCCCATAACCACCCGCGCGGCTGCATTCTGTACCAGTTGAAGCCTCCGAGTGCTCCCCGCAGGGAGCCCCATGTAGAGGGCATTACAGTAGTCCAGACGGGAGGTGACCAGGGCATGAGTGACTGTGCGTAAGGCGTCCCGATCAAGAAAGGGCCGCATCTGGCGTATCAGGCGAACCTGATAAAAAGCCCCCCTGGAGACGGCCGTAATATGCTCTTCCAAAGACAGCCGTACATCCAGGAGGACACCAAGATTGCGTGCCCCTTCTGTGGGGGTCAAGATCTCATCCCCAATAGCCAGCGATGGAGTCAGCTGACTATATCGGGCCGCCGGAAACCACAGCCACTCGGTCTTGGAAGGGTTGAGTCGAAGCCTGTTCTCGCCCATCCAGTTCTGCACAGCCTCCAGGCAACGGGCCATAACCTCCACAGCATCGTTGGGGTGGCTTGGGGTGGAGATGTAAAGCTGAGTGTCATCAGCATACAGATGGCATTTCACCCCAAAACCACGGATGATCTCTCCCAGCGGCTTCACATAGATGTTGAACAGAAGAGGGGAGAGGACCGACCCCTGAGGCACCCCACACATGAGGGGCCTAGGGGTGGACCTCTCCCCCCCCGTCAACACCAATTGCGAGCGGTCCGAGAGGAAGGACGAGAACCACCGCAAGACGGTACCCCCAATTCCCAACCCCTCCAACCGCCGCAATAGGATACTATGGTCGATAGTATCAAAAGCCGCCGACAGATCTAAGAGGACCAGGACAGAGGAATAACCTCTGTCACGGGCCCTCCAGAGATCATCTACCAACGCGACCAATGCTGTTTCAGTACTGTGCCCGGGCCTGAAGCCCGATTGGAACGGATCTAAATAGGATGCTTCCTCCAGATACTGAGGGAGCTGACGTGCCACCACACTCTCAACAACCTTCGCCACAAAGGGAAGGTTGGAGACAGGACGATAGTTATTCAAAAGAGCCGGGTCCAGGGAAGGCTTCTTGAGGAGGGGCCGCACCACCGCCCTTTTCAGGGCGGTCGGAAGCGCCCCCTCCGTCAACGAAGCGTTGACAATCCCCTGGAGCCAGCCTCGTGTCACCTCTCTGGAGGTAGAAACCAACCAGGAAGGGCACGGGTCCAATAAACATGTGGTGGCATTCAGCCTCCCCAGAAGTCTGTCCACACCCTCGGCGGTCACAGGATCGAACTCTTCCCAGATAACCGTCTCAAGACCTGCCCCGGACACCTCCCCCGGGACCACCCAACTGGAGTCCAGCCCATCCCGAATCTGGGCGATTTTATCATGCAGAAATCGGGAAAACTCTTCTGCATCCCTCCCTAACCCCATTAAAAATCGAAAAATGAAAGAAACCAATTGAGTACCCCTCCCCCTCCCCCTCCCCAAGCGTTCGGATTCTCCCCTGTTCTCTCAGTCACCCCCACTGTCGGAAACGACTGTGGGGGGGTGGGGCTCAGCAGGAGGTCTTGGACTCATGACAACGGATGATGCAAGTTTGTCCCAGTCAAGGCAGGGCGCTGCCATTCGTGGCAGTTCAAGAGATGGTCTGGGCAGCCCGGGCGGTCGCTGAAACGGCTTCCCCAGCGTCTCCAACATCCTTTCAGCATCGTCAGACCCCCCCATGGTCCTCTAGTCAGCCCCGCTGTAGGCGATGGCCGTGGGGGGTGGGGATGAGGCTCAGCTGGAGGCCCCAGATCCGCGACAGCCACAGCGGGTGAGACAAGACCATTGCAATCGGAGCAGGATCGCTGCCCCTCGCAGCAACGGCAACCCAGGGAACAGCAAGACTGCCGCCGCCCGGAAACCATCCCAACGGCCATCCCAATGGCGGTTTCCTTGTCACTTCTATAGCCTGCAGCCTTTTCGGGGCCTTCTCGGGACCGTCGTGGTGGCCAAAGTCTAGCTGCGGCAGGGCCGCCGCCGCCACCCAGAAACCGCCCGAACAGTAACCCAGGCGGTCCGGGCAGCCATCCAGCGGCAGCCCCACCACCGCCTCCACAGCCTGCAGCCCCTCCACAGCCCAACCACAACAGGGCCTCTGCCATCCAAGAACCACCCGAGCAACAGCCCGGGCGGCTGTCTCGGATGGCTGTCCAAACGGCCCCCCCAACGTCCCGATCGTCTCCCCGGGATCGCCAGATTCCCCCTCGGATCACCAATTACTCTCGCCATCGGCGAGAATTGAGGGGGATGGGGCCCAGCAGGAGGCTCCAGATCCACAGTGGAGCTCTGCATAGATCCAGCCACTCCGGTCGCTATCTTGGAAAGCTCCTCATGTTAGAAGAAATTACTGGCCTAATTCTGTAAGGAAGGCAGGAAGGAAACATTCTGGTGTTGCTTACAGAAACTGCCTCTCCGTTAACTCTTATTACATTCTTAGCAGGCCTAGATTTCCTGTCTCTGGAACTTCTCTGGAGTTTTTTTTCCTCCTTTGCTGGTACTTTGCTTGTGTGGAGTGACCATTCAAAGTTACAATGGCATTGAAAAAAGTGACTTATGACCGTTTTTCACACTTACAACTGTTGCAGCATCCCCATAGTCATGAGAGGCCAGGCGAGGAGATGCGTGCCTTGATGTGAGTGATAGTGAGTTGGCCACACCCAGCCAATAACATGACCACCAAACCACGTCCACCAACTAAGCCATGCCCACAGAACCGGTTGTTAAAAAATTTGAATCCAACCCCTGGTTCTATTCATTGTTTTCTGGTGTTTAGGATAATAAGTTGACTCCCTCTTCTTTGTGGCAGCCCCTCAAATACTGGTTTACTGCTATCATGTCACCCCTAGACCTTCTTTTCTCTAGGCTAGCCATATGTCAACTCCATACCCAGTTTCTGCAACCATTCTTCAACCATTCTTCCTCCTTCTCATCTAAAGTAACTGGCCAATTAACTTGCACGAAATATCCTATTCCATACATTTCCTTTGCTAATGCCTATCCTCACTATTATTCTGCTGTCTTTCCATACTTATTTTTCTTTTGTGATATTAGATATTTTTCTGAAAATCTCATCACATAATCAGATTTAGATAACAACCTAAACCACAAAATGAGTTTATTTGTGGCTTAATATGGTGTGAATTTAGCAGTTTTGGTTTATTGAAAAACTATGTTTAAAAATCTATTGTTTAGAATTAATGCTCTCTGAACCTTTTCAGATAATAATATATTTTCTGCTCAAAAAGGACACCAAGGGTGAATCAGGCGAGAGACAATAATGACCAAACATATTGCTTAAATATGAATTTCAAGCTGTCAAGAATTTGAGGTAATCGAAACAAGAAGCACCAACCATGAATACTACCACCTCCTTTAGGTTACAATAACAGAATTTTGCAAGTCTGAAAGTACATTTTCGCCCCTTATTTTTATAGTTCAAGAAACTTGGGAGGGTGCCTTCTAAGATGTTTGCTATGTCCACATTCCTTCTGTTTGCTAAACTGTCTCTTATCAAATTATTGCCTAGTCTATGCCTCTTTCTCCTGCTCCTGCTCCTCCTGTCCCTCAAGGACATTGGTCTTCAGAAACTTCTTCCATTGAAGTTGCTCTAAACCTAAGATGAATATATGGTTGAGGGAAAAAATCACTAATTACTTATTGATTAGCCCTTGGGTTATATCAAAGTGCAAAGTTCCAGAAACAAATTATTACTAAAATTTGATAAAAGCAATTTAAAATGGAATTGGATAAAATACAATTTAAGATAAAATTGGAGTAAAATACGATTTAAAATGAAATTGGAATGTAGTTCAGTCTAAAATGAAATTGGAATAGAATACAATAATTTAAGATATAGATAAAATATGATAAAATTATATTTTGGTGATACTCCTGCAATCTACCCCAATTAGTCTCACATATGCAGATCTCAGCTGAACCATTTTTCTTAACTACTGCGCTGTGTTAAATATTATTTTCAGATTCTGGCACACATAAGGTAAGTTGTTTTGATATGGGGATCCCAGTGGGTCATTCATTTGGTATATAGACCATGGTATCTGTTTCTTACCCTCTTATACAGGCAACAATCAAATAGGATGTGAACCAGGTCTTCTTCCTCTGCCACTCCAAAAAAATCACCATAAATATGTATAGTGGCACAGCTTCTCATTAGGTTATTGTCATAAACTGTTGAAGGCTTCAAAGATAACTACCAAGTTGCCCAAAGTTTAGGAGAAGGCTTCTAATATAACCATCATGAGTCAACAGAAAGAATATACATTGCTGTTGTATAAAATTAGCTTTTGTGTATATAAGGGAAAAAGCTAAGCTTATTTCACTGTCTAAAAAAGCAGCAACTTCTGTTCAAATGCACACCTGCGCAAAAGCTTACTGGGATACCCACAGGAATAAAACCCAGCTGCTTTTGGAAAAGCATGAAAAACTTTAACCAAGCTAGAAAGACTTTTGCTGTTCTTGTTAATCCCTTAGATCAAATTTGTAAACTATTTAATTCTAAATGGAACATCAGGCTTGCTAGCTGCTAATCTTTGAAACACAGTTTTAAATTAGATGCACTTGCTTGATATGTTTAAGATACATCTGCATTTATATAAGTTATTTGGCATATTCATTTCTTTCCATGTCATTTTTTTTGGCCAGCAATTTTTCAGCTCCACCCCCATTTATTTTGTAATTCCTATGCATCAAAATCTCAGTAAATTCTTCATTTTTTTTAGTTGGTCAGGTTTATGACAAAAAGTAGATACAGGCCCAAGAGCTGAAATAACATATAATAGAGTTGTGTTGAATTTTAGATAACCTATGGTTCAGCCCCTGAAAACTGTAGTTGGCAGGCTAAGAACAGAAGAAATGCTCTGCTGAACCCAGAATAGAGACTGCGAGGTTCCTCATTTAGTGGTCAACTAGATGTATTTGGGAAACACATAAGTTTGGGCAGAATGGTAGCATTCCTCCTCTAATCTTTCTCTCCAGTTAGTACTATATTCCAGTAATTTGGAGGATTGCATGCAGCTATCAAGAGCATAGCCATTAAGGGATCTGATCATCCATGAGTTTGCTCAGTCTGCCTATTAAAGCTACCTCAATTCATGGTTGTGCTGTGTAAAAATTACTGTCTCTTAGTGGATCTCCCTGCATTCAGTTTCAATAAATGCCTCAAAAGAAAGTCTAATGTTGCCAGAAAAGGGAAGAGGGACATTCTCTCTGTCCTCGTTTTTTCCAATTATACATTATTTCATATATCTCTATTATTTCCTCCTTTATTCTCTTCTGCTGCAAACTAATAAGCCCCAAATACTGTGGTTTTTCCTAAAATGGAACTTTTAATTCTGTAATAATTAGGTGGCCTTTTCACCTTTTTCAGCATAATAATTTGATAATAGAACACTACAGTACACAGTATTGCAAGTTTGACCCTCTCATGCATTTATATAATGGCTTTCTCCTGTTACATTTTTATTTTAAATTCCTTTATTGATGATTCCTAGTATGGATTTTGCTTCTTTAAAAGTCGGGTGCATATAGTGCTGCTTTTTCATTGAGCTATCTGCTGATTCTAAACTCTCTTCCTGGGTCAGTTCCTTCTACCTTGCCCCACTAATGTATGTTCCAATTAGCACCATTTTGCTGTTGCTTATATTGAACATCCCTGTCTTTGAATAGCAGCTTTATTTATGTGGGTTCATGTGACTTATTGAGTCATAAGGCAGTTGCTTTGGTTTTGACTTCAGCATGATGTATGAACTTGGCTGCTGTATTGTGGAAAGCTATGGCATACCTTTTTTGTCTCAGCTTTGCTTAAGAAACCACGAACTTCATGTAGAGATATATGAAGCTGGTTGTAAGGTGCTGAAATGGCACTCTTCTGTGTCTTACGTTTATGGTTAATGTATTTTAATTGTTTTTATTTTTATGAATTTTTTTCATTGTTTTAATTTGTGATGTACCCAGAATTATGTCCATGAAAATAATATAAAACCTGCACTATTGCCATACAACTCTGCCTCTACCCTCTTCCTCCTTAACATTTTGGTGTTGAGGCTGTTGTAAACATGGGCAGGGCTGGCCAGGTGGCGTTAGAGAGGAGAAGACCGTTGGAATAACTGCAGAAAAGTTACCAAGTATAGTAGATTCTTTTGTTTAATTGGTGGACTGTTAAGGCCAATGGTGAGAATAGAATATAGAATAGAATAGAATAGAATACTTTATTGGCCAAGTGTGATTGGACACACAAGGAATTTGTCTTGGTGTAAATACTCTCAGTATACATAAAGAAGGAACATTAGCTAAGAATAAAGAATCATAACGTACAACACTTAATGATAATCATAGGGTACAATCAACATCAAATCATACTAGGAAACAGTCAGTATAAATCGTGAGGATACAAGCAACAAAGTTACAGTCACAAGTGGGAGGGGATGGGTGATAAGGAGTGATGAGAAGATTAACGGTAATAGTAATGTACACTTTGTAAATAGTTAAACAGTGTTGAGGGAATTATTTGTTTAGCAGAGTGATGGCTTTCGGGAAAAAAACTGTTCTTGTGTCTAGTTGTTCTGGTATGCAGTGCTCTATAGCGTCGTTTTGAGGGAAGGAGTTGAAATAGTTTATATCCAGGATGTGAGGGGTCTGTAAATATTTTCACAGTCCTCTTTTTGACTTGTGCAGTATACAGGTCCTCGACTGAAGGCACATGGGTGGTAATTGTTTTTTCTGCAGTCCTAATTATCCTCTGAAGTCTGTGTCTGTCCCATTGGGTTGCAGAACCAAACCAGACAGTTATAGAGGTGCAGATGATAGACTCAAGGGTTCTCTCTGAAAGTGAAAGCAATATTGAGAATGAACCAGAGAGTTAAAATTTTGCTAAAAGAAGAGAAGAGCTAGTTTTGAGGCAGACTGAAAGAGGTACCAAAAATTGAGTTTCCGCTCTATAGGCATCTTGGAAGTGTTGTAGAGCTCCTTCCCTGCCATTTTCAGACTAATTTGTTTCCATTTTGGAGGAAGAAAAATACATTTAATTATTTCTGCAAATTTTATGGCCACCCATCCTAATCAAATAACTCCAGGTGGCTAATGAAGCACAAAAATAACATGCATACAAAAACCATGGAAAAATACAATAAAATGCCAGTAAAATTAATAATTTCCTCAATCAACACAGGATTAAAAACTCAAACTGGGCTCCCCTAACATTCTGGTCCTAAAGTTTGAAAAAAGAACCAGGTTTTTAAGGCCCTTTGACAAGCCAATAGGATTGAAGCTATTTGAATGACAGGGGCTGTCAGGCTGTTTCACAGGGCAGAGGCTGTGACAAAGAAAACATGCCCTCTAGGTCCCATAAGATGATGTTGTTTCACAGAAAGTTTCTGGAACATGCCCACCTTGCTGGATTTAATGGGACAGGTACAAACCACCCAAGATAGATTGGGCTCATGTATCATGACCCTATGGTTTGTAGGTCATAATCAGCATCTTTAACTTCAACTGGAAATCTACTGGAAGCCACTGTCTTTCATGAGGTATTGATATTACATAATGTTTCATGGTGCACCCAAGTTTGCCTAGGGCATCACATTCTGGTCTAGCTGCAGCTCTCAAATGGTCTTCAAGGTGAACCTGATATTGCTTTAGTCCATCTGGAAAGTGACTAATGCATAAGTGACCATGAGTAGATCCTCCTGATCCAAGAATGGGTCTGATACATAAGATGGTCATGACAACCACATGCTCTTCACATACTGTTCTTAAGTATTTCTACCCCTTGAAAGCCCAATAAAAAAAGCAGATTAGTTTTTCCTAGTCCTTCCTTTAGGGTCTGAAAACGTAAGCCGCATCCATTTTGATCTCATTAGTTACATTCCTCCGCAGTCCCAGGTAAATTATTAAGATAAAATATGTTCCCTAGCCTGAAAAAGTTGCATATGACCAGCCTTGATCATTTGATATGTGAACAGCTGATTGGTCATTAGTTTAATTCGGGGGTGTGTGTGTGTCAAACTCATGTGGTCATGGTGGTGTCATGTGACATATCGGGACTTTTTCCCCCTGGACATGGCCATCTCATGATACATCCAGCCCATGGGCTGGGAGTTTGACAACCCTGGTTTAAGTGCTTCTTTCAATGGCAACCAAGTTACACAATCAATCATTACACCCATCTGACTTCCACCACAGGTGCTGGGACTACAATTCCCAACAGTCTTATCCATCATGGTTAAACCAGTTGGTTAAGATCTCTGAGAGCTGTGATCCTGCCGCATCTTAAAATTACTTCATTGGGTAAGTCTGTAATATCTTTCCTTGAACTTTTCACCATTCATAGAACAACCGTAAATATAAATTTACATTTGTATTAAATATAGTTGCATCTCCAAATCTGAGAACATTTTCCTCCCTCCAGCTGAGGTGATGCATGGAAATAAGTGGCACTCCTAACCCTTTGCTTTCTCCACCCACCTCCTGTAGGCTATTCTTTCTATTTGGAATTAAAAAAATAATTTAATTTTATTTTAAAGATGGGGTGGGTTGCAGGCTGTCTGGCTAACAAGAGAAAATATTTGATAAATCTCAGTATTTATATAATGCATTACACAACCAGCTTACCAATTATCTGCAGAAAGTGAATCAAGAATTAAAATATTTTGCTGTGTCTTCAGCTGGAATGATGTTGCTGCCCATGCACTGAGTTTCCCCTCCTCTTTTTTTAATAAAAGAAATGGCTTACTCTTGACTGCATTAGAGCTAAATTATCATTTATGTTTGTCACAGGGGTTGCTAATGTGTAATGAGATTTTAGAGTTAATGTTTTGTACAAAGCACTTAGCTGAGCTGGGATGAAATTGGTTTAGGGTTTTGATGTGGTGTTTTAATTAAAGATAGTTTCCAATCAGGGCCAAGCTAACAGCTTGTCAGAAGATTTGGTTTTTGTCAGCCAATACACCAAGGTAAGCCCACTCTTGCTGAGTGCATCTGGATCCCCCTGAGAGAATTAAATGGCACAAAGTTTTTAGTTTTGTGTTGATATTGCTTCAAGGAATCAGACTGCTTCTTGGGAGAATGATGAGATGGCAATAAGATTATAGACTTGGATCTGTAGAATTTTTTGGGGCAGCCCAAAAAGTCTGAAAATCAATTTGCCTACATTTTAGATTATTGCCTAAGCCAAAGAGATAGTTTAACTATTTCTGCTTTGGATTTTTACTTTTATAGCTTTAATTTTTCACTGATTTTGAACATTTGTAAATATTTTCTAGAGCTATGAATTATACCTGGATGAACCTCAGATCTGAAGGGGAAATAGGATTATTTGGTACCTTCATAACTTGGTGAAAATCAGGATTGATCCTATTGATTTTAATGAAATTCTGGTCTGCTTTGGGATAACTGGGCATTTTCTGTGTTACCTAATGGGTCAGGCAGCAGGAATGATCAAGATAGCTTTAGATTTTGTTGCATGTATGTATTCAATTCAGTATGCCTTGTGATCAGGACAATTTAAATCTATATTTATAAGATGGGGTTTGATGTTATTTTAGTTTTGATTTGCTCTACATGGCTTTACTTATTTTAGTCTAAGTCTGAAAAGCAACTCCTCAGCAATTTTTGCTTTATTTTACTATGATTCAACCAATTACTGCTGGAGCCCCTGACTATAACATTCCCCAAGTCATTCTCTTACATTGGAATTCAATTATTGGAATATGATTTATGGGATATGGTTTAATGGATACAATTTGTGAAGATTTCCTTTATAATGCTTAATTCACCTTGTGTCTGTGACATAGAATTGGTTTGCTAATTGTTCCCAAATAAAGCCTAACCTTAAATTCTCTAATGATTTAAGCAAGGATTCCATCTTTACTTCAAAGTGAGTTGGAAGTCTGAAATATTTGTTGATGGAGAAAATTATGTTTTGGCTGTCCTATACAGTGCTTGCTTATCACATGAACTGTTGGTGAACAATTCTGTACTGTACAGTCAGAGTCTCTCTGTTTTTATTATTTTCATCTTTGTTGTAACATCTCAGTCACTTGTATCTGCTGTGTACCAATTTAGCTTTATCCCTGCAACATGCCCTCTACTACAGTGTCAAAATGCTTTATCTTGGTAGAATATAGGACAATTAACTTAATACATCTTTTGACTCCAGCATTTTGCATTTTAAATCTTGACAGAAATGAGAGTTATGTAATCTGTGTGCATATACATATATGAAAAGTTTTAAGAGCAGACCTGACCAATGTTGTATGCAGATAGTGCATTTTCCTGTTACTGAACAGACAGAACTGTGGATTGTTGTGTACCTCTGTGTTTATGCCTTTACAGTAATTTATCAGACATAGGATCATTGAGGTGAAAGCTGGTGGACTTTTCATTTCAGAGGTGCTGCATTTTTGGCCAGATACTTGTTTGTTTTAAGAAGAAGCTGGGAAGCCATTGAATCTCTCAATCACATCTGGAGAAAGTTTACTCTTAGTAAGGAAAACTATTATTTTAAGCTAGTGTGCAAAGCATAAAAGAACAGACCATTTCTTTTCAGAACAATGCCCTTAGCTATGTTTTTCTATAAGGTCGGGATCTGATCAAAGCAGAATGGGGCCAGTCATTTCTACTCTTTCTATCTGAGTCCAGAATGGTAGGTAAAAATGCTGGGATGCTCTTATAAGTGAATAAAGGGAACATAATTACTCTTGTGGTGTGCAGTTTTATGTAGGAAGTAGGAATTTTAATTCAGTATCCATACCATCCATTATTTTGTCTGTATCTGCCACCATAAATTCCACCAAGCTGACTCAACCAGACATTGATACTGGATTGGTTTGATTTTTTTTTATTTATCAGAAGTGTAAATTGCTTCAATTCAAAGGCTCTGGGTAATTTATAAAGTCAAAGTACAAAACACATTGCAATACAAAACACTTTTTCTACTGTTGCTGTGATGAAGGCCAATAATCCCAGCAAGCCAAACAAAGCAGCAGTATTAATCAGTAGATGGATAGACAATGAACCAAGGCCAAGACCTTACTTTTGTCTCCTAATTCACCATCAGAAAAGCCAATTCATTGAGTTGAAGTAAACATCTCTCTTGAGCACTTGCCCACTGGCATTGCTCTAAAGAGGGTACTCATAATGATGCTTTGTGGGCTGGCCATATCTGCTTCCTATGCTGTGAGAGTTTTCATTACTTTGGAGGCCCTCTCAGAATAACATGTTGCCCAACAATCTGGTGGTCAGGAGGGGAAATAGCATGACTGCACCTGCCGAACATCTGCGCAAGAACAGTAGATTCTCTTCTTGTCTCAAGTACCAGGGTCCTGAGGTAATTTCTGGTCACATTAGCTAACCCTTGTCTTCATAATCAGTTATGGGGCTCAAGGTGTCTGCCCTTAAAAAAAAATTGTACAGAGATCAGCCCAAACTAACAATGGAATGGAATCTGATATTCAAGTAGTCTTTGTGATTAAAAATGGCTTCATTTGCTTAGAGCAAATGAAATTTTCAAGAAATTCATAAAAAAGCTGACAAATAAGAGGCCAGTTGTTATTTTTGCCCCCTTCTTTTGAAAACAAGGACATGAGCAAGCTTCTACCATCCACCTTCTGTATCACCTTCTTAGTTCTAAAATAGTTATCTGACAGCTGCAAAGTTACACAACTTCTGGTAACTAGGAAGAGATAATGGGAGGCAGAAGGATGGTATATCAAAGCTTAAAGGAAAAACAAGCACCCATGAAGAATTTCCCTTTCTATACCAATTTTCTTAAGAATGAAATGGCCATGCCAGGTGATTGTACAGTGTTATGTGATTAGGTGGCCATTTTATAACTGGGAGAAGAAGAGAAACGCTCTTAAAGGATCTTGCAAGCATAGTACTATAGCTTTTTTTTAAAGAACAAAAATAAGTGACTGTTCACCTCATATTAAATTGTGAATGGGATAGTGCTCCTCTCACTTAACTTCCTTCATATTTTCTCTTTGCCTTACCCCCTTCATTTATGGGGAAAAATAGAAGAGTTTGAGTCTTTGTCTTGGCACTAAATTAATGAGAGTTTTGGTTATCATTATATTCCATGGTATCATTCAATCTCAGATAAGCCTGGATTGTAAGGGGGTGTGTATGTGTGTCCATCTAGAGCTTAGCTCCTGTTGTTGAGAAAGATATGTGCTATTTTTCCTCTTGTACCCACCCAACATTTTTGTACTCCTGATGGATAGTTCCCTTACAAAGAGACAGGTATTCTCAGTATCCAATAAAGAAATCTCCTGTTGTTCTCTGTCATTCAAATGGCATTGTGTTTGCTGACATTTCCTGCAATGTGTCGTTGTTTAATTTTCTTTGCTCTCCAAATAAATACATTATGACAAGCAATCCCATTTATAGAAATAACTAAGCAGACACCATGTCCCACATTACCACATTTACATGCTGACTAGAGAATTATAGAAGTGGAAATACAAAGCTTCAGAAAGGCATGAGGTAGTGGAATGCAATTCAGCTATATTTCAGACACTGATGACATGCATTATAGGACTAATGTCTATATCTCAGTTTCAACCAGTTTATTGCCATGAATTTTATCCCAGAATATTAGTAACACAGTGTGGTGAATTAAACAGCAGCATTGTTGGCGGAAAGAAAGACATTCTGTATTGGATATTTGTCAGCCACTTTGGAATTATCTCTTCTCTTTAATCTCTCTCAGTTGCTCAAGCAGCTTGCACACAAGGAGCAAAAGATAAAAATGGACTTGCTACAGGACTTGGTGTTCCCATGATAAATGACAGAATCTTCACATAAATTTTTTGAACATGGAACACTGCTGTTACTTTTTAATGATTAGAGTCGAGGAAGTGGGCCACCTGAAACAAGCAATAGCTTCGGTATAATATCCTCTTCTTCTTTCCACAGAACAAACAAGGCTACAGAAGAACAGGAGCAGCAACAACCTGGCTTTAGAAATGCAATCTGCTTTGTTGTAATTCAATAATTTCAGTAGGTTGGTGTTGTTGTCATGGACACTGCTCCATTCCTGAAGTGCGAGAGAAATTGGGTGTTGCTTAAAATTGAGTTTACTTTTGCTGAACTTAAAAAGCTAACTAAGACTGGACAATCAGTACTTTTTAAAAAGATCATCAGGAAATCCCCGAGCAATGAACTAAACTGGGAAATCACTCACCATCTCAGAAAAAAGCAATTCCTTATTGTGTCCAGGAAAACTATAGGGAATATCCATGAAGTCATGAGTCAAGCTTGATCCAGATAAGACTGGCATTATTTTTATATTGTTAATTAAATTTATTAAATAAATTAAACATTTTAAAGTTCTTTTTGTAGTAGTAGTCAGTGTTATTACTAATGGTAAGAACTATAAGTACAGCTAAATTTTATAATTAGATTGACTACTACCTGTATATCACCCCTGTAGTGATTATCTTACAGTCTGATACACAAAAAGATGTTTTATCCTTTGTTCCATTGAAGCATATTTCTAAAACACAGATGAGGTCTTTTCTTATTCCCAATGGTATTCAGAATTCATTATAATCTTAAAGTTGCAAGGGACGGATTGTACTAATTTCCAATCTGCAACATTCAGATCTACTTCCCATTCATGTTTTTTCAAATTAGCTTGCATGAATCTTATTATCTGTTAAAGTTCTGTTGCTGGACAATTCCTCAGGAGACCTAACAGAATGCATCAGGTGAATAGGCTGCATTTCAAAAACAGATAACTTTTGGATGGTTTTCTGAAGTCAAGAATTTCAGAACATGGTAAAATCCCTGATGCATTCTTCATCAATTATAAATCTGTACTTGATGTTTACAGAGGTTTCTTGTTTATCATGAAATATTCATTCTTGAACTCTGCATCTGCTACCTTGTTGTCACCTACTGTTCATCTAGAAGAAATGAAATATTCTGAAATAACCTTTTGGTTGTATGGCTCAGCCTCTGAGGCAGCCACTCTTTTAAAAACCACCCCCAAACATAAGCATTTCAGGGCAGTCCTGAATCAAAATATTTTTCTGGGTATCAGAAGAGGAGTGAGAGAGAAAGTTATTTATGGAATGTGCATAAGCATATATGACCGCAGAAGGAAGAAACTGTACAAAATGCAGGAAGGACAAACACCAAGTGGGACAGAATCCAAGATTGCAAATCTATTGATCAGCAGGACTGCTAACCACCCAAAGCTTCCTAAATTATCCAACACGAATCCGTTCCCACATTGACTCACCCACCTCCATTTTGTCAACCTAAAGCATGGATGTCCACAATCCAGCTCAGTGCAGATCTATTTGCATAACATGGTTTCCTACAACCCAAGAGTCAGCCTCTGCAGGAATTGTCAAGTAAGTGTCTCACTGTCCTAATCATGAAGGACATGATTAGATAGACATTTATCTATGCCAGGCTCCATCTTTATGTTTAGGGGCATTTATCATTTGCCCTGTTTTTATAAAGAATTTAGGAGGTCCCACAAACTGTTGAGGATGAAAGTGTTTTTAATCATTTTCTGTCTTTTTCTTTCTATTCCTTTTTCTTTATTTTCTTTTTCTCTCTCACATTTATGTTGTTGGCTATTTTAATTGTAAAATCAATAAACTTTATTTAAAAAAAAGAATTTAGATGATTTATTATGTTTTCTACATGATTCTGATTTTCAAACATCAGAAAACAATGGTGTCAGAAAACACAAGTCTGAGCCAGCATAAGAGGTTCCCCTACTCTTAAGTTAAAGCACTATCCAAGAGTTCTTGAGTTGGCAGAAAATACTGCTGGTGTAAAATTTGCTGCTTCCATGGCAATCTGTCTTGTATTACAGACATGATTCTGGCAAATGGGCTCCAGTGATGGGATTCAAAATTTTTTACCACTGGTTCTGTGGGTGTGGCTTGGTGGGCGGGCAGGGAAAGGGTATTGTAAAACCTCCAGTCAGAGGTGGCATTTGCCGGTTTTCCAAACTACTCAGAATTTCCACTACCGGTTCTCCAGAACCTGCTGAATACCAGCTCTGATGGGCTCTCATCGATAACAGAATAACAGAATGTCATAGTTGGAAGGGACTTAGGAGAGCTTCTAGTCCAATCCCCTGCTCAAGCAGGAAACCCTATACCAGACAAATGATTGTCCAATCTCTTCTTTGTAGATGTTGGACCATCTACAACTTCTAGAGGCAAGCAGTTTCACTGATTAATTGTTCTAACTGTCAGGAAATTTCTCCTTAGTTCTAGGTTGATTCTCTCCTTGATTGGTCCCCATCCATTGCTTCTTGTCCTGTCTTAAGGTGTGTGGATCAGTGGGAACAGAGTGTAAAACAGAGATATTGAGCATCTGGTTCTTCCATTGGGGAGTAGAACTAAAGGCATTGTGGACTATGATTTAAGGAAGAAGATGTCTGATAAACATAATTATTACAAGAATTACAGCTATTCAGAATAATCCAGCAATTCTCAAATGTAAAATGCAAGCCCCATGTATAGTAGAAGCAAGTTTCTGAGGTTGCCAAACTTAGTTCTCCCATTGTGTAACTGATGATTAATGTGGATTCAGGTGTTTCATTCAAAAGAGTATCTGCCACTTGTGTGGTAAAAAATCTTTTCTAGTATAGTCTAGCTGGTCTTAAAAACCAAATCGAAGTAGCAAGTTGGATAAATTAACCATGTCTTTGATATCATGCCTGCCTTTCTGAGTGAGGCCTGAATGCACCTCCAGGGATTTTATGGCCTAAGATAATGACTTTTAATTAAAAGGCTTTTAAACAATAGCTTTTACCTCATTTGTCCCTCAGGAACAATTTTGGGCTGGATGCACATTACTGGCAGTTGGGTGGATTAGCAGAAATGATCTACTTAGTCTACTGAGAATAAGCAATGAGCCTCATCAGAAAACAGAGGCGTGTTTCACTGAAGCCAGCCAGGAAATAGCCAAGACCCAAGCTGAACCTCACCCTGCTATTAGGGATGCTTGTTTAATATTCTTGGGAAGGCAAAGAGAATGTATAAACAAGCCACGATGACCGATGCCAAAGGGGTACAGTGTCTGAATACTCCAAGACAGAAGTATTCTGAAGATTTCAAGGTTTATTGCAATTTTGGTATGAATAGACAGAGAATTGTATCAGAGATGTAATGCTTTTTAAATATACACCTAGATGCATTCTGCAATAGTGAGGTAGTTGAAAACTACAGGTATGATTAACTAAGTGAACAAGTACTGGAGGGAAAAGAGGACATAAGTCTCAATTTGCTAACCTGCTATGTTGAATGTGTGGCAGGTTCTACAGAGGACTGGAACATGTTTCAAGAGAGTTTGTAAAATATGCAGATTATAACTGAAACCCAGTTTGATCTAATGGTTAAGGTACCAGGCTAGAAAGTGGGAGACAGTGAATTCTAGTTAGCCATGAAAGCCAGTTGGGCAACTTTGGGCCAGTCATACCCTTTCAGCCCACCACAGCACATAGGGTTATTGTTGTGGAAAAAATAGGAGGAAGGTATGTTGGATATATTTGGTGCCAAGGGTTATTTGTGAAAATAATAAAAGATGGAGTATAAATTAAATAAATACAAACATTTGTACTGGATAAAGGTGTCTTCCCTTCATAAATGCCACATGTATTTATTTTAATTAAAAGACTTGTATGACTCTTACGTGTCACAACTCTGGATGGCTCACAAATAATAATAAAAACCAAGAGAGACAAACCAATAAACAAATAAAAGCAATGTGCAAAAAACAAATCCTGGCCCCCTAAAGCATATCTCCCTACCCATCAAGAATTAGAATTATTGGGCTCTAGTCTTACACTTGAGGTGTCCTACAAAACGGGCACATTTTCTAGGTTTTCAAAGTGACAATAATTAAACAAAGGACTTGGTGGATCAGGCACATAAACTCTGAGGGAGAAGGTGACTCATCAAATAGCTTGGTGCAAGGTTTTAATATGCAAGGCTTTAAAGCAGGGGTCTTCAAACTTGACAGCTTTAAGACTTGTGGACTTCAACTCCAAGAATTCCTCCTCCAGTCCTGTTAGTTCAGGAATTCTGGGAGTTGAAGTCCACAAGTCTTAAACTTGCCAAGTTTGAAGACCCTTGCTCTAAAGGTAGTAACCAGCAGCTTGAATTACAGTATATCTGCAAAGGAACTGTCACATTAGTAGTGAATTAATGGCCAAACTGAGGGACACTTGTAACTGCGTGTACTACCACATGCTGGACCAGTCTTATATTACTGCAATGTCAATTTAGTTGCATTACAATACTGTAACTATCCAACCAGGAAGTGACCACAGCCTGAGTAACTGTGAGTATGGCCTCCCAATTCAGGAATGAGTGCAACTGGTACAGAAGATGAATCTACTAACCATAGCTGCCTCCACTAACCATAGCTGCCTCCTGCTAATTGAGCAGGAGGTGTGAGTCAGGTAGGACTTCAGAACTGTGCATCAACTCTGAATGGGGAAGTGAGAATCAAAGCTGACCCATTGCCAGCTCCAGGGAGAACAAAACTCCAAAGCTACCTTCCTTGCTAAGGTGACATCGGTTCTTCCCCAAGTGCATCCTCACAGTGTCAAGTCTTGGGTCAGCACCTGAATGGCATTCTTTGCTGATGATATCAGTTCTGATTCTGTTGAATGACCTTCCCAGGGATTTCATACAAAGGTGAAAGAAGACTGTGAGAATCCCGAATCACTCCATATCACAGGGGATTGGGGTTATAGCCCTCTTCCCAACCAATGCCAGCTGGAACTGTCCACGAAAGAAAAAGGAAAAAAAGCTTTGAAAAAAGTCTGGGAAGAAAGATGCTGCTGTGGTAAAGGCTCATTTCTTGCGCTTCACCACCATAGTATATTTTAATACAGATTTTCAAAACAATTAAGTCAATAGATAATTGAATACTGATTTAAATATAGGATCAGAGAATATGTATTAGATTAACTCATATCAGGTTTTTTTTAAAGGATTAGAGTAGAAGTTTGGTCTTAAGTAGCAATACTTTTATCAAATCAATTATGCAGAGCTTAATAATACTATTTGGATGAGAGAGGCCTAGAAAACCGAAAGATTCAGTATTTTTGAAGGAGCATCTTATAAAACATTCCAAGTGCAGCAATTGCTTTAATATATGAAACTGAAAAGAATATGAGGAGCAACCAGTAATTTGTATAATGTGACTTACCATATAATAATAACCACCATATGGAGCTGCTTTCTTAAACCCTGCTCCATTCACTGTTCTTCCTATATTTTGTTGGCTTGAATATGTGGCCCCACAATGTATTGAAGACAAGTAACTTTCTTTGCCATTTTCTCTTTATGGGATTTTTTTTTGCTAATGTTAGGCACATAAGATAATAGTGACAATATAACTGATGGTTGAACAGGCTGGTTCTTAATTCATGGAATATTTCCATCTAAAGTGACATCTGTTTAAAGTCTGTAAAGTGTAATTATTGGACAGATTCCAGCATCATTCTTTCTGCTGAGTCTTTTTTGAATGATAGTTTAGCAACCCTTTAGCACTTCCTTCTGTTGGGTCAGCTCTTTTCCTCTATCTTTTCAATGTCAGAGACAAAACATTTTATTTTTCTTCAGCTGTAGATCACCTTTCCTTTCCTTTCCTTTCCTTTCCTTTCCTTTCCTTTCCTTTCCTTTCCTTTCCTTTCCTTTCCTTTCCTTTCCTTTCCTTTCCTTTCCCTTCCTTTCCTTTCCTTTCCTTTTTCCTTTCCCTTCTCTCTTCTCCCCTTTCCCCTTGTATATATAATCCATTTTTTTACACATTAGTAATTTTATGTAGCAGGTTAAGCTGAGTCAGTTTTTCTGTGGTCAGCTTGAATCTCTAGTCATAATGTATCACTCTGTATGAAATTATTGCTTTGTTTTTTGCTTGTTGTATGCCTGCTGGGAGATTAGAGATAAATCAGAATTATTCAGTCTGGAAATCTAAAGTTGGACCACTTTGGTAAAAACAACATCATGTGGATGAATTTATCAACAACTGTATTAATAGAAAGAGCTAGCATTAGAGTAGACCTGGCTATACATTTTTTAAAAAGTTTCGTTTCTTTTTTTAAAAAAAAGAATTTTGATTAACTACTTTCTTCCATGTATCTTCCCAGCATCTCAGCTTCTCTGAAGGCAAAATCAAAAAGAAAAAATGCTGCTCCCAGTTGAAGAATGTGATAGGGCTCGGCTAAACTGCAGCCCTCGGGAACAGCTGTGTGAAAGGATGTCAGTGAACATTCCTGTTTCAATAAACACGGACATGCCCCTTTCAAAAAAATTGCACTGAACAAATAAAATATAACCAGAGTTCCCTGCCTTCTTCCCTCCCTATCAGATGTTAGCATTCAGCAACCATAAAAATCTGTCAGTACAACATTTTTTCATCGAAAGACTATCATAATAGTCCCTTGGGATTGTGATACAAGTACCTGTATGCCCTTGCAGATCAAGCAGTACTGCTTTAGGCTCAGAAATCAGAAGCCATTGAGAGAAAACAGATACAAACAAACTTTTATGTAAAGGGAAGATTCATGTAAATGTTAAACATGAGAGGAAATAACTATAATGGAGAAAACAGCAACTGGAACAATTAAAATAAAAGTAAATATATGTTTTAAATTATAGTGGTCATTCAACATTAATTAATTTCCAGGCACTGATAGTTAATATATGTGATAGAATTAAAAATAATTTTTATTCCATAAGAATGATGGAATGAACCTTTTTTAGTAAGTATAAATTTGGCAGGTTTTTGCTAGATTCACCTTCAAAATTCCTTTGAAAGGCCTAGCCACTTTTTGAAATTCCTTTGAAAGGCCTAGCCACTCTTTGCAACACACACACACATACACCCCTACATTAAGTGTTACTTGTTTGAAGGTGCAGTTCTCCCTAGACCTCCTTTTTATTCTTGCCTTTGTGATAAATCTTGATGGCTCAGAATGAGGGCAGTGCAACTATCCTGACCCTTCTGGATATCTCCATGGCTTTTGATACTAGTGAAGGAAGCATCCTTCTGGAATAGCTTGGAGGAATGGAACTGGGGATAGTGTAGTACAGATTCACCATAGAGTTGCTGAACAACCACTTCGGTCTGCGTGTGAGAGTGCAGGGCACTTATGAGAAAGTCATCAAAAACTCAGGGTGTCATTGAAAAGTATAGGAGAAGTATAGGAGCTGAAAAGTATAGGAAAAGTATAGGAGCTGAAATGTTCAGGTTATTTATTAGTTGGGGAAAGGACTGTAAGAGAACCTGTAATATAAATGTTAAAGTTACGTCCCTGTATTTGCTCTGGATTTAGCGAGAAAATTCTGAGAGCTGCAAGGGCTGCCAAAATGGAGTTGAGCATTTGTATGTGTTTTTCAGATTAATTAGACAACACTCAAGACACAAAGATCTTCTAGGAACCTGATATTTTTTTTCCTTTATATCTTATAGCCAAATAATTATGCAAGTAGCATGCAGCAAAGGCACACATACTGAACTTCAACCCTACCCTCCCTGTATTGGCATCTGTCTTCAAACAGGAATGGAATGCTGAAAATTGTTTTCTAGCCTAATTGCTCTGCTACTCTGAGATTAACTATCTCCTGCCCGCAATGGTATTGATTCTGGTAATATGAGAAAAGCCTGTCTAAATTGTATCTTGGTGGATAATGATTACTAACTCCTCCAAGACTTAATCAAGGACTTCTTTTAAAAGTTTGCTGGCAACATCTCATTTTTCTTTTGGGTACATTTAGATCTTTGTCTGCCTCTCAATATTCGCACTTGTTAGACAGATTCCAGCCTCTTTCAATTTCCTCTTTCAATAGTCAGTGCCATCTTGTGAGCATGAATCACCCTGGGACAACCAGAAAAGGACAAAACAATCCCCTTTTCTGAGGAAACATTTTCACAAGCTGGGATTTAGTATTTGTACTATGTCAAATTACCATGGTATGGAAAACTACAGTTAAGTCTCCTTTCATAAGCATATCATTAGTCTTTCTGGCACAAAAAGATTACAGAGGGAATCTAAGAAAGAAACTCAAATTAACTCCAACTTTGTGTAGTTAAAGCTGGGACAGAAACAAACCTGGAACGTCAATCAAGTTCCTACTTTAGTACAATAAAAATCCTTCTTGGGATCCTTGCTATGTTCATTTTTATGATCTGACTTACATTAAAGAGTAGATGAAATCAATTGGGAAACAAGGCCGTTTGGACTTCCGGAGAACCATGGTGACTGAAGACATCTTCACAAAAGCAGAACGAATGACTGTAGGAAACACCAAGGAATTGGTGAGTAGACTGGTTCTTTGGAACTTCTTTGGATAAGAAGACAATAGGACTTTACTCACATGTGGTCTTAATAGCTGTTCCTCAGGAGAAGATTGCAGGACAGGTCATCTGTGGCTTTGAGTGTCAAGAGATGAAAGGATTAGCCATCTTGCTTGCAATGGTGGCTTAGCCTTTTAAAATACACTAAATTTGAAAGCCTCATTTTCTAATCACTTTTGGAAATTACCTATTAACAGGTGTAAAGCTATTAGGGAACTTCAGAATGACAAGTTTAAAAACGTTAGATGAATTTAGCTTCAACTCTGAACAAAAGAAAAATTAATCACAACCTTAAGAACAAAGAATTTGAGATAAACAATAAAAAACTAAATAAGATTTTGATTGATGAAAGTTACAAATGGATTAAGAGTCCAATTAAATTTGGAATATTGATTTTTACTATAAGAATTTGGAATTGAATATAAATATATATATATAGCTTCTTGGGAGAAATTGGTTATTTTGGCTATCTTGGCTCATAACAAAGGATAAGGAAACTTTATAACTTTAGAAATTAGACACTAGAGGACTAAAGATTTTTAGTAGAAAGAAAAAAATTCAAGGCTGCTTTTGGTGTTGATTAGCATTGGAACTGACAAAATGACACAAACGTAAGACTGACATTATTAAAGGAGGTATTTGAAGAACAGGCAGAAATTAGTAGCTACAACAGTATGGACTAACAGAGCCTCTTTATGAGGACGATGGGTGAAAGAAGCTTGATAATTAATATGATATAAGTATGATATATGATATAATATTTAATTCTATGTAATTATATGCAAAAGATGCTAATAAGAGATGTGGAACAAATTTTGTTTAACAAGACAGAGAAAGTACCAAAAGTGGTACTACAAATGACATGGCAAAGAGGATGTTTTGGAAAACAGTGCTTTTACTGGATATAAAAATATATCTGACTGAAGCCTTAAAAATTAAAGGGGAAATACATTTTATTTATTTATTTATTAACATATTTATATACCGCCCTTCTCCCGAAGGACTCAGGGTGGTGTACAGCCAACTATAAAACGTTCCACACTATAAAAGTTAAAAGAAGATTAAACATCCTAAGGCTGCCTTTAAAATTTGTACCCAACCCCAATAAATTAATAAAAACCCCAAATATTAAAATCCTGAAATTTAAAACCCAAAATTCTAAAATTGCTCTAAAACTCCCATTTCAGTCCAGGCTGGCCTGCTCGAAGAGCCAAGTTTTCAGTGCACGTCTGAATGCTCTCAGGTCGGTGTTGTTACGTAGCTCAGGAGGCAGACCATTCCAGAGGGTGGGAGCCCCCACAGAGCCCCTATTCCTTGGGGTCACCAGGCGGCACACAGATGCCATCAGTACCCGAAGGAGGCCCTCCCTGTAGGAGCGCACAGGTCGGTAGGAGACTACCGGCAGAACATGGTCTTGCAGATAGCCTGGTCCAATGCCATGGATCGCTTTAAAGGTCAAAGCCAGAACCTTAAAGTGAACCCGGAAGGCCACCGGTAACCAATGCAGCTCGCGCAGGAGAGGCGTCACATGGGAGTTTCTTGACGTCCCCGTAATCACCCATGTGGCCGCATTTTGCACCAGTTGAAGCCTCCGGGTGCTCCCCGCAGGGAACCCCATGTACAGAAATTACAATAGTCCAGGCGGGAGGTGACAAGGACATGAGTGACTGTGCGTAAGGCGTCCTGATCCAGAAAGGGCCGCAACTGGCGAATCAGGTGAACCTGATAAAAAGCCCCCCTGGAGATGGCCGTAATATGATCTTCTAAAGACAGCCGTACATCCAGGAGGATGCCCAAATTGCGAGCCCTCTCTGTGGGGGCTAAGATCTCTCCCCCAATAGCCAGCGTTGGAGTCAGCTGACTATATCGGGGCTCCGGAAACCACAGCCACTCAGTCTTGGAAGGGTTGAGCTGGAGTCTGTTTCCGCCCATCCAAATCCGCACGGCCTCCAGGCACTAGGACATAGCCTCTACAGCATCATTGGGGTGGTTTGGGGTGGAGATGTAAAGCTGAATATCATCAGCATAAAGATGACACTGCACCCCAAGACCACGGATGATCTCCCCCAGTGGCTTCACATAAATGTTGAACAAAAGAGGGGAGAGAACCGACCCCTGAGGCACCCCACAAATGAGGGGCCTAGAGGTGGACCTCTCCTCCCTGTCAACACAAATTGCGAGCGGTTAGAGAGGATAAACCAAGAGAATGTCCTGGAAAAAGTTTTCTTATTGGATCTACAAAAGAAGTTTGTCAACCTTTGAAGAAATCTGTGCAATGGAATAAAGAAGAATTGAAGAGTAATCTAAGATTACAACAATATTTGAATGAATTAAAGATTACGACTGATTGAAATAAAAGAAAGGAACATAAAAATGGTTTATTTGATCAACTTTAAAATAAAACATTTTTTTGCAAAGTTGTAACAACTCTTTGTGGACTTCTGCTGAAACTAAGGTTATGAAGTTTGTATTTTATGGATTTGCTTATAGATAAGCATTAGGATATGGGATGAAAATGTATATGTATATGTAGGGGGTGAATATATATATTCAAAACAAAAAACGACTGCCTAGCCTGGCACACAAAATTAAAAATTAAAAAGCCTGAAAATGGCAGATGAGATTCTGCTGAAACGTCGCTATAATAAAAACACAAATATTATGTGGGAAAATATCCAAAGAAACCTAAATATCACACACACACACACACACACACACACACACACACACACACATTCTTTATTATTGTTTCTGTTTTCTTCTTGTGTTTTGTTTTCTTTGTGTTATTACTATTCTCTTTCTTTTTTTAAGTTAATATATATTAGTTTTTAACTATTATAATCAAAATTCTTAATTAAACATTATATACAAAAAGGAAAAACAGCCATTTGATCAATTATGCATATGATTTGATAATATCAGATCAGCTTGCTGTTATTCACTCTATGTTAGGACTGTTGGAGACAATTAAAAAAATTATTCTTTGTGCACGTTGCTGCAGGTAGATAACCATCCAATATAAAAGGAAACAAGACCTCTGGAAAACTTTAAAAAATATAGCACTTCATAGTAGCTTAGTGGTCACTTAGAAAGGAAAAGAGAGTAAAGGAAGAACAAATGGCATTGAGTGCTAGCCAAGCCAATTGATTTTTATGAGCTGTAGTCACAAAGCATCTGAAGCAAGCTTGGATGGAGAAAAAAAAACCTTATTTTTGCATAAGACTGAAAAATCAAAGAACTATCCAGAAGCATTCAATATCTAATGAATTATCACAGAGAGCTAGATCACATGGCTGTCGTTCCTTTGATTAATCAAGTGACAACACAAGAATCTCTCTGGCCATTCATAGCTTTGCATTTTCTCACATGGGATTTATACTTTTGAAGTGTCTAAGAAGTTTGGCTAATTCTGAAGACAATATTATATAAAAGCACCCTTCCTTGGGACAACAGGAAACCCATTTATATTTACACCCTGCCTCTTTATAAGAGCTCCGGGAGACATGTATGATTCTTCACACACACCCTAGTTATGTTATCCTCCAAACAAATGTGTACACTAGAATTTGATATACTGATCTATCCAAAGAGCTGAACTGAATATTTTGTTTGACTGGGAACTTGAACCTGGGTCTCTTCAGGTTGTCTCCATTCACAATACCAAACTGGCTGAGCCTTAGGAAGAAGCACAGGATTGCTTCCCCAAGAGCTTAAGTTTTCAAAATTTTAGAATCAATATTTACACAATTGAAAGGAACCTAAGGGACCTAACCCCAAGTTTTGTTACAATCCTGAGATTCCTAAAGGAGCTTTTCTTTGAGAGAAAACTAGTGAGTGATGGCCATCCAAAAAATATCCTCTGTGTTACTAAGCTTAAAAAAAGGAGTTGATCCCTTCCTGCTATGATGATTGTAAGATAATTAGATCACTGACAAACCAAGATATCTCCCTTCTCTGCAGAGAGGATTGTGGCCTTTCCAGGAAGAAGAAAATGTGAGCCTGAGACTGCTGGCTAAACTTCAAGGTCAACTTCACCCCTGGGCCTCCTCTATCTCTCTGAATTAAGTGACTTCAGCAGGAATATGAAACATGGTAAATACATCATTGTTAGTGGGTGTTCTTCAGGAGTGCCAAACAGGCTCAATTCTTAAGTCATTTTGTCACAATACTACTTAAGCTCAATTACAGGCAGGTTTCTCATCATTCCTCAGCTATAAAGCTATGACTTTGCCAGGGAATAATTATTTATTTTTCACTGCTTTTTGCAGGCTGTACTTGTCAAAGGTTCCCTGAAATGTTCATTAATTTTTTCAAAGTGAAACAGGGGAGGGGAGGGCTCATACCTTGTTGGAAGAATGATGTTCCCACGTGTTTCCATGTGTCTATTCAAGAAAACGTCTTGCTGGAATTGACAAAAGGGACATTTGGTGGCAAAGCCACAGCTCACATCATCCCTTTCTGTCTCCACCAGAAAAATCACTATCTACTCATATTTTCTTTTTGATTTTCAGCTTGCATGTATCACAGACATGCAAATCAACATGTCAGAATAACGGAATAACAGAGTTGGAAGGGACCTTGGAGGTCTTCTAGTCCAACTCCGAGGCAGGAAACCCTGTACCATTTCAGACAATATTTATAGCATTTTATTCATCTTCATGCATGGACAAAGTTTTGCATCCCTTCCTCAAAGAGATCCTAGCTGGGAAATGCAGCCTGGATTTAACTAAAGGTCTCTTTTCACTTATTCCACATGTGAAAACGAGATACTAGATTATTGAGACCTGATCCACCTCAGGTAGATATAACTGTGCCAGCCTTATGTTAACTTTCTGGAGTTGATGAATACAGCAAAGTAATGTTAATTTTCTGTTATAGTGACCTGCATTAGACTTTACTTTTCTGGACTTGCATGTGGATTTCAGGCAGCCTTGTTAGATGTGATCTTCTACAGACCAACAAAAAACACAATAAAAGCTTTTGCAGACCAGACCCTAGTCCATTTCAGGCTATGGCACTGTAATATCAGTGGTGGTGCCTTGAACACCCCTAGATAGCATTTGCCAAAATTATTATTTAATTATTAACATCTTTATAATCTTTTGTGGTCTTCTTAGTAGACTTAGTAGACTTCAGATGAGATCTAGAACATCTCCTGAGTAGACTTAGTAGACTTCAGATGAGATCTAGAACATCTCCTGAGATTTTAGGCAGTTTCATGAGAGTGATATTCTTGCGTATATTTGTAGAAAATGTCTGCATTCCTCTATAGCCATGATGGCAAACCTATGGCACCCGTGCCGGAAGTGGCATGGAGAGCCATCTCTCTGGACATGCCAGCTGTCACCTGTTGCTCTGCTGGGTTCCGGTGCATGCATGCGTACCGGCTAGTTGGTCTTCATGTGTGCGGGAGCACCGGAAACTGAAAGAGCAGCTCCCCGACACGCATGTGCATGCTGGGAAGCTGAGCTTCCAGTTTCCAGTGTGAAACCGGAAGACCAGGTGGCTGGTGCACATGCCGGGGAACTGCTCTTCCAGTTTTCAGCACTCCCTTGCCCGCGCTTTCTCTCCCATTTCGGCACTCAGTGCCAAAAAGGTTCGCCAACACTGCTGTATAGAATTGCAAAGCTGAGAACTCTGAAACCTTATGAGATATGGTGAACTTGCAAGATATTTTTTTTTAAAAAATATTGAGTATTTGGTGTCTGGTGCTTCAAAATGTTACCAAGCCCTGTAATGGAGTGGTCTCCTGGGACAGGTAGGTATATGGATCAAGAGAAAGCCTAGTAAACGTTAAAGAAAAATGAAGCACAGAAAGTACATATTGCAATAATGATACTTGCAACCATATTTATCTCTGTCTTCTGCACTGTGTTTGTCTCAGATATCACTATTTATTAAACTCTGTCACCTTGGGTTTATGATCCCATACTGAAATTCTGGAAATGAAATGAACTGATGAAATGGATTGGGGCCCATGAGAACATATGACACCATAAATGAAATGCTACAACACTCCTTTGTTGGATTTGCTCTTGTAGACTGGTAGGGATGCTTCTCTCAAAACAGGTGGAATTGTTGTTTTTGTGGAGAAGTTGGTACTAAGACTTACCAGGATTTTGTAATGTTCTGGTTTTACGGCAGGTTGAAGAGCTTGGCTGAAGGAAAGCAGCTGAGTCTGTGCCATGGTCATGTTATTTTTAGGGAAGGCAGATGACACAGCAGAGGCAAAAAGAGGGAAAAGCTGGAAGGTACCTATACAGTGACACACATATGTCATGGATATATAGGATATAAAAAGAGGTAGGAGAAGATAGAGGTGGTGTTGGTGGTTATGTTACAGATACTACAGGACTTGCCATTGAGGAGGACATCACTTTGGGAGATGTGTAGTGATATGGAGCCTGCAAGTCCAGAGACTCCAGTCTTGAATGAGGAGGAAGACCAGGAGGAAAATTCTGGAGCAGAATCTGAACATGTGGAAAGACCAGGAGAATGGACAGTGTCATGTTTAAGGAGATTTTGATACTGGACAGTCAAACTGTGTGAGTTAAAGGTTTTGTTTTTCAGCAGAACAATCAGGAAAACTCAGAGATATTCCAAAATCAGCCATTGAGAAAGAAAGGGGGCAAAAGATGCCAAAATCCAGCATAGGTAAAAGTGAGGGAAACATTGAAAGGTTGTTGAGATGTTGAGAATTAAGGAATGTATGCATGTATATTTTCACTTATACATACTTACACTATTATAGTTCTAGAAATATCTTAGCATTAAGAATAAACTTCTCCATTTGTTTAAATGCTGTCCATTTCTATGGAGATTGTCATGGTCATCCCACAGGTCCTTTTCTCCATAAGGCAACTGGGTTTTCTTGTTTTTGTTTGTTTGTTTGTTTCTCATCCAAGAAGCTTCTTCAGTTCTGTTTTTCTTGGATAAGAAAAGAAGTATTTTCAGAGGAGGAAAAAAAAACCTGTTGTCTTTTGGAAAATGCACCTTCGGGACAAGTGCTGTCCATGTTTATGTCTATCAGATCTTATCCTGACCCAACCTTTGACAAGCGTATTGACTACAGAATAACTGATCAAGCATTAAGCAAATTTACAGCAAACTGTACTAATCAGAAACGATATTAGCATTTGTAATGACAAAAGATGCTAATTTCTAGGCATCAAAAAAAAAAAGCAAATCTGCCAGCAACTCCAGTTATAGTCTTTGGTGGACCTTAGAAATTTCACAAACCGATATTTGGGTAGAGTTTTCTCAGCTTTTTTTAAATAAAAAAAGGTAGAACTTCAGGGCTTTCTGAAGACTTCAGATAAAAAAACAACTACCTAATGGAAATAAAAAATGTCCTTGCCAGGAATTAAATGAATGCAGGTTTATAGGAACACTGGAAGCATTTTAAAAAATCATGTCACTCTAAGGCTCTGGGCAACATATGATAAATATTGTGGAACTGTTGTCCAATAGCAGGGAATGACAATACAGAAAAGTCCACACATTGCCTGTCCCTGCCTTATATTTTGTCTTTCCTAGAACATCTTGAGCATAAAGATACATTTCTTTCTAATTGGAAGAATGCTGACATGTCAATATATCTAAGGGCCATAGCATTTCATAGATCTTCTTTCTAAGCTTTTATTTTCCTGGTCTCCCTGGAGAAGATCTTCTGTGTAGATATAATATAAGATCCAAACTGAAATTTTAAATACATGTGCGATTTGTAATTTCTTCTTAAGTTTGACTGCTCCTACCTCCCCCAACCTCAAGGCCTGCTTTAGCTGTTAAGATTCTTTCTGAACATATTCCTAGTATTCCTATATATGTAAGTCACTGGATTAATCAAGAAAAATGTGTAAGCAAGAACAAGAAGATTGCACCTTGCTTGTCTGTCAAAATGTTCAGAAGGAGTATATGTGACAAGATTTGGAGGTAACAAAATGAAAATATACACTTTCTGTTAATTAAAATTGGAGGCTGTAAACCTAGTTCCATTTAGTTTACAAATCCTATGTTGAGGTGTACAATTGTGGGAGATTTTGAATAGGTAGGTCTAGTTATTTCTGATGGTTGTACTCCACGATGCAATCACAAATAACGGCATAACCCCAAATAACTGGAACTTAAGTTTACAGGATTCATTTTTTTTATTCCTAGCAACCACAAAGGTAATTATGATAATCTATCCCTAACCTGGTCTTTCAGGTCTTCCAACTAGCCTCAGTCTGAGTCCATCCACCTTGTTGTTGGTTGTCCTTTTTTTGTCTTTCCTTCCATCTTTCCTGGCCTTAGAGCCTTCTCCAAAGAGCTAAGTCTTCATTTAGCTGCCCAATGTAGGATAAATTTGAACCTATTAATTTGTGCCTCGACTGAGAACTCTGGATTGATTAGTTTGATGATCCAGTGGAGGGATTTAATTTTTTTTACTACTGGTTCTGTGGGCGTGGCTTGGTGGGCATGGTGAGGCTTGGTAGGCGTGGCTTGGTGGGCATGCCAGTAAAATCTCCATTCCCTCCCCACCCCACTAACCTGCTTTCCAGCTCCATTCTCCTGTGCAGGACAACAAAAGAAGACCCAGCCCATCAGCTGGGACTTGAGAGGCAGAGAATAGATGCGGGTGGGGCCAGTCAGAGGTTGTATTTGCCGGTTCTCTGAACTACTCAAAGTTTCCGCTACCGGTTCTCCAGAACTGGTCAGAACCTGCTGAATACCACCTCTGTGATGATCCATTTATGTGGGGGAAATGTATCCAGTGTTGAAAGAGGGTGAGATTCTTTCACAAAGAGCAAAGGAACAACATAGCTTGGAATCTTTGATGGTCAGGAAAAGGGCAAAGCCAGGATCCCCTCCAGCAGTTTGCAGTGTATATCTAATACAGGTAGTCCTTGCCATATGACCACAACTGAGCCCAGAATTTGTGTTGCTAAGTGAGACATTTGTTAAGTGAATTTTACCCCATTGTACATCTTTTCTTGGCACAGTTGTTAAGTGAATATTGCAGTTATTCAGTTAGTAACACAGTTATTAAGTCATTGACTTTGTTTATGAGAAGATCACAAAAGGAGATTACATGACCAAGGACACTGCAGCCATCATAAATATGAGTCAGTTCCCAAGTTTGAATTTTGATCACTTGACTATGGGGATGCTGCAAAGGTCATAAATGTGAAAAATGGTCAAAAATCTTTTTTTTTTCAGTGCTGTTGCAACTTCAATCACTAAATGAAGTTGAGGGCTGCAAGATAGATGCTTTAGTCCTGCAAGATTTCTGTCTGTAGGCAAGCAACAATTCCTCTAAAGTAACTCCTTGTGTTGTTCTTGGTTCCTTGGGGCCTGACAATGTTTTTTTTCTTGGCTGTCTGCAATACTCTCAGGAGGCTTACCTAACACCAATGTTCAAAAGCATCAATACCTTTCCTATGCTGCTTTTTCAAAGTACAACTTGTACATCCATAAAGTATCACAGGGAATACCATGGCTTATACTATTTTGATCTTTGCAGGTATAGAGACATCACAACTTTTGGATAACTTTTCCAAGATTCTCATGACTGCTCTACCTAATGCTAGCCTGCGGCACATTTTTTTGACCTCTTGTTCCTTTTATTGTTGATTGTCATTCCTAAAAAGCAGAAGCTATTCACTACCATGATATCTTCATTGCTAATTCTAGTTGCTATAAGAAAAATGCAAGAACAACCTGAATTTTGGTCAGCTGGAATCTTTTGTTTCCTTGCTCTATTTTCTCCACAGTGAACATTTGCATTAAAATAATGTCTAGGAAGAAGGTGGACTGTTGACAATTGCTGGAAAATCAGGGTAGAGGTAAGAGCTGTTCATGCAAACGAAGTATGGTGGACAAGCCAAAGCTACAAGCCCCCAAATCATGGATAAGTGAAATAAATTTCCATGGATGTATGTATTTATTTATTTGTTTTGTAAGGTTGCCCAGTTCCACCACAACCATATTGATAAAGAAAAAAATGGCGGACAACTGAAAAGGAACAGAACATTTCTCTTTTCTAGCATAACATTTCTCACAAGCCCAAGTTTATATTTGTGAACCATGGGTATGTAAAATAACAGTTACAGTAAGTCTTCATAATACTAGCCTTTGCAATCTCTTACTTGTTATGTATATTTGAATTTACTGAATAGAGAGGTACTGTCCATTACAGAAATCTGCTTTTGCATATATCAAGCCTCAGACCAATATCTAGTATTTCAGTTTAATCTTTAGCTTGAAATCCTAGAGTTGGAAAGGGCCATTTCCTCAGTACAGGAATCCATATTAAAGCTTCCCAGAATGATGATTCTCTAGCCACAGCATTAACAACTCCAATGAAAGGCCCTCCACTTCTTCTCATCAAATATTCTCTATCATTTTTTTGCCCATAAGATTCCCAGAATGTTAATGTTAATTTCCAACTGTGACAACCCTGGTTCACGGTGCTGAGTCTCCACGTTGCAATGGTGTATCTGTCTTTTCCACATCAAACTTTTCTTTTGCATCTGGCCACACTACAGCTGGGCATTTTTTAATCCAACCACATCATAAATACCAGTATTATTCATACTTGCCTTCTGTTCTTCCGCAGTTGCTTTGTGGACATTTTTCTGGACATCTTCCCATTGGGGAGTGGGGTGTCATCTTTCAATATCAGGTTGGCCTTATCTCAGTTGTAAATATCCAGTTAGTTTTCTTGGCAGAATATCAGATAAAGTTTCTGTTTCCTTCTTCGATGGGTTGTATTTGGTCTGATCCTTTGCCCAGGTCATTAGTATTTTTCTGGAAATTAACACAACCCTCAGTATAGCTCACAAAGTCACCGGGATATATGAAGAGGAAATATTGCTTTTCTTGCTGCTCCCCCTGAATCTTTTTGTAACATTTAAGTCTTGCAAATATACAAGGTAAGAGATGGGAGCTTTGTTATCTATAGAACAGATCGGGAAAGGCTGCCCAATGTTTCTAATTTTTCAAAAATAATACTTGCCTCCATAATAATGGTTAAAAAAGAAAGCCCTCTAATGATTTAAACTAATTTTTAAACAATGATTACATAAGTTGAACAAGACAAAGCAATTGGGATGATAATTTGGTTTTTGTTATTATTACTATAGCTATCTAATTTGAAATACCAGTGAGATTTGCAACACTTTTCTTTTTTCTTTGCTCAATTTTGTGGATGTGTTCAATCAACTGTTTGAAGAAATGTTTGAACTTAATAAAAATTAAAATAGGCTGCATTTAAACATCACATTAAATTACACTATGCTTTGTTTGAGAGCAATGGGGACCCAGTCAACTGTAATTCGTAAATAATAGCTTATGGTTTAATATGCTGAGTGAATCTATTCAATTCAACACTATCAATATTATGTGTGCACAAACTCAACATTAGACTGTTGGTACTTTGGTCAAATGTTATCTTAAGGCATTGATGGATGACAATTATTGTTTAATAATTAATAATGACCACTTTAACCAAGGTCCAGTGCACACAGTTTATAAATATCTAGAATATCATGGTAAGTCACTTTTATCATGATTTAGAATAATACATGAATCCAGGCATCACTTCAAACAATGCTAAATGAAGACAAACAGGAAACATGAGAATCATATTTTCTGTTCTCTAACTTGTAATATCTGAAGCAAAAGACATGTGCTTTTCCCTGGCTTTTGTTCCACAAATTCCACATGCAAATGTAGGTTGTGTGGTGCAGAAACAATGCAAAATTAAGCATTCCAAACCATCCATTACATCTGAAATAAAAGCCATATTTTAAAGTCCCGTCCATGCAACTGGTGTCATTGGACATGCTCCATGCAGTCCTTGAGGTCCAAAAGAATCCTGAGAACACTAAACTTTAGTCCTAGTGTTTGAAACAAGTTATACTTTTCTATCCTAACATATCCTTTCTTTGTCTGGAAGGCACTGGGGGGTGGAGGGGTGTCAGGTGGGAAACAGAAGGTATCTGAAGGATCACTACTAATTTTTCCAGATAACTCCCAATATCAGATTTTTTTTTAGCTTAGTGCTTTTCATAACTACATAAATGACCTCTGTGATCATATCAAGAGCGACTGCATTCTCTTCGCTGATGATGTAAAGCTCTTCAACACCACAGACAATACTGCTACCCTTCAAAAAGACTTTGACTGTGTATCAGAATGGTCAAACAAATGGCAACTTCCAATCTCAACAAATAAATGCTCTGTCCTACATATTGGCAAAAAAAAGTCAGAAAATAAAATACAGGCTGAATAGTCAAGACCTTGTTGATGATCCAAACTCTGTCAAGGATCTTGGAGTACTCATCTCAAATGACCCAAGTGCTAGAGCCCACTGTAACTACGTAGCCAAAAAGTGGTTAAGAGTTGTTAACCTAATCTTACATAGCTTTTTCTCTGGTAATATTACACTAATAACTAGAGCATACAAAACATTTGCCAGACCAATACTCGAATACAGCTCATCAGTCTAGAACCCACATTACATATCTGATATTAACACAGTTGAGAAAGTCCAGAAATACTTTACAAGAAGAATTCTTCACTCCTCTACTTGTTGCAGAATACCTTATGCTGCCAGACTCGAAATTCTAGACCGAGAAAACCTAGAACTACGCCACCTTTGGTCCGATCTAAGTATAATATATAAAAAACTTTAACGTTAGACTGTCTACTATTGACCTTACTCCGTTCCTAAGAGGTCTGTAGGGGGCGTGCATAAGCGCACCAATGTGCCTACCATCCCTGTCCTATTGTTTCTTTTATATTTTATTTTTCTTATATGTATCCATGTATTCATAACTATGTTTTACTTATACCCATTATCTTGTAAGCAATTGACAAATAAATAAATAAAATAAAATAAAAATATACAGCAGATGGAGAAACATAACTGGAAAGAACCAAAAGGCCATAGAATATCAAGCAAAACCTTGGTTAAAGTGGCATTTCTGATACATGTCTCTAGATAAAGACAAAATGAAAAATTGAATAAAAATTGGCTGCTCATTTCTGAATACAAACCATTTCCTTAGAACCTCTGTTGCACCCAAACATGCAAAAAAAGAACACAGTTTAAAAGTTGATCTGTGGTTTTTGCAAAGTTCCTTCCATAAATGTTATCTCATTTATTATTGCACTAAAATATTTATACAAGGTGGTTTCTTGAAAACCAGTCTGATCATGAAAACAATTTCCTGCTTTTTTCCCCCTTTCATGGAAGTATGCTGAGATTTAGATTTACAACACTGGGGCAATGTTTTGAGCTTATTTATATTGGTATGATGTTGTGAACATCTTCTGCTAACAGGCTCAAATTGTGGCATACCTATGCACGCACCAAATGAGAGAGATGCTTCCTTTACAATCCATCCACAAGTATAAAAACAGTCTCCATCCATTCCAACAAGATCTTGCTTTTGCAAGTTAACTGTGGCTTGGAAATGATGCCATTCTTGGACAATGGCTAAGCCCAAAGAGAGAAACGAGGCCGGATGCCAGATGCCAGCTGCCGGTGGGGTGCGACTGCTCCAGCCTGGACTTGGGTCCCGTTTGGTTTGGCCTTTGCCTGGTCGATGGCAGTCAGGGAAGATCCAGCCAAAGACACAGACATTGACATATTCCTCGAAACATCTGTGGGCCCTGAGATACGTCCCCCTGTCTCAGAGTTGGCCCTCTTACCTCTCTAAGACTTATCTCAAGGACAGATCTTGGGATCCGGAGAGATGGTGGGGTCGCCGGAAACGTGGGAGGGAGGGTTGTTTAAAATTTTTAATTAGACTTTTAAAGGGGTTAGGGTTGGCCGGGCGGGGGTTGGGGGACAACCCGCCTGGGGCTGGGACCGGGTCGTGGGTTGAGCATTGCCGGGAGGGTTTGGGGTCGGATGGGGCTGTATTGAGGATGGGGGGTTGTCCCAGGGAGGGTGATTTTAAAGCTATTAGTACGGTGAGCGGGAGAGGCAGATTTGGCGGTTATAGGGGGCCACATTCTGTTTTGGGAGCGCGCCCCCGCTATTTGTCGGCGGTGGCGCGCTCCGACCCCCTTGTTATGTCCCGTTCCCCGGGGGGTCTGAGCGATCGGGCCCTGGGCCTTCGGCTGATGTTGTGTAACGCCAGGTCCGTTATTAATAAGGCCCCCCTCATTTATGATTTGATCTGTGAGGGGGGAGCGGACCTGGTGGGCATCACCGAGACCTGGTTGGGCCCAGTGGGGGGAGTCCCTCTTGTGGAGATGTGCCCAGCCGGGTTTCGGGTTTTTCATTGGCCGAGGGCCCAGGGGAGGGGCGGGGGTGTTGCGGTGGTTATTAAGGAAGATCTGTGTCCGAGGGAATCCACTGTTTCTCAGACGACCGGATGTGAGTCTCTTTTCGTGAAGTTCGGTCCCAGGGTGCAGGTAGGCTTGTTGATCGCATACCTGGCTCCCTGCTATGCGGCATCGGCCCTGCTTGAGCTCCTTGAGGTTATAGCCGGCGTGGCGGTTGAGACCCCCAGGCTTATGGTCATGGGGGATTTCAACCTCCCTTCTGCCGGCGGTACCTCGGGGATTGCTCAGGAGTTCATGGCTTCCATGATAGCCATGGGCCTGACCCAGTTAATTCGGGACCCTACTCACATGGGAGGTCACACCCTGGATTTAGTTTTTGTCTCTGATCAGTGGCAGACTGGTCTGGGTGTAGGGGATATAGTTATAGAACCCGTGTCATGGACAGATCACTCGCTCCTGAAGCTCGACTTCCGTTCCGCACCCCCCGACCGCAGGGAGGCGGGGCCGCTTAAATGATACCGCCCCAGGCGCCTGATGGACCCGGATAGATTCCTGATGGAGCTTGGGCCATTTCCCGAAGCTCGCACACACGACTCGGTTGAGGGCTTGGTCGCCACCTGGGATAGGGTGGCTGCTGGGGCCCTTGACCGGGTCGTGCCCTTGCGGCCTCTGACCCAGTGCCGATCCCAAGTGGCTCCTCGGTTTTCTGAGGAGCTAAGGGAGATGAAGTGCCGGAAAAGATGCCTAGAGAGTAGTTGGAGGGCTAGCCGTTCTGAGTCTGACCGAACACTTCTACGATCTTATATTAAGACGTATTTAGTGGCGATAGGGATGGCGAGGAGGACTTACCTCTCCACCCTTATTGCATCCGCGGAAAACCGCCCAGCCGCCCTGTTTAGGGTGACCCGCTCCCTTTTAGAGATGGAAGCGCGGGAGGATCCCTTACAGGGACGGGCTGAGGAGTTTTCTAGGTTTCTGCAGGACAAAATCGCTCAGATTCGGGACGAGCTGGACTCCGACTGGGCATCTCCGGGCGGGGGGGCGGGGGTGGATATCGGTGAGGTCAATTGGGTTGAGTTCGACCCTGTTACTGTAGAAGACGTGGACAGGGTGCTGGGGGGACTGAATGCCACCACCTGTTTGTTGGACCCGTGCCCCTCCTGGCTGGTCTTGGCCACTCGGGAGGTGGCACGAGGCTGGTTCCAGGGTATTATAAATGCTTCCTTGAGAGAGGGGCTTTTACCCGCCGCCTTGAAGGAGGCGGTGGTGCGGCCCCTCCTCAAGAAACCGTCCCTGGACCCAGCATTGTTATCAAATTATCATCCTGTCTCCAACCTTCGCTTTGTTGCGAAGGTTGTAGAGAGTGTGGTGGCCCGTCAGCTCCCCCAGTTCCTGGATGAAGCGAGTTATCTTGACCCCCTCCAATCGGGCTTCAGGCCCGGGCACAGCACGGAGACGGCGTTGGTCGCGTTGGTTGATGATCTCTGGAGGGCTCGGGACAGAGGTTGTTCCTCTGTCCTGGTCCTGTTAGATCTCTCGGCGGCTTTTGATACTGTCGACCACAGTATCTTATTGCAGCGGTTGGAGGGGTTGGGGGTTGGAGGCACCGTGTTGCGGTGGTTCTCCTCCTTCCTCTCCGACCGTTCGCAATTTGTGTTGACGGGGGGGCAGAGATCGTCCCCAAGGCCCCTGCTTTGTGGGGTGCCTCAGGGGTCGGTGCTCTCGCCCCTGCTGTTCAACATTTATGTAAAGCCGCTGGGTGAGATCATCCGTGGCTTTGGGGTGGAGTTCCATCAGTACACTGATGATACTCAGCTGTACATCTCCACCCCGGGCCACCCCAACGAAACCGTCGAAGTGATGACCCGGTGCCTGGAGGCCGTGCGGGGTTGGATGGGTCGTAACAGGCTTCGTCTCAACCCGGCCAAAACCGAGTGGCTGTGGTTTCCTGCGCCCAGATACAGCCAGCTTATTCCTTCGCTGGCCGTGGGGGGAGAGGTATTGACCCCCGTGGAAAGGGCGCGCAACTTGGGTGTCCTCCTGGATGTGCGGCTGTCTTTGGAAGAACATATTGCAGCCGTCGCCAAGGTGGCTTTTTATCAGATTCGTCTGATTTACCAGTTGCGGCCCTTTCTGGATCTGGGCGCACTTCGCACAGTCACTTCTGCCCTCGTTATCTCCCGCTTGGATTATTGCAATGCTCTCTACATGGGGCTCCCCTTGAAGAGTCTCCGGAGGTTGCAGTTAGTTCAGAATGCAGCCGTGCGGGTGATCGTGGGCGCCCCGAGGGTCGTGGGCGCCCACATAACACCACTTCTCCGCAGGCTGCACTGGCTTCCTGTGGCCTTCTGGATTCGATTCAAGGTGGTACTGATGGTATTTAAAGTGCTCCATGGCTCGGGACCTGGGTACTTACGGGACCGCCTGCTGCCACCAACAACCTCCCGCCGCCCAGTACGCTCCCACAGGGTCGCCCTACTTGCCCGATCGTTGTCGGCTGGCGGCCCCGAGGGTGCGTGCTTTCTCTGTGGGAGCCCCCTCCCTGTGGAATGATCTCCCCCCGGAGATACGAGCCATGACAGATATCCTCTCCTTCCGGCGCGCAGTTAAGACCCTATTTTTTAAACAAGCTGGCCTGGCCCAGTAAGGGTCTATGGGGTTTTAAGTTAACAGGGTTTTTTAAATTTTAATCTCATTTTAAAATTTTTCGGGATGCAGCCACATCTATGTTTAATCTGGTTTTAAATTCTATTTAATTTTGTAACTTTGTATTTTATGTATTTATTAGGCTGTACACCGCCCCGAGTCCCTTTTGGGAGAGGGAGCGGTATAGAAATACGAACAATAAATAAATAAATAAACTGAAGTGCAGTTAAAAAATCCCTGGTTTTTCAGGGCTGCTCTTAAATCTGCCTGTCATTCTTAAAAATGCAATTTATACATCATTGACCTCAACTCTACTTTGCTCTTCTCAAATTACCATTGTGCCTAAAACTATGCAATAGACATATTCCAGTGTATTAGTACTTAAATAAGCCCCATTAGTATTTTTCTAATTATTTATGGAGAAGTTTGATGCACTGTCTTTCTTGATGAAACATTTTGTGGTTTGCTTCCAATAAAGTATCATTTTGTAACTGCAAAAAATAAAATGAAAACCCCTGGTTTTTGATGCATCTTTTGTTGCTGTTTGGTATATAGAAAGAAAATAAAAGCCCAATGATTTATTAGCTATACTGTAGAGTTTTATTGAAATTTGACTTAATTAGCTGGGTAATTTGCTAGAACCAGAATTTAACATATATATATATATATATATTGCTGCTAACAAAATAGAGATGAACCAGGCTGCCTATGTGGAAGAAATTCATTGGAACACAAAAGCAACAACAACCAATGGCCTATGAATTCATTGCTAGAGAAGCCATTAATAGATATAGCCAGGGATGGGATTCTACCAGTTCGCACCTATTCACTAGAACTGGTTGTTAACATTCTAAGCAGTTCGGATAACCGGTTGTTAGAAGAAATTACTGGCCTAATCCTGTAAGGAAGGCAGGAAGGAAACATTCTGGTCTTGCTTACCGAAACTGCCTCTCCGTTAACCCTTATTATATTCTTGGCAGGACTAGACTTCCTGTCTCAGGAACGTCTCTGGAGGTTTTTTTCCCTCCTTTGCTGGTACTTTGCTTGTATGGAGTGACCATTCAAAGTTATAATGGCACTGAAAAAAGTGACTTATGACCATTTTTCACACTTACGACTGTTGCAACATCCCCACAGTCATGAGAGGCCAGGCGAGGAGATCCATGCCTCGATGTGAGTGATATTGAGTTGGCCACGCCCAGCCAATAACATGGCCACCAAACCACGTCCACCCAGTCACATGACGACCAAGCCACTCCCACCAACTAAGCCACACCCACAGAACCGGTTGTTAAAAATTTTGAATCCCACTCCTGGATATAGCTAAGATTCTTACTGGACTAAGAGCCCAATGTAGGGTAGACTCAACATATCTGTTGTCTGCAGCCCAATGCACCTTCCTGTTAATAAGGTTGGCAACTCTATTTAGATACCAGTTCACTTATCCCTGCCATCCCCAGGACAGCCTGAAGCAAGCCAGAATGCCAAGATGAAGCCTAGGAAGCTGCTAGAGTTCAGCCCCCTCCCATCCTCATATGAGTTTCCCTTGGATAACAAAATATCATCCATCTCCTTGCTTTTTCTTGTGCAAGGAGTTTGCTCTTTCCTCAACCTCAAGGGATGAGTTTTGCCTTCATTGGATAAGCATTGGTTGGGGATCCCACACTGATGAGAAGGTTGGACTAGATGACCTAGAAGGTACCATCCACCTTTATGTTAATCAAATATAGGAACCAGAGGTGGTATTCAGGAGGTTCTGACCAGTTCTGGAGAAGCGGTAGCAGAAATTTTGAGTAGTTCGGAGAACCGGCAAATACTACTTCTGACTGGCCCTTCCCCCATCTATTCTCTGCCTCCCGAGTCCCAGCTGATTGGCTGAGTCTTCTTTGGTTGCCCTGCACAGGAGAATGGAGCTGGAAAGCAGGTTAGTGGGTGGGGAGGGAATGGGAATTTTGCAGTATCTTTCCCTTGCCATGCCCACCAAGCTACACCCACCAAGCCATGCTCATAGAACCGGTAGTAACATTTTTTAAAATCCCACCACCGATAGGAACCCAATATAAGTTATATAGGATACTCAGACAGGATTGACAAAGCTCAAAAAACAGGGTAAGCAATTAGACAGGGTCCTATAATCTATACAGGCAAGCCCACTCAATAGTATTCTTTATAGCATATTAATTTTTACAAGCCTGTGGGAATATATGGTAACAAAGAGGCATTTTAGTTGCCTTTGCCACCAAGTAGAGTTAGGAAGGTAGGTCCAGTGGCTGCTCAGTAATAGAGATAAGGTGTTTTTCTTCTTCTTCCTAGTCACTCTGTAGCCTCAACCCTCTTTCTTGGAGGACTACCTAAATGGACTGGGCCTCACATTTGGTCAGAGGATAGTGGTCACCCAAGAGGACACTTTAACCCAAAATAAACCCAGCACTGTTAAAACTGAATTTCCCTGATCTCAGAGGTTAACCAACTGCTGAATTAGTGTAGCAATTTAGCAATTGGTGTTGAATGTTGAGAAACATATAGTGAAGCCATGTCTGGTAGTTGTTTGGAGTACAATCCGCTATGCTTTTATTTAGGCAACAGAATTTCATTTTTAATGTGGGCCAGTGAAAATGACAATAAAGTTTATCTTATCTTATTTTTAATCCATTGTTTTATTTAGCCCATTACAAACCCACCTAAATTGATGGTTATTTGTATATTTTGTGGGAAGCAATTTCAAAACCCAGCTACAGAGCTCTCTCTCCATTCCCTATGCATGAGCACACATGCTTTTAAATTAATCTTTACAGTGTTTTCTCCAACTTGCTTTCAAAGTCCCAAGCTTATAACTGTCTTCATAGCAGACTTGCTTTAGGCTGCTTCTTTTGGATTTCTCTTTCCAATAACTTTATCAACTATGTTCTTGAGGTGACCCTGAATTAAGTAAAGCAAATGTTAAAGGTTGGCAAAAGAAATTGTGTTTTTGATGTACAGAAGATAGCATTCCTCCTTTTTCAATGTGCACAAGCTAATTGGAACATCAGGGACAAATGATGACGCATTATATATTAATACTGTTGTATACAATTAGGTGGGATATCGTAAAATTATCCATTTATCCACTGGATAGTGTCCTCTCTGAATTTGAAAGACTAAATGGATCTGTCCTTCTCCTAATTCAAAGACAGATGATCGTTGACTGCACTGAGGCCTGGACATTTTATTGATTGTGCAGACCAGCGTGGGCAAAACAATGATTCAGATTAGGTGGAGCCAGGACATTCTGGGAGATTTTGTTGCCTTGGAATGAGGGCTCTTCCCCCTCCCAAAAAAGATATTTTAAATGTATTTTAAGATTTACAGTAGATTTTAGTTTCTGAGTAACACCCATTGCAGATTGCACCATTCATAATGGTGAGATGTGGAGGTGGAGGTGAGAAAATGGGTTGGAAGACTTCAGAAAGCTCTAGGCCCTCAATCTGATTAAGGCAAATCTCCTCCTCACATTTTCAGTATCCACTGCCTGAGGCAGCCATTAAAGTAGCCTAATATAACAGCTGGGTTTGCAAATGTTGTTTCACATTGTGGCTTCCGTTTGGAAGAAATTGCTCCAGCTATTAACAAAAAGAAAAGTTGTCTGCCTATGAGAAGTGAGACAGAGAAAGAAGGAAGATGGGGAAAAATGTAGTTTAAATTGTCATTTCTATTTCTGATTTATTTGTATCCACTGAAATATTCTATAGTGAGAGCACAAAGGACCCAGTAAGATTGTTGCAGGTAACAATAAGACAGGTATTTTATTATGACTACTTTGGACAAATATAAACAGATAAACCAATATCATTTTTTTTACATTATTCATTTTGTCTATCCCAGGGCATAGGATTCACTTGTATTGTCAATTCTCATGTGTTCCATATTCAAAGAATAGCAAACCTAATAATGGAATCTGAGAGTTTCGTTAGGAAAATATACACATTTGAGAGAAAATAGGCAACTGTCTGTGATGTAGCATAGGCACTGGGGAATCTGCATTGTGAAGCTATTTTGATCGTTGCATGATATTTATTTCAATATATTTTGCCACAGAAGAGAAGGGAGATAAGCCCTATTCTAAGCTATTTAACATTTTAAAAAAAACTCTGCTGCATCAGGTCATGGGACCATTGTCTACTCCTTGGTTCCTGCAATGGTCAACCAGATATTCCATAAAGAAGTAATGTGATGGAATGCAAAATGGGATGGAATGGAATGGAATGCTGGGGGCATGTGATATTTTCTTAAATCTGGATGATTTCTTTAGGATATCTTGTGAGGTGAGTGAAACCAGCTAGTATCTTTAAATGTTGCAAATGGATCTAAGGATTGCTTCTCCTGGGTGGGAAAGGATACTTTATCAGTTCACTGAGCTAGACTCTTGTCTAAGGGGATTTTTCAGTTATCCAGATCATGGTTGTTCCAAAAGGGCAACCTTTCAAGAGGCAGCTGGTCTTTCTTGGTTTTCAGAAAAAACATCTTTGGGACAGGAGTCTCTTGCATTGCTTCTGACAAGGCACATGATTATTCACTAATAGTAAGATTTTAAAAACAACAGGAGGTAGTGGTGTGGATCAGTGGTGGGTTTCAAAACCTTTTCCTACCGGCTTGGTGTGAGTGCGTGCTTTGCGCGCATGCAGTGTTTGCAACTTACTTTCTGCTGCAAGCCCTATGTGTAAAACAGCTGACGTGCGGCAATCTGCTGTGTTTCGTGAAGCAACTGAGGTTGAAAAGCAGGAAATAAAGGTCAGTATAGAGCTGGGGTGGGTGGAAGGGCCCAGCAGCTGATGGTCGGAGTGAACCAGTTCACTCACAGATGATTCTCGGAACTACTGAACCGGTGAAAGTCACCACTAATGTGGTTCCTCCCTCCAATTCATTTTAGTTTTCTCTCATGATAATAAGGCTTAGTAACATGGCACCAGGCTTGAAGTTTATTTAAATATCTGTGGCATGTACTGATTTTATTGTGATCCTGACAAACTTGGGAGGACAGAGAGTTGGATCTCCTATATACTTTGTTAATTTGTCTCTTTAGCTCAGCATTTTGTAGCCCAAGTATGCCCACCCACTTTTTGGAGAGCTTAAATGAACTATCTGCTAAAGAGTTTCACTTTACAAGCAAGAGTTGGCTGCTGGTTGTTATTGTGGCATTTTAACTATTTTAATTCCATCCTGCCTGTTTTGTAACTCTGGGTTGCAGGTATTGCTGATGAAAAGGAAGGTATTCAGACAGAATAGTTTAGGTTTCCATGATGACTGTGACCGTCATTGATCTTCAGTGTTTATTCCCCCATTTCTAATCTAAATAATTAATATTTAGGACAGCTTTTTGAAAGCAAAAAAGCTTTTTGTATTTTTGTACAAGTAATCCTTGACTTACAACAGTTCATTCAAAGTTACAATGCCACTGAAAAAAGTGACTAATGACTGTTTTTCATACTTATGACCATTGCAACATCCACATGGTCACGTGATCAAAATTCAGATGGTTGACAACTGTCTCACATTTATGACGGTTGTAGTCTCCCAGGGTCATGTGATCACCTTTTGTGACCTTCTGACAAGCAAAGTCGATGAGAAGGCTAGATTCACTTAACAGCTGTGTTACTAACTTAACAACTGCAGTGATTCACTTAACAAACATGGCAAGAAAAGTCATGAAATGGGCCAAAATTCAGTTAATAAATTTCTCACTTAGCAACATACATTTTGGGCTCAATTGTGGTTGTAAGTTGAGGAGAGGCTCGACGAGGTGTGGCGAGGCTGGGCATGACAAAGAGTGGCTGGGGGGAGGCGAGCAGGGACGCAAGGCCGGGCATGGTGAGGAGAAGTGTGGCGAAGCGCCCCTCGATATGAGTGATGTTGAGTTGACCACATCTACCCAGTCACATGACTACTCAGTCACACCTACCCAGCCAGTCATTAAGGCAGAGAATCAATTGTTAAATTATTTGAATCCCACCACTGCCTACATTGCAAGAATCTGTATGGATTGGAACTCATTGTATACAAACAAAAGCTTCACAGTGACCAAAAACAAATAATTCAGGGTTTCAACCTCTGAGGAAGCTCCACACATACAGTAACTCTTTGCATGGAGACTCTCTTCTAGTAGAAACTTGCACTGTCTACCTGGATGATCATGAAGAGAACAATGCAATGTTTAGCTACCTATGCATATTTATTGCTGGTATTGCTGGTAAACTAGTGCCTGAATAGGGCTACATTTACAATTATTGGGGGAGAGTTTTTCTGTATCTTGTTTATTATCTCATAGCCTGGCTTCCATTGAAAGGTCTTGGCAAAACTGAAAAGATGTGAACTGAAAATGTGTTCGGATTACAATTATATTCCCAGGAATTCAAGGAAATGTAGTTCAAATGGGTAACACAGTAGTTAGAATGCAGTATTGCAGTCTAATTCTGCTGACTGCCAGCAGTTCGATCCTCACCGGCTCAAGGTTGACTCAGCCTTCCATCCTTCCGAAGTCGGTAAAATGAGGTCCCAGATTGTTACTGACTGTGTAAACTGCTTACAGAGGGCTGTAAAGCACTATGAAACGGTATATAAGTTTAAGTGCTATTGCTGTTAGTATATATGAAAGATACTGGATCTGGGAAGGCTGTTTCAGCAGATTATTTTGGACATTTGTATAATTGTATTTATATAATATGTATAATACTGTAAGTCTTAAATTTGGGTGCATGTTTGTGATAATCTGTTATTTTATTTGAGTTCATTATGCAGTTAATCCTTCGCTTCAAACCATGAAAAGTTACAAAAAACGTGATCAAAACTCAGAAAAACAATTGAAGCATCTTCCTAAAGAAGATCAAGTCCTGGTCCCGTGAGTTTCAAAGTGGATGGATGTCATAACCAAAACATTCCTGCTTGTTGTATTTATCATGTTATCTTAAACTATGAAAGACATTTCTGAAGCATTCAAAAGAGCCGAGAAAGTTCATGTAGAATGAAGCAACCTTCCAAACCTAGGAATGAACAGAAGACCCCACCCTAGGAAAAGTCACTCATTTGAGTAATTCCTCTTCCACCACCATCCCCATTCCCCACCTTCCATTCTTATTTACTGTATCAATACATTTAGGTTATAATTTTTTCTCCTTTTATGTTTACCTTCGGGTGGTCAGCAAAAGCATAGTGAAGGTTAAATAGTTTTACATACCTACTGCTATCAACAAGAAGGATTTATATCTGTGTTATGCACAATTCTATCCACAGCAGTGGTTGCCAACCAGTGGGCTGGGGATCACTGGTGGTCTGTGAGAAAATTTTGGTGGTCCACAGAGAAATGTCACCCCCAAAGCAATTAATTGAGGCTTCATGGGAATATAAGGCTGCACTGCCCACAGGGCCCGCGGGAACATAAGACTTGAATCACTCGCACTGCGAACAACATGAAGTAATGAGGGGAGGGAGGAAAGGGCAGAGGGGGAAACTTGCCCCACTCACCCCACCTGCCTCATCTGACCACCAGACTGCTTCTTTCTGCTTCTTTCTTCTTCTGTTTTTGGCTGCGTGCAAGGAGAGTAGCAAAAGTCTTTCTTTCTCTCCCACAAACTCTGCCAGAAATAAGTTTTTGGGAACCCGCAAGGCATCCTGCTCCAAGAGGCTGTGCCAAGCCTCACAAAGACTCATTTCTGGCAGAGTTTGGGGAAGAAAAAGAAAGACTTCTGCTGCTTCTGCTGCTTTCCTTGCATGAAGCCAAAAGTCTCTCTCTCTCTCTCTCTCCCCCCCTGCCCTGAGAATGGAGCTGGAGATGGTATCCCAAATAAAGAATGATCGATTGGTGGGAAAATGGGGTGGGGAATTTTCTTGCACACTTTTTGGGGGATTTTCCCAGGGTTTCTGGTCCGTGGGATTAAAAATTATGAGTTTGGTGATCCCTGAGGTCCAAAAGATTGGCAACCCCTAATCCACAGTACTTTTTGGGGTGGGGGTTCACTCTGTTTAATTCGGGAAGACTTAACTTCTGACTATACAAAGAGAGGAGTGGATTAAAAGTACACATTGCAGACTGTTGCTGTTGTCAAATAGAGAAAAATTCTTTGTGGCATTGTCTCTAAACCTTAAATACATTGGAAATGGTATGAAGGCTGTCTTCCAAATCTTTCATCATGCAAAGAATATTTGCTCAACCCTTGTTTGGACAGGCATATTGGTTAGACATTAAATGCATCTCCTGGGGGTAACTGTAGCTTTTGTATGTAATTATGTATTTGAGGCATAAGCTATCTTCAGTTTTAGAAGACGAAAATCAATCAGGACTACATTTGCAGTGGTTAGGAATATTTTTAATAGATATTCAGCCCATTCAGCTCTGCCTGTTGGTGTAATAACATTTTTCTTAGGTTTCACATGCTGTTATTGATGCATTCTAGCATGCCAAGAAAATTCCTGCATAGTGTGAGAATTTTTATGTCAAAACGTATATTATTCTTTATACTGTTTCCATTTTTCCTTAAAACATAATCCACAATGGTCTAAGAATCAGCATCTAGATAATTGACAGCCAAAGTGAAATTAAATTAATCAAGTAAAAACAGCAAATGAGGGCAAAATCCTTCAGGCAAACTTCCTCAAACCTCCAAATAAGTTACCCAGTCCTAATCTACATATCAAAGGATATGGTTTGTAAACCCAAATAGAGTTAATTAAATTAGGTCCCCTAGCAGAACTGCATATTCACAAGAATACATATCTATACACCCATATACCCCCCCTCAAGTGTCACTCTAGAACCAGCACGTAGACATTTCCATATCCCAGACAAGCTCCCCCTATAAAAATCTGCTGCATTACCCCATTTCTCTGCAGTTGCCCCGAAAGGCAAATTGTTTTCTTTTAGGAATAAACATTTCTTCTTTTCTCACAGCTGTCTGGCTCTCATTTTTATTTATTTTTGTGCAACCCTAGCTTGAGTTGGAACCCCAAATTATTCTTCTGACAATAGTGTTCAAGGCAGCTTTCTTTGACTTGAATATTTGTTTGAGCAAATATATTTATTATATAAAATTCAAGTAATGAATGCTACATTAGCAGATCAATTACATTAGGAGACTAATGTAGTTACCACCTCTCAGATTCAGAATGGTACAACCATTTCTCCTATTCTCTGCTACAAAAATTTCCTTTCCTTCCCCACAGAATCTACAGACAGTGTTAGCAACTGCTCAGCCATGCTTCAGGTTCAAAGGAAGAGTTGTAACTCAGTGGATGAGTTTCTGTTTTGTTTCACAAAAGGTTCCACTTTAAATTTGTCCCGTATCTTTTGGCAGAACTAAAAAAAAATACTCCCATATGAAACCTAGGGAGTTGCTGTCGGTGTAACTCATCTAGAGCCAAATGAACTGATCTGATTTAGTGACTAATCCCTTTCTGTGTCCTATTTTAAACATTGCTTTCTCTTTTTCCGTTGTAATTTGTACATTAAAGCACAGAATAAAAAAGCTACACAAAAGTAAAAAGAAAGTCAGCTAAAAAGAAACATAATGGATAAAAATTTAAAAATATTAGCAAATAAAGAAGTTTAAATTCAATTTCAATTTCAAATGAATGTATTAATTAAATGTGCCTATTTTTGAACATTGGATCCTTTTCCTAGCAAAGCATCTGAGAGTAGTAGTGCTTCTAATAATTAAGACATTCTTAAGACTGCTGTTCTATCTTTTAGTATGGAATATGGCATTCACTAATCAACAATGCATACATGCAAAATAAATTTATTATGTTAATGTGGCCCACAGTTCCATCTTTGTTACAGCTTCTATCCCAGAAAAAAAAATCTGTGAATGAACTTGAATACTCTGGAAAGAAATAATACTTGAATTAAAAATTTGCGAAACCAATATTGAAAATGTAAATGTATTTGTGTGCACATACACACAAGCATGCATCAAGTAACATGATGGAAATTTTTATATCAAGTAATTTAGCTTCTGACTGAAATCTTTATTATAAAACCTTGATGTATGCTGTTCCTTCATTTTTTTCATTTAGTTTTCAATGATATATTTAATTTTCAAGAAAAAGTCAAATAATCATAACCCAAAACTGTATTTAATATTGATATAACATTCCTCTTGTCCCTCTTATCTATATTCAATATTGTAATGCAACTAAACAATAGAATATTAAGAATGCAACTATATTACATAAATATCACTATACTGTATTGAAATAACATATTGCATTAAAGTGGAGAAGATGGAGCAATGGATGGTTTGTATGACTAGATTTAATAATACTTTAAAAGATTGAGCTAGTTCTATGAACATTTTATGTATACATTTTTAGTTTTTTCAAATGTCATTCATTTAAGCAATGTTCTGCATATTCTGATAATACTAACAATGATACATTTTGATTGAACTTGATTATATCTTCTGGTTATTATAGTTAATCAATACACTGTTTAAAAAAAAGAAAAAAAGTTTATTGGATCTTTGAATTTATTTGAAAGATTCTTGATTTGATTCCACATAGTGAATAGATTCATCAATTCAGCTTGAAAAGTTTATTTGAAAGGGGTGATTCAGTTGAATGGCCTTTGAATTGAAATTTCATGTAGCATTAGAGATATTCACGATTGAAGGGGTGAGGGGTAGGCCTAAGAAATGAAAATAAATGACAGGCAAGAATTCATTGCTTTGATGGATTTCACTTGCAGAGTAATGGCATTTAACTAGAAAACAATGGTCTTTCAGTAGCTTAGAATTTACAAAAATGTAAATTCTAACAATTTATTTATTTATTTGTCAAAAGCTTACAATACAACAGAAACAAGCATACACATAAGTTTAAATACAAGAAATAGGAACTAATAATTGGGGACAATAGGACAGGGATGGCAGGGATTGTGCGCTTATGCATGCCCCTTACTGACTTCTTAGGAATGGGGTGAGGTCAATAGAGGTTAGTTTAAGGGTAAAGGAGTGGGGGTTTGAGCAGGTGACAACAGAATCAGGTAGTGAGTTCCAAACATTGACCACTCTGTTGCTAAAATCGTACTTCCTGCAATCGAGTTTGGAGTGGTTTACATTTAGTTTATATCTGTTGTGTGCTCTTGTGTTGTTGTTAAAGCTGAAATATTCATTAACTGGTAAGAGGTTGTAACATATGATTTTATGTACTATGCTTAAGTCCAATCTTAGTCAGTGTAGTTCAAGGTTGTCTAAGCCTAGAATTTCAAGTCTGGTGGTATAGGGTATTCTGTTGTGAACAGAGGAATGTAGTACTCGTCTGGTAAAATAATTCTGGAGTCGCTCAATTGTATTTATGTCTGATATAAAGTGTGGATTCCAGACAGCAGAGCTGAATTCAAGTATTGGTCTAGCAAAGATTTTGAATGCCCTAGTTTGCAAAACAGTATTACCAGAGAAGCTTTGTAAAATTAAATTTACAACTCTTAAAGCCTTTTTGGCAATACTGTTGCAGTGAGCTTTGGCGCTTAGGTCATTTGATATGAGAACTCCAAGGTCCTTGACGAAGTGAGGGTCAGCAACAAGGTCATATCCGCCCAGCTTCTATTTGGTATATAGATTTTTTTTTTACCACTGTGTAGGACAGAGCATTTGTTAGTAGAGATTTGGAGTTGCCAACTGTTAGACCATTCACACACATAATCAAGGTCTTTTTGAAGGATGGTAGCATTGACGGTGGTGTTGAATAGTTTTACATCATCAGCAAAGAGGATGCAGTTGCTACTAAGGTGATCACAAAGGTCATTTATATAGAGTATAGAGTGTGAGTCCTAGAATGCTCCCTTGAGGAACACTGCTGATAACTGGTGCAGGGTTGATAGGGTGTTTCCTATTTTTACTATTTGTTGCCTGTTTGACAGGAAGGTAGTAATCCATTTGTGAAGGGATCCGAAAATGCCATAAGAATTTAATTTTAATAGTAGTAATTTTAATAGTAGTAATTTTGTCATGTACCACTGAGTCAAATGCTTTGCAGAAGTCAATGTAAATCACATCTATTGCTTTACCCTGGTCAAGAAGTGTAGTCCATATGTTTTTGCTGTGTAGAAGTTGCAAATTGCAGGACAATTTTTTTCTGAAACCAAATTGTTTATTGGAGAGTAAGTTGTTTGACTCAAGATGGAAAGTAATGCATTGATTAATAATTGATTCCATAACTTTGCATGTGATACAACACAATGAGATTGGTCTGTAGTTTTCAACCAGGTATATATATACCTCTCCTTCACAGTTTTCTCCATCTTTTACTTAAAATTTCTCAACAAGCCTTGGACTAAAATTAAAACAAAGAATTGTGTTTCTAATTAAACAGCATTTGGATACGGTCTATGTTTTTCCTTGCAGGTTGAAGGATAAACTTCAGTGAAAACAGATGGTCACCATGGTATTAAAAACTAAATACTTAATTCAAGCTTTTAATTGAAAACAATTGGACCCTGCTGGATGGTAATTACCTTGACTGTTTGCAAATAGCATCTCAGCATTTGCACCTATGCAGGAAGAAAGCTGAAAAGTTAATAAGAATGCCGCGATCTGCATATGATAAGCAAAGAGCATCCAAAATTGTTTGCTCTGTTGGCTTCTTCCCTCTAAGGTGGCTTCAAGTGGTTAGCAATGTGAAACAGAATATACTGCTACAGAAGATGAAATATTTATTGATTCATAAAATAGTCTGAGGCATACTTATGTGCTCTCTTCCGCCCCTTTCTTCCCAAGTTAAAAACTAAATTATTGAAATTTTGCTCCAGTAATTCACTTTTCCTCTATCTTCGTTTAGTATAATGTCACAGACTCCAATATAACATTAAACAAGTATATTTTACAGATTTCTGATCCACACTATTGTTATGGAGTGCTTTACTATGTTCCTGATGTAAGGCATCCAGAAAGTATCCATGATATCAATCACTCCGAGACGTTTTCTCTCCAATTGATTTATTTAGAAACAGATCTGGCATGTCAAAAGCAATTTCCCAAAGTGAAATTTTTTCGCGTATTACACAGAATCCACCTTCCCTCCTTCCTTCTCTCCTCCCACTTCTACACTTCATAAATCACAAGAACCAATTAACTGCACCTGGAATTTCTTAATATGACATACAGAATAATTTTGAACTTTTCAACTCCTCCACCCACCCTTCCATGAAATGTGACAGCTGAATTTTAAAGCTGACACCTGCAAGATGGCTTGCTGCCTTCTGCAATCATGCATTTTTAAGTAATGCAGCTCATATATTTCCTGTGTTTAGTATCTGTCAACTTAAATGCTGCCAGAACATCCTACACCAGATCTTGCATTCATTTATTAGATTTAGGTTCAATCTGCCCCTCTTCACCTGATGCTGTATGGGTATGTTGATCTTCATCCTGTATAATTTCTGCCAGCCTTGGACCTGGTGGCTGATACTCAGGAATGCTCTGATCCAGAGGAGTCCAACTTTAAGATTTGTGAACTTCAACTCTCAGAATTCCCCTGCCAGCATGGTCAGATATCCTACTTTAGTCAAACAGGTAGCAGCCACCTTCCCAAACTTCCATACTACAGCCAAGAGATCACTTTAAAAAAAAATTAGGGAAAAGCAACCTTTAAAAAAGAGACTAGAAAGCTGGCATAATATTTCTGCCCATCTGACACTCCTGGGTTATGTATATATGAAGCATGAATGATCAAAGAGGTATCAAACTCACGTCGCCATAGTGATGTCATGTGACATATTGGGACTTTCCCCCCCTTTGCTAACCGGGCCGGGGGGGGGGGTGATGCATTCTGCCTGCGGGCTGGAAGTTTGACAGTCCTGGCCTAGTGGAATCCTCATTTTATGTTCATATTATGTGATTGACTAGGAAAGTCAATGTAATTATAAACAGATCTAGGGTTATTTCATCGTTAATTTTAAACTTCACACTTGATTGGATTTATTTGTTTGCACAACCCATTAACCTTATCCACAACTCAGCTAAGTATGCTATGGGAACAGACTCCTTACATGCACCCCATTGACTTCAATGGGAGCTAAGTGAAATGAAGTTTGTCTGGATATATCCCATTCCTCAACTGAGCAACTGGTTTTTCTTATAAGTGAGTTCAAATTGATGGGTAGATAATTATGCAAGACAGATGTCAGCCATAAGGCATGCCCTAAACATACACGCCATCTGAATAGGCACTTTAGTAATGGCACCCGTAAAGCATTTTTCAAATAAGGAATATCCCATAACTCTTAGCTATAATGCTAGTTATGTGCAGTATTTGTGATGTTGTTGAAGGCAATTGTGGAGGATCTGTGTCCTCTGTGGACTGCTGTAGTTCAACTGTAGTTCAGAATTGTGGGAAGTGTACTTCAAAAACACTTGGAGAGTCTCAGGGTCTCTGCCCCTGACTTTAGAGCATGCTATGGTAGTGAAGAAAAGAAGTAAGATTTGAAATGTGATAGGGATGTGGCAACAGGCGAGAGAGTGAGAGAATCATTTTCAACCACAGATTCAACCTGCTGCTATAATTACATTTCAAGATGAAGTCTAACTGATGATACTTCTCCCATCCTATTTTCTTGAGAAGCACGTTTAATCGTGGTGAATACCTGATTGTCACACAGACTGCAAGTGGTCTGCCAGAAAACACACGAAAACTGTACTTACCTTCTATTGACCATTTACGATGTCTAAATTGGCCCTTGGCAATCTTTCAGTCACTTCCAACTATTCTCCATATTAACTGAGTAATAGATCGAAATCCTTGTTTTTGGATGGTGGGGAAGAGCAGATAAACCAACCGTTAACTGCCTAATTCCACAATAGCGAGGACTTCTCTAATGTCAACAAACTAGTGTCTCAAGTCCCAAATTACTCTATTGAAGATTATGGTCATATCCTTTGCTGCTTCTTGCACAGGGATTTCTTTGAAGAAAACTCTGTAAATGAGAATCTTGATAAGCTTGTATCTGGTCCATTGCTGTATTCATTCTGAACTTCAGTCCAGCCGGACTAGATCCTGAACCAAGAGATTTACACATGCAAGGCTGGAAGAAGTTTTTTCTTTTCTTGTTTAAATGTCTGGACATTTGTGTAACAAACAAGCAACCAGAAACCAGTCACGTCTAAAAGGTAATGTGAGTGAGTACCATTATTTTTATCAAGCAGATAATAACTACTCTCCCCTGGTTCTCTGTGACATAATTGCATGCTATAATTGCTATTTGCAGCTTTGTGGGGCTGATGGAGTATAGAAAACTATTTTAAAAGTATATGTAAAGCCTAAGCGCTATTGATTTGTAGTACACAAAGTGATAAACAGCTGCTAGCTTTGATCAAAGCTGACATGAAACTGAAGCTCTTAATCAATCTCTAAGGCTGCTTTGAATATATCACAAAGCAATACTGATTATTGCTATTATATGGCAAAACTAGAGCATCTAAGAACCACCCACCAAAAAAACCTTCCACATCATCACTAAGATTCTCTTATTTCCCTCCTCTCTTCTTCAGGAATGCTGGTTTATATGAAATGCTTGCTTTCTTTTCTTCTTTCATACACCTGGAGCAGTCATGGTAGAAATGAGACAATGATAACAATCTAAGACTTTGAATGGTTATTCCTGAAGAACTGTATTAATTTTTGAGCAAAAACTGAATAGGAGAAAGTGTTATTCAAGAATGTGCACTCCCTGCTTTGAAAAAATGTTCCTGATGATTTTAGGAAAGTGTTCACAGCAGGGGTGGAATTCAATTTTTTAAACAACCGGATCTATGGGTGTGGCTTAATTGGTGGGCATGGCTTGCTGGTCATATGACTGAGTGGGCATGGCCAACTCAATGTCACTCACACCAAGGGGTACTTCTTCTCACCTGGCCTCTCATGACAGTGGGGATGCTGCAACGGTCGTAAGTATGAAAAACTTAGAACTTAGACCAAAAACTTAGACCAAAACTTAAAAAGGGTATGTAAACTCACGTTTGAATGTCAATCTTTCAAGCTAGCCAAGAAGCCTTGAAGAATGTCGTTCATCTTGGTTCCTTGTCATTAAAAGCTTCTTTCTGACAGCTCTGCTTTGTTATTCAATTATTTCTTCAAAGTACTAACTCCAACGGGGGGGGGGGTATTTCCTTTCAACAGCAGTGTAAACGCTTAAAACAACCCTTCCCCTTTAAGAAAGTACCAGCAAAAAAAAACAACCCCTCCTTCGGAGACAGTAAGTCTAGGCATACTGACAAGAATGTAAGAAGGGTGGAAAAAAACAAAATGAGATTTCTTCCAACAACCTGTTCTCCAAACTGCTTAGAAAGTTAACAACCAGTTCTAGCGAATAGGTGAGAACCAGTAGAATCCCACCCCTGGTTCACAGAGTGTGTGTGCATGCTACACTTCCTCTCCTATATGTATTAAAGGATAAGATGAGCCTCCATGTCCTCTGACCTATTAGAAGTCAGTAATGTCCACGAAGATTCTTAGTCATCCAAGTCATGGTTGCTCCAAAGGTGCTTTTTCAAGAGGCAATTGGACTTTCTGGTTTTTCTTTGAAGATGTTTTGCTTCTCATCCAAGAAGCTTCTTTAGCTCTGACTGGATGGAATGGAATGGAGCTGAAGAAGCTTCTTGAATGAAAATGAAATGTCTTCCAAGAAACACCAAAAACCCCATTGCCTCTTGAAAAAGTACTTTTGGGGCTAGAAATCAGTAATATTTCTCAGTCCCAAAAATTTTACATGCCATATAAAGTCTGGAATGATACTCCTATTGTAAATTGGAATTTCTTTTAATGTCAGTGATTCTTAAATTATGGATTGGAATAGCCAGAGGTTTTGAGCAACTTGAGGGTATAAGCACATTTTTTTAAAAAAAATGTGATCAGATTTAAACAGGCCAAGTGAAAGCATTGTCAAAATTTGTGCTGGCTTTTGGTTCTCATTTTCCCTGTGCAGGATGAAGTGCAATATTTAAGAACACATGGATTATCTGATTCCTCCATATACAAAATCCACAGCTATAGGTTCAGCAAAATATCATGGGAATGATGGTAGAAAGATGAAATTGCAAAATGGATGGTAATGTTCCCAAAGGAGAAGGCAAATGAAGTGGATATTGTCATGTGCAAACAAAAACAAAAACAAAACAACAAGAACAAAAACAACAACACCTCTTTGAAATGGTAACATACAGTTACAGCCAATGGGAGAATTGAGAATCCTGACAAGCAATTTGAACAATAGTTAGATCAGTTCCATAATTTATTTATTTATTGGTCTTTTATAGCGCCCTCTCTCCCAATGGGATTCGGGGCGGTGTACAGCCAGATAAAACACAATGAAAAATACAATGTTTAAAAACAGTTAAAAAGATTAAATAGGATGGCTAATAAATAAAAGCAATCAAAGATTAAAAATTTAGAAATTAAAACTGTTTAAAACCAATTAAAACCCTACAAGGAACTCTAAGCCAGACCGGCTTGATGGAATAAGGGGTTTTCAACACGTGCCGGAAGGTCGAAAGGTCAGGGATAGTCCTCATCTCTGGGGGTAATTCGTTCCAGAGAGAAGGTACTCCCAGAGAGAAGGCCTGCACCCTCGGGGTCGCCAGCTGCCCAGCCGGCAGCACCCTGAGGAGGCCCACCCTAGGGGAGCGCACTGGTCGACAGGAGACCAATGGTGGCAGTAGGCGATCCCATAAGTACCAAGGTCCCAAGCCATGGAGCACTTTAAAGATGGTCACTAACACCTTGAATCGCACCCGGAAGGCCACCAGGAGCCAATGCAGCTCGCGCAAAAGTGGTGTAACATGGGAGCTCCGAGAATCCCCCAAAACTACCCACGCGGCTGCATTTTGCACCAACTGGAGCCTCCGGATGCTCTTCAAGGGGAGCCCCATGTAGAGAGCATTGGCATAGTCTAGGTGGGAGATGACGAAGTGCATCCCGATCCAGAAAGGGCCACAACTGGTAGATCCTACGGACCTGACAAAAAGCCCCCCTGGCGACGGCCACTATGTGGTCTTCTAATAACAGCCGCATATCCAGGAGGACATCCAGATTACACGCCCTCTCCGTGGGGGCAAGAATTCCCCCCCCCCCATGGCCAGCGATGGAGTTAGCTGGCTATATTGGGATGCCGGAAAACACAACCACTCGGTCTTGGCCGGGTTGAGCTGAAGCCTGTTCTGCCCCAACCAACCCTGCACAGCCTCCAGGCACTGGGTCACCACTTCCACAGCTTCGTCGGGGTGGCCTGCGGTAGAAAAGTACAGCTGAGTATCATCAGCGTACTGATGAAACTCTACCTCAAAGCCATGGATGACCTCACCCAGCGGTTTCACATAAATGTTGAACAGAAGGGGCGAGAGCCCCGACCCCTGAGGTACCCCACAGATCAGGGGCCTCGGGGTCGATCTCTGCCCCCCTGCCAACACAAATTGCGAACGGTCGGAGAGGAAGGAGGAGAACCACCGTAATAAAGTGCCTCCCACTCCCACCCCCCCCCAGCCGCCGCAATAAGATAAGATAAGATGTGGTTGACATTATCAAAAGCCGCCAAGAGATCTAACAGGACCAGGACAGATGAATAACCCCTGTCACGGGCCCTCCAGAGATCATCCACCAACACGACCAACGCCGTCTCCATGCTGTACCCGGGCCTGAAGCCTGATTGGCGTGGATCTAAATAGACAGCTTCATCCAGGTGCTGGGGGAACTGTCGTGCCACCACACTCTCAACAGCCTTCGCCATAAAGCGAAGGTTGGAGACGGGAGGATAATTAGATAATAAAGTTGGGTCCAGGGACGGTTTCTTGAGGAGGGGTCTCATTACCACCTCTTTCAAGGCAGCAGGCAGAAACCCCTCACTCAAGGAAGCATTAATAATGCCCTGGAACCAACCTCATGTCACCTCCCGAATGGCCAATACCAGCCAGGAGGGACACGTATCCAGTAAACATGTGGTGGCATTAATCCCACCCAACATCCTGTCCACATCCTCGAGGGTCACAGGATCAAACTCCCCCCAAATAACCTCACCAAACTCCGCCCCCGCCCCCCCATCCAGAGTTGCCCAGTCAGAGTCCAACCCATCCCGTGAGTGATTTTGTCCTGGAGAAAATTCAAAAAATCCTCAGCCCGCTCCTGTAGAGGATCCTCCCGCACTCCCATTTCTAAAAGGGAGCAGGTCACCCTAAAAAGGGTGGCTGGGCGATTTCCTGCGGATGCAATAAGGGCGGAAAAACGCTTGGCCGTCCTTATCACCACTAAATAGGCCCTAATATGGGACCGCAATAGTGTTCAGTCAAATCCGGAGTGGGTGGTCCTCCAACCACTCTCTAGGTGTCTTTTCCAGTGCTTCATCTCCCTCAGCTCCTCAGAGAACCAAGGAGCCAATTGGGATCGGCATCGGGTCAGAGGCCGCAAGGGCACGACCCGGTCAAGGGCCCCAGCTTCCATCCTATCCCAGGTGGCCACCAGGTCCTCAACCGAGTTGTGTGTGCGAACACCAGGAAACGGCCCAAGCTCCATCAGGAACCTATCCGGGTCCATCAGGCGCCTGGGGTGGAACCATCGTATCAGCTCTGCCTCCCTGTGACAAGGGGGTGCGGCATGGAAGTCCAGTCTAAGGAGCAAATGATCAGACCATGACAGGGGCTCAACAACAACGTCCCCTATACCTAGATCATCCTGCCACTGTCCAGAGACAAAAACCAGATCCAAGATGTGACCTCCAGTGTGAGTGGGGTCCCTAATTAATTGGGTCAGGCCCAAGGCTGTCCTGGGCAATCCCCGAGGACCCGCCAGCCGAAGGCAGGTTGAAATCCCCCATGACCATGAGCCTGGGGGTCTCAACCGCCAAGCCGGCTATGACCTCGAGGAGCTCAGGCAGGGCCGATAATCTTCACCTGGTGCAGATTACAGCTCCTACATTCCATTACTATGTTGCCTAGAACACAGGAGAGACAAGGCCGCAAGTTTGTGGAGAACATTAGATTGCCTGTCCCAGAATTAAAAGTCTTTGCTTAATTCATCTCTGTATCTATGTGTGATAATATCCCAAATAACAAAACTTTGTTTTTTTGGAGCTGATTGAAGGAACAGTCTAGCAAAGCAGTGAATGGTTGTGAATGAACACAGTGAGGTGTAGAGACTTTGTATAGTTAGTGGGTAAATACCCACACCATGTAATATTGCCAAATGAAACCGCTCACAATTCTGTGCAAAAACTAGGATTAATGATATTTTAGAAAATTTACAGAGTATTTATACTGACTTTGGTACAGTATTTACAGTATCTTATTTTTCTGCAGGCTTGATAGATGACAAAATACATGTCGTAAGTCCTAGGAGTGTAGAAACTGTCCACTAAAACCTGAATTGCAAACGTTTTTGTTAGGGAATATCAACAACTTTTTTCCTCTCAAAGTACTTTATCCTGTGAGACCAATAACCTATGAATAAATAATTTCACTACAGGCTGAAGCATTTCCATTATCTTGAGGAATGGGTGTTCACTATGGATGTGCAACTCTCTGTACCTGAAGTGGTCTATAGTGGTAGCTACACGATCCCAGAAAAAAAAATACTTTTGAGTTGAGGAAGTATCGACTGAGTACAGGAAGTTCCCCTATATCACATAGCTATCTCCTTACATAGGGTGTGAACCTATGAAACGTTATGGGATCTTTAAGTAGGTCCCAACATTGAAATGAATTGAATGTATCCATGTTCCCTCTGAAGTATCTTCTCTGCTTTTTATTTGAATAGGTGCACATCCCAGGGTGAACCTATTTTCCAGCCAATTCAAAGCAAGGACAATCTGAACTTTGAGACTTGTCATTTATGTCCAGGACCTCAAAATTTTATTACAGGCTTCAGCAATGGCCAAAAGCAGAGTAGAAAGATTTGTGCCTCACATTGTTATAATTCTGATGACAGTGTAAAGTGGGAAATTAGGAGACTGAAACTGATTATATGTGGAGGGACCCAAGTTCAAGAAGTAAGGATTGATTAGCTTTAAAGTCATTCCCTAACACCAAGGTTTGGACTGGAGTTGGGTTTTTCTCCCCCCTCTTCAGTCCCAAGCTCAGAGTGGTATTCATCCATTGAATTCTTCAAGCCCCTTATTCTTAGCATGGCCCTTTTAAAAATCTGGAACAGTATATTAACCTCTGTAGCCCTGGCTTCCCTAAACAGAAAGGAATTTCAAAGCTCTATTGTTCATTTGGATTTGTGATCTATGGGGTAAGCTTTTAAAAGAACTCTCATCACTTGAAAAAAAAAATCACATTACTGAGAACACTGTTTACTTTCAGCGGTTGCAAGTGACACTTAAGACAACCATAAGTGAAAGAGATTAGTGAGAAAAAATAGTCTCTCCCTCCCCTGCTTTGTTTACCTACTCTTTTTTTAGTAACACCATACAGAGTTCTGCTTTTGTCAGTCTTTCTAACCAGTCCATTCACCTTGAATGAAATTTTTCAGTGTTCTTTCAGTGAAATAAAATCGGCAAGATGAGACACAATAGGCTGTTCACAATAGAGTTCTTCTTGCTGCCTCTGGTAGACAAATCCCCAGCAGAATGAGTCACATCTGTCAATACCTGTCGTCTGAGGCATTTATGCATGAGTGTTTGTGTTGGTGCATTCACACATGAGACTGAAGTGGGCTTTGTCTGAAGCGGATTTGTCACATGGCAAATCAGTGTCAGTATGGATTGATTTATACTGATAGCCAACATCAGAGGGCCACTGAGCTTACATTTATTTCCCTCCTCCTACCTCAGAACTGGTATAGTGGTGGTATTCTACCGGTTCGGCCCAGTTCTGCTGAGCCGATAGTTGCGATGAGCAACAGAGACCGAACTGGTTCTCTCTGACACTATGTGTTGGGCCCGCCCCCCTGCCCAGGCTCCCATACAGGGGTGGGATTCTACCAGTTTGCACCTATTCACTAGAACCGGTTGTTAACATTCTAAGCAGTTCGGAGACCCGGTTGTTAGAAGAAATTACTGGCCTAATCCTGTAAGGAAGGCAGGAAGGAAACATTCTGGTGTTGCTTACAGAAACTGCCTCTCTGTTAACCCTTATTACATTCTTGGCAGGACTAGACTTCCTCTCTGGAGTTTTTTTCCTCTCCTTTGCTGGCACTTTGCTTGTGTGGAGTGACCATTCAAAGTTACAATGGCACTGAAAAAAGTGACTTATGACCATTTTTCACACTTACAACTGTTGCAGCATCCCCACAGTCATGAAAGGCCAGGCGAGGAGATTCGTGCCTTGATGTGAGTGATATTGAATTGGCCATGCCCAGCCAATCACATGACCACCAAGCCACACCCACCATCTAAGCCATGCCCACAGAACCGGTTGTTAAAAAATTTGAATTCCATCCCTGCTCCCATACTAACCTTTATGTCCTGCTTTTGAAGCGCAATTGCTGCGCGGCAGCTGCTGAAGCATCAGGGAGAGTGTAGGATTGCAGGAGGTAAGTCAAAACGCCTCTGGGCCTGCACAAAGTGTGCATGTGTGCTTGCACAAAGCACGCCCACCAAGCCACATCTGGTGGTAAAAATATTTGAAACACACCACTGGGCTGGAAAATAAGCTATTAGGACTGTGCCGATTTCAAACATAATTTAGTAGGAAAGCCTTGACTGTCCTATGTAAATGTGGCTTACCTTTGCTGTTTACTAAAAATGTTTCCTCTTTTTTCAGACTTCAGTCAATATCAGTCTTGATTCTTAAAGGAGCCATAGATTGGAAAAATCAGAAACATTTTCAATTGTGCATAGCTTTACTAAGGAAATGTGGAAGGTCCTGGATACAAGGGTGAGATGCTACTGGTTCAGTCTGGTTCTATAAAACTGGTAGCTCTGAAGAGCAGTAGACACCAAACCAGTTCGGTGTCTGCTCCTCTGTTTGGCCCAGCCGCCTGCCCGGGCTCTTGGCTGTCCTTTATTTCCTGCTTTTTCAACCTCAGCTGCTTTGTGTGGCACAGCTGTGGTTGAAAAAGCAGGAAAGAAGAGGATTTTCAAATGCTGCACACCTGCGTGCAGCGCTTGTCAGCTGTCTGGGCGGCACAGCTGAGGTTTTTAGGAAATGGTCTGCATGCGCATGCAAAACGCACTGTCACTAGGGGTGGGATTCTATCTATTGGAGAACCAGCAAATTGTGTCACTGGATGGCCCCGCCCCTTCACTCCTTACCTGGCATGCGCGCCATCAAACCTGCCTGCTAAGTTGCTATTTTTCCTTTTTCCCCCCCCGACCATCAGCTGTTCTGCTGTGCTGGGAGATTTAGATTAGCTAGAAAGCAGGAAATTGTTGGATTTCTTGCTTTCTAGCTAATCTAAAAGCAGAGCTGAGCCTGAAGCTTCTATTATTCAGTGCAGACTCAGTTAGCAGATGGTTGAAACCCAGATGTTTAAGTGAATCTGTGATTCTGTGAGCAGTCTGCCTGCCTGCTCTGTCTGATTTTGGGTAAAAGTTGCTCTTTTTTAAATAAAAAATTCAATATTTACATACATGGTGTGTTGTGAGTTAATTTTGTGAGTTTGCTAGCAAGCAAATATTATGTGACAGATTCAGGTAGCCGATTGCATAAAGATAGATCTCTGAATGAATCTGTGATTCTGTGAGCAATTCAATCTATTTGCCTGCTTTGCCTGATTTTGGGTAAAAGTTACTCTTTTTTAATAAAAAAAATCAATATTTACATAAATATTTATAATATTTACATACAAGCCATGCCCAGCCAGTCACATCATCACCAAGCCATGTCCAGTCAGCAAGCCATGGCCAGCCAATCACATGAACACCAAGCCACGCCCACAAATTAGGCCATACCCACATAACCGGTTGTTAAGACATTTGAATCCCACCCCTGCCTGGATACCTTCTACAATTTATCAGGCACTAGACTACATTTGTAAACAGGGATTAGAGCAGTGTGGGATTAAAATTTTTTACTACCAGTTCTATGAGGGGGCTTGGTGGGCATGGTAGGGGAAGGATACTGTAAAATCTCCAGTCAGTAATTGCCAGTGGTATTTGCCAGTCCTCCAAACTACTCAAAATTTCTGCTACTGGTTCTCCAGAACTGACCAGAACCTACTGAATACCACCTCTGGATTAGAGCCACCATTGCTCCCTCAAATATTGATGCGGCTCTAGGACAACCTTCCTTTATACCTGGGAAATGTGAAGGAAGACTGAAACATTGGAGACTTTGGAGCCATAGGTACAATGGGAAAATTTGAGACCACTCTGAATTTCTCAAAATGGATTCATGGTACTGTTGGAAGAAATATCATTTGGTTTACTTCCAAGTGGGGAGAAAGACAGTGGAAACATGGAGGCTGATTGGAAAGATGGTTTATTATTGAATAGACCACATGTTTTTGAGGTCCTGGGCAGCTGACCACATGGAGTGAGTGTTATTTATACCTTCTCTTGGCCTTGCCCTTGAGCATCCTGTTCCTGTGGCAAGGGCATGTATTCTATTGGTTGTTGTCAGATTCCCATGGGGTGATGCAGAGGTTATAGCTAACTTTGTAGGTTTTCTGAGTCAAGCTTGTTGAAACTTGGGCTGATGGAATGCAGTTCCTATTTTGGCTGAATGGCTTTGTCCTGAAGGGTAATCCCAACATCCTGGAGCTGGAAGCCTTTTGTCTGATAGATAGTCTGGCCCAGTCCTGCTGGGCCTATTAAGAAAAGTGGGGGCTGCTTTCCAAGAGTATGTTTCTCCTTTAGGGAAATATAATATTCTGCCTTTTATAATATTTCCCAAAATATTTCATTCTTCTAGGAGAGGGGCAGGTACTAGCTTTCTACAAGCCCCGCTTTGGGCCATAAAAGTATGGGTTGAACACCTTTTCTGGCTTAAGATTAGGAATTGATCTGATCAGGGAGACTTGATGGGTGCTTTTAATTTTTCTGATGCAAAGGAGTAGGCATTGATAGAGGCAGCAGAAAAGTATCTCTTGGCTTCCAAGAGAAGAAGTTTCAACCATGAAGGTCTAGCAACCAGGGCAAAAATTCTGGAAATAAATTTACTATCCAATTTTTTTAATGCCAATTGAAATTTTGAGTAGTTCGGAGAACCGGCAAATACCACCTCTGACTGGAAATGTTACAGTATCCTTCTCCTGCCACGCCCAAAACTGCATCATACATAGATGAACTTGGTTCTCCATAGTCTCTGGAATCTACAGTGTAGTCCTCCTTTTTTGTCCCCAGGCAATTGCAGGAATCTTGCTTTATAATTTCAAGATAAATTGTTAATGTTGTTTGCATTGTGTCCCCCCATCCCACCTCTTTTATAGTGGCATACGGTGTTCAGTCATCTTCAAATGCACTGCTTGCTCTGTGTGTCACACTAATGCCAAGCACACCATTAATTAGCACTCCAGTCCAAGTTTTAATTATACATGACTGAATTATTCTGTGTAAAATGAATTTGTTCTAATTGCAGGATGACTTCCAATTGGCAGGGTTACTTTAAAAATGGTCATGATCCAGCAAAAGTTGAACATTTGTATAGCTCATTGATTTCAATAGTAAAATTAAATCAGCTCTGTTAAAATGAATGGGAGTTAAGTGGACTTAACTTTTAATTAGCTGGATTGTTAAGATATTTTTAAATACTGTTTTGAGCTAATCTTGCAGTTCATGGATCATCTAAGGAGATGTTGAATATGTTTTTGCTTGATATAAATACTACTTTGACTCAATATATCAAAACATTTCTAATATCAGAAATTTCAGTAAGTTTTTTTTTGGGGGGAGGACATGCTGCATGGCTGCTACAGGCTGGGTAGCAAAATACTTTCTCTGAAATTGAGATGCACAACTTATGGATTGTGTTGGCTTCCCCAAATTGGTGGTGCTTCTTAAATTGTTACAGCAACAAACACACTCATCCATATAAGGATTCGCAAGGTTCTGCAGCTGCTAACATGGAACTCGCACCGTATATTGGACATTAACACAATTGAGTGGGTTCAGAGGTATTTCTCAAAAAAAGTACTCCACTTCTCCACTCACAAGAGAATTCCCTATGCCTCCAGGCTCGAATTTTTGGGCCTGGACAATCTGGAACTGTGCCGCCTGCAGTCCGATCTAAGCATAGTTCACAAAATTGTCTGCTATAACATCTTGCCTGTAAAATGACTTCTTCAGGTTCAATCACAACAATACACGGGCAAATAATCGATACAAACTTAAAGTAAACCACTCCAAACTCAATTGCAGAAAATACAACTTCAGCAACAGAGCGGTCAATGCCTGGAACACCCTACTTGACTCCATTGCTACAGCCTCAACCCCCACAGCTTCAACCTCAAACTGTCTACTGTGAACCTCACCCCATTCTTAAGAGGTCCTTGAAGGGGGCATGCATAAGTGCATCAGCGTGCCTACTGTCCCTGTCTTACTGTCCTCATTTATCTGTATTTACTTCCTTTGTTCTTGTTTATGTTCATACTTGTTATCTTGTTTGAGAAACAAACAAACAAACAAATAAATAAACATAACTACTGCTTGGAATTCTACATTGCCCTCTCTTCTCTATGAGGGTCAGTTTGAACTGCCGTGACATTGCAGCAGCCAGTGTGAAGCTATGTTCCTTTATGCCATTGTCCTCTTCTTCCTTCTTTGCTGGTAGGTGAGAGAACAGGAATACCAACCAGGGGAGACTGCTGTGGTTTAGAAGGGAAAAACGGTTATCAAAAATCTTTTGACTTCTCCTTTACTATTTGTCATTTCCCTCCTATTGTATCTTTTTTTTTTTTGGGGGGGGGGGGATGTTGCGTTGGAACCTGCAGTCAGGCTTAAGCCTGGAAACCACACAGCAAAATTCAATCAAATTCAATCCTTAATTTGCTTCTACCTGATGGACAAAATCTTGGCAAACTACAAGATACAATCTTTGAACCTACTAGATACATTCTGAGAGATTCTGGGGTATGGATACCCTGCACCTGTTTAATCTGGGCATCTCTGTTGGAAAGCTCTATGTTGCCAAACTCTTCCCCATTACACTTTCTGTTGTATCTCCAAAGAATTCAGAATTCTTTTCCTTCATTTGTTTCATCCTTTCACTCTTCATTCTTTTACCTTTGGGTTGTGTCCTCACCTCTGATTAAGTACTATTACAGTTATTAGCATATGCTGTGGTGTCCACAATCAGGTAAACAATGGCTATTCGTCAAATTCATCAATAAAGGCGCCAAAAATAGAGAGCATTTTATTTATTTTATTATTTTATGTGGAAAGAGGAATTGATTGATTTTAAAGGTATCAAAGGCCAGATTATATTGAGAGAATAAATTAACATCTGTTTCAGTAAATAATAAATTATTTAATATGCTACATATGCAGCAAATAACTCAGGTTGCTCCATTTAAATTATTTTTTGATTTAATGAGCCGCATTTTGTAATGGGTCATCATGAAAAGTTCAAGTTTGATTCTCACCCTGAAAATAAAATTGTACAGTATATCCTGCTCTAAAAGTTCAAAGTTAAATGCTTCCTGATGATTTCAGACTAGCTTGCAAGAGTGCGGAGTATATTGAGAAGGCATAGGAAGAATGGGGATACACGATGCATTTATTAAATCAGGAGTGCTACGAAGCCAATATTATGCATGGGTCTCATTATGCATCTGTTGTCTGAGCCCCCTGTCAAAAGCATGCTGAATAGAAACTATCCAGTTCTTTTGTTAATGAAAAGGAGGAATGGATTGTGAAAATGGCAGAGGGTACAGAAATGGTGAAAATGACTTGTTTGATTAAAGAGGAAACAATAATTACTTTTATAAAAGACTGGAAACCTATAGATTTTTTTTTTGCTGAAAATGGATAAAAATTGGACATTTCAGGATTTATTGATTAAAAAGGTTTGTTTATGGGAAGAAGGGACCCATGATGTGTAATTTGAGAGAGTGCAGACGGCAATTACTGTCTGTACCTGCTGCAAAGAAGATTGGTAGTTGGTTCTTTAGACAACACTCCTTTTCTTTCATTTTTTTATTTCTCTCTCTCTCTTTCTCTCTCTCTTTCTCTCTCTTCTTTCTCTCCTTCCCTTCCCTTTCCTTCCCTTCCGTAAATTTTTCTTCCTATAAAAATTATACATACCCACACTCCTTGCCACTACTTGTCAGCACTTACTTTTGAACTTACTTAACAGTTAAACAACAACAGAATACCTGATGTTATACCAATCATGATTGGAGCTCTCAGAATAATAATTAAAGGATATCTGGAAATATTGAAACTATGGAAATATTGAATTTAAATACCCTAGTTTTTTATTTTAAAAAAATCCTTCTTGGAATTGCCTATATTTTTGGACAGTACCTTAATCATTTTTTGGTCCTTGGTTAGAACTTGAATGAAGTTTCCCTCAATCTTGTGAATCTAAGTGTAGGTTACCCACACAAAATAACACCACCATCAGATAATACCATCTGCTTATCTCAGGTCCTTGGGAAGGACTTGCTAAATGGATAAAAATTCCAAACCCAATCTAGCATCCATAATAATAATATGGATAATAATAATATGGATCATCATCATCATCATCATCATTTATTATATTATTATATGCCTCTCAACTGCTAATGTTTCTGAATGGACTATAGTCGGTATCCCTTAGCTATTTGAGCTAAGAGCCATGGTGCACAGTGGTTACAATGCAGTATTGGAGGCTAAGTGAGTTCACTGCTAGGAGTTCAATCTTCATCGACTTAAGGTTGATTCAGCCTTCTGTCCTTCTGAGGTCAGTTAAATGAGGAGCCAAATTGTTGGAGGCAATATGCTGACTCTGTAAACCAGGGGTATCAAACTCTAGGCCCAGGGCCTGGATCCAGCCCATGGGGTGCTTAGATCTGGTCCATGGGGCCACCCTGGAAACAGCAAAGAACTGGCCCACAGTGCCTCTGCCCATGAAAAAGGAGTTCAGGAGGGCCATACATGACCTTCCTAAGCTCTGTTTTTGTGGGCAGGAGGCCATCACAACCAAAAACAGCTTGGGAGCCATTTTAGCTGGCAGAGCACTTGGGCCACCACAGGCATTCCTGACACGAGTGATGTTGAGATGGCCACAACTACCCTGGTCCCGCCCAATCCAGCTTTCCGAGCTCAAACACAATCCTGATGCATCCCTCAATGAAACTGAGTTTGAAAACACTGTTGTAAACCATTTAGAGAGGGCTGTAAAGCATGATGAAGTGGAATATAAGTCTAAGTAGTATTGCTATCTGGTTTGTCTACAGTCATTTTGAGAGATGCTGTTCTCCAATAAACATAGAACATCAGCAGGAAAGCCCATAAATGGGTTAATAATGTGGTTGGGGGGCTAATGGTAACTCTCTATATGGACTCTGTCCTGTGTATATAAAGATCACTATGTAGTTATTCAGTGTTACACAGCTGTCTGTTCTACCCCAAGCAAAGTGAATGCGACAAGGGCTGCTTAAATTATTCATGAAAAGCTTTGCAATCTTGAATCCTTTAATTCCTCCATGTCTGTAGTACAAAAGGAAATGCCAATGTTCCCCACTTATGGATTTTGTAAAATAAAATCCTCCAGCAAAGCTTAGCAAGTGAAAGAAAAATTAATTGTAAAACATCAGTTACTATATTGCCCAACAAAATTAACAGCCCAATTGCTCTAGCAAACCTAGAGATTAGCTTCTCTGATCTGTAGAGTTTGGCAACTGACCTTTTAGATTTTTGCTCAAGGCTCCAGAGGTTGGAAGTCAAGCATGCAGAGGGAGGGCTTTGTGTCAAGGAAACAACATTATGTTGTTGCTTCAAGCATTGATTAGGAGTTAAAATAGTGGGCCTTAATTAAGCCTGTATGAAACCCACAAGACAGATTCTTGGCTGCATTCCCTCTTCCCCAAATTTTGATCAGCTTCCATGAAGAAAAAAAAAAAATTGTTTTGCTTTGCTTTTCAAAAAAATCCCATTTCCTTATAGAGACATTGCTCCAGGTTGAGATATCTGCTCGTAATAATAAAGCTTAGGGTATCTTAAAGAAGAAAAACCAAGACAATCCTCTTGGTTTGACTAGAGGAAGCATTCAGAAGCTTTCACTTATAATTATCCATGGTTCCTTATCCTTGTGATTAGTATTTATTAGAGTTTAGGGCAGGGATCACCAAAGTTGGCAACTTTTAAGACTTGTGGAATTCTGGGAGTTGAAGTTCACAAGTCTTAAAATTGCCAACTTTGGAGACCTCTGGTTTAGGGGTGTTTTCTGAAGGTGGCTTTTAAAAATATCTATTAGTTGCTGTTAACTACGGTTGAGCAAAAATTATTTCCAGAGGATGGTAGAATAACAGAATAACAATGTTGAAAGGGACTTGAAGGTCTTCTAACCCAATCCCTGCTCAAACAGGAGATCCTGTACCATATGTGTTGTACCAAATCATAGCTTATTTATGCAGATTTTTCTATCATTGTATGCTCCAGATGTTTTGGTTTATAACTGTCATCTGCCTTATTCAGTTTAGTCAATGGGAAGAGTTGATGGGAATTGTAGTCCAAATATTGGGAAAATATAGTGAAGAAGGCTGCAGCTTGTTGAGGGTATATAGACATTGTCAGTTGCCCATCTCTATCAAAGATTGAAGCTACATTGTTCACACTTCATCATGCTTTCCAGTTTGGTCATTCTGTATTACTCTTTCAAGAAAGATGAGCTGTAAAAGGGTTAAAATGAAGGCAGACTTTATAGAGTCCATTTAGACACAGCAGGCAAATTTATTCTGACACCTTTCAATTTGCTTGTAAAAATGAACATTTGGCATGAAAGGGTTGAAATATTGATAAAATGCAGATGGTCCACCGTGAAAGAAGATGCAACAGTGGCAATGCAAATTATGTTACCATTAAATGTTTGAATTATTGTAAGAATGCACATATTGTTTCTAGACCTATGATTAGCTCAATTAAGTAGGATTCTCAACCCTTCCACCCCCCAGTTTTTAGAGTCCATGACATGTTCAGCTGAGGTTTTGAATAGAATGCAGTGTTTAATTATAATTGAGTTGAATCTTGCAAAGCAATCTTAGAAATGTTGACATAGAAATAAGCTTAATATGTAAAAGCTTCTTCCTTTAGCTATCAAATCTAAACAGCTAAAAGAAAGAAAGAAAAAAGAAAGAAAGAAAAGAAAGAAAGTCAGTCAGTTTTGGTCTCCCCCCCCCCCTTCTTGAAACCCTGCAGCACTCTAAAATTTATGGCAGTTAGATAAGACCTTTTGCATGTGATCTTTTGAGACATGGGGAGACTATTTGGGAATAGTAGATAGCAGATCCAAATGAGAAGCTGAAATAGTATGTTGAAAGAAACAATAACAAACCATTTCTTTTCATTGCTAAAAATCAAGTGTTCATGAAGTTGCCAAGGGTCTATGTTTTTTACATGGATTTTTTTTAAGGGGAATTATTTTCTAAGAAATGAAAGACTCTTTTAAGGCAGAATAGGGCAATGTGCAGCCATCTCAAATATTGTTGAGTGCCAACTAGCATTGTCAATGATGAAAGCTGTAGTTCAGCTGAAGTGAAGACAAAACCAGGCACACAATTAAAAAGAATGCATTAGTTACCCTAATGTGAGTGTGGGATTTGCTGCCTGTTTTTATAAATTTGCCATGCCTGTTTTGGTAGGGGTATACTACCAAGGACACCCCTACCAAAACTGGCACGGCAACCTATTATATAAAAACAGACAGCAAATCCCACACTCACACCAATGACATTACCTAGCTGGGTAATGAAAGGTCTTTTAACAGACAACTAAGCTCAGAGAGCACCAAGAAACCCATCATTCAACCCTGAGCAACAGATATTCTCCTTTACTGGGAGTTCTGAAGAATCACAGATTCTGTCATCCTCTACCATCCTCTGGATGGTCTCTACAAGACCATCCAGAGCAAGTGAAACATATCTTAGGGAAACATTTCCTGTCTTTAGTGCCTTCCAGGTTTTAAAAAAATAATTTCTAGACTCTTCTACTATCAGTTATGCTGGCTCAGACTGATAGAAGTAGACTGATAAAAATGGAACTCTAGTGATTTTTGGAAGGCCCAAATTGTCTAGATCATATTTTAAAATTTTCAGTGCTTTCCATTCTATGGAGATATGCCTTGAGCTCTGAAAACAGGAATCCAAGTAAACCCACACCATTCTCTCTCTGTGTGTGTCTGTGAGTTCAATTATAGTGTTAATAGTGAGTTACATAACTAGGCAGAGATGAAAATAATAAAACTGCTCATCTTTGGCATTTCTTAATCTTTCTTATATGTTTCTGTTTTATTAATTTGTGCAAGTTTGAGATCAGAATGGCCTCTCTTAGTCTCAATGCCTGTGTTTATAGGCATGTACGTATTCCCTCTGATGAAATGCATCCACATATTTTTATCAAATGCGTCGGATTAAATTCCTGTTGGCAACTAAAAGCACCTGTAGCAGCAGTGCATTTCTGGGAATAAATTACTTGCAAAGGAAAAGAGTCTTTTACTGTGTAGCAGATATTTTAATGTGCAACCAAACCCCTGAGACGCTGTATTCTAGTTCAGTAGTTTTAACAAGAGCAGTTCCCAAAAGAGCTTCTGTACTCAAATTAATTGAAATAACTTGAATTCCTGTTTTCATCCCTCTGTTGTTTTTATGTGTGTCTCTTCTGTTTTTACTCCCTGAGCATTACACAGTATTTTCCATGGATAGAATTTAAGCACATGGTACTTACACAGCAAATTCATATAAGCCTAGTATGAAGCTGCATGGATCATTTTGTTTTCTAAGTGAAAAGACATTGGAGTGTACTAAGAGGTCAAACATACTTGGAACGTTCATGAATGAAACCTGAATACAAACTATGCTGGAAAGTGGAAACTATGTTCTCCTCCTTTTGACCTTCTCAGTTGGTTTGGAACTCCTTTGATCATAATCCAAAGCATAATCCACATATCTGGCTATGAGAACACGGATCCAGATTTGTCAGGCTTATAAACATGTGCTGGAGCAGTTCTAATCTGTGCATATATTCCAGGATCATTTTACAATCATCGTGAAGAAACTATTGAACTTTAATGAAAAGACTAGTTTCTTTCACTTTTCTGCTGAACCTTGGGCTAAAACCTAATGACATCTTGCTGCTTCACCTCAACATCTTTACCCTGGTCTCAAAAATCTTCTTGGACATATATTCTGGATGATTTTTAGTTGTTGAAAAATGGTTGGAAATAATCACATTTAGAGTATTATTGCAACCTGCTTTATATGGGATTGTCCTCGAAAACTTTCCAGAAGATGCAGCTGTCCAGAATGCAGCAGTGTGAGTAGCTATAGGTACATCACAGCACAGCCATGTAACTACTTTATGAACTGCATTGATTCCATATAGGCTTCTCATCACCTACAAAGCCTTTCATGGCACAGGCCTTTCATAGCTGGATTGTTTGCCATACCTTCTACTCCACTGAGTTCTTATCCCACATGATCTGGTACAGTGAGCATGCTTCAGATCCATTCCATGAAACAATATCATTTAGTAGGACTTAGTCTTATAAGTCTTCTCTATTATAGTCCCTGCCCCTTGAAATAGCATTCCTTGTGAGATTTGATGGCTTCAACCCTGCTGCCCTAACAGAAGGGCTGGAATTTCACGGGCAATTCAGACACTATATTGAAGGGAAGAACCATGTTTATTGCAATGGTTGTTGGATGCCTGCTTTGGAAGGAACTTGAACAGTGGGAATGCAAATATCTTTATAGAAGTCAAGGGGTACCAGGTGGGGAAACCTAGAGAAATGATTTGTGCCCAGTTTTGTGGAAGCCAGTTAGGTTCTTGTCCATGTACTTCGGTTATCTTTATTGTTTGACAAAGTGACTATTTTAGGAGAGCAGCAGTTGGAGAAATCCATTGTTAAGGAGATAGAATGTTGAGATAAATTGATTGAGAATGAAATGCTGGAATTTCTCTATGTGGTGAATCCCTTGTTAGATCTGAACTGTAAGGTGGTGAGAATGTTTCTACTTTTTGGTTTAAATGGGGTTTGAAGGGGCTTTGTCTGGGATGTCAATTTGGGGCTTATAAGATTAGGCAAAGAATGAAACTGGGTTTGATGATCCTGGCCATGTACAAAAACAGGAGGGGGGGATGGCTGTAGCCTCTATTTTATTTGCTACATTTATTTTCTCTACACATTGAAAATCAGGTTTGGGCAGTAAGCCAGAGTTTTGGATTAGTCTATTCAGAAATGACTTTGAATTGGAATATGTGATGTTTTAGCCTGTATTATCCTGTATTATCTGTGTTATTTGGTTTTTCACATATTTCCCCAGTTTTAAGTTTATACAAGGCTCTCAGGCTCACTCTTTATCATTTAAATCAATCAACTAAATAAAAAGATTTGGAATCCAAGATAGTAAATATAATTTATTAACAGTAAAGAAAAAGAAAGAGGAATACTTGACAATGAATGCTGGATAGAAAGTGATCATTACAGCTGTTCTTTATTTACTTGCCTCTTTACATATAGCAAAGGAGAATGATCTATAATTTTTGAATTAAGGGCAGCACAGAATTGTATTGTTGTTTATGCTTGGTTCCCCTTTCTTCCACAGAAAGCACACATTTCAGGCTATATGAACGGCATATTTCTAGGGTTGACAAAATGAGCCAAGAGGAACTGCCTCTATCTTCATTTTTCTTTAAAAGCTTCATAGCGAACACTGAGAAATGTAGAGGTGATCTTCCATATTGACTTCTGATTCTGAAAAAGAAATCATCCCAACTCAAATGACTGAAAAGGAGCAAGGACTCAAGTATGATGGAAGTTGCTGCGGAGCTGAACTATCTGAGAGTTTGTACTGAAAGGGCACACATTCTTCAGCGGAATGCTGATACACATTATTTGTAAGAGATGACCAGGCTGAGGGAAAGAAGGAATCAAACACGTCATAAGTAATGAGTCCCTACACACCCACAAGAGATCTAAGTCTAGTCCTCCTTGACTGCCTCTCTTATCTCTCATGCATTGCCCCTGGCTGCTAGTTGATCAGATTCTAGGAGAGAGCTTAAGCTTGCCATAAATCTTTATACTCATTTGAACTGCCTGGATCTCATGATTTTCCGGCACTTGACATTGCTCTTTGTAAGATTGTGGATTCCTGACAATATGCTTAAAATATTAAAAGTTCTAGTTCCTTGGGAATAATGTGAGACTCTTAATTTAAGAATCTAATGTGACTACATTTACCTTTTAAATGACATTGAGATTTTAAAAAGCAATGCTAGGATTGGTGGAAGTAGGCAGAAGATCTGGAACCCAGTTGGAGCTTGACTTTTCACAGTGAAAGAAATTCAAGGGATTTCTATGTATTACCTTACTAATCTTCCAAATTTATTTAGAAATAGTTTGAGGGCTTTCTGTATCCCTTTTTCAGAAAATGTAAGAAAAGGCAGTATATTTAATTAATAATATATGCCACTTATTAAGTTTTCACCCTTTGGATTACTGCACAGCTATGATTATTATGGTTATACAAGCAGCTCTTAGCAAAATTTCTTTTTTCATAAATCTATTAAAATAGAGGAACACTGTTTTTCTTTGCATCACCTTGCAATTTCTTACCAAAAGCATGTAATATTTTCTGATTTAAGATAGAGGGCTTGTGAGATTCCCCCACCCCCATATCTATGACCAATCAGTGGCTCCCATTTTCTTTACCTTGCTGCCTCAATTTGAACTTAAATCAAGGAAACTACAAAGCTTTTTGACTGCTTTGTAACTGGATGGAAAGGTGGATATAAGCCAATATGTAAAAGAGAATGCTGGAAATGTATTTGGATGATTAGGTAAAGATAGAAGCATTTTTTAAAAAAATAGTCTTTTTTATCCTGAAATTATTTTCTGGTCATTTACTTTCTTGGTTAATTTTATTATAGAAACCAAATTATAGAAATTGTAAAAATGATAGAAACCAAATTGCTTGGATTCCTGAATATTTATTGTTGTCCTTTAACCTTATGTAGTCCCTTTGTTTAATATCCACATATGACGACTGACTGATGTGTTTTCACAGATAAATCTACAATATTGTAAGTGTAAATGAAAATGTGAAACTCTTGGGTCCTAGTCACTAATGTCACTACTATCATTACAGAGGTTCAAGTGCATTACAACATAGACTGTAAATATGCTTACATAATATAGTTTACTGAAAACTACATCACGGAGTCATGTGGATTTGCTATAGAAATGACACCTTGCTGATGAGATCAGGATGCCATGTTATGGATACTCAAAATTTGTCTAGGCTGCTTCATTCAAGCAAGTTGAAATAGATCCCCTTCATTCTGTCCTTTAGTAGTTTGTTCTGAAGGTTTGCTGCATTCTTTCAGGCACTGTAGACCACATTGACAAAATTCATTCATTCACTCACACACTCACTCACTCACTCACTCACTCACTCACTCACTCACTCACTCACTCCATTCATTCATTCATTCATTCATTCATTCATTCATTCATTCATTCATTCATTCATTCATTCTATACAAAGTCTATGTCACCTCCCACAGAAATCAATACAACATACATACAGTTGTCTCTCATTTTTACTCTTAGTAACACTTTGCAATTGGTTATATTGAAAAATTATGATTAGCCTTCTGTTAACCAAGAAGCTTTATGAGTAAACAGAGGTTTTCATTTGGATTTCCCTAATACAAGAGGGATATCTTAACCAAAACTTTACTCACTCTATACTCCTTTGCTACTATCTCAGGCTCCTTTGCCTCTGTCTTCCTTTGTTCTTCTTGCAGAATAATAGTGGACCAGAAGTTTGCTGCCTTCAGTGCTCCTCACTCTTAATTTCTGAGTCTCTGGTCTGCTATGACAATTGAATATTGTATTTGCAGTTACCACTGTGAACTCTTCTCCTGTGGCTCCAATCTAAATACCATTATTATATGAAGTTGTCAATAACTGTCAATTATCTGCTTTTGTTCATTTTTTTTCAATTGTTTGGCTAAGAACATCTGTTTAAACCTAAACTGTCTCCAAGTACTTGAACAGCCTATCATAAACAGTTTGGGTGAGCCAAGTTAAGTGTTCTCCAAAACATATTATTCTTGACATTCTAAAATTCCTTTCTATAGTTTTGTGTTGACAATACTGGGTGGGCAAAAATGAAATCAGAGATGTTTTGCAATTACTCAATTACTATCTTCAACTGTTTTAAGCAATCTTCTCTGAGAAAATAACTGTATATATTTAAAATATTGATTTGATAAAGGATACAAACTATGAATGTAATAAATAAATAAAATACTTTTATAAGTAAAACTAGTATGTCTTCATTCTGAGGATACAATATTCAGAGTCTGCTTTTTCCAACTAGAATAGTTACAAATGTGGATCTGTCTAGAACATTAATTGATTGACTGTGATATGGCTAATATAGAATGGAGAAACTTATAATTGAAAAGGTTTAGCTTTCTAAAAAGGAAAAGGTTTCTTTGTATAAATGGAGAATTTGAGTATGTTTCATAACTCCAAATGTTCACATGGTTAGATTATTTATATTTCCTGTAGCACATTTCAGATGCTAATTCGAATATGTGCATAAAGCTGGACTATAACTACTTATTCTACCTGATCCTACTTATAATTCTACATATGTTCAGTACTGCAGGAACCTACTTTATGTAGCTTTCTCCATAGTTTCCAGTTTCAGAGTTAGAGTAACTCTGGGCAGCAACAAAAGTTAAGGGTTCCATATATGGGGTGCAAAAATCTGGAGAACCACTAGACATCAGCAAAAAAAAAAAAAAAGATATAAGAACCCACTCCTCTTTGTTGTTATCTGGTGGTGGATAAAGGGCAATCTGTAGCTCTACTTATATAGCCAATTAGAGCCAGTAGGAGTTGAGTGGAATTCTAGTTTAATAAATTAATATTATGGTTGGTTGCACAATCAGCCAGATGTTTACTGGATTTGACATTTCCGTCCACTTATTGATTCCTTTCCAATGACTTGGGATAGGCAGATAATGTTATTTAAATAATAATTATTTAGCAGACAATAAACCTTGAACAAAGCAGAGACATAGAGTTTCTTTCTAAGAAATATTGATAATAAATTATATCAGAGTTCAAGAAATGCGGAAAAAACATTTGGAAAGAAGCAAACTGGGGTCATTGGAAATGCCTAGCTGTCTGCTACAAGATCTAATAGAATTCTAAATAAAAACTGAAGTAATTAAAACCTTTTCATTTCTTTTGTATGAGAACTAAGAGATAACAAAATATAGAATGTCTTGGACAGAGGGAGGAAGGGGGTCATATGTACACAAGCATGGCCCAGGATGCCTGAGAAATATTTGGCATGTGTAATTTCACTAAGGAAGAAGGATACAGCTGTGTAAACTAAAGATCCCACCTATGTATAAACTAAATAAACCAGAGTTCAACCACTTTAGATCCTTTAGTAATGTTTTTACTGAAGTGTTAAATTCCCAACTTTGGGTCAAGACCCTGCTCTTCATTGTAAGGAATTTACTGAAATTCAGACAGTGAAGTCTGCTCTCTCTCTCTCAGCCTTCTCTCTGGTAACAAAGGTATAATTCCACAAATTGCAGACAGACAAAAAAAGGCTGCTAAGCAGACACCACTGCCTGGTAGGAGAACATGGGAAAATTAGGAAAGGTCTAACAGCAATGGGAAACTTGCAATTCCCAATACGGTGAGTTACTAGACTACAACTATTGGCAGCCTAATTATGTTGGCCAAAGGTGACAGTTGCCAGAACGATAGGTGCTCTGTTTTCTTATTAGTGTCCATTTAACTTGGCACAGAATATTATCTATAGTGTTGAGGGCAAAACCAGAACTTGATGGTAATGATGGTTCCAGAAAATGAAAAGTAAATCTGTGGTGGGATTCAATTTTTTTTTACTACCGGTTCTGTGGGTGTGGCTTGGTTGGCCTGGCAGGGGAAGGATACTGTAAAATCTTCAGTCAGAGGTGGTATTTGCCGGTTTTCTGAACTACTCAAAATTTCCGCTACTGGTTCTCCAGAACTGGTCAGAACCTGCTGAATACCACCTCTAAAGTAAATCTAAAATGGTGATGCTATCTTCCAAAACCATATAAACAAATAAAAAACAAATAAACCAAAATTAAAAATATTTGCTGGATCAGTTCAAAACATCTTAAATATAACCTCTTACCTCTGCCATATAAAGCCAAGGAAACCATTTTCATCTATAACAAAATAATTTAATAGATCTATAGGTAAACAAGAATATTGTTGTGGTCCAAAAATGTTATAATTTTTTCCAAATATTCTTCAATTTGGTAGAGGGTACAAAAGTAGAGAAAGAGTAGGTGTAAGTTCTAGAAAAACTAATAAATTGATCTTGTGGTCTCCATTTTCTCCCCTTTGTGATAGATGAACTTAAATACTGTCAAATGCTGAAGAATAATTTGTGTGCTACACACATATAAGTAAAATGGAAATGACTACAAGTGGCATTATGATATTTATTCTTTGGAGATAATATCAAGCAGGAAATGGATTGAAGGACATATATAACTTTTTTTTCATTTTGATGCTATTGCTTATATATCACAGAGTCAAACACCTCAAAATTGGCAACATAGAGATGAATTTTTTTAGCTTGTTAATGATTCTTAAATGTTTTAATTCCAGAGCATGCATGTAGAATGAGGTTACTCTCCATAACATTTAAATAATTGCCTTGCTATACTTTCAAATGTATTCCTGTTTTCTGTAGGAACAATAACAATTGTTAGCTGAAAACTTTATAATATCATTTTACTGTTTGTTTCTACAAGTTTCTTCACAGGATTATGATTGCTCGAGTTCTTCTATCATTTCCAGTTTGACTAGTCCAGAATGAATCATTTTCAGTTTGACTAATCCAGAATGAATGAATAGTAGTAATATTAGTATTACTAGAAACTGGTAGACCAAATTACTTCTTGGGTTCTTTTTGTCAAAATGAAGGATTAAGGCAGTGGACTAAGATAGGAAATCTAGATTCAAGTCTACTCTCAGCCACAGAAACTCTCTGGGCAGTCATTGTATGTCCATTCCATTACTTCAACTGGTTGTTTCTGGGAAAAAAAAACCACAAGGAGACATGCAAACCACGTTAAACTCCTTGAGAAAATGTAGGATAGCAAATTAATATATCATAATAATTACTATAATTCCAAGGATTTGGCAGTACTTGACTGACCTCATCTGAGGTTGGAAACTGAGCTGAACTGGACTTGGATAGAAACCATTATAAAATACTTGGGCTGAGCTTGTAAGTTAAACTGGGAAATCCAGAAGCCACCCAGAAGAAAGCAAGAATCAGAACCTTTCCCTTGCTGTTGCCAAGAGAACATATCCATGTTGTCAATGGGGCTCAAGAAGACAACAACAAAACGGTAGAAATCTACTTGTGTTTATATTGTCATTTGCTGTTCTATTTATAGTTCTTGAATAGTGAAATCTCTAGCACATTTCTTACAGATGCTTAAATGAACAGCCTCTTTTACAATTTTGGTGTCAACTCTGTGAACAATAGGAGAATACCCAGGAGGTCCACACAGGAAGCAGAACTTCCCTTGTATAATTAATGGGGTGGAGACTGGGGGAAAGGAGATAGTACACGAGAGACAACACATCAACTATGAAACAATAAACAAATGCAAGAGCCAGCTCTGCTTCCTTTGCTGAAATTATTGTTCCCTTGTTTCCTTACTGCTGGCCCTTCAACCACATCCCTGCCTTTGTAACCCTTCACGAGCATTTCCCTTAGATACAACAATCCAATTTCAGCTTGGCCTATCATTGGGATTATCTAGAACTTTGCTGGCTGAGGAACTCTGGGAGTTGAAGTCCACAAGCCTTAAAGTTGCCAAGTTTGGAGACCTCTGATCTAGAATGCCCAACAATAAATCAAAGAGGCATATTTGAGCGAAAGGATTTCATTGCACTAACACCCCGCTTTAAAATTTGAGGTTTCAGTACTTGGCTACCTACTCCTTAGAGATCAAACCACACTGTTCAGATATACCAGTTTGCCACGCTGTGGCAATCAAAGAGTAGTGCAGCAGGTAAAATTAGTTGTAGGATGGAATTAGTTGAGCACGGCATGCTACATGGGGAGAGCATCTCCTTGCCTCTAATTGAATAATATAAATCAATTAATAAATGTATACTTAAGTCAATTTGCTTTCTCTGAGAAATCTTGCTCTCCTACATGATAATGTTTTGAGCCCAAGTGTGCAGAAAATAATTCATCCCAAGAAGGATGTTTATTTTACCATTACCCTTCTCACTTTAATTCCTGCCATTATAAGATTAGCAAGGCATGCTTGGCCTTTGGGGCAGAAGTCCAGAACTAAATGAGAATGAGATGTCTCAAACACTGCAGGGCTGTTATCTCACTTTGAAAGAAGAACACGCTCATTTTCAGAAAAGTGTTTTTCCACATGACCAATCAGTCTCGAGAGTCTTAAATGACCTCATTGTATTATAAATGTACATTGTTGGCCAGGAGATGTTTAATGGACACCTTTCCTGCAAAGCAATTGATGACTGCTTTAATAGAAAAGCCAGCAAGTATCTCTTTGTTAAGAAAATTACATGTACGGTGAAAATTTTGGTAAACAAACATGTCTCTTTCTTCCCCTTCCCTATTCTATTAACTAAGGGTGATGTCATTGGAGGAAATGAGTCAGAGGGTTTTTAAAGCCACTGAATGTTCTGCCAGTCTCCTTGGAGATCTGCTGTAGGAGCAGTAGACATTTTGTAGACTGGTTCTCCGGATGTGCTCAGTTTATATCTTGGTAAACAACAATTAGATATTTGAAAAGACTATTAAGAATGCTTCTGAGCAGGATTTATAGTTAGAGTTGATCTTCCTGTGTACAGAATGTGTGCAATCTATTATCTAACTGACATGAGTCGTCATTTGTTACCTGCCATTTCTTCTGCTAAGGAGAAAACTAAAGAGAGGCATTAAAACTTTTGATTGTCTGCATCATGTGCTCTCCAGCAGGAGACATGCTAATTCACCCAGGCCTCACTACAAAAGAGCAACAAAACCTCATAAGGACCTAGCTTTTACCATTAGGAAAAGCAAATGATTATGATAATGCTTAAATATATAGCTTTTCCACTAGGGGAGCATAAAATTTAGTCTGTTTGCTCTTTAAAATGCCCAGAAGCAAATGTCAGACTCACAACTTCAATGAGGCATATGCTAAACTTGGCACATTTACAGCCTTCACAGTTGATGAGAGATAGGTAGGTTTTCTGCTGGATATTTCATATATGACTTTCAAATGGTTCCATTTTTACAGTTTTTCACCTTCCTTCTTTACCTCATTGGATCCTATTTGTGAGCTGTTCCAGATATGATGGACGGAACATTTTTGAAATGCTTTTCATAAAGAACACATTCCATGTGGGAAACTTAAGCTGTCATATTCTCACCACAAGGGTATCCAAGTCAGCTGAACATTCTTCATGGCATTACATAGTGTTTCTAGAATGAATTTCTTAAGTTGTTGCTGAGAGTTATCGTCCAGTTGGGGACATTTGTAGACATAAGTAGACTTGTTTACAAACAATTAGTCTTTAGATCAGTGTTTGGCAGAAGACATACCCTTGGATTTCATTTCAAGTGCTTTCAAAATCATATTGTGTAAATTAACCACCCAGAGTTGCTTTGGCTAGTGAAGTGGGTGGCATATAAATTTAATAAAGAAGTAAAAGCATGATGTGTTCTTAACAAAACAAAGCATATTTTTACTGACTTTTTTAAAAAAAAACATCCTGTCCATGGTACCCTTCCCAAAATAAGAAAGACATAAAGAAATAAAGGAAAGGAAAGGAAAGAAAGAAAGAAAGAAAGAAAGAAAGAAAGAAAGAAAGAAAGAAAGAAAGAAAGAAAGAAAGAAAGAAAGAAAGATTCTTTAAGAAAGGCCTGGATATTTTTCTTTTCTCTCCATCCAAGCATGAAGAGGCATGGAGCAAGTAATTGGAATTGGCTTAAATTTAAACATATCAAGAAGCCGGAGCACAATGTTCCACTAAGAGCTATATAATGCCCGGATTAGCAAATTCATAAACTTTATAGTCGCTGTTTACTTTTTTTTTATGGTATAAGCAGCACTTACATCTTACATCTTTCCTCCATATGTATAAGGTAAAATAAGCCTCTTAATGAAGAGGAGCAGAAGGAGAGCAGAAAAACTTTGGGATGAGCAGAACGTGGATTCTCTTCCAAGCCTGACAATGGGTGCTGTAGCTGACAGCTTATTTGTTATTACTTTAAATGCAATCTATTGGCATTAAGCACAGCGAGAAATCTAGTTAAACTGGTATGGTGACATTTAAAAAGGATGCCTCTCAAATAGGCTTTTAATCTCTTTCTAATAAGAAAGTTTGCTGCTAAAAGCCACGTTTAACAGTTATATAATAAGTACATATCTGTAACACTGCTAATTGTTGGTGGGCAATGTTTTAGTGCTTGGTGTTTAATTAAATTATAAAATACTTTAAAAAGAAGAAGATAGAACAACCCAAATGATCTCTATAGCTTTACACTGATTTACAATATTTGGAGTAGTCCTTAGTCTAATATTTTTGACAAGTTTCCCTGATTGGAGAGAACAAGGTAAATTGCTGGACCATTTTAACCCACCACCCCACCCCCAAGATATTGTGTTTGCTGAGATGTGATACTGGGATATGGTTCGTTGGGGAAGGTTCCCCACAATACATTATTTTTGCCTTTAAAAATTGTGACCAAAATTGAATCAAATTTGCCAATTTGTAATGCTTAGATACAGTGCAGATGTATTTTTAAAGACATAAAATTCTTATCATAAGATTAATGTTATTTTAAAATATGCTTTATTACATTTCTACCAAAGATAAAATATAAAGAAATATGAAAAAAAAAAATTAAAAGGAAAAAACAGGAGAGGGGGACGTGCAAAGAAATAAGGGGAAAAAATGAAAAGAGAAGAAGAGAACTTCCAACTTTCTTCCGTACAGCTACAGATATAAAATGCATTAATATTTTGATCTAAAATTCAAATAAAAAATAAAACACAGTATAAAAATAAAACACAGTATTTCTATAGTGATGAACAATTCTAATCATGAAATCCTTCCCTCAAATAATGTAATGTTTATTTTGGTTTTTACCAATAGCGATTTCCACTTAGAAACAAAGCTAGACAAAATATTTTCTTTAATCAAATTAGCTAATTTTGCCATCGCGGCCATTTCCATTAATTTTGCCATTCCCATTGTAAGTCTTTCTACCTCCTTGCATACAAAAGTCTCACTGTAATTATCATATATAAAAAGAAAGTTCCATGGTTTTTTTTAAATCCAGCTGCTTATCCATCAAACCTAAAAGAAAAATCTCCATGGCCATAAGATTAATCATGTGTAATTCAACATGCATATGAAAAGATGATATTCCAAGCAAAGTACATTTCCAAAGCAATATTTTATAGAGCTTTTGGGGAATCATAGCCAAGAGTTCTACTTGGTCTGGATAGCTCTATCTTTCTAAGTCATCTGCCTTTTCTCTAAAGAGCTTGAGGATTTGACATAGTACTCTCTGATAGAATGTATATTTAACAAAACACATCAGTGAAAAAACAGAGCCCCTCTGCACAGTAATTGTGTCTCCTGAATATATATAGTCACTTATTGTTTAGCCTCTTAAATTTCTTCTGATGCTTTGCCCCACTAAATAATGGCTTTTTATTTCTGAGTTCCCTATCACAGAAAACTTCCTCATGGCTGAGGAAAAGTGCTATCAGTCTTTGAGCTGGCAGAAAACGATAAAGCCGAACATTTGCTGCCCCCTTGACGATTTCTATCCTATGATGGGCATGAGGCTGGAAGACACTGCTATCCTTATCTACAGAGTGAAAGGCATGCGAAGAGCCTTTCACCAATGAGGAAAATATCTGCCAGTTATTCTTCATAATAAGGGTGAGTTTAGTCATCTGCTAGGTAAGGATGCATTCAAAATAAGTATTTTAGCCGATCCTTGATTTCTTTGGGTCTTGGCCATTTCAGAATGAGATGAAGACAGGTTTTGTGCAATTCCAGAGAACCAGACTGGAATGAACTCACATTAGAAGGAGCTGAATGAATAAAAGATGATAGTCTAATGCAGGTTTTGTTTTAAGCTAGAATATCCCTAAATCCCTGTTCAGTGAATGCTGAATCCAGGCTTAGAGCTATTCCAGAAAAGCACTAAGCATATGATCAAAAGAAGCCCAAATAAGAACTAACAGTCACAAGTGAGGGTTGCATCTTGAAGTTACTGAGTCTAGTCTGAACAGGATCTGATACTGATATTATTGATCAAAGCCTGTTTAGGTCAATCCATGAATCTGAGTCTTGATTTGGCAAGTTCAAGGGCTGAATCCTGTTGGAAAGAATTCTATTGCTTTTCAAAATTACCTGAAAATGATAAAGTTTGCTGCCCCCTTGGAGATCCCTATCCTATGATGGGCATGAAACTGGCAGACACTGCTATCCTTATCTACAGAGTGAAAGGCATGTTAAGAACAGGGATTGATGAAGCCCCACCCTCCTGTCCCACCAATGGCCAGCTGGTAGGAAAATATGGTGTGGTGGGTCCAGAACGGAGAGCATGTGTACCAAGTTAAATGGCCAATAGATAGTGTGACGATCAGGGTTTGGGGTTTTTTGCTTCTCATACACAGTTTGTTGATAGAGCTTATTCATTGTCACCTCCAACATAACATTATACTAATAGACAGAAATTTCCTTCCTCATCCATTTTCTTCTTAAATTACATCTCTTAAGCAAAGAATTTTAGAATGTCTTTGTGATGACCCAGGGCGTGGAACAAAGGCAACACAGTCAAATAAGCAAGAAGAGTCCCTTTAATACCTCCAACTTTGCCCCCAATGTCCAGGTTACCTTCGGCTGGAGAAAAAACTCTTCCAAGAACAGTCTTTAAGTGGAGGAAATTCAGTCCGAAAACAAGTACATACAAACTGTAAATAAAAATCCACACAAACCTTGCTGCAGCAATTAACTTGACAGGGCGGGATAAGGAATTGCAGACTTGAAAGGCCAACAAAAAACACACAGTTGGGGAGATGTCAGGAACCCAGATAAGCCTCGACAATAACAGATAACTCACAATTTGCTTTCAACAACTTTGCTGCGTGTAGCTTCCCTTTTTAAACAGTGTTTCCAGCTGCAGCTAATGAAGGGAATCAGGACCCATAAGCCATGCAACTCACATCACTCCCTTCTCTGTTCCTCCCTGCGTGCCCTAGGATGAAAAGGGGGTGGCCCTGAGTCTTTCTCTGAATTCCCTCTGCCTTGCTCTATCTCTCCCTGCTCTGCCCAGCCAGACTTTGCTCTTCCCCAGTTTCTTCCACAGCCAACAGAGCCACACTTCCACTCCCTATCAGCTGCTCAGCCTCCCCCTCGGAATCAGATTCTGACAGAGGCATGACAGTCTTGTTTAACTGGAAATATGGAAGCCATTTGAGAGCCTTTTAAACCAGTGGTCCCCAAACTTTCTGGCTTTGCAAACCAGCAGCGGTGGCAGCAGCAGATGTGAGTGTGAGGTGATAGTTTCACGCACAAGCCTGCCACTTGCACAAATGAAGCTTCATGTGCTGACCCACCACTTGTGCGACCCAGTTCTTGATGGGCCGTGGACCAGTATTCATCCATGGATTTGGGGTTCAAGACTCCTGTTTTTAATTAAGGAACAATTGAGGAATCAGGCAGAATATTGAAATAAATAAAAATGTCCCACCCATATCAATCAAGTCAGCCTGGAAAACTAAATATTGAAATAACATGTCAGGACAATGTATGAGTGCCACCAGAGAACATTGTAAATTCAGAGCCATGCAATTCACAGTAATAACTCTCTGAAAACATAGCAAGCAACATCCTTAACCCAGAGAGTGGGAGGGCAATGGATGCAACACAAAACCACAGCAACAGCATGGAGAAAGAAAGAAATGCTTCTTTAAGGGATATTCACCTTCTTGATGAATCAAGGAAGATGGTGCAGCCTAATAATGAAAACCAGGGATGGAGATTATGAGGAACAATTGAAGATATACTACAATTGGACAGTAACATAGAAATGGAAAAGATCCACCACCTGCCAAAGAATTTCCTGTCTAAAGTGGAGGGACAGCAGCAGCTGTTGTCTTGGATAACAGCAGTGTCTACCGCCTGACAGGTGCCCATTCCAACCATGCATGCCAGCTTCAGAAAAGCTAGCTGGCAGAAAAAGAGGTATGGAGCCAGGGAGGGACAGCCAGTCCTTCCAGAATTGCTGTTGACTGACAGCTGATTTCTGTTAAAGGCTCTGCTCCCTGCAGAGCCACAGGTAAGTGCTTGCTGGGAGCCAAGGCTCTTAAAAATGCCTGATGGGCTGAATGTCTGATGGCAATCAAAGAAGAATGCTGCTGTTGGACAGGTTCTTCTACATTGCTTCCTGATTACTATTATTTTGGCAGGCCTGGGTGCTTTTACTGACTTCTCCACCTGTATCACAAAATGCAACCTTCCTCAGTAGGAGTTTGATGGAAAAAGGAAAAAGAAATGCTCCCCTTTGATGTGAGTATTGAACTGAAACCTTGTCTTCTTGTGGAGAAGTCTAGATTAGTCATCAATCATCCCAAAGGTAGGGATTACATAGTTCCCCGGGGAACGAACAAGTTTTAATTTCTACACCACATCTCCAATGTGTTAAGACTGTAAATGCAGAATAATACATTTCAGCAGAAATGCATTAAATGCAGAAAAATACGCTGAGGAAGAAAAGGCAAAGAACACCTTTAAGGCTCAACATCTTAAAGCTAAAATGACCTTCAATGGGATTTTCCAGGCTGGTTTCCTTCAGAAGCTTTGCACGATAACTTTTACCAGTCTCAGAGACATGGGAAGATTGTCAAATGCTATTGGAGGGTTCTGGGATTTGGGAAAAAGTCACAGCATGTCAAAAAGGTAAAAATTAGGTGAGAGATTGTCAGGTGCAGGAAGCCAAGAATAACAGATGTAAAAGTTCAAAGCAATTTCTCTCCCATAGACTCAAGTACGTTGTACATAACTATTTGATAAATGCTGAGAAAAAATTATGGAGGGTCCCTCCTCAGCTGCTTCTTCCAAAGCAATGATTTAAGATGTTTCTCTTCATTCCTCTAAATTGTATCTCGGTGCCAGATTCTAACTGCAGAGATCTCAGGAACTTTTCAAAATGGCCAGTGTGAATTTAGCATGATATCTAATGGAAATTAATCATGGCAACTGTAATTACTTAATTTGATTTACATTGTATTTCAATTACATCAAATTAAATTATCTTTTCTTGATGTGGCCTTGGCTACATTTCAGAATGCAGCATTCTCATGCCACTCCATGGTCCAGCTGTGGATGGTAGCTTGTACTTAAAACTTAGATTCTTTTGCAAAAATGACACAAACAGGAATGTAAATAAGGTAACAAGAATTATGTAAAAGGAGGATGAAGTGTTGCGACTGAGCAATTCTTCCTCCTGAGCATCTAGCCTGGAAGAAGAACAAACCATAAGATGAGACTGATGTAGCCTGAAATGTTTTCCAGGTCACCAGGGGGGAATCCACCCATCGAGGAGTAAAGTTTTATTGGCAATCCAATCTTCCATGCAAAAGAGCCTATTTTACCTATTATTTATTTATTTGATTTCTATAGCTGCCCATGTCAGCAAGTGTTTGTGATTATTTTTTTACAAGTACGTACATTGAACAAGGAATGGACAATGCTCAAAGAGCTTAAAATAAGAGCCAGAAGATAAAAAGTCTTCTCAAAGTTCCTCAAATTCTTTCCACCATAGCCATGGATCTCAAAATCAGGCATAGCCAACAGAGTTAAGTTCTGCTATCATGTTTAAGTGTCACCTTGATTTCAAAAAGTTCGACTTTGCTTTGAAAGATAGGTCAAACAGATGCTTGACTGCACAAGGCCATTTAATTTTCTATGTTTTCCACTGAAACCCTCTATTGATTTGCACAAGAGAGTAGCCTTCCCCTGCTAAAGAGGGTCAATGTCTTATATCCACCTATTTCTAATCTAATGATCCCTCACTGATTGAATTAGCCTCTGAGACCAGGTATCCTGAAGGAAGCATTGTAAAGCCTTTAGTATGAATACTATTTTGAGTGCTCAATCCATTAGTTTCCACTAACATTTAAGCCTACTGTACAACCAACACACACACACATTATTGTCCTTCTACATCTTTTCCGTGCAATGCTTATATGGGGGGGGGGGCGGGGCGGGGAGAGATCAATTTCCTCTTCCCTTTGTGTATTAAGAAAGCCTTTCTCTCCAAGATGAATATTAAGCAGACCTTCAATCTCTTTTGGGATCCTCTTTCCTGTCCCTCTTTCTTAGACTCCCCTCTATTTTCTCTCACTGAATTTTATTCCATGTGGGGTTCAAAGCTTGACAAAGTTTGTTTTTCCCATCACAGCCTATTCCTTGGTTGTTTGTAGAAAACAAGTTCTGGCATGTTTTTCTATGATAATCAAGTGTTTTGATGACTGGAAAACAATAAGGAAAACATACTCTACATAGCTACATAAGTGAAAGAATATCAAGGTTGTTATAAAACCATCTACAGAATTTAATAGGAACACCAGACAATACTGTCCTCTTTTTAACACCCATGTTTCCTTTAAAAACCGAGGAGGAAAAATGGAAATCATATTTTATAGCCATGGGAACTGTCTATCTGAAAACCCTTCCATTCACAATGCCTGCTCTACTATTAGGCAGAGTGAGGCAACCAACACTTAGGGGCAATGAATAATACTGAGATGGAGAGGACAGAGGTCTTTGTGTGCTTATGTGTAATGCTGTAGTATTTGAGAATATACTTACGCTGTCAGTAAGGATGGTTTTATATGTACCACATCTGTAGAAAGATTATGTTAACTTGCTTGTGCAGAATTCATATGTATATAAATAAGCCAAGACAGCAAGACTCATATTCTAAGAATATTCATATTCTATTACTGCAATCATCTTGCAAATATATGCTCATGGATACTTCATTAAGCTATAAATACATCATGTAATGACAATATTAGTATTTAATACACCAGTCAATCTGACAGATTGCCTTTGCTCTACAAATACATTGATGAGCATGCAGTTGTATATGAGAGAGAGAGACGAGAGGCAGCTTAAAACTAACATGTTGTGGTTATGATTAATACAGCCCTAATACATAACCTTGCTATTTATCCTGTGTGGCTATTTTGGTTTCATTTAATATGTTGATTCTTTTCCATTTGCTAGGAAGGAAAATACTAGCAAAAATATTGATTCCATCTTATCCTTTCCTCTCAAACACTCTGCTTCTTTCTTTTTCCTTTCTTCAACCAGCGTGCTTTGTTTTATTTTCCAAGTCTCTTTGGATACGGATACCTTTGTACCATGATTATGTAATCATTTGTCCAGCTGATAAATGTAACTTTGCCATCCTAACTTTGCTGAAGCTCTTAAATTGAGCTCTTTTAAGATTTCCTTTTAATGTGCCCATTAGTTTTATGTTTTGAGGAAGATTGTAACACATTTCCAGCAAAAATAAATCAGTTAGAGACATCCAGGATTCAAGATAAGCAAGGAATAATGACCTTCCAACTGAATGTGTTAGAACTTATTACTGGGGATGAGAAGAAGAGGGATTAACATAATCAACTTTTTGTTAGGAAAAAATATAGCCCTGATGACAGCTAGGGAGATTAGATAGTCACACCCCCTCCTTCTGACATTTATGGAAGGGAAACAAATGTTTAATTTAGGATTGTTCCTCAAATTCTTTCCACCATAGCCATAGAATTCTAAGACTGGACGATGGATGATTACAGTTAGACAGATCAATTTCTGAATTGCCTCTTTCCAATAGAGCATTTTGCAGAAGAAAGAATCTATTTTTATTTTGAAATCTATCTAGCAGATGGCAAAGTTGCTAGGTTGGAAGGATGAAAACCTTTGACTCAGGACACATTGGAGTCACCTTCATTCATCGTTTGCCTTCACTGACTTAAAACACCTCCCACCTAAATATGCTTTGGATTTGAAACATCTATTAAAGTGATTTTCCAGGATTATTGAAAAATATAGCCGACCATACATTCCAACAAGTCATGTCCATGGTTTCCTCAGGATAGAAAAGTTCACCATCAATTTGTCCATGGGAATAAGAATCATCCCAAAAACTAAATTTTCAAAAGATAAACTCCATGAAGACAAGAGGCTTACTTAAAAAGAAAGTGAGAGGGAGAGTCCAAGAGTTAAAACACTTCCATCTTATTTAAAATCACTGTAACAGAATCTCAATTAATATGTATACATATTGGTCTTTGAACATCTCTTTAAAACAGGAGTTAGGGAGCCTGGGCTCCTTCAACTATTGTTGAGTTTCAATCCTCTTTATCTCTGACCGGAAGAGAATACATGTAGCTGAGCTAGGCTGTTTCCTTACAAACATTTTACCTGACTAGGTAACCTCATCGTTGCATAGTTAGCAAAGCATACTGCTGAAAATATTAACAACTTCATCAGAAGCAAGAAATCGGAGGTGAAATGTTTACTGAAAGAAGACTGAAAAATCACAGCTGAACATTATCTGTGTTAGTTTTTATAGCACAAAATGTTGGATAGCTTAGACGTATTTGAATTGCCTGTTTCTGAGAATCTGCTGGAATAATTAAAAGAAGCATAAGGAATGAGATAGAATATTTAAAAATAAAATAAAACTGTTCTTAACTGAAGAGTTAAGTCTGAAAATTGTACAGAGAATACAATTGCTCATCATCTAATAAAATACTTTGTTACTAAAAACTGGCTCTATGTACAGGAGGATTTTAAGGGGATCAATTTTTATAAAGAGATTCAGTCTAAAAGAGCTATTAAATTAAAGATCCATTAGTTTACCATTTGTCCCAGGTACATCATTCAAAAGTATAATTAAAATGAAAATAATTAAATATATAAAAGAAAGCTTTGCTGAGGAAGCAATGGTGCCTTTGAATGACATGAATTAAAAGAGTCATGTATATAGAATGAATGATGGATGTAATAAACAATAAAGTATACCAACAGGTAGATAATGTTAGCAGAAAGAAAATGTAAATGGCAAAAGGAATGTAGCCTCTTGAGGAAAGCTAAAAGAAATAAACAAAAAATGTCAGTAGAAAGAGGGGAGAAAAGGAAGGGGGCAGATCTGCTGTTTGAATCATAAAACAAGTTGGTTGCAAGTGATTAGTGAGGGCAGAACTTACTGTCTCTTTTGCTTTCATCTCCTCTTTGATCTCTTTGGTCTCCAAAGATATCTGTGTTCATATGGACTTCAGCACAATAATTGATTACTTGGAAGTATTAGCAACCCAAGCTAAGTAAAGACATAGGGAGCACCTGGCTACCATTAACAAGCTTAAGACTCAGGATTAAACCCATTAGATTTGAGCATCTTGAAAAAGTTTATAACTTTAGATATAATCTTGTAGCCCCTTCCTGTGATTTTTTTTTTTTGAGAAAGTATGGAAGACAGCAGAAGTGCTAGAAGACTGAACAGAGGACAGGTATGGTTCCTTTAAAAAAAAAAAATCTGGGAAAATACCTAGTAATTGCAGGCCAGTTTGGATTAGTATTGATGCAAAGCAAATTTACATTTACAGCTGTGAGTTTCCCAGAAATTTCTTTGTGGTTCCTGTTTTCAGTGGTTGTTGAATACAGCAAGATTGAACAGTGCACAGCCCTTCAGATGTTACTGAATCGCATCCTCCCATAATCCCTCACAATTGACCAAGTTGACTAGAGCGGTTGAAAATTGAAGGGCACAAATATCTGATAGATGATGTATTGTTCATGCAGGAACAAGAAAGGCTTTTGATCTGTCCCAGCTGAGCTGTTTTTATTTTATGTTCCCTATGATCTTCACAAGTTTATGTTTGTCGTTCTTTGTCTAAAAGCGCCATCATATGCATGCGTGCCTGGGAGTAAATTTCCCCTCAACTCGCTAGGTTAGCTTTAGTTGTCGTTCTGCTCAGAAAGCTCCCGCCAGTGCAGGAAATTTTAGCTCATTCCCTTTCCCTGATTCTCCAGTGTTTGGGAGCAACCCCTAATCCCCTCTTGCAATTTTTGAGATCCTGGCAGGGAGGGCTGCAATAGGCAAAGAGAAGCACAAAAGTTTTCCTTCTTTGATAAAGATCTCGATTTGAGTTTGGTAGGATTTGGTTCTGAGTAAAGATGCATAGCCCCACTATGCACAAGTTTAACAAATGAGATAAAGAGATTTCCATGCAAAGGAAGAAGACAAAGAAAACTAGATCCCTAAGAAATTGGACTGAAGGACATAGGTATGCAGTTTTCAGTTAATGAACTGCATTGATTTTTAATTGCATCTATGGTCAAATCTAAACTCTGATCAAATCATAAGTATTCATTGAAGATGACTTCTGCTGATTCAATTAGCTCTATGTATTAGTGTTGTCCTCTGTAAACAGACTTGATGGCTCTGCATGTATATTGCAAATTAACTGATGCTTCAAATAACCTGTGGGGCGATGCAGATGCTTTGGATCTGGGACTCAAAATGTTTCTGTGGCTGCAATAGCATCTGTACTGATTGCATGGGCCGTACAAGCAACCCCAATGTGAACGCTGGCAGTATGCAAGCCTCAGAGGATGTTTGTAAAACAAGCCTGGGTTTTTTTGTTTTTTTGTTTGCATCAGGAACCCTGGTCAGCAATCTGAACCAGATGGAACTGTTTGGGATACAAGCCTACCTTTAGAGCACATAGGATGAAGGCAGGTGTGAAATTGTTAATATTCGGCCATCTCTGTTCCTTGAACAGCAGAGGGAGGAAAGGTTAGTGGAAGCTTCAGTACAAGCCAATTTGCTTCTGCTAAAGCTAGGGTAGATATGGGGGAACAGAAATTAGATAAATAATGTAATTCTGAAGGGTAATAGCTGTTCTTCCTAGCAGTCAGAAAAATATCGAACCAAGTCATAGGTTTATCTATGTATACATTCCCCCTGTGTTATTATCTTGACCTTGATAGATTTCAGCATCTCTTGATGTAATGGACCCCATGCAGAAAAGTCTGCATGGCTGATCTTCAAGAGTTTTCTACCTAGAATGAGTCTTGAAAGAAAATAAAATGGACCCTGAGAATCTGCTCTGAGGGCCAATGAATATTTGAATTTCTCTAGGTGGGAGACAGAGGGAGGAAGAATGGGAGAGAGGCAAAAAATGACTGACCTGTCACTGGAGAAAACCTGTTGCCGAATTCACTTCTGCAGATTTGACACACACCCCTCCCCCCAAAAAAATATGGAAGCTTGGATGTTAAGGTCAAATACCTATAGGAGATAAAGGATGCAAGTAGATGTGAGAAAATTCTAGACCTGTGATTTAGCTGTTCCACTCCCCAGCCATGTTCACAATATTCAGGGAAGAGGGATTCTGATCAATTTGCATAAAAACCTAATTTTTTATTACATTGCCTACAATCCTGTAGAAAGGAGAATTGATCCCCTCTTCTCCTCAAACACAAATGAGCAATGCTCCTCTTACACTTCCCTCTATTTCAGTATACAGCTAATCCTTGATTTACAACCATAACTGAGCCCAAAATTTCACTGGTTAAGTCAGAGAGTTGTTAAGTGCATTTTGCTCCATTTTATTACCTTGCTTGCTACAGCTAAATGAATCCCTGCAGTTAAGTTAGTAACATGGTTCTATAGTGAATCTGGCTTCCCCATTGAGATTGCTTGTCAGAAGGTTGCAAAAGGTGATCACATGATGACAGGAGACTGCAATCGTCATACATATGAATCAGTTGTCAAGGGTCCAAGTTTTGATTATGTGACCCTGGGGATGCTGCAATAGTTGTGTGAAAAATGGTCATAAGTCACTTTTTTCAATACTGCTGTAACTTCGGTCACTAAACAAATGGCTGTATGTCGAGGACTACCTGTATGTCCAATTGGTGGTGGTGGGGTTAGTGGGGGAAGGGTACTATATCATAGTAAGGCCACACTTGGGATACTGCACCCAGTTCTGGTTCCCACAATGTAAAAAAAGATGTTGAAGCTCTAGAAAGAGTGCAGAGAAGAGCAACAAAGATGGTTAGGGGATTGGAAGCTAAAACATATGAAGAACGGTTGCAGGATCTGGGTATGTCTAGTCTAATGAAAAGAAGGACTAGGGGAGACATAATAGCAGTGTTCCAATATCTCTGGGGCTGCCACAAAGAAGAGGGAGTCAAGCTATTCTCCAAAGCACCTGAGGGGAGGACAAGAAGCAGTGGGTGGAAACTAATCAAGGAGAGAAGCAACTTAGAACTAAGGAGAAATTTCCTAACAGTTAGAGCAATTAATCAGTGCAACAACTTGCCTCCAGAAGTTGTAAATGTTCCAACACTGGAAATTTTTAAGAAGAGATTGGATAACCATTTATCTGAAATGGTATAGGGTTTCCTGCCTAAGCAAGGTCCCTTCCAACTCTGTTATTCTATTCTATATTCTATTCTATATTCTATTCTATTCTATTCCTATTCCTATTCCTATTCCTATTCCTATTCCTATTCTATTCTATTCTATTCTATTCTATTCCATTCCATTCTATTCATAGGTCCTAATTAAGATGGCAGATGATGTCAGGCTTCTGACCACTGTGTTCATTAGAGGTATTTTTCAGGCAAACTTTTGTACATTATAATAGAGTATCAACCACTTAATACATTACCCAGCTAATTAAAATAAATTAATCTAGAACCATGAGTTTCCTTTATAAACCACTGTACTTCTGAAAATCCAGTTCCATATTTTGGTGATCTGGGGCAAAGGGGATTTCAGACACCCTCCCTACCCAATCACCATCAGGTGCTACACCCATTTAATCCAGCATTTTATACAGAGAGATGTGATATGCATGCTAATTCTGCAAGTTATTCTGAGGAAGTTGGTTGAGTTATCTCTTTTGTTTGTTTGTTTTTAGTTATTGCTTTAAGAGTGATCCATCATTCATTGTAGGCTTATTTTCCCCAGCCATTTCAGTCTTCTTGTATTGCTTGTTGAGCTTGTTCAATAAAAATGAGGATTATAAATTAAGGGAATAAGTGTATAGTTAAAATGTACCTGTGATTATGCTGTGAGAAAAGAAAGTGATGACACTTGGGTACCCATCCTCCCTAAATTTCTATAAACACAAAGTATTTTGGCAGTCCTGATTAGTAAGCTCTTAAATTGCCATCTATTGAAGGACAATTCTACACCATATTTTTGTCAATTTTGATAGTTTGAAGATGTGCACACTTCAATCCCCAGAATTCCCTGGGGAATTCTGGGTGTTGAAATCTGCTCATCTTTAAGCTGCCAAGGTTGAGAAACACAGAAGTAGATTAAATGTTTCTTACTACAGCTTCCCATGCAAGCCATTCCAGTAATGCAACCTTTTAAAAAAGCGCTCATAAACTTTGTCCTAGACATCTCGTCCTCCTTATAAATTGTATTCCCATTCCACTGCCATGCCCCTGCTAGAGAAAAAAAAAAAAAAGCTGCAGTCAGACATTTGGCTGGCCTACTGAAGGAGAGCCAGATTGCTCAGCTATGTCCGGAGATTTAACATTGTTAGCAGAAGGAGATAGACTCATTATCGGAGTGTGCTAATTTTAGAAGGTGACTTGTCAATGTCACACAGCAAGTCCAAGAAATCAGTTTGAACAGAACTGTGTGGTATTTTATCTCTCCAGCCTGACAATAGGATTGCATGGTGGCTATTGGGCTGTTTGCTGAGCATATGGAACCTGAGCATTTGCTGGCAGGTTGCCATGCACCGAAAAGTTAAATTGGGATGGGTGTTGCCATAAAGTCTTCAAACTTGTGGGTGAAGCACAGACTTTCTTTCTTTCTTTCTTTCTTTCTTTCTTTCTTTCTTTCTTTCTTTCTTTCTTTCTTTCTTTCTTTCTTTCTTTCTTTCTTTCTTTCTTTCTTTCTTTCTTTCTTTCTTTCCTTCCTTCCTTCCTTCCTTCCTTCCCTCTCCCTCCCTCCCTCTCCCCCCTCTCTCTTCCTTTTTTTAAAAAAAGGCAGCCTTTCTAATGGGATAAGCCAGCCAATGTATATTGTTGTTATCCTTTCAAGGTCCAATTCATTTGTTTTACATTTTTAATCAATTTGGGTGGTCAGTTTATTCATTAAATGGATTTCCTTCTCCTCCTTTCCATCTGCAGGCCATAGTGCATTTTAATTCTGCAGTGCATAAGAAATATTTCTGATAGAAATTAATTCTTTCAATATGTAGCCAGGGGTATAGTCTCATTGGACATTTCTGCTAGGATTGTAATTACTCCTTGTACCACAAATTTCTAAATCTCTTCAATGCCCTACTTAGGAAAAAAAATGAAACAGTTCTTAGTATGTTTAGGGATGATTATCATTTATCTTCCCTGGCCTCACAAGGTATCAACCCATTAATGGTACCCTACATTTCCTTTCCATTTTTCTCAAAGTGACACTAGCTAGAATTTTAACAACTCGGATATACAACAGGCCATTCTTATCTACTTAGGTATTGTGCCTTGTAAAAAATATATATATAAGTTTTGCAAAGACCAACACTGAGTTTTTACTCTTTCTAAAATATCATAATTTTAGCATCAATTATTCCATGTGCCCATTAAGTGGGCAATTTGTCTAATCCATTGCCAATCTTTTGTTAAAGAAACTGATTTGGTAAGTTATAATTATATTTGAAAGCTGAAAGATTGAACATATATGTTCTAAAGAATTCTTGCCATCCAATTCTGATGGCTTTTTCCAACCTTAATATGTCTAATCCACTCCCTCTTCCCCTTCTCAGGAAAAGAAAAAATCCATAAAAGAATATTTCTGCACTTTCTTCAGAAAATAATTAATTTAGCACTATCCATACTTTAATACAGTCAGATGACTGAATCAATAAAGTTTCTATTCTGCTCACTATCCATACAATCCTTCTGAATTCTCTTTCTGGCTCATGTTTTGTTTCTAATACCCTTAAAGATTTATGAAAAGATTTGCTCCATGCTATTTTAAAGCAAAGTGGATCTACTGGGACATAACTTTTTGCCAGGATTGTTATGCCCTTAGCTTGACTTCCTGTCATCTTTCCAAAATCAAAGGCTTCATCAAAAGTTAACACTGCTGAGTTTAAGAATCCAAACCTGATTTGTTTGTCCAGGTGTTAATATTTAGGTCCATGTGAACTAAAAGGCCTCTCAGCAGAACTTGGAAAATGGAGAAGTGATTGGGGCCAGATGCGGGCTGCACAAAGTGGCATCATTATTGAGGCTTAAAGGTCAGGCTGGCATAAAATCTCATGACACTGTGGATTTGTACTCCAAAGGCATTGTGAAAAGTTGGCATGAGCAGGAAAAATGCTTTACAAAGCCTGTTCCTGTTTATTCTTTTGCTTTTTGAGTCTAACTGCAGCACAAATGATCTGACAATCTCTTTTCCCCTATTGTGTCCTTATGACATTGCTTTCATCTGATCCCTAGTCCATACCTAAGGAAGGCTTAAGGCAGCTTTAATTTTGCTAAGTACTGTTTCCTCATCATCCTGATGCTGGATTTGCCAGGGGTATGATTTGATGAATTTTATCAACTGCTCTGATGATAGCAGTCAGGTGACCTCTAAGTCAGGGCTCTCAAACTCCCAGTCTGCAGGCTGGAAGCGTTATGAACTGCCCATGCCCATGCCGGGTTTAGCAAAGGGGAAAAAAAATCATGATACGTCATGTGATGCCACTGTGATGACATGAGTTTGACACCCCTGCTCTAAGTGACCAGCCTGACAAGCATTGGCCCTTTTAGGCTGGTGCAGACATGTCCCCACAGTAGTCAATGGCCCCTGTCTTCCAAGGCTTTCTGCATTGTGTGTGGTGATGCTTACAAATCAGATTCTCTCTCTTTGAACTGAAGCCTAAGAGTTTCAACTCAGACAATTAGTGTAATGGCGGACCAGAGGTAGCTTTGTGTGGTACAGGAAGGGTTGTGTATGTGTAGTGAAGTCAGTGAAGTTCTCTCATGGTGCATGTCAATTAGCTGCAGTGTCATGCCCTTGGTGGAGATTGACTCTGAGGGCAGGAAAGAACAGCCAACAGGGAGTGGAAGTGTGGCTCCAGAGGTTGTGGAGGAGGCTGGGGAAGGGCAGAGGCCAGCTGAGCAGTCAGAGGAGGACCCAGGCCCATCCCCTCTCCATCCTAGAGCATGCAGGGAGGAGAGGATCAGGGAAAAACATGGTCTATTCAGGAGGAGAGGGCCACAATCTTCTTCATGGGTTGCAGGTGTGAGATCTGCATAAGAGTTTGGACCTGTGTGCTAGCAAACACTGAAGATAAAGAGTGGTTTTTCCTGGATGAGGTTTATCTTGGTTGGCGTTCTTCCAATGGACTGTACCTGATTATCTTCTTGAAGTTTGTAATCAATTATCCTGGTCTGTTGTGGAACTTTCTTCAGCGTGGTTTATTTTTGGTTTTTGCCTCGGTATCTGCTCTTTGATTTTGAACTATATTTATTTCATTTGGAATGTTATTCTGAAAATAGTTTAATTTCCAACTGTGAACAATTGAACAGTGAAGCCAAGTTGAAGGCATTAAAGGACCTTTAATTACGTTTTGGTTTTTGTTATATTTGTGGTACAGTCCGGGTCATCACATGCAGAGTCTTCTGGAATAGAGATAAAACAGGGCCTAAAAGATATGTGTCTTGCAAACCAGAACAAGTTTTGACAGATGGCTAAACTCATTGGTCTAGCCGTTTGTCAAAACTCATCGCCTTTCCTGTCCAAGTTAAGGAGAATGATGGTTTTCTGATGGCTGGAAATTTTTGGGGAACGGAAGAGAAACAAAGCTATATGAATTTGGTATGAATTCAGCCATTCTTGTCTTAATATGCTGAAAATAAAGGCAGCTGCATTTGCTGACAACATGCCTATGTCAAAGTAATGATTGCAGGTGACAAATGCATTTTTAAAAAACCCTGTATAGTTTCTGCCAGTACAAGGAAAGTTAAATAACCATGAGAAAGGGCCCATGGATTCAGTTGGATTCAGTTCAATATTGCTTGGGAAACGTTAATGAGTAGAACAGGCATCTCCCTCAGGAAACAGGAAAAGCAGTGACACCCGGAAAAGCATTGGAACCCGGGGAAAGATATAGGATAGAGAAGTGGAGTTGCAAGTATATTCCCATCTTTATTTTTTATGCTGTGAAATAGATAGGACTTGAAATCCTGCACTAGACTGCATTTATAAGTTCATAAGTACTGGAAATTATTGAATTACAAGGATTTTCCAGATCAAAGTAGTCTTACACAAGGCATGCTTCTCATGTACATGTTTCTTGCTTGAAAGGACCAAGTTAAAGGAAAAATAATATTTGATTGCTGGACCCTCCAATGTCTTCATTTTAAATGGCAAAGTGTTCTGTTTTGGAAAGATGCATAGCTCATCTTTAGCAGAGGTGCACATGAAATAGAAACTTCTATTTTGAAGTGGAGCAAGCACAAAATGTCCCAGAATTTCTGCTCAACTAGTCCAGATGAACCATGGATCAGCAGAAAGAGCCAAAACAAAAGGATCTTAGAGTGGTTTTGCAAAGCACTTGCCTGGTCTGTCCCCATCTCCCTTCAGCAGCTCTCAGCATGGCATATTGTCACCACACTCAGATAAACAAGATGGGAAACCCAACCAGATGAGCTAATTTTATTTTATTGCAGGGCTACATTAACAGAATCTTGCAGATCTGAAACTACAAATTTTCTTCCCACTCCTGCCCCTGCCTGAGAATCTAAGGAAGTCCCTTTGAGTCTTTTTCTCCACCCATCATACAGCTCTGGGCTATGGCCTCTCTTACCTAAGCATTCTCTAGACAGCATTTCTTTGCCCTGTTTCTCAAGGATTTTCTCCCATACCATTACATCACCTTCCCTTTCAAACCTATCTTACCAGTCTGCCCATCCTCTCAGGCTTCCCTGCACACTTCCTTCCCTCCTGCCAATGTCCCAGAATGATCCTCCCAAGGGTGTGTTTTCAAGAGGCAGCTGGAACTTTATGGTTTTTCTTTGAAGATGTTTCACTTCTCATCCAAGAAGCTTCTTCAAATGTTCAGATGAGAAGTGACAGATCTTCAAAGAAAAACCAGAAAGTCTAGTTGCCTCTTGAAAAACCACCTTTGGGACAACCAGGACCTGGATGACTGAGAATCTCCATAGATGTCCCAGAATGATACGATTCATATCTTTGTAAACCATCCATCAACTAGGTGAGATGGACAGTGTAGAAATTGGAATAAAAAAATAAATACAATAAATATCTGCCAACCTTCAATTTTAAAGTGAAACCTCTTCCTGGTGCTCCTGTCTCATCTCAGTCACTGAGTACCCCTCCCCCCCACTTAGTCAATTTTGGCTAACATTTAGAATGAAAGAGGCAAATAGCCTTGGGAATGAACCACCTGGAAAATTTGTGTACATCTGTATTCGAGAGAATGTCAGACAGAGAGAGAATGAAAATTAATATCAGGTTATACATGCCTGGGTATGTTTTCATTACTGCAGTAATGACAGTCTTCCTGAAAAGAACCCAATATACATATGGTGGGTTTCTTTTTAAAATCACATTGCTTTGAAAGTTTTCATTTCTACAAGTGAAACCTAGCAAATCAAAAGTGATTCATCCTTAAAAAACAATGATTGATTCAAGCCAAACAATATCTTTTGATTTACTATAAAGGAAAAGATTGCAGGAAAAAGATTGGCTGGGAATCAAGGCAACACCAATGTTCCCTGATGAGTTTCATTGCAATTGCATGCTCTGTTAATTCTGTATTATGGGTTTCTTTTTTATTTTTTAAAAATATCTGTATGTAAGAGAATCTCATGCCTGAAAATTTGGGGAGCTGAAGTTTAATCCACTATTTAAAAAACAGACATTAATAACAAATAAATATTTGCTAGAAATTAATAGGCTGCTTAGGGAATTTATTTGGGATAGTAAATCAGTGAGGTTTTCTTTGGCTAAATCGAGATCATAATTTGAAGAAGATGGTTAGGGTTAGGGTTATACTTTATCAAACTTCAGAGTGTGGAATAGTAGCTTTTGTAGGGTATGTAGGAAAGCTGTTTCCCTTGTGGTTATGGCAACTTTTGGGAGGAAGATATAGGAGGAAAGGGGCTTTATTTCCATGAAGATGGACAGGCATCTTTTTGCTATATAAATGTAATAAATAAATAAGATTATAGATTGGGTTTGATAAAAAAGACTCATGAATTTTGGCTCTTTGAAAAAACCTCTACTCTGAAAATAGGTGGTGAAAAATTCTATTGGAAACTTTGGACAGAAGGCAGGATTACGTGTGTAAACCAATTTTTATGCAAAAACTTTTTAAAGGATTTTTCCCAACTTCAAATTAAATTTGATCCTCTCATTTCACAGCAGTGGCAGTATTTTCAACTTCAGCATGTTTTAATAGATCAATACAGACCAGACATCTTGGCCACTTCAAAGGCACCTGAGATGCTCTCTTATTTGATGGAATCTACGACAGAAGTAAAACTTGTAATAGATCTCTATTGAGAGTTTATGAATATTTTTAAACTGAACATTTCTGGGATGTTCCAAACATGAACAAAGAACTGAAATCTCAGATAATACCTCAGATAATATCAATTGCTTCAATTCCTTAAAAATGTTGTAATGGTATCAAATGGGTTTGATATTTAAGCTGGTTCATCCAAAAATTGTATCGAGAGTATTGGCTTCTGCAAATAATATACTTAAGAGGATGAATATTAGTTTTTCTTTGTCAGAGATATAAAATACATTTCTCCACACACCTCATATCTCTTAATAGCTCCCAAAATTAGAGGGAATCTCTTCTGAATCTCTTTCTCCATCCACTAACCAACAGCAGACTATGTTGTCCCTTATCTGTCTGGTCCCTTGGTAGTCTCTACATCTAATCTTCCAAGATAATTCTCCACATACCATTATATCATCTTCCCTTCCCCAGTTCATGGGGAAACTAATTTTGGACTGTAAGAACAAAATGCAGCTTTGTCACTCCCTCTTTCTGCCAGATCTAAGATCACACAAGGTGTCCTGTAACTAAGCTGCCCTATAGAAGTGATCTCCACCATCTCTTTGATATCCGTTGCCCCCACCCCCCCTTGATATCCCTAAGGTGCTTTCTATCCTATGGAAGAATCCCTCTGCTCATTTTAGTCATCCCCAAACTTTTGCAAAGTCAGTAGTTGCCAAGGTTGGGGCTCATTAGAGTATTGGTCATGAAAGTGGTGTACCAATTGTGGTGCATGAACATTCATTACTGCCTCTCATCATCTCCATCTCTGGTATCCTTTCCAGTGTATCAAGCATGGAACCCACTTCCCTCTGCATCCAGAATCTAGCACTGCTTCTATTTTGTACTCTTCTGCCCCACTTACTATTATGTGAAATGGCTGCTGCCTTTGAACACGAAGTATAGCGGGATCCCTCTTTCATTAACAATAGATGGAATGTAGGGTGAATCTTCACTGATGCTGGCAATTACAAATGGAATGTTACTAGGTTTATTTGCTTAATCACTGGGAAAAGGCCAATATCTTTCAAGTCTAGTTTCTTGGAAAGCCTCAAAGAAGTCATTAATTTTGTAGATAGCCACACCAAATGTGCAATTCTATCTATCTCTTGTCTGTCTGCATCTGCTCATTTTTTTGTACATAGTCTTTGCTAGTTCTACCTGCTCCTTTAAGAGGTTTTGGGCAATTTGCCTCTCATGGAGGAAGCATGAGGAATGATAGTTCCTTGCCTGGCTGTTGGGTCAGAACCATGGGTAGAATCTGTCAGTTGCCCAGAAGAGGGATGTATTGATTGAAGAATATGTTGCATTTTGTAAGCAGTTTCAGCAATGGGTAAGAGATCAGTCCAGTTGTCTTGCTGGTATGAAATAAAACATCTTAAATATTGCTGCAACATATGGCTAAGCTTCTCAGATTCTCTATTGGACTCTGGATGATGCAAGGAAGACAAATGAACTTTAATACTTAATACGTGCCACAGGGGCTCTGTTAATAAATGAACTGACTTCCTCTGAAACCACATGATTGAGCAATTCTCTATATCTTTAAAGACTTGGTCCAAACCACTAGAGCTGCTTCCTGGGCTGTCGGGGGACCCTTGCAAGGAATAAAATGAGCCATTTTGATAAATAAATCCACTACAGCTAAATTGGTAGTATATCCCTGCACTGGGGGAAGATTGGTAATAAAATCTAGAGAAATAGTATCCCAGAGCTGTGATGGGATCTTTCCTGGCTGCAATAAACAAACTGGCTTAGCAGGAATTGGTTTTGCTTGATCATAGACATGAGAAGAAGAAACATAATATTTAATGTTTGCATTGTCTATGTTGGGTTTTAAACATCTTCAATCCACTCCATGGCCTGCTGTTTTATTGCCATGAGGCAACTATAGTATTCTTCCCTAAGGGAAGAGGAGCATAGATGTCCATTGTATAAAAGCTAATTGTGTTCCAAGTAACAACCTCCAAAGAAAAAGACTCTGAGAATATTGTCTTCCCAAAGATCCATTTTATTAGATATGTCATATTGGCACATCTGGGAAAAACCGAATCTGAGAATTCCCGGTTTTCCCTAGCCCAAAGAAAACCCAAAATCCAACCCCTGCACCCAGTCGTCCATCACATGGTCCAATCATTACTTCATTCCAACTGGAGACTACCCCCAGTTACTCCCCTCCAGGTGGAGGATAACATGTCCTTGACTTTCTGATAAAGGAATGTTGTTGTGGCTAATCTTCCACCACTCCTTGAAGTCCCCCTCCCAAATTCCCAAATGTGGCAGCACAGAAGCCTCAAAGAAAAATGGCTTCCAAGCTGACAGCTGCTTTCTTTCACTTTGAAAAATGCAAAAGTACCTTGTTGGTCTTCCTAGAGGTCATCCATCTGGGTCCTGGTATATACATCCTGCTACTGCTGTACACACACACACACACACACACACACACACACACACAAACTTTTATTAAAGATTTTAAAAAAGGAAGAGAAAAGCTAATACAAAGTAATATAAAGTAAGAAAAAGAAAAAAAAAGCTAAAAGTGCTAAGAGTTAAGGTTTATGTTGGTTCTATAGCCTTAATATGGCACTTCCAAGATAACAGTGTGCGTGATTGGGTACTTGAAGACTTATTTATGTTCTCTGTTGTGACTTAATTGAATGGGAGAAATGTTTTGTAAAACATTAGAAGAAACTTCTTAATGGGAAGAGTACTTGGAGAATGAAGCTGATTATTATGCTTGGATAAGTTCTTAGAGTGCTTCCAGGAAAGGCTATACCAATTACAACTCTTCTAGCTTTGGATTTATTGAACATGTTAAGAGTTTGATTTGAATGGCTTTTGGACCTCCTTAAATGTCACAATGCTATCTCATCTTTTCCCCAATGCATATATATACATTTCCCAGATTGCAACAATCCAGGTAGGGTAGGGTAGGGTAGGGTAGGGTAGGGTAGAGTAGAATAGAATAGAATAGAATAGAATAGAATAGAATAGAATAGAATAGAATAGAATAGAATAGCTTTATTTGCCCAAGTATGATTAGAAACAAAGAATCTGTTCTGGATGCAGACAACCTCAGTATACTCAGTGTACATGCAAAACAATGGAGTAATAATAATCATATTAATGATACCAAGAAAAAGGGGTAGTAGAGAAGATGAAAGGGATAATAATACCACTACAGCCATATCGTATGGCTAAATATACTTAGACATAAGACAGCCCTGTGGGAATTAGGTGTTCAGCAGAGTGATGACACAAGGGGGGTGGAGAAACTGTCTCTGTATCTAGTTGCTTTAGCATGCCCTCCTTGAGGAGGAGGGATTGAAATAGTTATGTCCAGAATGTGAAGGGTCTGTAAATATTTTCTCACTGCTCCTTCTGACCTGAGATATGTCAGATTGTGAAATAGGGAGACAGTCAAAGGCACCCAATGGGCTTCATAAGGACTGCATGGCAGTTTTAACGTTCTAACCATTACCCCACAGTACTTGATGCCTTGCTGATCTCCAATCTAATGGAAGTGGATTCAAATCTTCTTGATAACTGTGTCAGAATGGCTTGGGTTCTGTCATGTTATTTCACATTTCCCCCCACCCCAAACTTATTTTTTAGATGGAGTTCTCATTTTCACTGGGAAAGATGAACAACCTGTATCACAAGATTTTCCAGGTACTTAGATGAAATGTTTTTAGATATGCAGGCTAGAATATGGATGCTTAGTGGTATTTTTCCTCCTGTGATACATTTTAAAAGAGATTCAAGCGTCCCCAGTTATCCAGTCTTGGGAGAAAGGATAAAATGCTCAGGAAGTGGTCTAAATTGCATTTTGTTTAGATGCCAGCATATTTTTACCTTTAAAAAAAAAAAAAATTAGAAATACTTTTTTGGAATCATGTGCATGAATAATTCTCAGAATGGGTCCTTAGAATATTCTTTCCTGTAAATTGCTTGTCCTCTTACCTCTAAATCAATGGCAAGCCCACCTTATCACTCCATGCACAGCAGTTGTCATTTTCAGCATTATGCACCCAATCAATGGATTGTGTGAAATTGCACTTTCACGCGCTATTGCACCAAACACACTGCTGGCAGGGGCTACAGTTTAGTAGCATTGCAGAACTCTTGGTGTGCAGAGTCCCCACTTGAAGGACATTACGCTTGAGGATGGGTAAATCAGTAAAACTCGAGCCTATAGACTTGCTCATTTATTCTTAAAAATTTGGTACATTTCTGCATCAGTCTGAAATTTGCCCCTGTCCAAAAGTCCACACAAATGTACAACAACCTGAAAAAAAAATGCAGACTTTTCTTTTCTTTCTTTGTTCTGGTTGTTTAGTACAAACTAGAAAGTGTCAAATGAATTCATGTATGTGCATATCCAAACACATAGATTTGGCTTGGACTCACACTGGGAATATTTGCATCATCTATGCATGGCCTTAGTGTACAATGAATAACCAAAGGAAATAATAATTGGCAACTGGACCAATGCCTTTTACTTAGAATGCACATTGAATACTCCCAGACAGGGAAAAACAGGTTGAATAAAATTTTCCTCAAGCTGCAGAGTCTTCTTAAGTTCTGATATGTTCCTCTTGTTGGAACAAAACATCTTATTTGCTAGGAACATCAGCAATTCAGTTTATTACAATGTTAAAGTCATTTGAATTGATAACGTTTGGCTATCTCAGCCTTAGGCAAGAGGTGGGCTGGACAGATTAACCCTGTGATGATGAACCTATGGCATGGGTGCCAGAGATGGCATGCAGAGCCCTCTCTGTGGGCACATGAGCCATCGTCGCCCCAGCTCAGCTCCACCATGCAGGTGAGTGTGCCTCCTGCTAGCCAGCTGGTGTTCAGAGCTTTGCTGCGCACGCACAGGGGGTGGGGTGCATGCTGGGGTGCAGGAGGCATGTTGGGGATGGGATACATGCACAGGGGATGTGCACGTACTGCATTTTGGGGATGTGCGTGCATCTTTGGGCACTCGGTGCCAAAAAAGTTAGCCATCATTGGATTAACAGGTGTTAGGTAGATATTACAAGTAATGATTTGTGTGGTATATCCTATTCATTACATTATGCTTCATCAGTATTTTTATTTGATACTGAATATTCAACTGAATTAATACTAATATGTAAATCTTAACAGCCATAGTTATTTTATATTAATCAACACAATTTCATTTTCTAACAACCGTATCCTTTGAATGACCACTGTTGTGACTTGATCCTTGAATCTGATTGTGTTTGGGTTCTGACAGTTGCCTTTGTCTCATGCCCTTTGATTGATGGTTCTCCTCAAGTCTCTTTCAGGTGGATCAGATGACACCTCCATTATTCATACTGCATCAACACCAAAAGTGTGTGATTGCTCCAGGTCCTATCTTCTTTCTGGTTGAGTAAATTAGACTGTTTTGAATAAATGTTGACATCTTGACTGAAGCAAGAATATGTGGAGATCTGACTTGATCAAACATGCCTGATGGCAGTACTGTGAAACATGAGAAGGAATAATCTTATTCCACTGAGGGATCTACATCCATTCTGGAAAAATCTTACTTTTGATGTGCATGATCAGCTTTGAAGCAGTGTTGGGAACAGTGGCAAAACTCTATATTACTGTCAGAAGCCAGAACTCATAGTGCTGGGAATAATCTTTTCCTGAGATCCACAAACCCACTATTTAATCAGATTAGAGAAGGCTTAGCCAGGGGTGGGATTCTACAGGTTCGTACCTATTCGCTAGAACCGGTTGTTAACATTCTAAGCAGTTCAGAGAACCAGTTGTTAGAAGAAATTACTGGCCTAATCTTGTAAGGAAGGCAGGAAGGAAACATTCTGGTATTGCTTATAGAAACTGCCTCTCCAGTAACCCTTTTTACATTCTTGGCAGGACTAAATTTCCTGTCTCAGGAACTTCTCTGGAGTTTTTTTCCTCTCCTTTGCTGGTACTTTGCTTATGAGGAGTGACCATTCAAAGTTATAATGGCACTGAAAAAAGTGACTTATGACCAGTTTTCACACTTACGACTATTGCAGCATCCTTACAGTCACGAGAGGCCAGGCGAGGAGGTGTGTGCCTTGATGTGAGTGATGTTGAGTTGGCCACACCCAGCCAGTCACATTACCACCAAGCCACGCCCACCAACTAAGCCATGCCCACAGAACTGGTTGTTAAAAAAATTGAATCCCACCCCTGGGCTTAGCTATATGACACAAGATATGGCAGCTTCCTATGTTTCTGTTTTGAAATCAGATTTAATATCTGGCAATGCATTGATCTTCTCTTTGAGCTCATGCTGAGATTCCAAGTGAAGCTAGATATCAGATGGAAATCCCATCTGGTTCTCTGTATTGTCTGTGTTGAGAAAGCCTTAGTAAGATCATACTTAGAATACTGAATCCAGTTTTGGTCGCCATATTATAAAAAAAGATGTAGAGACTCTGGAAAGAGTAAAGAAAAAGAGCAGCAAAGATGATTAGGAGACTAAAACATATTTATTTATTTATTTATTATTTCGATTTATATACCGTCCCCTCTCCCAAAAAGGGACTCGGGGCGGTAAACAGCCACAATAAAAACATACAATTAGAAAAGTTAAAAAAGAGTTTAAAAATTAATTAAATAGATTAAATACCCTACTCATAATGTTACGCCAGATCGGCCTGTTGGAAAAGGTGGGTCTTAAGTGCTTGTTGGAAGGCCCGTAGGTCAGTAATGGCTCGCATCTCTGCCGGTAGCTATTCCAAAGGGAGGGTGCTCCCACAGAGAAGGCCTGCACCCTCAGGGCCGCCAACCAACATCGGCCAGCCTGCAACACTCCGAGGAGGCCAACCCTGTGGGAGCGCACCGGCCAGCGGGAGGCCGATGGTGGCAGCAGGCGGTCCCGCATTCTTCATATGAAGAATGGTTGCAGGAATTGGTATGTTAAGTATACTAAAAAAAAGAACTAAAGGTGGCATTATAGCAATGTTCCAATATTTGAGGGGCAGCCACAAGGAAAAGAGAGTCAACCTATTCTCCAAAGCAACAGAATGCAAGACAAGAACTAATTGATGAAAACTAATCAAACAGAGTAGCAACCTGGAACGAAAGAGAAATTTCCTAACAGTGAGAACAATTAAGCAGTGGAACGGTTTGTCTTCAGAAGTTGTAGGCGCTCCATCATTAGAGGCTTTTAAGAAGAGATTGGACAACAATTTGTCTGGAAAGGTATAGGGCTGTGATGGCGAACCTATGGCACGCATGCCGCAGGTGGCACGCAGAGCCATTTGTGCTGGCATGCAAGCTGCAGACAAACTTATCTCACTATGCATGCACGCGCCTCACAGCTGATTTTCGGCCGGTTTGAGGCCTTTTTCGGCCTCCCAAAGGCGTGAGGAAGGCTTCTGCAGGCCGAAAACTAGTCCCATTTCATTACTTCCAGTATTTTCGGAAAAACAGAAAGTGATGAAACAGGGCTAGTTTTCGACCTGCAAAGCTTGCAGAAGTCTGCAGAAGCCTTCCTCAAGCCTTTGGGAGGCTGAAAAAGGCCTCAATCTAGCTGAAAATCAACTGTGAGGCACAGTGCAGGTAGGTAGGCGGTGGGGGTGGGTGGGGGATTACGTGTGCATGCGTAGGGGGTGTGGGGGATGCGCATTGCCTTCTGGGTGTTGGCATGCGAGTGCGAATGTGCAAGTGCGCACACAATTTTTGGCACAGGAGCCGAAAATGGTTAGCCAACACTGTATAAGGCCTCCTGTATGAACAGGGGGTTGGACTAAATGGGACCTCCAAGGTCCTTTCCAAGTCTGTTATTCTGATTTCCTTTAAAAGAGTTGTGAGGGGTTTGATTTCCATTGTAACAGCTGCACTGAGAAGGACATAGAGTTTAGATGAAGAAGTTAATTTAAGGAGTTAAAATAAGGAGTTAATTTAGATTATTACAGTCACTCACTTAATGAATCTGGGCAATCTTTAAACATTATTGTTGCATTACTTCTCCAACCAAGGTACCAGTGTCCCCATGGAAGAAAAAAGAAAAAGGTGGAAGACTTTATTCCATTTTTTGTTAATCAACTTTCTATTTCTAAGAATAATAACTGCAGCTTTTTAGTGAGAAAGAATAGGTGAAGGATTTAGATGGCGTACTAGTCCTCAATGAGTAGTCCTTAATGGGTCTAAGTCTACATGGAGGGAAGTAAGCAGTGGGGTGCCACAAGGTTCTGTCTTAGGCCCAGTATTCTTCAATATCTTCATTAACGACTTAGATGAGGGAATAGAAGGGGAACTTACCAAATTTGCAGATGATACTAAGCTGGCAGGAATAGCTAATACCCAAGAAGATAGGCTCAAGATCCAGATGGATCTTGACAGACTAGAACATTGGGCCGTATCTAACAAAATGAAATTCAATGTAGAGAAAAGTAAAGTCCGACGCTTAGGCAAGAAAAACCAAAAGTACTCATATAAACTGGGTAAAACCAGGCTCAATAGCAGTAACTGGGAGAGGGATCTTGGAGTCTTAGTGGACAACCAGCTAAATATGAGCCAGCAGTGTGTAGCAGCAGCCAAAAAAGCTAATGCAATCCTAAGTTGTATTAACAGAGGGATACAATCAAGATCAAGGGAGGTACTAATATCACTCTATAAAGCCTTAGTAAGATCACACCTAGAGTACTACACCCAGTTTTGGTCACCAGACTATAAAAAAGATGTTGAGACTCTAGAAAAAGTACAAAGAGCAACCAGAATGATTAGGGGACTGGAGACTAAAACATATGAAGAATGGTTATAGGAACCGGGCATGGCTAGTCTAGTGAAGAGAAAGCCAGGGGAGACATGATAACAATCTTCCAATATTTGAGGGGCTGCTACAGAGAGGAAGAGGTCAAGCTATTTTCTAAAGCGCCTGTAGGCCAGACAAGGAATAATGATGGAAACTGAACAAGGAGAATTTAACCTGGAAATAAGGAGAAACTTTCTGACAGTGAGAACAATCAACCAATGGAACAGCTTGCCCTCAGAAGTTGTGGGAGTGCCATCACTTGAGACGTTCAAGAAGAGATTGGACTGCCATTTGTCAGAAATGGTGTAGGATCTCCCGCTTGGGTGGGGGATTGGACTAGATGACCTATAAGGTCCCATCCAACTCTGATTATCTGTTATGTGGAGAATGGCTTTCTATAAATATTCCATCTCAGCACTATGATTCACATCAGAATGGAAATCTCTCCCCATCTCACATCAGATGTTTCAAAATAAATGTAAGGTAGTAGGCCAAGTCAAGTATGTTTTCCATCACATTTGATGTCCTTTAAAGACCAGTTTTCCATACACATTGTGCCTTCTTACAAAAATATAGCCAGAAAAAATTTTTTTTGAAAGAACTTGGAAACAAGGGACATATTATTGGAAATGTATCTCTCAGATCCCCCTACATCTAATTACACAGTGATTCATTTACCAACTCATTTTCCAGCTATAGTTAGTTAATGCAAATGACAGATTATTAGCACCATGTGTAAATCAGAGAGAAAAATGGTGCATAAATTTGCTCTCTGTGAAACCTCTTTTGCCCACCTTACCAGTTCCAAGCCCAAACCACCAGCAACTTTCTATATTGCACAGCTAGTATTTAGACATTCATTTTAGCTGAAAGTGCATTGATGCAGCGCTTAAAAAAATTCCACCTGAATTAGAGTCTGGACCACACTCAATCCTAATTAATTCACTGCTCAAGCTTTGTGACTGCCCGTTATTGTACATGACAGAGAGGAGTTGTTTGAGGAGGAGGATGTCTGTAGGGAAACAAATGACTTTCCATTTCCTCATTTTACATATGCTGCTCGGAGCTGGTGCCTGGCCTTGCATATGTTGGTGTGCACAATGTAAAATCTGCTTTGGCATTTGTGCAGCATCATGCATTTTGTCATTCTATTTTACAGGTGGTGTGTTTCTGCATATCTAACTGCAGGAAAATCCCTGGCCTGGGGCTATAGCTACTTGTTTATATATAGCACCAATTTAAAGATATGTATATATATATTTTTCATTAAGGAGAGGGCCACCATTTTATGTAAATCAAACATGGTCAAAAGGGATCAATTTTCCTCTGTTGCCCATGGAACTAGAAGTCAAATAGGATACAAGGTGCATCAACATATCTACTACTCACAATGTGTTCAAAATGGTGATGGAATTCTTTCATTTTCTTCTTTTTACCTCAAAAAAATAACTCCTCTTGTCTCTTAGCATAAATTATTGTACAATGTTCACTTGATACTAGCCCAGCTTTGCTTATAATTGCAGAAAAACCTAGTCTAATCACATTTAGGATTCCCTGAAGTTGTTCACTTTTACCATCACTTGTGAGTCTTTGTGACCTGACAGGCTTAAATTTCACCAGGGCTGTCCATCAGTAACTGCTTCTTTCTCTTTCTGTAAACTTATCTTTGTGTATCAGTGATTGTATTTAGCCTCCTTGTCTTCTTGTAACCTCTATTCCAATTGCTTTTGATTTTTTTCCAAGTAACAGGATCTTCTCTATGGCTCTTTCTTTTCCATTATGTGTTCAGAGTATCTAAATTTAAGCTTCATTATTAGTGATTTCAATGAGCACTCTAGTGGGATTATATAATTTTGTTTTATTTCTTTCATTGTGGCCCAAAATATTCTCAATAATATTCTCCAGCACAGCAATTTAAAAACTTCATTCTCTTTTTTTCTTTCAGCCTTTTGGATGATCAGACTTTCAGCCACATATGTTAAAACTGGAAGATTGATAATCCAATCTTTGCTGTCACTGTATTGTTTTTGCACTTTGGTGTATTATCTAGATGTCATAGTTTTTTCTCCTAAAGAGCAGATATCTTTCATTCCATAGCCACAGTTATTATTCCTTTAAATTTTTGAGGAAGATATGTTTTGTTACTTCACCCGTCTCTTCTTTATCATCTATTTCAGGGGTCAAACTCACGGCCCATGGGCCAGATGGGTCACATGCTGGCCCCTTCCTGTCCCAGTTTAGTGACAGGGAAAAAAGTCCCGATAAGTCATGTGATGCCGCTGTGATGATGCAAGATTGATACCCCTGATCTATTGGAATTGTTTATTGATATAATTTTATTTGCTTTAATACTGATTGACAGGTTGGCTTTCTCTCTCTCTTCTTTTCCCTTTGACGAGAAGAGTCCTAAAGCTTTCTTTCCTTCTAGATATTAAAGTATATATATATATATATATATATATATATATATATATATATATATATATATTTGTTTTCGGAGATTTTCACGGGTATTTGTATGTGGATCTTTGGTTCTTCGGGTTTTCTCCCGCGTAGAGTTGGAAATATCTAAGCGACGTTTCGATGAAGTCTCATTCATCATCTTCAGGCTTGTGAACAGAACACACTCCCAGCCAATCAGAACACAGCCAACCCCCCAACCAATCAGAACACAGCCAAACCCCCAACCAATGAGAACACACCCCCACCCAATCAGAACACAGCCAAGCCCCCACTCAATCAAGTCACACCCCCACTAGTAGTTAAAAGGAAGAAGCAGCTGCAAGCTCACATCACTCTGAGAAGCACAAGGCCGAAGACACAAGCCTGAAGATGATGAATGAGACTTCATCGAAACGTCGCCTAGATATTTCCAACTCTACGCGGGAGAAAACCCGAAGAACCAAAGATCCATATATATATATATATATATATATATACTTTGTATTACAACACCCTGTTAAGCCCCAATTAAGGGAGAAAGCATACTGCAATTACAGTGTAGTGTAGTGGCAATTACAACTGCCTCACATGTAATACTTCCCTGGTTCGAATCCCAGTAAGGGTATGGCTAGCTGAAGAGAGCTAACTAGCTCGAAATAGATCTATACTAGTCTCCCTTATTTATTATTTAAAATTATCAGCTTAAAAAACCTTACACACATGTAAAGAAAAGACAACGAAACAAATAGCTTTCTGTCGGTATGGTCTCTGGTGATGAGCCGAAAGACAGAAAAGAAAGCAGTATGCTTTCTCCCTTAATTGGGGCTTAACAGGGTGTTGTAATACAAAGTATATACTTATTCCCCTGCCTCTGCTGATAAGGATAGAGCCAGTGGTGTAGTGGCAATTACAACTGCCTCACATGTAATACTTCCCTGGTTCGAATCCCAGTAAGGGTATGGCTAGCTGAAGAGAGCTAACTAGCTCGAAATAGATCTATACTAGTCTCCCTTATTTATTATTTAAAATTATCAGCTTAAAAAACCTTACACACACACACACACACACACACACACACACACACACACACACACATATATATTGTTAGAACTTTAATAATAATATATATATAAATAATATATATAAAAATAGCTTTCTGTCGGTATGGTCTCTGGTGATGAGCCGAAAGACAGAAAAGAAAGCAGTATGCTTTCTCCCTTAATTGGGGCTTAACAGGGTGTTGTAACACAAAGTATATACTTATTCCCCTGCTTCTGCTGATAAGGAGAGAGCCAGTGGTGTAGTGGCAATTACAACTGCCTCACATGTAATACTTCCCTGGTTCGAATCCCAGTAAGGATTCGAAATAGATCTATACTAGTCTCCCTTATTTATTATTTAAAATTATCAGCTTAAAAAACCTTACACACACACACACACACACACACACACACACACACATATATATTGTTAGAACTTTAATAATAATAATATATATATAAATAATATATATAAAATAGCTTTCTGTTGGTATGGTCTCTGGTGATGAGCCGAAAGACAGAAAAGAAAGCAGTATGCTTTCTCCCTTAATTGGGGCTTAACAGGGTGTTGTAACACAAAGTATATACTTATTCCCCCGCTTCTGCTGATAAGGAGAGAGCCAGTGGTGTAGTGGCAATTACAACTGCCTCACATGTAATACTTCCCTGGTTCGAATCCCAGTAAGGGTATGGCTAGCTGAAGAGAGCTAACTAGCTCGAAATAGATCTATACTAGTCTCCCTTATTTATTATTTAAAATTATCAGCTTAAAAACCTTACACACACACACACACACACACACACACACACATATGAGGTTGTTAATGTTTCACCAAACAGTTGTAATTTCAATGACTTTCTATTCCAACATTTTTTATTTCTAGGTTGCATCAACAGAAATAATGGTCAAGATCAAGATACGTTTGCTCTTAGAATATTTCTTTCAGGTCTGGGAAATCCATTTTAGGAAGGATATTGACCAAGTGGTGCATGTCCAAGGAAAAGCAACCAAAACAATAAGACTTCTAAGAAAAAAAACATGAAGAGGAGAAATTGGAGGCATTGCTTATATTTTAGACTGCAAAGAAACATGATAATCAAGTATCCAAAGTATGGAGAAGAGGGCCAGAATATTTCAGAATCATTCCAGAAGACAAAGAAGAAACAATGGATTTCAATTACAAGGGAATAATTTTTTTAGTTAAAAAAGTTTCCTAAGGACAAGAACTCAGTGAAAATGGAAGATACTTCCTTGGGAAGTAGTGAACTGTCTTTTGCTGGAAATGTCTAAACAGAGGTTGAATTGACATTGGTCTAAGATGCTGTAGTGATGGATTTCTGCACCAGGCTGGGGATGGATTAAATGATCTCCAAAATTCTGCCCAAACTTCACATTCTATGATTCTATGAAGACAGACTCGTATATCTAGGCTGCTTGAGTGCTTTTCATAGCAAAGTTTCTATGTGACTACCATAACCAAAGAAAAACTATTAAGGGGATATAGCTTATTAATTACATTCTCCAAACATAATCATTTGCCAACCCTCAAATCTCTTTGGGGACTGGCTAGAAAAACCCATCTATGCCTCTTCTTTTTCTTTCCAATCCTATGCATTGCATCAAGTTGAGCCCAACCCCCCCAAAAAATAGCAGTATGCAAACATTGAAAATGGCTTCCAATTGGTTTGTCTGGCATGGGAAAAGAACATCATAATATGAGAAATCCTTTACAGTGAGTGAAGCAATGGATTGATCAATTAGCATTTCTCTCTTGACTCAATGGTCAATCTGCTAAGAGGTTTGAGATTAATACAGAACTTCTTGGGTAGGCATAAAAAGATTGTTTCCACAATCAGAAAGTATTAATCATATTAAAAGCCCAATCACATCTAATAAGTATTTTGCTATCACATGGATTGCTTTGCACTCACATTATAATGTCTTATTTCTCTTGTCTTTATTATTCTGCATTTGATGAACAGTTGCTGAATGAGTCCATTGAAAAGCATCCTATCTGAGATTTTATTTGTTACACAAGTGCGTTGTAAAACTACATTTCTCACCACTTTATTATTACTTTGCATTTGATGAACAGTTGCTGACGATGTGAATTTGTGCCCATGGAAAAACATTGGATTGTGTGAGATGATGTAAGATGACATGAATAAAAACATATCTGTTCTGTGATTTTTATACCCTTTCAGGCAGTAAAGTGACAAATATATATGCATAAACCAGCCCTTTTCCATAGATGGGTACATAATGTTTGCAGCAGGAATGCAAATAGATAATGTGCCATTGAAAACAGATTCATCTGTGGTTATGTACTGCAATGTAGAGAAAAATGTATGGCAATACTCCAACATCTGCAAATATCCATAAAGGAAGAAGCAGCTTAACCATAGTAAATACAAGTATTTACCCACAAAGTAAGAAAAAAATGATTTGGCAAAAATTACAGATTTGTAGATGGAAAGAGTTTGACCCAAGTTTTCATGGACTTGTGCTTGGAAAGGGCTGAGAGATTCAGTGATATATCCAATGAACCACATTTTCAGTGGCATGCTTCTAATCTTGTTAAATCACCCAAAAGAAAGATTTTGAATTTTTAATAGAGAAGAAACAATGGGTTGCTTTATCAATATGATAAAATGACAGCTTTAGCAAATTCCATTTTAAGCAAGAGTTTTTTTTCTTTAATTAATGTTGCTGCAATTCTCCATTGCATAGATGATGATGATGATAATGATGATGATGATGGTTATCCATTCAATTAACTCCACCTTTTGGTGATTCTATGGGCCAGGTCTTTCCACATCTTCCAATCTTACACTACTTCTTTGAGTTTTGCTGATGGTATCAGCTTAGATATTGCCATTGTATAGATTTAAACAGATAAATATATCTGTTATATATTTTCATAGATTTTCACGGGTACAGGTATGCAGGTCTTGGCGTGTTCGGGTCTTTTCCTGTGTATGATTGAGAGTATCTTGGTGACATTTCGATGAGGTCCCACTCACCATCTTCAGGTTGGTGCTTTCGGCTTCATGTTTGTGCGAGCAAAGCGTGATCTGAGCTGCCGTCTCCCTATATATACTGGTGGGGAGGTTGGCTGTGTTGTCATTTCTTGATTGCTGATGGAGTTGATGTTTGCAGATTGGCTGGCTTTTTCTTAAGAACATGTGTGGCTGAGGTATTGGCTGTATTGGCTATCAGTCTCCTGTGTTGTAACGACTTGGGTAATGGGCTGTTTGAGGACCTCAGGGCTGAAGTCACATAGCAGGGAGCCAGGTATGTGATCAATAGGCCCATCTGAACCCCGGAACCACACTTCACAAAAAGGGATTCACATCCGGTTGTCTGAGGAACAGTGGGTTCCCTAGGACACAGATCTTCCTTAATAATCACTGCCACCCCCCACCCCTCCCCTGAGCCTTCGGCCGATGAAAAACCCAAAACCTGAGTGGGCACATCTCCACTAGAGAAACACCCCCCTCTTGGCCCAACCAGATTTCGGTAATACCCGCCAGGTCCGCTCCCCCCTCCAGATCAGGTCATGAATGAAGGCCCAGGGCCCGATGACTCGGACAGCCCAGGGAACGGGAAATCACTAGCGGGGCTGAGCATGCCACCTCATGCAAACAGCGGGGACGCGCTCCCAGTACCTGATATGGCCCCCTATAACTACCAAATCTGCCTCTCCCGCTTACCGTGCAAATGGACTACATCTCTCCCCCCAGAAATAACCCCCCTTCCTTGATCTGAAGCCCCCTGACCCCAAAACCTCCCTGGCATGCTCGACCCCCAATCTGGCCTCTGTCTCAGGCGGGTTGTCCCCCAGCCCCCACCTGGTTACCCTCCCTAACCCCAATAAAAAATTAAATAAAAACCGATACAGTTGGGTGCTACCCCCAAAGCGTTTCCTATGGCCATGCCACGTCTTGGGATCCCAGGATCCGTCCTTAAGGTAGCCATTGGTAATCTGGAGGGCCACTTAAGGGAAAGGGAGACATTTTCCAAGGCCCATAAGTCCGCGGATGAATATTTAATCGGCCCAGCCGACCGCGCTTCCAGTGTCCGATGATGGCGATGCGAAGGCCCGGTAGGCTGGGCCCTGTTTAACCGATCATCACAGCTCCTCGGCCACAACCTCCACCAGCCCCGCCGCCAACACCATCGTCGTCGAGGCTGGAACTGAGATTGGGCCTGAGGATGCCCGGCCGCCATCTCTGCCACATCAGGCCGCCATCGCCATCGCCACCGTTGCCAATGAGGCAACCGCGCCACTGCCACCACCGAGGCTTCCGAGGTCGGGATCACTGACACCAAAGCCTCCGCCATCGCCGAACCAGGTGACGCCACCGAACCCTGGCATCGCCATCATCGACGTCATCGCCCTCGAGGCCGTCAAGCCTCTGTCGCCGCCATCACCAATGGAGACAGCGAAACCACAGCCACCGCCGCCGGGACCACCGCCATCACTGAACCAGGAGACGCCAACAGACCAGGCCGCCGTCTCCGCCATCATCGCCGTCAAGGCCTCTGAGCTGTCGCCACCACCGTCGCCACCGAGGGGGCCACCACAGCCAAGGCCACCACCACCAGGGCCACCACCACCGGGGCCACCACTACCAATGCCATCGTCGCTGACAGGGCCGCCAAGGCCGGAGCCATAGATGTTTCCGCCACAGGAGGCATCACAGCCGGGGCCGTCACTGCCACCAGGGCAAGCTGTCAACTTTCTCCTTTTTCCAGCATCTTAAAGCCACAGGACATGAAATTAATTTTGAGGGAACCAAATTAATCTCCAATACTGAACACTTCAACAAGAGAATAATCAGGGAAGCCATCGAAATAGAGAAACACCCCCATAACATTAATAAATGGGATGATACCTCCCACCTACCAGACATCTGGAAACTAGCCCTTATCAACAAATGAGTCCCAGCCACGAAAACCAACACCGGACCCAAAACAACACATGATGCCACCACCAATCTCCCTCACCAGACTCAAACCCAAACCCACCCCATAGATGAAAGGCAACCACTGTCCAGAAACCAGACCACAGCTACGTCATCAGCTGCCACACACCATGACCCCCAAACCAAGCAAACTGACACACGCCATGAATACATAGCCAGACCTCAAATGCGGAGCCAAACCAAAACCCGGAATGTCACATCACAGCCACCTGCTCTGGATATCACATCACGGAACTCAGGAGGCTACACCACAGAACCTCAGAATATTACAACACAGCCAATGACCCAGGAGATTACAGCATAAGACCAGGATGTCACAACAATAGAACTCAGAAGGTCATCACACAGCCCATTACCCAGGTCGTTACAACACAGGAGGCTGATAGACACACAGCCAATACCTCAGCCACACATGTTCTTAAGAAAAAGCCAGCCAATCTACAAACATCAACTCCATCAACCAATCAAGAAATGACAACACAGCCAACCTCCCCACCAGTATATATAGGGATACGGCAGCTCAGATCACGCTTTGCTCGCACAAGCACGAAGCCGAAAGCACCAGCCTGAAGATAGCGAGTGAGATCTCGTTGAAACGTTGCCAAGATAGTCTCAATCTTACATGGGAAAAGACCTGAACACGCCAAGACCTGTAAAAATCTATGAAAACATATACATATATATATACATATCTATCTACCAACTATCAGAAAAAAGAATCAGAGTAAGAGGCCAGCCTAGATCATGCATACTTTTATTAAATTGAAAACATTGTCCAAAAATGTAAGGTTAAAACTCTTAGTAACAAGATTTGAGGCCTTTGAACTATGGTGCTGGAGAAGACTCCTGCAAGTCCCTTGGACTGCAAGGTGACAAACCAGTCGGTAGTCCTAGAAGAGATCAACCTTGAGTGCTCTTTAGAAGGCCAGATTCTGAAGATGAAACTCAAACACTCTGGCCACCTAATTTATTTTTTATTTATTTATTTATTTATTTATTTATTTATTTATTTATTTATTTATTTATTTATTTATTTATTTATTTATTTATTTTGTCAAACAATTATAAGATAACAGATATAAGTATAAGCATGGTTATGAATACATGAAATGGATACATATAAGAAAAAAAAAAGAAACAATAGGACAGGGACAGTAGGCACGTTGATGCGCTTATGCATGCCCCCCTACAGACCTCTTAGGAAAGGGGTGAGGTCAATAGTAGACAGTTTAAGGTTAAAGTTCTTGGGCTTTGGGGAAGAAACCACAGAGTCAGGTAGAGTATTCCAGACATTGACTACTCTGTTGCTGAAGTCGTATTTCCTGCAATCAAGTTTTGGTGCAGTTTACCTTGAGTTTGTATCTATTGTTTGCTCTTGTATTGTTATGGTTGAAGCTGAAGTATTCATTGACAGGTAGAACATTGCAATATATAATTTTATGTACTATACTTAGATCGGACCGAAGGCGGCATAGTTCTAGGTTTTCTAGATCTAGAATTTCAAGTCTGGTGGCATAAGGTATTCTGCAATGAGTAGAGGAGTGAAGAACTCTTCTTGTGAAATATTTCTGGACTTTCTCAACTGTATTAATATCAAATACGGTAATGCGGGTTCCAGACTCATGAGCTGTATTCAAATATTGGTCTAACAAATGTTTTGTAAGCTCTAATTAGTAGTGTGATATTACCGGAGAAAAAGCTATGCAGGATTAGGTTAATGACTCTTAATGCCTTTTTGGCTATGTAGTTACAGTGGGTTCTAGCACTTAGATCATTAGAGATGAGTACTCAAAGTTGCTTGACAGAGTTTGGATCATGAGTATTCAGGTCTTGAGTATTCAGTTTGTATTTTATTTTCTGATTTTTTTGCCAATATGTAAGACAGAGCATTTATTTGTTGAGATTTGAAGTTGCCATTTGTTTGACCATTCTGATACATAATCAAGGTCTTTTTGAAGGTAGCAGTATTGTCGGTGGTGTTGAATAGCTTTCATCATCAGCGAAAAGAATGCAGTTTTTCTTAATATGATCACAAAGGTTATTTATGTAGAATATGAAGAGAATTGTTCCTAGAACACTGCCTTGGGGAACATCACTGTTGACAGGTACAGAATTTGATAAGACACTCCCAATTTTGACCATTTGTTGTCTGTTTGACAGGAATGCTTCTATCCAGTTATGTAGGTGTCCAGAGATACCATAAGATTTTAGTTTTGGGAGTAGTTTGTCGTGTACCACTGAATCAAAGGCTTTACAGAAGTCTATCTGGATTGCGTCTATTGCTTTGCCCTGATTGAGTTATGTAGTCCATATGTTTTTGCAGTGTAAAAGTTGCAGATTACAGGATAGTTTTTTTCTGAAACCAAATTATTTATTAGAGTAGGTTGTTTGTCTCTAAGTGGAGGATAATGGATTGGTTAATAATTGATTCCATGACTTTATAGGTGACGCAGCATAAAGAGATTGGTCTGTAATTTTAAACTTGGCTGGGATCTCCCTTTCTGAAGATGGGGATGACTGTGGCTAGTGACCATAGGTTTGGCAAGGAGCTGGTCCTGAGAGATTTTTCAAAGTTTATGCTTAGAGTTTCGGCTATGGCAGTGGATAGCTTTTTTAAGAAGTAGGAACATATTCTTTCCAGTCCAATAGATAGAGATGGTTTTAGATTGCGTAGTGCTTTTTCAACATTGTCTTCTATAAAATCGATATGCATTAGATCATTGTAGTTGTCTGTGGTTCAACTAGGAAATACTGGGCATGATTCATTGCTGTTTACAAATACTGAGCCAAAGAATGTGTTAAAGAGGTTGGCTTTAATGGTGTCATCATTGCAGTCTTTACCATTAGGTCCTTTCAGGGATGGCATGGACCTTTTGTCTTTAATGAGAAGGAAGGATTCACTAGAGAAGAGCAGAATGCTGGGAAAGATTGAGGACAATAGAAGGAGATGACAGAGAAAGAGGTAGCTGGATTGGAGTCACTGAAGCAGTAGGCGTGAGCTTAAGTGGACTCCAGAAGATGGTAGATGACAGGAAGTCCTAGAGGAACGTTGTCCATGTGGTCACAATGGGTCAGACACGACTTCACGACTAACAAACAAAAACACATGAAGAAATGTAGAGATACAATCATGGTTCCATTAGGGCTTTCTGTGTACCTTTTCCATCACAGCTTTCTCAAAGCATCCCTTTAAGCTTATATTTATATGCCTATTCAAAACCAAATCTGTAGATGTCTCTCCACAGCAAACAGAATGAACTATCAGAACCCGTGTAGAACTCATAAAGGAATTCTAACCAAACCAGATATATTTTTGTTTACTACTTCAATAGCTTATTATGACCTCCGTTACTGAAACAACAATGAAAACAGTAAATCATAAAATCTCATGCACACCTCAGATAATACAATTAGAAGCCACTTCTCCCATTCTGAATTTACAGGATCTCCTAGCAGAAACAACTTCTACATTTGAAGCATCCTCCCCAAACCACAAGTGTTCTGAGGTGCAAGTTTTGATTATATCATGATGGCTAATATATATTTATTACTACAACATGCAGGAATATAGCACTGAAACTATTTACAGCAACTACACCTCAAGAGAGAAAGAATGTCAAAGATGCAACTGAATATATATCAATATTCACAGCATATTACTCTACTCAGCCATCTCAGGAGGAGGGGGGACCTGGAAGGCCTCTTCCAGTCCTTCATGACAGTTGAGTTCAGACAGCAACAAAGATTCAGTCCAAATGACACATAGCAAGGATCACATAACCAAAGGCAAGGAGATTACCCACTTGCCTCTGCTAGTCGAAAAAGCTTTAAATGTTCAGCTAAGAAACCAAGGGAAATTCTTTTTATCACTTGTGTGAGCTAAGTCTACTTCATTGTCTGTGGGTTTATTCAAAGCAAACTTTGCAATTGTGTTTCTTAAGTAACTTACTAGAAATTAAGGAACATGACCTTGATAGATATGTAGAATCTGTTGCCTAAGCAAAAGAGACTGAAATATTTCTGTGCAGCTTATTCCCTGGTCTGGTCTACCTTGTAGGACAGACAGAACAGAGAAAAATCATATTAAGTTCTCCCCAGAGTCTCCTGGTGTATTTTTCTATTGGATAATTTTGAAAAGATCTATCACATGAGGAAATTAATCTTTCTCCTATCTGTCTGTCTGTCTGTCTATCATTAGTCTATCTATCTATCTATCTATCTATCTATCTATCTATCTATCTATCTATCTATCTATCTATCTATCTATCTATCTATCTATCTATCTATCTATCTACCTACCTACCTACCTACCTACCTACCTACCTACCTACCTATCTATCTATCTATCTATCTATCTATCTATCTATCTATCTATCTATCTATCTATCTATCTATCTATCTATCCATCATCTATGTATCATCTATGCATATATACATACATAAATACATACATATCAGTACATACATACACACAAGAAAGATCAAACTAGGAGTAATACTTGAAAGTATTGACAAGTGATCACCTAAAGCTTTCCTTGGAAACTTTGGCTGTATTATCAGATCTGTATTCCTCTAATGAAATATATTCTGGAAAATGCCAGTGTTTAAAAAATTATAATTGCATGGGCATAGCATAGCACTACTAGTCTATTTGTTTAGTTGATAATTTAAGTAAATCCTTTATCTAACCATATTATTATGTATGCATATAGGAATTTAGCTTTTACTGTGCATGTTTCATCAGAAAGCAGCAATAATAAGCTGCTAAAAAAGTAAAGGGTTGGCTTGGCTGGAGTTCCTTGATAACTTTTGCAGTCACTCTGACACATTTTTTCCTATTTGAACTGACTTACCATGAATCCAATGTTACAGACTTGATCTCTTCTTCATATATATGAGATTATAAGGTTATTTTTGAGAATAGCATGATGGAGAGACATAATAGAAAACCAGAATTATGATTGCACCTGTATATTCCTTCTTCTGTTATCAAGTTTATCTTTTCCCTTTCTGTTCAGCCATATAGTATAATGGCTTACTTCTCAGCCATGCTAATTAATACTTAGGCTTTTACACTAGTTGCATTTAGCCTGGTTGGCATCTTTTTCTGATCACTTAATCTGATATTCATTTAGGGAATCAGGGGGGAATCCATATTTTTCTGTTCTGTTGCAATGCGGTGCAGCACAGATCTGGAGCAGTGCAAGCCAGCCTTGATTCATTTCAACAAGGCACATTGTTCTGTACAGCAATGAGCTCTGCTTTTACTTCCTGTTGCCTCGCAGCCTCTATGAGTCTTCCCCAGCATTGTTGGTACATTCCTTTGGTGGTTGAAGCAAGGCTGCCCTGTTACTTCAAAGGAGCATCTTGTCTCAATACTTGTTGAAGTATGAAACCCCTTCTCAAAGATTGGCACAGTCCTACTCTATGCTCTAGCGCAATGCTTTTTAACATTGGCTGCTTGAAGATGAATGGACTTCGTCTCCCAGAATACCACAATGAGCCATGCTGGCTGTGGAATTCTGGGAGCTGAAATCAAGTGGTCAAAGTTGAAAAACACTGCTCTAGTGCGTAATTTGTGAGAGTAAACAGTACTCCAAAAAGAGAGTATGTTAAGTCTTTCTCCCCTTGACCATTGGTAATAGAACAGCTGTTACAACATTATTTTCAGTGGTGGGATTCAATTTTTTTTACTACCGATTCTGTGGGCATGGCTTGGTGGGTATGGCATGGCTTGGTGGGACTGGCCTGGTGGGTGTAGCAAGGGAAGGATATTGTAAAACCTCCATTTCTACCCCACTCCAAGGGAAGGTTACTGCAAAATCCCCATTCCCTCCCCACCTCACTAATCTGCTTTCCAGCTCTGTTCTCCTGTGTAGGGCAACAAAAGAAGACCCAGCCAATCAGGTGGGACTTGGGAGGCAGAGAATAGATGGGGGCAGGGCCAGTCAGAGATATTTGCCGGTTCTCCAAACTACTCAAAGTTTCCACTATCGGTTCTTCTGAACTGGGCAGAACCTGCTGAATACTCTGGTTATTTTGGTAAGATCAAGAGACTCAATTAATTTTTTTGGCCTTTGTGATTTAATGATATGCGTATTTCAGTTCCCTATATTTAACATGTGTTCTCACTGCTCAGTTCTTGTTTGTTAGGAATTTTTCCAAACATATAAGGCAAAAAACCATTTTGTGCCCTCCATTTCGCATCTACAAACAAAAGAGAGTTTAAAGTGCAGTAAGTTAGATAAATGGCTATAGAAAGAGACACATTCTGATTCAATGATTGTGTTGACTGCTTTTCCAACACCAAAATATGTGTTTTTGTACTCCCCCCCCCCTTTTATGCTACTGTTAAATACGGAATTGGATTCTATTATATTCTTCTATGACAGCTGCACGACTATTAACTCCACTCTGTTTGCAAAATTGTATTCTTTGGTTATTGAAACAGGAGCACAAAGGAATCTCTCTATTTCTGATTTTGTAAAACTATTTTTGCCATAGAGCTATACCAATAAAAGTACTTTCTGATGCATCTATATCTATATACGTAAGCCAGATTTCAAGAATGGAATAATACTATCCAATTTAAGTTTCATTTCCTAGTTTATTGTTCTATTATGAACCAAATGCCTTTGACAACAGCAGATTTCTTAAGTTTAGAAAGAAAAATGCTCCCTGGACTAAATTAAGAGATAAAATCAACTACAGGAATAAGTGCAGTGTCTCTACATTCTATTTGGGCTTCCTATTCTATTTAGTACTGTGTTAATTTCATTCATTTTTACAATGAATGTGAATAGTTAGGATTCTATTGCACATTGGGAGAGCTGACAGTGAGAAATGATGATGGCTTTCCAAAGGTCATCTTGGGAACTGATAGCTGAAATCAGCTTTGAATCAAGTTCCAAGCAACTGTTTAACCAATTCTCTGCAAATTGGAATAGATAATCCAAGACTTATAATCACTCATTTAGTGCTTGTTCAAAGTTACAACGGCGCTGAAAAAGTGACCTATCACCACTTTTCACATTTACAATTGTTGTAGCATCCCCATAGACACGTGACCAAAATTTGGATGCTTGGCAACTGATTCATATTTATGATAGTTGCAATATTCTGGAATCATGAGCCATGGTGGTGCAGTGGTTAGAGTGCAGTACTGCAGGCTACTTCTGCTGACTGCCGGTTACCTGCAATTTGGCAGTTTAAATCTCACCAGGCTCAAGGTTGACTCAGCCTTCCATCCTTCTGAGGTGGGTAAAACAAGGACCCAGTTTGTTGGGGGCAATATGCTGACTCTGTAAACCACTTCGAGAGGGCGGTAAAGCACTGTAAAGTGGTATATAAGTCTAAGTGTTATTGCTATCATGTGAACATTTTTTACAACCTTCTGGCAAACAAACTCAATGAGGAAGCCAGATTCATTTAGCAATTGTGTTATTAACTTAAGAACTGCAGTGAGTCACTTAGCAACTATGGCAAGAAAAGTCATAAAATGGAGCAAAACTCACTTAACAACTGTCTAGCTTAGCAACAGAAGTTCTGTTAGTAGACGGAAAATGGAATTAGATAAAATATTATTAGGAATAGGTGAGAAATTGATTTTAAAAATTTATAAAATATTATTGGAATGTAAATTGGAAGAGGAAAAGGTGAAAGAAACGATGTTCGCCTGGATGAAAGATTTTGGATATGGTATAAATTTGGAAGATTGGCAAATTTTATGGGATAGGAATAGGAAAATTACCTTGGGGGCATCATATAAAGAAAATGTTTTACCGATGGCATGTCCCACCATCAAAATTAGCAAAAATGTACCCGAAATTATCCCCTAAATGCTGGAAATGAAACAAAGAAATCGGAATATACCACCTGGTGTGGTGGAAATGTGAAAAAGCCCAAATATATTGGCTGAAAATTAGAAACTGGTTAGAAGAGATATGTAAAATTAAAATAGAGTTCAGACCTGAATCTTTTTATTGGGAATCAATGTGAGGAAATATAATAAAGAGATAATATACCTAATAGTTCATGTCAATACTGCCGCGAGACTATTTCTTGCCCAGAGATGAAAAGGAAACCATATGCCAGATGAAATAGAAATAATTAGAAAAAATTGGTCGCGCCAATTTGGATAGAGTAACTCAAGAACTAAAAGATAAGACTAAATCTGATTATTACAAAATTTGGAAGAAGTTTTACCCCTGGTTTAAAGAAAAAAAGAGAGAAAGGATTAATTGTATTAATGATGATTAATATTTATGTACATATATAAATTTGTATTTTTTGTTATGTATGCACCATGTTCAATGTTTTAAAATGTTTTTTATTTTTGTTATATAGCAGTATAGCCCCCATAATTCTCAGCGAACATGGCCAAACTCCATTATTTTGATCTAATTGATAGATCCTCTGTCTATTTCAGTTTTTCTTTAAAAAATAGCATGTTATAGGTAAATCACAAATACAGGATTTAATTATGGAAGATTATGATGACAACTTCGTTAGGGCAGCTGCTTTCACAGTTTCCTTTGGCTGTTGTGATGAACTGGCAACTGAAATGAAATCTGATGAGTGGTTCTACAGGTGGCTATTCCAGAGCATTACCAGTCAAAATACTTTCTGCAGCCATTCTGCCATTCTGTCCTTTAATGGATGTTTTATTGTGGAAAATGGAAAACATAGAAGTAACATAAGAGGATTTCATAAGGAGAACTGTTTATTTGGATTCCAATTATTTTCATAAATAAGACAGGTCATTTTTCAAGATGAATACCTATTTAAAATGAATAGCATAGAGCATGGTTTTGAGCAGGGACCTTCAGAATTCTAATTTAACTTTTGAACCAGTAGTATGGAAATACTTCAATATGCCAGTAATGTAATTAGCAGATTTTAATTTTTCCTTTTCTGAGATAGAAATGTTTGATCAACACTTGTTCAATCTAGTTGCTGTTATTATTTCTCTTATTCTTACTATTCTATGAACTTACTATTCTATGAACACCGATGTTTTATCTGTGCTGTGTTGTTGATGATACACATTCAGTTTAACATTTTAAATTCCCAGGTATTGCCGTGAAATTGAAATTCAAAAAGGTAAATGACAATGTAGTTATTTAAAATTTAGGTTATTTTTGCGTATGAAACCTTAAATTGTTTTGCCATTTCCATTCAGATAGGAAATGCACCTAGAGCAGAGTTTTCATTCTGTCACTGCGAGATGTCCTTTGGGCCATGCAGTCTTAGCATGTGTGATTATAGAATTAATATTTTCAGTTTGATCTTGCTAAAGATCTCTAGATTCTTATAAAAGTGCCTGTGTAAATACCAAGGTACACTTATCATCAATCACTGTTGCTATTCCTTCAAATCAATTTTTCCTCAGTCTCATGTATAAGTAGGATGTGGGAAGGGCTAACAAGAACAAAAACACTCTATAAGTAGTCCTTGATTTACAACAGTTCATTTAGTGACTGTTCAAAGTTACAACGCCACTGAAAAAAGTGGCTTAAGACCATTTTTATGCTTAAAATCTTTGCAGCATCCCCATGGTCATGGGATCAAAATTCAGGCACTTGGCAACTGACCCATATTTATGATGGTTGCAGAGTCCCTGGGTAATGTGATCATTTTTTTGTAATCTTGTGGTAAGCAAAGTAAAGGAGGAAGCTTACTAACTTAGTAACTGCTGTTGTTAACAAATGTCTTACTTAGCCACAGAAATTTTGGGCTCAATTGTGGTCATCAGTTAAGGACTATCTATAGAATGGAACACCTTCTCCTCAGATTATTCACATTAATTCTGAGCTTAGATTTCTGTAGAAAATCCTTACAGATTGAATTCTGTCTTTTTCTTTAGCAATAGCAATAGTACTTAGACTTAACTACGGCTTCACAGCCCTCGCTAAGCATTTTACAGAGTCAGCATATTGTCCCCAACAATCCAAGTCCTCATTTTACTAACCTTGGAAGTATGGAAGGCTGAGTCAAACTTGAGCCAGTGAGAATTGAACTGCCAAACTTCAGGCAGCTGGCAGTCAGCAGAAGTAGTCTCTAAAAACTACATTCTAACCACTGTGCCACCATGGCTCATAGAACATTAGTAGATTGTAGGAGTGACATCAGTATTATATATCTTGAAGTGCTACATTTAATAAAATATATTCTGATTATTCTAATTATCATGCTAGTTAAGAAATGGCTGGAAGACATGATAATTATGTCCACATGCAGTAGGTTAAATTATACTCAAAGCAGACCTTTCAATGGTTCTTCTTCAAAATAATAAAAGATTGTACAATCATTTGTCTGAAATAGCCTAGGGGCTCCTGCTTAAGCAGGAGGTTGGAATAGAAGACTTCCAAGGTCCCTTCCAATTCTGTTATTCTGTTAAAATGAAATGGGATATGGAGCAAGCTGCTGAAAAAATCCATCCTGGGCATTGTCCTATTGAAAATAGTTTATTAGTGATTTAGATCAATAAGTTAGTCCGTCTTCATTTATAGCAGGGGTCGCCAACCTTTTGGACCTCAGGGACTACCAAACTCATAATTTTAGATCCCAGGGACCACTAACTGGTTCTGTGGGTGTGGCCTAATTTGTGGGTGTGGCTTGGTGGTCATGTGACTGGCTGGACATGACTTGTATGTAAATATTATAAATATTTATATAAATATTGAATTTTTTATAAAAAAAGAGCAACTTTTACCCAAAATTAGGCAAAGCAGGCAGGCAGATTGAGTTGCTCACAGAATCATAGATTCATTCAGAAATCTATCTATCTGCCATTGGCTAGTTCAGTCTGTCACATAAAATTTGCTTGCAAGCAAACTCACAAAATTAACTTACACCATGCATGTAAATATTGAATTTTTTATTTAAAAAAAGAGCAACTTTTACCCAAAATCAGACAAAGCAGGCAGATTGAGTTGCTCACAGAATCATTCAGTGATCTATCTATCTGCCATCGACTAGCTCAGTCTCTCAAATTTGCTTGCTGTGAGTCTGCACTTAATTTGCTTGCAAGCAAACCTTCAGTCCTAAGGGAGGTTCGGCTGTATTTAAAAGCAGAACCGAAGTTCTAAAGACTAGCTAGAAAGCAAGAAATCCAACCATTTCCTGTTTCCTAGCTAATCTAAATCTTCCAGCGCAGCAGAACAGATGATGGTTGGAAAAAGAAAAAATAGAAATTTAGTAGGCAAATTTACCGGGTAAGGAGTGAGTGGGCAGGAAGGGTTCCCGCAGGCCATGTGGGTGGCCGCAGCCTTGTGTTTCTGTGCAGCCTGGATTAATTGTTTTGGGAGGGGGTGCTCTGGAGGTGAGATTTCTCTGCGGCCCACCAAAATTTTCTCACGGCCCACCAGTAGGCCACGGCCCACCGCTTGGCGACCGCTGGTTTATAGCATACATGACATAGGCATAATAGCAATAGCACTTAGACTGATATGCCGCTTCACAATGCTTTTACAGCCCTCTCTAAGCAGTTTACAGAGTCAGCCTCTTGACCCCAACAATCTGGGTCCTGATTTTATTGACCTGGGAAGGATAGAAGGCTGAGTCAACCTTGAGCCTGGTGAGATTCGATCTGCCCAATTGCAGGTAACTGGCAGTCAGCAGAAGTAGTCTGCAGTACTGCATTCTAACTACTGTGCCACCGCAGCTCTTACTATACTATAATAAGTATAGTGTTAATTGAATTATCTCGCTTTGTGCCTCTCCTTCCCACCAAATGTTATCAGTTGGCAAGAAAAACATCCATCAATCATTCTTCACAAATGTGGGACAAGGCTAAGAAGGAGGGAATTTTCTGAGATAGTTGTTAAAACATGCTCTGGTTTTGTGCAAGATGTATTCAAAGTGAGCCCAACTATTAACTGATAGCTGAGCTCCTTTTGAACATGAATGTAAAACTAATCCAGAATATGTTATGTCTGAGTTCAAAAGCTGTCCAAACTAGCGCTGACAGATGCAGAGAAAGTTATGCCCTGAAGCAAGAGAGAGATAGAGAGAGAAATGACTCCTTCCTGTTTCACTGTGTTGACCATCTCCCTCTGTCATCGTTGGCCATCTGAGCGTGACACCAATGGTTGATGAAGCATATCAGTTTGCACCACAGCAAAATTGCTGCAATTTGTTGCCTGCTTAAAGGGGAAAGCACTAGCCGGTTAAGGGTGAGTTTAAGCTGCCTCAGATATGGGTTGGAAGCAGATAAAAGCAACTATTTGAGGACCTGGGTGAAAAAGAGGATACTGGGCCATGTTTGTGTTGTGCATCAGTGCAAGCGGTCAATAGCTGTGGAGGCCTGCATGCATCATCATTCCTGCAATATCTAAAAGAGTGCAACCCAAAAGGCAGTCAAGTGCAGTTCTCTTTCATCCCAGGGTGTAGGTTGCAGAATAATTGGTTTAAGTTACAGAAAGGCAGGTTCTGATTGAATGTTTTAAAAAAATCATTCCTAACAGTAAAAGCAGTTGCACAAATGGAACCAATTATCCTAGAGAAGCAGTGGGCTTCCCTTGGCTGAATGCTTTGAAACAGAGGCTAAGCAGCCAACTGTCGGGATGTTTGCATTTGTACTCCTGCCCTGAGCAGGGGAGGTGAACTCCAGGCCCTTTTGAACTCTAGGACTCGATGATCCAAAGCAAGTAGCTCCTGTCATTTCAGAAGTATCACCGAAAATCCCAACACGTTCTTTTGCCTTAGGTTGTTTGCTCCACACGCATACAGAGGGAGAAGGCAAGAGAGACGAAGAAAAAGACAGACAGTTGTTGCAAACTCAGTGTGATATAGAACAGGGAGGAATGTCCCTGGTGTAAGATAAATGGTATTGCTGGCCTCAGGACTAATTATCCTCAGAGACATCACTGACTGAACAGCTACATGGGCCAGAAAATAAAACGGTATCTTCTGGCTAGAGAGAAAATGTTCCTAACAACATTCCTACTATAGATGATTAGATGATTATCAGGCTTTCTCTTGTAGTGCCACATTTGTTTGCAGTGTCTCTACAGGCAACATTCATTTTGTCTTTCACAAAACCTTTTGTTTTCTTTCTTGTGTGGATGCTGTGTGTCTACATTTCAAGAGGGTTTTTTCCCCCAAAGGCCTAAAAATATGTTGTTGTTTTTTTAAAAAAACCTACCATTAGACTAAATGGTATAAATGATCAAGCTTTAATGAATTAGACGAAACACATTTTCAACCAGTACCAACCACAGCAGCTTAAACAATCTATCCAGGAACGCATACTGAAATATTAATTAATTTATTATTTATTACATTTATGTGCCACCCATTTCTCTGGTAAGGCAACTCTGGGAGATAAAGAGATATGTAGAAAAACAGTTAAAAATTAAAACTGCAAAAAACCTGGAACCAAGAGGTAAATGGGATAGGGATGAGATTTTCTTACCCCATCAACCACCAGTGTGGGTGCTCCCCTTGGGGCATCAAGGCAATCAGGAAACAGTATTCACGTCCAGTAGTAGAGTGTTCCACAGAATTGGGGACACAGTGGAAAAGGCTTTATCCTTGACTTCACTTGCCAGATTTCCTTAGCAGATGGGGTCCATAGCAGGCCCCTTCCTTTGGGTGAGTGGGATGGGCTAGTCTCATTGAGATTACTATCTCAGATACCCTGGACCTATACCATATAAGGTCTTAAAGTTAATAACCAACACCTTGAATTGGACTTGGAAGCAAACTGGTAACCAATGCAGCTCATGCAACAGAGGTGTTATATGTGCCAGCTCTAGAGGCCTCCAGAACTGCATGCTACTGTGTCTATACCAAACTGCAGCTTCCAGATAGTCTTTGAGGGTAGCCAATGTACAGAATGTTGCAGTAATCCAACCAAGAAATTACTAGGGCATGAATGACCGTGTGCAGTGCCTTACAATCCAGGTAAGGCAGAACTGCTGGCATACAGTACAAATTTGCGTAAGAGGCATAGTGGCTTAGTAGCTTCATGGAATGGTCTTTGATCTGGTGGTTTGAGTCTTAGCACTGCATGGCAAGATGAGCTCTCATGGCTTGACTCAGCTTCTGCCTTCCTAGCATTTTGAAAGCATGTTATATGCGAGTAGATAAATAGGTAACACTTCAATGGGAAGTGAGTCAGTGCTCTGTGCAGATAGACAGAACCCTGTTGGTGTTGGACCTTCCCAGTTGTGATGCCTGTTTGTGAGGCAACTTCAGTGGAAGAAGAAGGCCCCAGATGATGCTACAGGAATCCATTTATCTTTCTTTCTGGTGCGGAATTAGCTCACTTCTATGGTGCACCTTGGAAAGCAGGCAAGCAGGCAAGGTGAACAGGTCTGCAGTCTTAGGTAGTCAAATTACTATTTTGTATTAGCACTGTAGTTTCCTGGTTAATGTAATACTGCCATATGCTAAATAAATAAATAATTTTTTTAAAAATATGGAAATGCCCTCCTAACCACAACTACTACCTGCTCTTCAAGCGGAAGTCACAAATCCAGAAGAACCCCAGATTCCACACTGGATCTTTCTGGAATAGTGCAATCCCATCCAGAACTCAAGATAATAAGCAACCAGATCCCGAGGTTCCTTGTATTCCTTGCCACTTTGTCTTGCCTAGGTTTGGCTGAAGCTTGTTGTTCCCCTATCCAGCCCCTTACAGCCTCCAGGACACTGAGAAAAGCCAGCCACAGCATTGCTTAAATCATGAGGGATGGAGATATAAAGCTGTGTATCATCAGCATAATGATGATATACCATTCCATGGAGTTGGATGATCTCACCCTTTCATATAGGTGTTAAAAAGGAGTGGAATTGTATCACACTCAAATACTTTACCCAAGAAATGGAAACTTGCTTATTTTTGGTGAGATTTTTTGAATATTTTACTGCCATAAATATTATGTGCAAACCGCATGCATAACCCTGCATTTATTTTGCTGTAATTATAGACTATTTTTACATGGGACCATATGTTGCAACCCTTGAGGTTGCAATCATTTATATAAAAAAGTAGTCTTTGGCTAAGGCAGTAGGTTTCAAACATGGTAACATTAGGATCCGTCAATTTCCACATAGGACAAAGACAATATTCCAATTATGCAGCCTTTAAAACGATTTAGGAAGCCGTTATTATACCATGACTAGGAGGAAGTGAGAATAAAATAACTTTAAGATCCATGGACTTCAACAGCATGGCTGAAGAATTCTGGGAATTGAAACCAGGTCCTAAAGTTACCAAGTGTGAAAAACACTGAGCCAAGGCTTCATCTCATCTCCCCCCAATCATGACACAATGATGGCTTGCTAACCATTGTTAAAGGCTGCACACTTAGAATACTGTCTTTCTCTCACCCACAGCTTACATTTCTCCTTCACCAGTTTAAAGTAGTATTTTCCTCTTCCCCCAGCACAAGTCTTGCCATGTCATGTTCCACACTGCCTCATGGATACCGATGCTGATTACGTAACCAGACCCCTAAGGCACAGCCAAGCTCAGCACTAGGGCAAAGTAGTTTAGGCTGGCATACTCAGGCACTGAAGTGATACAACCTCACAATGTAGGCATACAATCAAGGCAATTCCCCCTCCGTGCCCCTCCCCTGTCTTTCTTCCTTTTTGGAAAAACAAAATAACACAACTATGCAAAAAAGATATGCTTCTGCTATAAATCAGCTCATGTTTTATTAATGTTTGTGTTCCTCAAAGTTGCTTCAAATTTCATTAAACGGACTCCTGTGAACTACAAAATTTTAACTAGTGGCAGAATGTGCTTGCATAACCGTGGGCAACAGCGACATACTTGCTGCGTGCAGTTCAAGCCATGCTGTGTGCTCCCTTTCCCTTCTCCAGGCAATGCAGCAGAGAAGCCTTGAAGAGCAATAATCTGCTAACAGACAAAGAATTTGGAAGTTTCAGGTTTCCTCCTTAGGAAATATGCAGGTGGCATTCATAAATTAGAATTAAACAAGGCCTTTGTACCATATGTCACCATCAAAAAGTTGTGAATTTTCTGTTGTTTTTTTTGTCACACTCCAATAGGAGTTGGTAGGAGGGAACAAATAGAATCAGATGCAGTTAAGTTCATTCTGGCTAGCAGAATTGCACAAGCAGCAATAGCACTTAGACTTATATATCGCTTCACAGTGCTTTACAGCTCTCTCTAAGTGCTTTACAGTGTCAGCATATTGCCCCCAACAATATGGGTCCTCATTTTACTAACCTTGGAAGGCTGAATTAACCTTGAGCCTGGTGAGATTTGAACTACCAAAAGTACCAGAAGTAGCCTGCAGTATTGCATTCTAACCACTGTGCCACAATGGCTCATATACTCTGCACAACTATTTTTTTTGACAATGAAATTATCAAAAACATCTTGAGATATTTTTGTCTATTGGGATGGAAAGTAATTAATCAATTCCTATTAACTAAAGTGACCAATAAGAGATGCCTTTACTTTCGTCCTAGGGAGCATAAAATGCATGCCACTTATATTTTATATCTTATATGCTGTTATGAATTTCTCAACTTATATGACTACAACTCCCTGTTTTGAAATCTTCTTTCAAAGGAATGGTGAAAAGGATATTTTTAAAAAACTAGTTTTCATATCTGCTGTGGTGCTTTTATAAGGAGAACTAAGAAGCATCTAATGCCTACTTTCATTTGATTATGCCAAATTTCTTTAGATCTAGTATTTCAGGCATTTTATATAACTTTTACTCTTTTAAGGTTATTTTCTCAATGAATATGTTCTTCAGTGGCAGTGTAATCCTATGCACACTGATCTGGGAGTAAGTGGAATTTACTTCTGAATGAAGATGTATAGGTTTATGTCATAAGGCTATAAAGCTAAATCTATGCATACCATTTGGCATATGCATAAAAAGTCCTATTGCAATGTTGCATCTGAATTCAAAAGAACTTCCTATTGGGTAGGTATGTATAAGATGGCAGGATTATGCCTAACTTGTTTCAGAAATTCATATACATTCTAAATAGATACTTCCTTATTCTATTTTTCTTCTTTTTAATTTGCAGGTCCAAAGGAAGATTGCTATATCAATAAAAAGGAATGATTGGATACATTTAGATGATAATTTCAAAGTTGGAAAATGCACACCTAGTAGAACAGGACCTCTATAATCTATGAATTTCTTAAACCCCATTCTTTCCTCCCCCTTCCACCTTTTCTGTAGGCATCCAACAAAGTAGGATCAAGTGGCCCAGGTTCACAGAGGAAAAAGTAGATGGAATGGACACTCTTTGCCTCTCTGCTGTAGTGGGTCGGGTGGATATGACCAGCAAGAGACTGTTCCTGGTCCCAAGCCATGAAGGACTTTAAAGATGACAACCAGAAACTTGAATTGCACCCAGAAACAAATCAGGAACCAATGCAGCTCCTGCAACAGAGTGACATTGCATTTTGGACCAACTAGAACTTCTGGATGCTTTTCAAGTGTGGTCCCATGTAGACTGTGTCTAGCGCATGAGTGACTGTGAGTGAGCATAGTTGGTCCAGGAAATTGGTGCATAACTTGCAGTTGCGCAAAGGCCCTCCTGGCCACGATTACCACCTGCTCTTTGAGCAGGAGTCACGAGTCCAGAGATTCCCCAGATTATGCACAGGGTCTATTTGGCGCAGTACTACCCCATCCAAGACCAAAGGTGGCAATTCTCCATGGACCAAAGAACCCCAAACTCAGAGCCACTCGGTCTTGCCAGGGTTCAGTTTCAACCCATTGCTCCCCATCCAGCCCCTAACACCCTCCCAATCCTGCGAGAAGGAGTTCATGGCATTGCTTAACTCACCACAGGATGAGATATACAGCTGACTATCATCAGCATATTGATATCTCAGTCCATGGTAACGAATGATCTCACCCAATGCTTCATATAGATGTTAAATTCAATTAATTAATTAAAGGAAAATTAAAAGGAAAATGGAAATGAAATGAACTTTAGTTCATGATGAACTGAAAAAAAAAAAATTTTTTCCGATCCTACCTGCTATTTCTAAATGTATGACTCCCAATGTTCTTCTCAGACTCCAGTTCTTAATATTGTAACCTGCTTACAAGCAGAGTCACATGGCTGAAAAAAAGGGATAAATAGATGGCAACAATTTGGAGTGATCGATTGAATCCAGGGAAGGACACAAATGGGGTGTTGTAAAAGGTTTTGTTTTATTTATGTTTCCCAATGTATTAGAACAGAGCACGGAAAGCATCCCATTAATTAAAATTGAGCATATTAAATTGGGAGGTGTAGCAGAAAATAAACTAATCACTTAGTCATTTATTGGGTATCCAGAGTGCCTATAATTTACTATATACCAATTAAATGTAAAATAAATCCTGACTCATAGGTAATGTTTTTTTCTGGCTTGATATCAAGGCAGAGGTTTCTGTTTCTAAATTCTGTTCCTCGCTTTCACACTTGTGTTGCAAAATTATACACACATAGACAACAGGTGGCATTTGCTTCATTTACATTTTTTCACCTCCCCCTCCTTGCCCTTCCCGAGTATGCTTGTGTATCAAATGCCACACCTTCCTTCATTCCAAGGCTATAGAATAAGCCATAAACTGACAATTTCTCCATTTTGGCCGATTTTAAATTAAGTCTGCCTAGGGCAGAGAGAATAAACCAAGAGAAATATATTTCTGCTCTACTAAAGCAATGCAGCATATTATATTTTCTAGTCAGCAAAGGAACAGTAGAATTGGTATACCTCTGCACTCAAAAAGTCTTCGGACATCTGAGATGTCCCATGATTTTTTTAAAAAAAGGATTATTATTGGGCAGAGAAATTCTCTTGCAAGTATTCCTGCCAGTTCTCATTTAATTTCTAGAAGGAGAATATGCTTTGAGAAATTACTGTGTTCTTGATTTTATTAAGTTACAGGAAGACATGCATGTGTGCATGTGTGATTGCTTTGTCTTTCATTGTGCAATCATTTTACTGGAGTCTTTTAGCCTCCTTCCTCCTTTTGGGGCCTGCTTCCCTTAACTATAGTTGCTCAATCTCTGCCTCTTTAAGACATATGGGCTTCAACTCCCAGAATTACCTAGGCATTGCCTGGGGAATTCTGGGAGTTGAAGTCCACATATCTTAAAAATGAGAAGGTTGAGAAACACTGCCTTAATTCCTAAAAGAACTTTCTCCCACTAGATGGTTTAAATAGAGGTGTTACTGTTATTACCAAAAGGATATAATGCCCTTAAGAAATTGCTGGATAATTTCTCCTTGTCCTGGAATAGCCATCCACCAGTGTTTGGTCCATAGGAGTCCCTGTGGATTTTACTCCACTAGCCATTACCAAATGTAGGGAGTGGAGCTCAACTCCATTTTGAGGCTGTTGAGCCAATGCTGTCTGAAGAGGCATCTGCAATCATGTGGCAAGCATGACATCACAGAGCACTGTTACCTTTCCATCAAAGTAGTACCTATTTAACTACTCGCATTTGCATGCTTTCAAACAGCTAGGTTGGCAGGAGCTAGGCCAAAAACAGCATCCCATTATGCAGTGCTCAGGTCTCAAACCCAGGCTGTTGGCTTTCTAGCCGATAAGCCCCGTGTCTTAACTGCTGAAACACTGCGCCACCCTGTTTCTGTCCATATATTTGCTAAATAATTTTGAAAAAACACAGTGGCCAATTCCAGTTGGAAAAATGGAATGAAATCATAGTGTTTTTTTGTTTTTTTACTATACTTTGAAAAACAGAAGGAATTATATTTATTGGATTCTGGAACCTGCTCACAGTAGAGCACTGGACTAGCCTGTCTTTCTCTTGTTCTGTCTGTTAAGTTACTTGGGAAAAGATTCTTTATTTATTAAATAGCTGCTGCTAGAGCAATAAAGATGAATTCATAATTTAAGATAAAGGCTTGATAAAGGTTCTTTTCTAAACCGTCTCCCACATGCTCATAATAGAATACTCTGAATTCCATGATACTCATACAATAGTAAATGGGCTCATTCAAATGTGAATTTGCTTGGATACAGTCTCTTTACAAAAAATGGCCATTGGGTAATAAAATATCATTTTGAAAAGCACTGTAAATCCTCTGCAGTTCCCACATTTTACCCCATCTTAACCTCAAGACTCACTTTGCCTAACAAAGTTAATCTTGCATTTCTTTTGTTCTATTTTGAGAAGGAGTCTCATAAAAGGAGCTTGCCTAGTTAATCTCACCAGTCTAGTGAATTAGATTTCAAAGACTCAATTATGGAGGAATTATCTATGAATAGAGGCAGGAATGGGCTTCATTAAGTTAAGCCTGTAAATTAATATATACCCATTCCAAGGTCAGCTGTGGAGACCCTGTTCCTAACACAATACATAGATTAGAAACCCTACATAGATTAAAATCCTTTTCACATTGACAGAACAATGTGCAATCTCTGAATGAAGTCTTATGCCCTCTTTTGAGCCAAGTCACATCAATATTAATCTGAACTGGCTCTTCAGTTGTGAACGGAATCAAAGGGAGTAACAAATGAGTAAGATTGTAACTCAAGGTCAACATAGGCTTAGAAATAATGTCACCAATAAAGGTTCAACATACAGGCTCCAGGAGAAATACAGGAAAAACCAGGATAAATGTGTGACTATTCCATTAAATAAGTTAGTGAAAAGGAAAACTTTTCAAACTGGGTTGTCAGAGCCTTATGGAAGGTTTATTAGAAATTCTCCACAGACTGACCATTCATTGACCATTCACTGGATGTTATCCATTCCCACTTATCTTCCTAGGAGATTGATCAACCTCTTTCAAAATCAGGTCAGGTGTTCCTTTGAGGAACCAAAAATCCCTAAGCAGCCTCTGAGTCTTCAGGGCAATTTCTTCAAAACTGGTTTATTTTTCTGGTACTAAAATCAGTTTCTCATGATGTAGCTTAAGGTACATTTTTCCCTCTGAAGAAAGACTTAAGGATATTAACTCTTGCTCATAAACACATTCAGGAGATCTTTTGCACCTAGTGGGAAGGATTTGATTTCTATATACCAATTATGTGAGGTCCCAATATAAGGTATTGTATTGTGTGTAACATATAATGGGGATGGTTATCTGGGTAATGCTGATACTTTATAAAGGTAGTCCTTGATTTACAACCACAATTGAGCCCAAAGTTTATGTTGCTAAGTGGTACACTTGTTAAGTGAATTTTGCCACATGTTATGACATTTCTTGCCATAGTTGTTACACGAATCACAGCATTTGTTAAGTTAGTAACACAATTGTGAAGGTGAATCTGGCTTCCCCATTGACTTTGCTTGTCAGAAGATTGCACAAGGGGATCACATTACCCTGGAACACCACAGCCATCATAAATATGAGTCAATTGCTAAGCATCTGGATTTTGACCATGTGACCTTGGGATGGAGCAGAGATGGGATCCGACTGGTATAACTACTGGTTCTGTCTATTAGCGTCACGCACACATGCCCGAGTCACGTGAGGGCAATTTACAACCTGCTGAACTGCCCGGACACCTGAGCAGCACTGCGTGCAAGTGCACAGCAGTTGAAAAAGCCCTTTCCCCCTGCTTTTTCAACTGCAGCTGTGTCACGCAAAGCAACTGCATTTGAAAAAGCAGGAAATAAAGATCAGGTAAGAGCCCGGCTGGGCGGACGGGCCACAACAGCAGCAGGCATAGAACTGGTTCTATGTCTGCTGCTCTTTGGAGCAACCAGTTCTACAGAGGTGGACAGAACTGGTAGAAACCCACCCCTGGGATAGAGGGAATGCAATAGGGGTAAGTGTGAAAAACAGTCAAAAGTCATTTTTTATTCAGTGCCATTGTAACTTTCAACAGTCACTAAATGAACAGCTGTAAGTTAAGAACTTATTGTATCAGAAAATAATTATTGAGTACTTCATAAATCAACTTTCCTTCTTTCCCCCTTTTTTTGCAAGTAGAACAACAAGAGTACTTGTAATAACACAGACATTCTTTCAGCCTTCCTGGATACTTCCAAAACAAAATGCTTTGCCCTTCATAGCCTCCTTCTCTGTTGAGGTCAGTGAAAACGCTTTGTGTCTCCACTAACTGCTGAATGAATTACATTGTCTAATGCCCTTCATGGTTCTTGGATTCAAGTCTATTATGGCAAAATTAGATGCATTATAATTATTAAATGCTGGTTAAAGGTAGTATTTATTGCTCATTTTATGGACAAGCTTCTGGATGACATATAATTTCATAAGTGAAAAGTTCCAGCTAATTGCAGGACACTACTTTTAAACCTTATGCCAATAACTTCTGGAAAGATTTTATGCAAGGCCGGATGTTTGGGAGGAAAACATCCCCTCCCCCACTTTTTTAAAAAAGAAACTAAATGGAAAATTCATCTGTTTGTTGGCTTGAATTTGCTAATAGACATTCCAGTGCTGTCTAGAAGGGTGAGGCTGTTGGTTCCTTGAAGTCTATATTTCTGTAAATAAGACGCGAAGCTAGAATAAAGGATTTCTGGACAGTTCCTTTATTACTGTTTTGGAGAAACTTACATTGTGGGAAAGGTTTACAAAGAACAGAAATTTGCCTGAAGTTAGCTTCGGGCATAATGGTGTGGCAGCTCTAACTGTTTCAGCTAACAGAAAGAGGAAGAAAAAGATATTAGGCAAAGTGATTATGAAACACACTGAAAACATCAGACAAAATATTTTTCCCATCTATAGATGTGTGTTGGTCTGTGACTCCCATCATCCCAAATCAGCACAGTTGTTGTGGTATACAATACATGACACAGTAAAGCTGATATAACCATTAAAAAGAAGGGCTCTGGACATGGTGGCAATCTTGGCCAGAGTTCAGATATAATTATTCTTCTGTGAGATAAGAAGAAGGGGACATTTGGTTAAGGTGGAATATGTTACAATCTCATTAACTTCTCTACAGGTTTGACTAGTATCGTAATTGACATAAACCATATAGTTTTATTGTTAAAATACACATGTAATTTCTTTTATTTTTGGATCCTCCATAAACCATGATGCTTATTTTATGGCAAAGATAAACAGGTAGTCCTTGACTTAAAATAGTTCATTTAGTGACTGTTTGAAGTTACCATGGCATTGACTTATAACTGTTTTTCACATTACGGCCATTGCATGGTCATGTGATTAAAATTTGCATGCTTGACAACTGCCATGTGTTATGATTGCAGTGTCACAGATTCATGTGATCTCCTTTTGTGACCTTCTGACAAGCAAAGTCAATGGGGAAGCCAGATTCAATTAACAACTGTAATTACTAACTTTACAACTGCAGTGATTCACTTAATGGTGGCAGGAAATGGGGCAGAGTCTCATTTCACTCACTTAGCAATAGAAATATTTAGGCTCAATTGTATGTTGAGGATTACCTGTATATTTTAACCATAGTTACTTGTTAGTTTGATTGTAACTGGCCCAGGTCCTCACTGGGGAATTGTTATAAATAAAATGTTTGTAATTTGTTTATTGCAAGAAATTTTTACATTAAGGACTTCTTATTGAGAGTTGCATTTAGGTGAGAAAGAAATCAGTCTTATGCCCATTAACAAAAATGTAAACCTTGTTTAACCTGGTTTTAGAAGTTACGTTGTAATTCTGGCATGTGTTTCAAAGAACTACATTTGATGGGATTTATGTATTTATTAAGAAAGGAAATAATGTTAAATATTTTGCAATATTGTCATTATTTGTTCTGTTCTCTTTCAGCAGCTGCTTCTTAGTGCTATTGTACTATTTTGGAATCAATATATATCTAAACATGCCACTAAAATTAAGCATTAAAGAAGCACCCAAGTCTCCTATTAAAAATTATGTCAGCAAACAAATCAATTTGAAAATCTATCTTAAATAAAAATGAATGTGCTGCCTGGTAGAACAAAAGCAAGTACAGAGGCCTCTTATTGAACAGACACTGAATGGCCATATTTGACAGGGATTTCCAAATCATGGGAGCAAACTCTGAGGAATCATAAGTTTCATTAGATGTCCTTTTGATAGTACTTGTAGCTAAAGAAGGCCTTTCTCCAAGGATCTTAACATTCATATCAGTGGTAGGATTTAAACTTTTTTACTACCAGTTCTGTGGGCATAGCTTGGTGGGCGCAGCAGGGGAAGGATACTGTAAAATCTCCATTCCCACCCAATTCCAGGGGAAGATTACTGTAAAATTCCATTCCCTCCTGATCCCACTAAACTGCTTTCCAGCTCTGTTCTCCTGTGCAGGGCAACAAAAGAAGACCCAGCCGATCAGCTGGGACTCGGAAGGCAGAGAATGGTTGGGGGTGGGGCCAGTCAGAGATGGTATTTACCGGTTCTCCAAACTACTCAACATTTCCACTACTGGTTCTCCAGAACTGGTCAGAACCTGCTGAATACCACCTCTGATTCACATGGAAGATTATGGTCTTTCAAAAAACTCACCATATAGGGCATTAGAGATCATAACTAGAGTTCTGAATCTGCCCAGGAATAGTTCATGTTCATTTGACAAATACATTCTATAATAAAGATATTATAACAAAGATGTCACATGCTTCTTATACTTAAATAATATAGGTTAATATGTTAATAATCTAGCTGAAGGGTTGTTGTTTTTTTTGACATTTTTGGAACTCTTTTCAAAGTTAATCCCACAAAGTACGTATTACAGGAATCCAAAAGGATTTAGCTAGCATATCTATCACTATGGCTACATTTGACATTGCAGGAACTAGCCTATATTGTGAATTCACATGGCTAGCCAGTGCCAAAACCCAGGTTTTCAATCCAAAGTTGTAAACATGAATTTTCAGTATGGAGAACCTAATCCCATCTAAGATAAATAGAATCCCTATTCCATAAACTATCTTTAACCAGAAGCATTTTTTTTGTCTGCATTAAGATTCAATTTGTCCACTCCCATCTGGTCAATTTTCAAGTGTGAACACTGATTTAGGGTTTGAAGATCTGTCTCGGATTTAGATGAAAAAAAAAAATCAAGATGCAATTGTTTTATATCTTACCTATAAATCTTCAACATTATAGAGTGATACAAATCGCAGGCAGATATGGCACTTGAAAAGAAAATTCCAGAGTTTTCAGCTCTGTGAATTAAACCCTCCTGGCACAGGAATTGATCCATTAACCATAGCAGCTTCAATTTTACATCAATCAATGCAGAAAGCAGTATTGTGAGGGTAGAAAAAGCATTGCCTCATTGTTATCAGTCCTGATGGCAGCTTTAGAAGACTACTGTTCCCCAGGGTGCAATGAAGCAGTGGAGCAACACATATATAAATCTAAATTCTTTACAGGGGATTCAGTGCTATGCAAACTAGCTCACATGTATGAGCTGGCTGCTTGTTTTCTCAACTCCATTTTCTGTATACTCCATGGTTGTTTAGACTAGAGAAACTTCATCAGCCTTTTGTAGCATTTTAAAACTATGAAGACTTTATGAGGAGGGGATTTAGGATTGAAATGGCAAAAGCATGCCACTTCTGCAACCATTACCTGTGCTAAACAGGGCCCGTCACTGAAAAGAAAGTGAAGAAATATCCATCCATTGTTATTTTAACATGAATGTTCTTTGCAGGTGTTCATTCTATAGGCTATTTTTAGAAGTTAGAATAAGATTAATTTGATCGTGCTAATGAATAGTGGTTGCTGGAATTGTATTTTTATGTTTGATTTGAAGACTTGCAAGGTTCCAGAAATTTCAAAAGTTTTTATATATCTTATTGCAAAGATAACATGTTTAGACTAATTTTTCCAAAAACTAGAAATTGATCCAAATATGTTTTTCTTCTTTTCCTTTCCTATACAGATGTATAAAAACTTTTGGATTGGTAGTTATGAGGTTTATCCAATGACAGCTACACCAGCAATGGAATAATAGCAAAATAGAAACAGATTATTTTAATGATTATCTTCCTTAAAGTTTCCAGCACCACCAACTCTGTTTTGTCCCTCCAGAATAAAACTGTGAAATGCATTATAGCTGCATGAAAGAGCTGCTAAAATATCATATCCTAATAATCTCGTAATACTCATTATTGGACTTCTGAGCACTGATAATAAATAAGACAATAATCTAAAATGTTTTCAACCAGCCTGTCTCAACTTGTATTCTTTAAATATCATAGAATCATAAGATTTCTGGAACCTTACAAGTCTTCTAATCAAACTGCTACCCAGACAAACATCCTCATACCATCCCAGACAAATGATTCTCCAATGTTGGTTTGAAAACCTTAGTGATGAAGCATATACAATCTCTGGAGGCAGACTGTTTCATTGCTTAATAACTGATAATGAAGAAATTCATCTATATTTTGAATTTGACTATCTCTCTGTAAAGCTTCCACCTGTTGGTTCTGATATTACATACAGATGTTAGCTGAACTACTGTAACTTTGATCATCTTCAGTTGTTGGTCATGCTGCTGATTAGGGATATTGTATTAATTCATAAATTAGGCATGCTAATGGGTGAAGCTTGGTGTGTGTGTTTGTCAGAGAGGAAAAGAAAGAGGAGGCCTTTCAAATAGGTTTTGAAATCCAACTATATTCATCATTAGCCAATCAGTAGAAGAGTTGCTATCAGAATTGGCCTGATCTGCAAATAGAACTTCAAAATAATAAATTATCCAATTGTTACTAAATTGGGGTAACTTATGCAGCTATTGGACACAAATGATTGTACCGTAAACCTTACAATTCTTGGTGGCAATTGACTACATTCTTTATCCCTTTAGAAATTGTGAGAAAATTATCTAAAATAATATAATTACAATTTTTATCCTAGCGATCTGGGTAGCTACCAAATAATGAGCTATTCAGAAGCATTTTTAAAAGTCCATTTTAAATCATCTCAGGGAAAGTTTGAATTAAGTGATGATCCCAAGGCAAATTCATTCATTTAGTCAGAGATCTAAAGGGAGAAGAACAGGGCTGTGGCAGCTCTGCTAAGAAGCCAGATCATCAGACTTGTCTTTCCTCTAGCCTTTTACCCAGCTGCAGTTTTTTTTTTACAGCAGAAGAAAAACAAAATCATAGGCAGAACTTACTGAGAAACCAGCTCTGTTGGGTTTCACTTCTCACTGATAATCCAGATGCTTGCATTAGGATATAACCACAGCAGAGAGAAAACATTGAATGATTCACTGATTAATCAATGACAGTTTCGGGATCTTCTTCTCCATGGTCTCTTTCTATACCACCAAGATGTGAAAAAAAGCCAACAAGATCCAACTTTATTTTCACAATGCTGTATTCCCTTACAGTGAGATATAGCACTATAAGGTAATGATGGATTTCTTGTTATTCTTGTCTTCCTTTTCTTTCCACATATCATATTTTTTTTCTTTTGGGTATAATGGCTTTTCAGATTGTGTGCCTGAAGGCAGAGAATGTTGCTTTTTATTGATCCTTAAGCCACTTTTCATCTGATGCATCAAGGTTTTAAGTAAGTACAATAAAATAAACTTCTGTCCCTCCTCGACATACTTCTTATATATGTTGGAACATACCTTCCATCAGACTCAGCTAGCATGACCACAGTACAATTTATGCCTGCCTAAAAAGTACCTTTAAGAAAGAAGTTCTGCTTAAGTATTCTACAAAGAAATATGAATTACCTAGTACTACTTATTGGCATCTCCTATTGGCCTTTTACTAGAGAAGCATTCTCTGTCAAACATCTTTCTATGTGAGGCAGTTACAAACAGTGAAGAAAGCAGAGGTGGTATTCAGCAGGTTCTGACCAGTTCTGAAGAACCTGTAGCGGAAATTTTGAGTTGTTCAGAGAACCAGCAAATACCACTTCTGACTGGAGATTTTACAGTATCCTTCCCCTGCCACGCCCACTAAGCCACGTCCACAGGACCGGTAGTAAAAAAAAATTGAATCCCACCACTGGAAAGCAACACTTAAACATCTGTTTTAAGGTCACACTATTTAATTTGGCAATCTTGAAGGAAGCCAGGCATTCCAAGTTAACATTCATTCTTGAAGGCCATTTCTGAACTCCTTTACATTCCTTTCTCCACCTGCTATACCAGCATCCTGTTTTCACTATTTTTTTCTCCAAGGCAAATAGATCTGTGGTATCTGTAAGTAAGATATGAAGGAAACTTAGTTGGTTAATCCCAGCATCAGAGACACAAGAATTTCTGAATGAAGGGCCCATTCTTACTTTATATACCTATTTATGTGATTTATAGACAACCCTACTGTCATGTCTCTTATCAGGCCTATCTACCATTAGCGACAATCACAAGTGCAATCTTTTTCAGGTTTACTCATAAATAAGTTCATTTACATTCAGTGAAGCTTAAATAATCACATATAGGATTGCAGTGTAAATCTTTTAAGAAGCTTTGTAGACTCATGGAGGTTTACTCTCCACTGGCAATAAATTCCATAAATTAAACAAGTTGTAAGGGGGAAAAAAATCCTTTATTTTGACATGACTGGCAATCGGTTTCTTAAATACTAGGGGTTAAGTACGATTAAAATCAAAATTAGTCTCTGTGCTTAATTAAGTATTAACTGTGGCATATGTGGATTTCTGCTCTTCCAGGCTTGGCCCCTTGAATACAATATGTTTAAATATGAAACGTAAATAAAAAATACCCAGGAATATAGGAGAAATACACAGCAAGGGAGAAAAGCAATCAGAAAGTACTTTGTGAACACAGAATCAAAACAGAAAGAGTTGCAGAATCATGAGTAAGATATTACTAATACAATACATAATTTGTTTTACTTGAATTGATCTGGGCCCTTTTACAGGTGGTCCTTGACTTGCAACAATTCATTTAGTGACTGCTCAAAGTTGCAACGACACTGAAAAATCTGACTTATGATCATTTTTTACAGTGATGAGCTTTGCAGTATCCCCATGGTCATATGATCCAAATTTGGATGCTTGGCAACTTGCTCATATTTATGACCATCATGTGAATACCTTTTGTGACTTTCTGATAAGCAAAGTCAATGGGGAAGCCAGATTCACTGAACCCCCCGGTTACTAACTTATCAATGGCAGTGATTCACTTAACAATTGTGGCAAGAAAGGTTATAAAATGGGACAAAACTCATTTAACAACTATCTCATTTAACAACAGAAATTGTGGTCATAAGTTGAGGACTACCTGTATATCTAAAAATGTTTCACTTGAAACTTGGTGATGAAAGTTTATGAAAAGGACCCAGCCCTGGTCAGATCCTTTTCTCTTTCTTTATGGTGCAAGGCCAGAAGATCAGGGATGGGATTCAGCTGGTTTGGTCTGGTTTGGAAGAACCGGATGTTAAATTTACAACTGGTTCGCTGAACCGGTAGTTGAACTGACTGGCTGGCCCCGCCCATCCCTCCCCTCCCAGGAGTCTCCATGCGGCCTGATTTGGATGCAAGTAAGTGCAGGGTCTGCACAGAGGCTCTGGGAGGGCAAAAAATGGGCCTTCTGGAAGTCCAGAAATGGGCCTATTTCCAGCTTCCAGAGGGCCTCTGGATCCTGGGGGAGGCTGTTTTGTCCTCCCATTCTGACACAGTGAGAAATATTGGAGAGATGGATCTATACCTTTTGGTGTTGCTTGCAACTGTGTTGGCAAATGTACACAAACTGTTTGATTTTGCCTAGATTTGGGTCCACTTCCCATGTGCTAAACAGTATTTCAACCTTGTGGGGACAATTTGTCTCCATGCTGCAAGATATCTTTGCTTTATATCTAATAAATTTGCTTTAAAAATAATGGGTAAGCACAGAATTAAAATTAGCAATCCCAAGAACCAGGACCTTATATTTTGTTACAGGGGTGTCAAACTGGTGGCCCACGGATCGGATTTGTCAGGCACAGGCCACGCCCACCCCAGCTCCATGAAGGGAAAAAACATCATGATACGTCACGTGATGGCAATGTGATGCGGTGAGTTTGACACCTGTGTTCTGTTGGAATATAAGGGAGACCCTTTAACTAGGTCTTTTCAAACTGGGTTGCATGGAACTCTAGGATTCTTGAGAACTTGATGAGGTTGTGGGATAGATCAAAAGGGAAAAAAATCAGTTGAATGGTGACAAATTTGTTGTTTTAAATCTCTAGAGCTTTACCTCAGGATTTCAGGATTTTAAAAATATAATCAGGTTCCATTAATACTATAGTTGCCTGGATTATGGACACAGAAAGATCCAGAAAACTTTAACTCTTTAATAAATTGATATTCCATGTACTATCTCACAAACCTCTTGTAAGGAGGCTGATTTTTAACATTGATTTAATATTGTTAAGGGCTTCTGGTCGAATGCCCAACCCTGGTGACTTATTAATCTGTAATGTGTCAATTAGCTCCTAAATGTCATCCTTTGTTAAGTGAATTGGACTTGATTTGATTAGTTGATTAGATACACTTTCTGAAAGAAATGGTTGATATGATTCTTTCAGTGTTCAGTGATGGCTAATGTTGGAAATTAATTTAGCAGTGCCTTTAGCATCCCTAAATACCATTTTTCCTTTAGTATTTTATTGCTTTTTCCTGACTTTTCTGGATGTCCTTTAATAAATAAATATGGGACTAATACCTTTATCACTTTTTGTTTTGGTTTTTTTGTAATTTGTATATCCATGTTTTCTGTATTTGTCCCTTTAATTCTGTTTCATAGGTCTGGGCAAACTTTCAAAGTTTCACTTCAACTCAGATCAATTGGGAGTATCAAATCAGTTCATCAAATTGAAATCACATGAATTTTAATTGATTTTCCAAATCAGTTTAAATATTTGGAGTTGGGCCCAGTTCACCCAACTCTACTATTTACCATGTTGGCATCTTTGGAAGTTTGTTCCTTTTCTTTTTAATCCATGCTATGCATTTTGTCTGAACAGTAATGTGATACATGAAAGTACTTGCAATAATATTCATGTTTCCTGGAGGCAGCAGAATTTCAGTCTTTCCACTTACCTTATCTGACAGTTAAAAGAAGTTGTATTAGAGTTTCTAAGCAACTGACCAATGCCATTTGTGTCTCCAATTTGATAATAATAAGGAATTCAGATCTCTAATGAGATCCTATACTCCACACAATAACGACCTCAGTTATCACAACATTTGCTATATTCACAAGCCATTTCCAATGAAGAATACTTCTAGCCTGCTGTCAGCCATGTCTCAGTCTTACCTGCTGCAATTTGCAATCTGCAGGTTAAGAGACAATAGGAAGTCATCACCCATCATTTCCCAATCAAAAGCAAGAGACATGATAGCCGTGAAGATGTAGATTTTTTTCCAAGCAGAGATGCAAGCAGAAAAGATCTTTATTTGCAAAAGGATTAAAATAAATAGTTATGAACCCTCTCCATCTCCGTAGACTCTGGGTGGGATTCAATAGGATAAAAAAGAAACCCAATACAATGAATTACATCTAATGAACAAATATGCATTATAGGCAACCCATAATTTCACAAAGTATGTAAAAAAACCAACATTGGATCCCTGAGAGGAGAGCATCCCCAGTATGTGACCATCCCCAAAAAGGCCTGTCATTTAATCACTATCCCAAGTACCTTGTGATGGGGACACGATCCACAATAGGCTGGCTCACAATCATAGATTTAGTTCTGAGAACTTTAAGACTTTACCAGACTTCATCACTATTTTGCTATCAGTAACAAGCAATTGATAGTAACTGACACCTCATGCAGTAGAGAGGTGAGATACAATTGTTTTAGACAACCCTTTATTAGGAGTTATCTCTCATCGTAGGGATTCTATTGCTAGCTACTCTGCCCAGTGTCCATCTAATGGATACTTTTGGAAATTATCCAATCAATCCAAACTACCCCACCCCCACTGCAGCCTCACAACTCCTAAAATTGGTTTCCAAGGACTAAGAGTCTTTACGAAGTAGATCTGGCCAGGATAAACACAGGGAGTTGCAAGAAAAGGAGAGCCAAAGCCAAGGTGTGTTGCTGGAGCAGAATTCCATTTGTGTAATATCATGGCTACTCCCTTTGCATCCATTCTAGTGATTGGTATAGTACAAAGAAGCATTTTCCCCACAGGGCCTAAACTGCTAATATTGTTTTGGAATGACATCTATGAAAAGTTGTTGAATTTTATTCCAATGCTAGCATGCAAGCATAGCTGAATCATCTAGATCCAAGGATGCATTTTTTTTTACTTCAATAGGAAGAAAAAAGAATGCATTAACATTTACCTTAGATATGGTAATGATGTGTGTTTAATGAATTGCCAGTTCACAAAATCCAATCAGTATCAACTAGTTAGCAAGAAGTGAAACTAGCTGTATTGTTTTGATATACCAACCCACATACATACCATGAACCACATTTAAAGAGTCAACATTATTAAAGCAAAAAATGTGTATTAGAAAAGTCAGCCTTTGAACAGGGATATGAACTACACAATATAAGGATCTTGTTATTTGGTAGTGATGGTTGTAGAACAAGGCAAGTAATTTGCAAATAACTGAGAAATGGTAAAATATGCGTAGTAGTTGGATTTTAAAAGTTATTATCTAGTGCAGATGCCCATCTTGACCACTGATAATGTTCTTTTATTGAATCCAAACTATAGAAGTCAGCAATTAATTCTTGCTGAAATTTATCTACAGCTAGAACAATACTAGCATATGCAATGACTTGCACTGAGTTCAGTAACTTGTTTCCAAAAGTTGTTGTCTGAATCATAGATACTAGATTGGGAGTGTCAAATTCTATCCCATTGCAGGCCATATCAAGATTTGGCCCATGATATGTGTGTTTGACATATCTGTATTAGATTGTTGACCCAAAGTAAGTCCTGAGAGGGTTTTTTTCCTCTATTTTATTCAGAATAGACTGAATAAATATTTATCAGCTGACTTTTCTGAGTCAATCTGATTTACTTAACCTGCAGAAATACACGCTTACCTGAAATTAATGGATATGAATGTCTATGGAAATTCTCAATCATCCAGTTCACAGTTGCCACCAAGGTGCATTTTTCATAAGGCAGCTGAACTTTCTTGGTGTTTTTTTCCTTTCAAAAAGAAAAAAAATAAAACCCAAGAAAGTCCCATTGCCTTATGGAAAACACACATTAGGATAATGATATGAATGGGATTTATGTATTTCAAAAAGATATAATTGCCCAAGACTTCCAGTTTGAGCTTCTTCGGCGACAGACCAAAATCTGTGATCTTGCATGGTTTCGATCCGTGCTCACCGCCAGAGTGCCCCGTACTGGCTGGATTCAGGGCTAAGCCACCCCATAGAGGTGGTGAAGAGGGAGGAGACTGCCAGCAGGGTTGAGGAGAGCCACCAAGGCAGTTGCAGAGGTGGTCAGAAATGGCCACCTCAAAGAAGAACTCAACCGGAAAAGAATGTGCAGGAGGAAGATAAGAAGAGAAAGTTTTGGTTGACTGGGTTGAACTGAAAAAGCAATAACATAAGGTACCCTGGAATTTGAACTATTAAGAATAACATTGTTCCCAAAGATTTTGAAGCAGTGAAGGAGAGAGGGAAGGGAAAGGATTTGGCTTTTTTTCTTTCCTTCCTCATATTGACAGCTAAGAGATTTAAGTAAGAAACTGACAAAAACCCACTTTGACATCAATAGGCATTCAAGCTGAAAATAAAATGTCAAAGGGATAACAAAGACTTTTGGATATTCAAAAACCTTTAAAAGAAGGAAAGGAGAGAAAAGGAAAAAATAAAAGGGCGGGATCTGGAAAAATGGAGGAGACTGCCTGGAAGTAAAAGAAATTTACAGCGAAACTTCAACAAGATTCCTAAAAGATACATACTAACTTAAACTTTATAACAAGATAATAGAACCCCAGGAAGAGAAAGTGGAAAAAAGAAGCAAGAAGGAACAGCTTTGGATTATTTGGATTACTTGGTGATTTTTGAATTTTTGGTTATTGGATTTAAATTACTAAAATTAATTGGGTGGTTGCTTAAAAGTGTTTAAAATGGCATCACTCTTGGAAGAACTCAAAATGGAACTTAAAAAAACAGAAAGAAGATGCACAAGAAGGAAGAGGCTTTTTTGGCTTCGTATTTCAATTTTTAGAACTGGAGATCTGGAACTGTGAGAAACAACAAGAAATGCTAGTAGAACAAGATGGGTAGGACAAAGAAGAATCCATCTTTAATGACCAAGTAATTTTAAGTGGGAAAAAAAAGGAAAGGGAGGGGGAAAGAGAGTGAAAAGTTTAAGATTTGAAAAAAAATAACCAAAAAAAGAATAGTTTGAAAAGTAATTACAATACTAGGAAGGAACAGAAGAGTGGATTACAGAAGAGAGAATTAGAATTAGAGAGACAAGGGGTCAAAAAGGGGAGGGAGAAGAAGAGGAAGAAGGAAAGGAAGTTATAAAAGACAGAAACAAGATATAGAGAAACAGGGAAACATACAAGGATTAAAGGTATAAGCCTATTTAGAAGACATAGAGATAATGGGCGAAATTTAATTGAAAGAGGGATTCTGCAAGGGTACATAAGATAGTATTGTTATATTAGAAATAGAGAAAAACTTAGAAAATATGAAACAAGTGTGATTAAAATGATAGATAAAACATTTACTGTAATGTAATGTTTGTTAATAAATAAGAAAGAGAGAATGAAATTGAAAGGATGGGAACATTTTAATTATTATTAATTATTTATAAAAACTTAAGTGAAGAGAAATATGAAAGAAATATGGGAAAATTATGGAAATATTATAAATGTTCCTAAGAAAGTATGATATTCAATTGAAAAGAAATGTTAAAGATGTTAAAGATTGTAACTAACATTAATGATAGAGCTGAATTGGAATAGAATAAGTGTTTTATTTACTATTGTTATATATATATATATATTCTCTTTAAGAACATAGTGTGTATTTTAAGAATGTACCAAGCAAAATTTGATTGAAAGTTATGTGTTATATTGAATGTTATACATTGTAAAGGCATAAATGGAAGTTTAAATAAGAGTTAAATGGACAAAATTAAAAGATACAAAGCTTTCATACTCCAATTAGTAAATACAGAGGAAAACTTTTTTAATGAGAAAAGAAAATATGAAATTGAAATAGGACAGACAAAAGTATAAATACTTTTATACTTTTAAATGATATATAAATGATTAGAAAGACATTGAAACTTAGAAAAAGATATATAATTGAATTTAGATAGATATGAGATAATTAAAAACAAAGTTGAGAAAACTAAGGGAGGGGAAAAATTATGGAGAAAATGTTAAAATAGTAGTAAGATATGGAATAGAACACAAAGATGAATATGAAATTGAGTTTGTGTCTGTATGGAGAAGTGATAACCCGGGATCATGCTATTCTCAAAAAAAGATGTTTTATTTGTATTATGTTTTGTGAAAACCCAAATAAAATTTATTTTTTAAAAAAGATATAATTGCCCAGCTTACAAAAATTTAATATAATAATAAAATCAAGAAACACGATGCACTATAAATCAAGCAATAAGCATTTAGTATCTCAAAAGTGCTTTTTCAAAAGGCAAATGGACTTTCTTTGTTCTTTTTTTCCTTCTTAAAGATATTTTGCTTCTCATCCAGGAAACATCTTCAGAACTTCAGAAGATGCTTCTTGGATGAGAAGTGGAACATCTTCAAGAGAAAAAACAAAGTCCAGGTACCTTTTGAAAAAACACCTTCGGGACCATGACCTAGATGACTGAGAATCTCCATAGACATTAAGCATTGAGTATGAAAAAAATTAAGCAAGAACATGTTAAAAGTACTGAATGATATGAATGAATATTTTATATCCACTTCTTAAATGGTGCTAAATGATAGGGCTTGTTTCAACTCCAGTGGCAATTTGAGGCCAACCATGACAAAAGCTGGATTAAACATTGTCAACCACCTCTTTGACCAGATGCCCAAACTGTGAAAAATGTTATATGCTATGCTGAGGACTCAACAGTAATTTGAGACGGACCATTTATTCCTTAGGGTGACTTATTCTGAGCCAGGTGCAGCTTCCAGACCCATCCTATCCTATTCTAGGATAGAATAATCCTATTTTAAAATCACCAGCTCATGAATCACAGAGACAAGAATGGTTTCTTCCTTATAGGAGCACATCTACTTTATTAGCTAAAACTCCTTGTCGTTTATGGTTTGGGACTGCCAGGAATCAAGACTGGACAAACAAGGCTGAAAAGCTAATCCTTAAGGGGAAGTAGACTTTCATTCAAATAGGCTATTTATTGGAACCAGAAGGACGTTCCCTGGAATCATTAACAATTCTGCTTGACAGATTTGGTTATATACAGCACTGAATCAAGCAAGGCTAAAAAAAAAAATTACAAAAGGACTTGTCAAATCCAGTTCCTGTCTCTCCTCCCTCAGTACAATTTAAAAGTGAAAAGGCATCCTAATTGTCTTTTGTACTTAAAAAAGTTTAATACCAAATAACACATTCACTTCTTTGTCCTTGTCAAGTTACACTGTAAGTCTTCCCATAGAAAAGAATCAACAAATGGGGAATGTTGTACAGAATATATTTGATTGAGATAGTAATCCTATTCCAACTTGCCTTGAAGGAAATCCTATTCAATATAGAGGCATTTATTTCCAGAGAGACTACTTTATCTTTTTTTTAAATAAAACAAAACAAAAAAGCTTATGGTTTGGCAATTATCAGGCATTCAACATTAGAGTAGCTCTCATGTACCCCATAGCCATAATAACCTAATTTCTGGAAACTGATTTTTCCAGACAAAGCTTTTATATTGCATTCATCCCATTGGCTTCCCAGAACCAGACAGGTAGATAATGCTACCAATGCTGGTTAGCAAACATCCAGACACTCATTCTAGTCATTCAGCTCAAAGGCTAGGGTGATTGTCTTCTCTTTGCTGCCACTTGTTTTATCTAAATTGCTGCAGTCCAGATCTCCTAGCCCTGCAGGTGGTAGGGAAGATGTCATCTTCAGCCTACGCACCTTCAATGTTTTCTCACAGCTTCTTTGATTTATTTTTCTTATTTCAGGAAATGCGTTTAGGAAACATAAGATTAATACAGTACATAGTATCTCCACTTGGTAGTGCTAAGCCCTTGTTGGTGATCCAAACTCTGTCAAGGATTTTGGAGTCCTCATCTCAAATGATCTAAGTGCTAGAGACCACTGTAACTACATAACCAAAAAGGCGTTAAGAGTTGTTAACCTAATCGTACATAGCTTTTTCTCTGGTAATATTACACTAATAACTAGAGCATACAAAACATTTGCTAGACCAATACTTGAATACAGCTCATCAGTCTGGAACCCACATTACGTATCTGATATTAACACAGTTGAGAAAGTCCAGAAATATTTTACAAGAGTTCTTCATTCCTCTACTCATTGCAGAATACCTTATGCCACCAGGCTCGAAATTCTAGACCTAGAAAATCTAGAACTATGCCACCTTCGGACCCATCTAAGTATAGTATATAAAATCATATATTGCAATGTCCTACCTGTCAATGAATACTTCAGCTTCAACCATAACAACACAAGAGCAAACAATAGATACCAACTCAAGGTTAATCACACCAAACTTGATTGCAGGAAATACGACTTCAGCAACAGAGTGGTCAATGTCTGGAATACTCTACCTGACTCTGGTTTCTTCCCCAAACCCCAAAATCTTTAACCTTAGACTGTCTACTATTGACCTCACCCCTTTCCTAAGAGATCTGTAGGAGGCATGCATAAGCGCAACAATGTGCCTACTGTCCCTGTCCTATTGTTTCTTTTATATTTTATTTTTCTTATATGTACCATGTATTCATAACTATGTTTTACTTCTACCTATTATCTTGTAAGCAATTGACAAATAAATAAATAAATAATAATAAGAGCGCCCCATGAGCATCAACTCTGGGAAGTAAGATTTAAAGTGCTGATGAACCCTGTAGTGTAGTAGAGGGGCTGCATCAGTGCAGCATTCTCATCTGGATTCAGATTCCTCACCCACCCCAAGACTTTTTTGTCTGGATAAAGCTGAATTTTTATTTATTTATTTAAACAATAATATTGAAATCAAGGTTTTATACTATGGTACATATGCATTTCATTATTTACATAATAGAAAAACCATGCTACCAATTTTGGATGAATTCTGGATAGACATTAGCAGGGAGTTGAAAAGGTTGTTGAGGGATGCATTTGGTCCTATGGCAACAAATCTCCAACTCTAATTTTAAAGGAAGAGATTATCATTGAAGCCATACTTAGTTTTGCATCTTAAATGATATTTTATTCATATACCCAAGCAATGTGGATATGGTTCTCTGTGATGTATGAACCAAGAAAAGGGGTTTACCAAGTAAATCATGCCTAAGCTAATGATAGGGAAGTATGGCCAGTTCAGATAGAGATGGTATTCAGCAGGTTCTGACCAGTTCTGGAGAACCGATAGTGGAAATTTTGAGTAGTTCAGAGAACCAACAAATACCGCCTCTGACTGGCCCCACCCCGTCTATTCTCTGGCTCCTGAGTCTCAGCTGATTGGCTGGGTCTTCATTTGTTGCCCTGCACAGGAGAATGGAGCTGGAAAGCAGGTTAATGGGGTGGGGAGGGAATGGGATTTTGCAGTAACCTTCCGCTACCCTGCCCACCAAGCCACGCCCATCAAGCCACACCCACAGAACCAGTAGTAATTTTTGTTTAATCCTACCACTGAGTTCAGACTGCAGGTAGTCCTTGTCTTATGACCACAAATGAGTCCCAAACTTTTGTTTGCTAAGTGGGACATTTCTTAAGTGAATTTTGCTCTCCTTTGCTACAGCTGTTAAGTGAATCATTGCAGTTGTTAAATTAATAACATGCTTGTTAAGTGAATCAGGTTTTCCCATTGACTTTGCTTGTCAGAAGGTCGAAAAAGGAGATCACATGACGTTGAAACACTTCAACAGTCATAAATGTGAGTCAGTTTCTAAGCATTTGAATTTGAATCACGTGACCACGGGGTTGCTGCAATGGTCATAAGTGTGAAAAAAAGGCCATTAGTCACTTTTTTCAGTGTTATTGTCACTTCGAATGGTCACTATTAGGAACTGTACCTGTATTGAATTACCTGTATCTATTTAATAAAATAACCTAATTAAAATAACAATCTAGTTAAATGTATTTATTTTTGTGCTGGTTTATTTCCCTGCTGCTTTTTGTAAATGCTTAGATTAGAGTCTTCTAATATTGAAATGGTCTACAATGTGCTATTATTAGTAGTAATAATTCTTTGAATTGATGCCCTCTATCTGGCTTAGGCAACAGTTTCCAATTTCCCATTACCGTCATGCTCTAGTATAGTTTTATGACAAGAATTCTCTGGTCTGATTCAAAAATAAATAATTGTAACACTAATAATGGAATGTTGTCCTCCTGTTGTTAAGTTATGGAATTCTCTGTGGGGAGCAGTAAGATAGACAGTGAGTTGTCTATTAATTATTGCACCTCAATGATTATCAGAAGCAAAGATATATTTGGTGTGCCTGGAGTGCTTGTCTTTATGGTTATTCACCAGTTTTTAAAGCAGAAATATTTAAAAGGAAATATCTGCTGTAAAATGGATGTTTGGGCCAGAATCAGAGGTGATGTTCAGTAGGTTCTTACCAGTTCTGGAGAACAGGTAGTGGAAATTTTGAGTAGTTCGGAGAACTGGCAAATACCACCTCTGACTGGCCCCGCCCCTATCTATTCTCTGCCTCCTGAGTCCCAGGTGATCAGCTGGGTCTTCTTTTGTTGCCCTGCACAGAAGAACGGAGCTGGAAAGCAGGTTAGTGGGGTGCGGAGGGAATGGGGATTTTGCAGTACTCTTTCTCTGGAGTGAGGTGGGAATGGAGATTTTACAGTTTCCTTCCCCTGCCAAGCTTACCAAGCCATGCCTACAGAACCGGTATTAAAAAATGTTGAATCCCACCACTGACCAGAACATAGTAGAACCATGGAATATCTGGCATAGAGATGCCTCGAATCATATTCCATCATCTTCAAACGTACCACTACATAGGTGGTCTTTTTACTTATGAAATACTCTTTCTCATATCATCCATTTCCAGCTCCTCCCCTAAAATACTTTTTCTGGTGCTCTAGTGGAAGAACATTAACTAAGTTATCAATGATGGTGATCTCTGGAAAACTGATGACATGCCTAGCCTTGAAGGTAGTTTTTCTGCCTGTAAAATTTGCATGTCTGGAACTCTTTATTGTTTGCTGTGGTCATAGGAGAAGACAGATTTGCAAATTATCTTTTGACTTCAGAGGTGGTATTCAGCAGGTTCTAAAGAACTGGTAGCGGAAATTTTGAGTAGTTCGGAGAACTGGTAGTGGAAATTTTGAGTAGTTCGGAGAACCTGCAAATACCACCTCTGGTTGGCCCTGCCCCCATCGATTCCCTGCCTCCCGAGTCCCACCTGATTGGCTGAGTTTTCTTTTGTTGCCCTGCACAGGAGAACGGAGCTGGAAAGCAGATTAGTGCAAATACCACTACTGACTAGAGATTTTACTGTATCCTTCCCCTGCCACGCCCAACAAGCCACACCACGCTCACAGAACCGGTAGTAAATTTTTTTGAATCTCACCACTGTTTGACTTGTCATGTAGCTAAGAAAGGCCCTGCTCTAGATATTAACCACTGAAGGAGTTACCTAAGTACAGTTAGTTCTTGACTTAGAACAGTTCATTTAGTGATGGTTAGAAGTTACAATGGCACTGAGAAAAATGACTTACGACCGTTTTTTCACACTTAACTGTTGCAGCATTCCCATGGTCATCTGATCAAAATTCAGATGCTTGGCAACTGGTTCAGTTTTATGATGGTTGTAATATCCCAGGATCATGTAATCCCCTTTGTGACCTTCTGAAAAGCAAAGTTAATGGGGAAGCCAGTTTCACTTAACAAGCATGTTACTAACTTAACAACTACAATGATTCGCTTAATAACTGTGGCAAGAAAGGTCGTAAAATGGGGCAAAACTCACTTCATAAGTGTCTCAGTAACAGAAATTTTGGACTAAATTGTGATCGTAAGTCGAAGACTACTGTAATATAATTTACAACATGGAAAGCAGAGAAGGATTGCATACATGATACACTAATTCAGTACTTTCCTTAATAGATGTCCTGCACTATGAAGACAAGCAGAATGTTAAAAAGTGCAATGTTTCCTTTTATATAGAGATAGGAGGGGATTATAGTTTTGCTTCATACAAAAGGTCCAAAAAAGTGACATATCCTTTAATGTGCGGCCTGGTTATATCAAAATTGGTGTATCTGGAGATTATTGTAAACCTGTGTGGTTTGCTTACACTGAAGTGTAAGCGCAGCGACTATGGTCTGTAAATCATATTTTATTTTTATTTGCAAAACCAGTCATCTGTGCCTTCATGGTTAGAGTAAAGAATAGCTTAATTCATTGGGCTAGCATATCTGGGTGCAAAAATCCAGATAACCATGAGAAAAAAACAGCAAAGTCCTTTCTATAAATCTATGCAGTGTAAATTAAGATGTTAAGGGTAGGGAAGTCCGTTCCCATTTTTATAACTTCATGTTTATCATTCTGGGACTGTAATCTGGAGGAAAAACTAGGCAGTGTATTTCTAGTTTGACTGTCTGATGATCATGCTACCGCACCCCAAACCTGGCTGTGTACAGAAAATAACACTTTGGGGGAGTTACCTAGTCTGCAAGCAGAAGCAGCTGAACAGAAATATTGTTCTTCCCACACATGGAACCAACCCACCTTTGCTGCTTTAGTCAATTAGCTCTGGGTGAAGGAACAGTCAAGGTCCACTGAATGAGATATAGGAGGTTGCTATCTGAACAGTACTGCAAGTGCTGGGCAGTGAGCCAGTGAAGCTTTGAAAAGGCAGTAGCTAATTAGCTGCAGGTTACAGTGAGGAAAAGTCATTCAAACCTAGAGTCCCTACAGCCAGGGACAAATGAAAGCAGATGGGCCTTCCAGGTCTCTTCTGTTGGTTTCGCTTCTGGGCTTAATGCCACTGCATTAGCCTCGCGACTTGCCTTCACTCCCCATTTTATAATGTAATTTAGCATGCCTTGCTGGAATGTGTTGTAAACATGTTGAAGCAAATGTAAGTAGGGGTGCTAAGGCAGGCTGGAGCAATAAATGCTGAGAGAGGGGAACTTCCCTCACCATATTCTTTGAAAGGACATTTCTAGGTTTGCAGTTTCAGAATTCACTCTGGACTTTACAAACCTATCCAGAATTTTCCAGTTATTGGCCCCCCCAATTCTCAAACCCTGAGAATGAAACAGAAAATGCAAATAGGGATGTTGGTTTTAAGTGCTACTTTCTGTTCCCCATAACTCTGTGGTGCATGGATGATCAAAAAGGAATGAAGATAATTGTCACTCTACCTGCAGATGTTGGGTATATCTTTGGTTTTAACATGCTACTACTTTTGTTCTAAACTTTTGAAATAGGGTAACTCAGCCTATCATAATCTAATTCCTATAATGCCAGGTAGCATGGACAACACTTAAGAAGGTCATCAACATAAATACATCTACATTAGTTTCTTGTGATGGAATGTGCAGTTGAGAAGGAGTGGAGGGGAATTCCAGCAAAAGGACTGTGGTTTCTCAGAGAGGACTCAGACGCAGTAGATTCCATATAGAAACCCCAAATAAGAGACCATGAAGCTTGAACTGGGTGGGGAACGAAGGAAGAAATTCAGTGTAGCCACACTCTAGAACAGTGATGGTGAACCTTTTTGTTGTGGTGTGCCAAAAACACATGCATGCCAGCACCTATAATGCAATGCGCCCCGTCCCCTGTGCATGTGCGCACAACGCCCCCTTACTTGCACCCCCAGCTGATTTTTGGCCTATGTGAGGCCTTTTTTGCCCTCCCGGAGGCTCGAAGGCTCCTGGAGGCTGTGCAGCCTCGGGAGGCCAAAAAATGGGCCTTCTGGAAATACCGAAAGTGCCTGTTTTCAGCCTCCGGAGGGCCTCTGGAGCCCGGGGGAGCTGTTTTCACCTTCATGGAGGCTCGAGAGAAGCTTTTGCAGCCTTTGGAGGCCAAAAAATGGGCCTGTTTCAGCACTTCTGGTTTCAGCACTTCTGGTATTTCTGGAAATACCGGAAGGGCCAAAGCGGGCCCATTTTTCAGTCTCCAAAGGCTACAGAGGCTTCCCTCAAGCCTCTGGGAGGACAAAAAAGGCCTCAAATAGGCCAAATAGGCATGCACATGTGCAATGCAGGTAAGTTTGGCTGGGGCTTGTATGCCCACACAAATGGCTCTGCATGCCACCTGTGGCATGCGTGCCATAGGTTCGTCATCACGGCCCTAGAATAACTCAGGATTAGATTAGAAGGTTGTAGCTTTAGTCTGATGAGGTTCTGTCTACTGGGTGTAAACAGATAAAGAACTGGACTCATTTGGTTTTCATGTGCTTGGGTCTGACATATTTATTTAATTGGCCCCTAATCTCTCTAAGGGACACTAGATGGCAAAACAATACAAAAATAAAATTGAAAACAATTGCAACACAAATACAAACATTAAAATACATAGCAGCTGGGGAAGGTATCAGAACTGACAGAGTCTAACACCACCAGGAAATGGACCCCTTTACAAACACAAGGCCCAAGGTTTGGATGCTAAACAATCTGAAAGGACTAATAATATGTCACAGCACTTTTTTTTAACCAGCAGTTCATTAATCCTATAAAAGTCTAAACAGGCATATGGGCTGTGTTTTGCATCATGCTAAGCCATTAAATATTGCTCAAAAGACCTGCTTAAAACAAACCACAGCTTAGTGTCATATGTAGATATCCAGGACATCTTCGTTCATGTTCAAAAATATAAGAAACCTGTATTTTCCAACATCATCAGAGGGCTTTTCTAATGCAACAATGCAAGCACCAGCACTTAGAAATGTTTTACTTTCTCACTGTTCTTTTAGTCCACATCAAATAACCTGTTCTTCATTTTCCTTGATTCTGGATCCACTTCAGAAGTTTAGTTATAGCAAAAAGCAATTCATTACAAATGCCTACTAACTGCAAACTGTATTGAAGCAGAAAGGAACTTTAGAATAGCATAACTCACAACATTCTTCAATACATGCCCTGCATTCTTGAAGGCAAGGGAAGACATGTAGGTTAAAACTGGAAAAGGCATTAATCCATAAGCTTTTCTCGAAGAACAGGTGAAAATACCAGCATTTGTTTTGCAATTGAGTTTTGTTAACAGATTCAGCTCCAAAGACTATAGTCATGTCTTCACTTGCAGCCGACAATGACACCAAAATACCTTGCCAGTTTTATTTTATTTTTTCCTGCTATATCCCTGAGTAGTGACCTAATAGACTTAAATCATCCTATTGTAGTGTTTTCCCCCTTCGGTCATAGTATCCAATTGTAAGGTAGGTATAAAATCTCTTGTGTTTCCTTGCCCATTACAATGGATATGAAGTCTAGCTACCTATTGTGGATGTGGCTCTTGGAGGCCATTTCACGCTGATGCAGGCATGCCCTTCTCTTTGGCCTGTGGTAAGCTTTCTTGTTCAGCTTTAGAGTTCCCTAAACAGCTGGGCATAGTGCTGTATTAAAATCATGCTAATATCAGACTGCCAAGCTGGTTCTTACTGGATTAGTAAAGGTAAAGGAGTACCTGCTGATTTTATTCTGTTAGTCATTGCCGACTGCAGGGGTGTGTGTGTTCATCTCTGTTCCAAGGCCATTGAGCCAATGCTGTCTGAAGATGTTTCCTCAATCATGTGGTGGGAATGACAGCACGAGTGTTGGTGACACAGTGGTTAGAATGCAGTACTGCAAGCTATTTCTGCTGACTGCCAGCTGCCAGAAGTTTGGCAGTTCGAGTCTCACTGTCTCAAAGTTGACTCAGCCTTCCATTCTTCTGAGGTTGATAAAATGAGGACCCAGATTGTTGGGGGAAGTATGCTGATTCTGTTAACCGCTTAGAGAACACTGTAAAGTGGTATATAAGTCTAAGTGCTACGGAGAACTATTTCTTTTCCACTGAAGGGGTACCTATTTATGTACTTACATTTGCATGTTTCGAACTGCTAGGTTGGCAGATGCTAGGGTAAGGACGGGAGCTCACCCTATCATCCAATGCCTGGGTCTTGAACCTGAACTATCACCTTTTCAGCCAACAACCCCAGTGTTTTAAATGCTGAGGCACCACATTGTCCTTATTGATTTAGGGCAAGGCTTAAATAGAGTAACAGAGGAGAGACAGGACTAGCTCCCCCTGACCTGCTGAGTTGAGCCTGGGGGAAGTCAGCATATGCTGCCTTATAAAAAGAAAGAAAAGAAGAAAGAGAAAAATTCTAAATAAAACTCCTGCTTGTGGGCCAGATCCCCACCCCCACTTTATTCAGCCTCAGTGATCATTGAATAGGTATAAGAGAAAGAGTACAGGAAAATGCCTGGAGATGTTAGGTAGAGTCCAGCAGCAAGACCAGAAATTATCTACCTACAAATACAGGACCTATATTTACTTTTCACTCTTCAGTGGTTGTGTGTGGTGGAGAGAGAATGCAGCCAAGCCAGAAGAATCAACCAATTGCTTAGCTGATCATAGGCTGCATGTGCAAAATCAAGATGGCGGCACCTATAGAACTGAAAGAGAGGCGGGATAGATATTGGCTGCGGGGTATGTGTGTGCTGATCAGAGGTGGTATTCAGCAGGTTCTGACCAGTTCTGGAGAACCAGTAGCAGAAATTTTGAGTAGTTCGGAAAACTGGCAAACACCACCTCTGACTGGAGATTTTACAGAATCCTTCCCCTGACATGCCCAGCAAGCCACGTCCACAGAACCGGTAGTAAACTTTTTTGAATCCCACCACTGGTGCTGATGTCACATGGGTATAATTTTCTGTTTATTCAACAAATAATGAGTGGAAAGCACTTCAATTCAGTGGTAGGGAAAGACCCTGACTGAGAGTTTTGCTTGTAAAGCCTACTTAAGTAAATTAATACTGGGAGTTTTAGTTCAGTAACTTCTGGAGGTCTTCCCATCCCCATACATATTTCTATATCGAGAATATTGCAACTTCCAGGATGGAAAATCTTTTGCAGAGGTCAGCTTAAAAACATGTCTCAGCTGCAGTTTTAATAAATAGTTTAATAAATAACAAAGTGGATGGATTGCCATGATTTATAAAGATGTAAGCTGAGCTACGAGGATGATGTGAAAGCTAATGTAAGAGGGACAGAACATCTTACATCCTTGCTCCTAAATACTTTATGTGGACGCATTCTTCAGAGGCCACTTTCTTACATTAATTAAATGGGTGCACTACTGCTGATTTTATTAGAAAAGATGAGTGAGTCTGTCTGAGTGCATTATGAAGGGACTTGAATCTTTGCCCAGAATACATAATGGATGCTTTTTTTAAAATTAGAAAAAGGGGGCAATAAGATTTTATTTAATTAATATTTTGTCTATGTCTTTCCCCTGACTGTCTGTTAAAAAAGGGATAGAATACAGAATTCCAACCAGCCTGAAGAATTTCCATGTTAATTCTAGTAATTTCCACCCTAGTGCATGGAAGTTGCTTCAAGTTAGGAGAAATTTTGTCTGAAGTGTCAGTTTCCCCCATTCCCTTCTCAGGATAACATCCTATTAACAACAGCAGACCATTGGGCCAAGAATGAAGAAGAATATTTATTTATTATGAAATTTATTTGCTGCCCATGTCATATCTAACAACTCCAATATTAAATCCTCCATGGCAGATTGCTACAAGACAGAGGTCCTTAAACTGGGGTGTATGTGTGTGTCAAGATCCCTTGGAGGCCTGTGAATATGGACAGGAAAAAAATCATTTTATTTTCACTTATATATTACTATACAGGTAGTTCTTGACTTGCAACAGTTCACCCAGTGATTATTCGAAGTTACAATAGCACTGAAAACAGCGACTTCTGACCATTTTTCACACTTATGACTATTGCAGCATCCCTGTTGTCACGGGATTTACATTTGAATGCTTGACAGCTGGTTCATATTTATGACGGTTGTAGTGTCCTCGGGTCATGCTTTTGCCACCTTCTGACAAGCGAAGTCAATGTAGAAACCAGACTCACTTAACAACCGTGTTACTAATTTAACAACTGCAATGATTCACTTAGCAAATGTGGCAAGAAAAATAATAAAATGGGGCAAAACTCACTTAACAGATTTCTCACTTAGCAACATAAATTTTGGGCTCAGTTGTTGTCGCATGTTGAGGACTATCTGCATTGCTTGTTGGTTATTTTTCAAAATCTTTTGATAACTGAGCACACAGTAAATGTATTTTACTTTATGAATTTAAGTATATTTTTCTGAGAAGCTGTCCTTAGGTTTCACCAGCCCCACATCAAAGGGAGAGTAAAAAGACCCTGCTGTAGAGGAATGCCTCTCTTACTACTGAGCGTAATTAAGGAATGTTAGGAGGCTAAAACATATAAAGAACAGTTGCTGGAATTGGATATGTCGAGTTTGATGAAAAGAAGGATGAGGGGTGACATGACAGCAGTGTTCCAATATCTCAGAAGCTGCCACAAAGAAGATGGAGTCCAGCTATTCTCCAAATCACCTGAGGGCAGGACAAGAAGCAATGGTTGGAAACTAATCAAGGAAAGAAGCAACCTAGATTTAAGGAGAAATTTCCTGACAGTTAGAACAATTAATCAGTGGAACAACTTTCCTTTGGAAGTTGCAAATTCTCCAACATTGGAGGTTTTTAAGAAGAGATTGGACAACCATTTGTCTGAAGTGGTGTGTGGTTTCCTGCCTAAGCAGGAGGTTGGACCTCCAAGGTCCCTGCCAACTCTGTTATTCTTTTCTAGTCTGTATATGTTCAGTTTGCTAAACATTCCTGGGATCCTTCCAAGGACTCCTCTTCAATAATTATGAGTTGAAGTTGAGCATTAACTGAAGAGCCTGAGTTCTCCATCCAAAACACGATTCTGACCATACATTGGTGCCTCCCAATCATACTAGTTTCTCTTTCCTAAGGCAAAACATCACAAACATTGCAATCATGATTGCTCTGAAGGAATGATGAAAAGAATTACAAGTATCTCATAGATGCGTACAAAGATATGATAATAATGGCTGCTGTGTTTCTGTGTTCTTTTCACAGGGCAAGCATACTGCATAGCAAAATCTATTTCTTAAGCAGTTGAAATTCAGGTTAGTCTCGTTCTGGTGTGGCTGAACTGCCAAATTTTAAATATGTACGTTCATATTGCAAACCAATCAGGAGTTTGCTTTCATGTGAAAACTGGTTCTTTGGCTGAAAGAACTTTCCTGTGAATTCTGAGAACCGTGATTTCTTACTTCACTCATTCTTATACTCTTACATTTCTCAAACTCTTGTTTTTTTCATTCCCTCTGGCTATTATGAAGGAATTATTTACTTTTGGCAATCTGGTGATGGCACACCCATTCTTCTCATCATCTAAGGATGGATTCCAAGTCACCATTTGGGAATTGCTCTTCGTCAGTAAACACACACACACACACTTTTCATAACAAATGTTACAGAAGACGTTATATATTTTCATAACCTAAGAAATGACGAATTGTAAACCCACCACTTTTGACTTTAAGGAGAAAAAAGGAGATGAAGGTACCCTAATACATCAATTGTCAGATTTGTATTTATGAGATTCCATGTTTATTCCTCATTTGTTTATATAGAGGTATATAAACTCAGATATAAAGAGCATACTTTGGCTCCCAAATCCTTTGGTGGAAACCTCTCATGCACAATAGCCAGGTCTCCTCAGAAGTGTCCCTCCCACCCACCAAATGATGAATCAACTCAAGCATGGAAACTCATCCAGTTATGGCAATTGAGGGCAGATGGGAGAAGGGGAGAAAAAGCTCAATGAACATCATTTTTCTGATGTTGGTCACTCCCTGACTTGGGAGATGAATTTGGTTGCTAAAATTGCTTCTGACTGAAGTTGCAGCTGGCAGCTCCCTTCCGCGCTATTTATTTATTAATTTTCTTAAGAACGAGAGGGTGAGTTAAGAGGGCTGCTAAACATGATGGTCCCAAGGTGGCTCTTCTCCTGCCTTCACATTTTGAATAACACTGCTGCCAAGTGTTATTTTTATTTAATTATTTAGGAGATTTATATTGCCGCCTAATTGCACATGGAGACTCAAGGAAGCTTACAAGAATACAAAAACATCATATAAAACCAATATAGAGAGAGTCACATATAATAAAATAAAATAATAACCCCCCCTAGCCCACTTGTAGAATCTTCTGGAAGAGTATTAGAATGGTGACCATTCTAATTTCTGGGGGAATGATGTTCCAGAGAGAAGGAGTTAAAACTAATTTCTTTTTAGTTCCAGATATGAGATGAGTACACGCTGAACTCAATAAACACAGTGAGTGACTTCACCTCATGCCCCTCCCCATCTTTTGGATTGCCAGCTCCTGGAAAGACTAAATTGAACCCTCAGCTCCTCCAAAGTGTGCACTGCCTTGTCTAAGATTGGCTATTTCTAAGCCTTATATGAAAATAGGTTTTATCCCTACATAAAAACTGATAACAACCAAGCTAAAAGCTTCCCATGGAATATGTCATTTCAAGAAAGCCTTTTGCAGTTTAGACCTGTATTTAATCAGCCCTGAATTAGAATGTAGTCTCATAAACAAGTTCAAATTTTATTGTTTTCCTCGCTTACGTTATTTCTGAATCGTCGAAGTATATTATGGTGGCATTTGTCATGACACTGAACCGTGGGATTCTGTATTTGACTCTGCAGACAAAATAGGAATGACAGATATGATTTCATTGAAGCAGTGTTAGCACTGAGACAAGGCTGGCTGAGACATATTTCTAAACCACATTTTTTATCTAGCAGATATTCCGGATAACCAACCTTTTGGTCTCCGAGTCCTGGACAGATATGGGCTGTTTTGACTATTTTCTGATCTATTCAAACATTGGGTTATAAACAAGGTCATGTTTATATTAGAGCTGGGAAGCACTTTGGATTTGATTTGACAAAGGGACTTTTGAATGTGCAGAGGCATAAATGTAGTAGTTGTATTTTATCCCTTAAACAACACATTCTCACGAGGTTACCAAGAGAGGCAGTTGCAATGCGATCCAAGTAAAATGCACAGCCTTTTTTAAAAAAGAATTTCAAGTTGCTATACAGGTAATCCTTGATGTACAACCACAATTGATCCCCAAATTTCTGTTGCTGAGACAGGTGTTAAATGAGTTCTGCCCCATTTTACAACCTTTCTTGCCACACTTGTCAAGTGAATCACTGCAATTGTTAAGTTAGTAATGCCGTTGTTAAGGCTTCCCCATCGACTTTGCTTGTCAGAAGATTGCAAAAGGTGATCATATGAGGTGGTATTCAGCAAGTTCTGACCAGTTCTGGAGAACCGGTAGCGGAAATTTTGAGTAGTTCAGAGAACCAGCAAATACTACCTCTGACTGGAGCTTTTACAGTATCTTTCCCCTGCCACGCCCACCAAACCGTGCCCACAGAACCGGTAGGTAAAATAATTTGAATCCCACCACTGTCAGAGATGGCATTTGCCGGTTCTCCGAACTACTCAAAATTTCCGCTACCGGTTCTCCACAACTGGTCAGAACCAGTTCCAATATGGTATTCAGCAGTTCTGACCAGTTCTAGAGAACTGGTAGCAGAAATTTTGAATAGTTTGGAGAACAGGAAAATACAACCTCTGACTGGAGATTTTATAGTAACCTTCCCCTGCTGAGCTCACCAAGCCACACCCATAGAACCGGTAGTAAAAAAAATGCACATGACCCTGGGACATTGCAACCATCTTAAATATGAGTCAGTTGCCAAGCAATTTTGATCATGTGACCATGGGGATGCTGCAATGGTTGTAAGTGTGAAAAACGATCATAAGACGCTTTCTTCAGTGCCATTATAACTTCGAACAGTTACTAAGTGAACTGTTGTAAGTTGAGGATTACCTGTATTCATGTATTTACAACATAATACACACATTTGGGACGTTTATATATAATTTCAATAATTCATTCCATTGTCCCTATCAAATACAGCTTGGTCTTAGATACATTTATTTTTATATGTCTTGTTGTTTCATACAATCTACCTAATATTCACCACAGGTCCTTTTGATTCTTGGCCAGGCTGTATTTACAAGTACATATGCATTCCTTACATAGATTCAACAATGTGTTTTTATCACACCTCCACATTTCATTGACTGCTACATACAGTTATTTGATAAGCTACCCATTTACTCCTAAACATATTTTACTTTCATTCTGTATTGCTCTTATCATAGCTCTAGCATAAGGGGTCTTCAAAGTTGACAGCTTTAAGACTTGTGGACTTCAACTCCCAGAATTCTTCCTCCAGTCATGTTAGCTCAGAAATTCTGGGAGTTGAAGTTCACAAGTCTTAAACTTGCCAAGTTTGAAGACCCTTGCTCTAGCGTTTTAAATATTAAATGAGGAGTTTTAAGTTTAGAAACTACCCAGAAATATGACATTTTGTGAAATTAACACAATTAACACATTTGGTTAAATTAACTTTGATTAGACTTTGCTGAAAAAGAAATCTTAATAATATCAGCATTGTTTAAATCTGAAGAAATCATTGTTCAGTCAGTAAAACAAAGAATCCTTATTACAGTTATTATAGCTAAAGGTATATAAGATCATTATTTCAGTTTTTAAAATGATATTTGTTATACATCTTCACCTCCGCCCACCTTCCTTCTTCCTTAAATGTCAGGATGATATGGGAAGAAATGAATCATTATTGTCTTGGTTAATACAATGCCAAGGAACGTATTATAAGTACTTAAGAGCTCTCAAAGATGGGGCAAATTTTAAAGAAAAAGAAAAATACCTGCCCCAATAACTGCCTTACATGAATAAACGGGAAGAAATAGTACAATTCTGTATATAGTTCTCAATGAAGTTCTTAACCCAAATAATCAAATTTGCTTCAAGTCCTTCTCTCTCCCTTCTGTTTAATAAGAACCAAAATTTGATTTCTTATTAAAAAAAAAATTCAATAGGATTTTGAAGAGGAAGGAAAATAGGAATGTTTGCCCTTTGTTTTCATCTGCAGTTTTTTTAAAAAAACAAGAACAGCATGTGTACTGTGTATAGTGTTTTGCATAGTAACATAAAAAAATAAAACAAAACCACCAGAGTTCCAGTTTCTGAGGTTTTATAATCTAAATAGGGGTGTCTCCAAGGCACGATCAAAATGGTTAAGATGACAGTCCAAGCCCTGCACATGTGGACCACGCAACACCCATAAACAGCAAGGAAATACTTTGTACCATTGCACTCACCATCTTGCCTTTTAGTTGTCATTGTGCAAGGTTTGCCACCAACCAGAGGTGGTATTCAGTAGGTTCTGACAGGTTCTGGGGAAATGGTAATGGAAATTTTGAATAGTTCGGAGAACTTGCAAATACCATGTCTGACTGGCCCTGCCCCCATCTATTCTCTGCCTCCTGAGTCCCAGTTGATTGGCTGGGTCTTCTTTTGTTGTCCTGCAGAGGTGAACGGAGCTGGAAAGCAGGTTAGTGGGGTGGGGAAGGAATGGGGATTTTAAAGTATCCTTCCCCTGGAGTGGGGTGGAAATGGGGATTTTACAGTATCCTTCTCCTGCCATGCACACTAAGCCACACCCACCAAGCCATGCCACACCCACCAAACCACACAATGCCCACCAAGCTATGCCTACAGAACCAGTAATAAAAATTTTTGAATACCACCACTGATGTGTATGTATATAGCAGTGGTAACTAACCTTTTTGGGCTCCTGTGCCGAAAATTGCATACGTGCTCGTGTGCCAGCACCCAGAAGGCAATGTGTGCACCCCCTTGCCCACTGCGCATGCATGCACAATGCCCCTCGTCATCCCCTTACCTGCCCTGCATGCCTCCCAGCTGATTTTCAGCCCATTTGAGGCCTTTTTCAGCCTCCCAGAGGCTCCAGGGAAGCCTCTGCAGGAGGCTGAAAAATGGGCCCGTTTTGTCACTTCCAGTATTTCCGGAAATACAGAAAGTGATGAAATGGGCCTGTTTTTCAGCCTCCGAAGACTGCAGAGGCTTCCCTCGAGCCTCTGGGAGGCCGAAAAAGGCCTCAAATGCCAAAAATCAGCTGGGAGTCATGCACATGCACAGTGCAGTTAAGTTTGGCTGGGGCTCGTGTGCCCGAACAAATGGCTCTGTGTGCTACCTGTGGCATGCGTGCCATAGGTTCACCATCATGGGTATATAGCATGTGTATATGGAGGTTATGTATGTGTGGGGATAGATATTTACTTTCTCTTGAAAACAGGCAAGAGAAATTTTCAATGTGTGCCAGCATGCTTAGGGTAAAAAATGACAATAAAGGTTATCTTCATCTTAAACCTTAATCTTTTTTAAGCATACTCTGTGGCCAGCCCTGAATCTAAATCACAAAGAGGGGATGAAAGCAGCACTCAGGAAAAAGACGTGAGTAAAAGGTAACCAAAAGGTGGAATGGGGGAATGCCTGTATAAAAATATGAGAGTTCTTTAAAAAAGTCTTCATCTCACAGGAGTGAAGACTTAAGTCCAATAGGAAGAATTATCTTGTCCTGAGAGATAAATTCATTCCCAGAGGCTGTTTTAATTGATTAAATTACGATTAACCTACTGTAGAGCAAACAGCAGCCTTCTAGTGATTTCCTTACCATCTTCTCAGGCTTCTGAGCAGACTCCCTCCCTTCCTCCTTCCAATCATGGAATTTCTGAAACTGGAGAAAACCATATGCAAGCCATAATTGCTTTTTCCTGTATAGTTTTTGTTATTTTGCCTTTGTTGCTTCAAGTCAGTTTTGACTCCAGGTGATTGTCTTGGACTTATTGCAGTTTTCTCTTGGCAAGGTTTTTCATAATTGGTTTGTCATTGCCTCCTTCCTAGGGGTGAGAGAGAGTGACTGGTCCATGATCACCCAATTCATTTTGTGCCTAGGGCCCAGAGGTAATATTCAGCAGGTTCTGACCAGTTCTGGAGAACCGGTAGCGGAAACTTTGAGTAGTTCAGAGAACTGGCAAATACCATCTCTGACTGACCCCACCCCCATCTATTCTCTGCCTCCTGAGTCCCAGGTGATCGGCTGGGTCTTCTTTTGTTGCTCTGCACAGGAGAACAGAGCTGGAAAGCAGGTTAGTGGGATGGGGAGGGAATGGGACTTTGCAGTATCCTTTCTCTGGCACGCCCACCAAGCCATGCCCGCAGAACCGGTAATAAAATATTTTGAATCCCACCACTGCTAAGGCCTGACTACAACTCCCCATTTCCTGGTTTGTAACCTGGGGCCTTCAACACTAGACCAAAGTGGCTCTGTCTGCCCTATACAGTAAACAGACTGCTAAAGGTTTGATGTATGAATGAGTTGGTCCAGCAGCTCATAAAACAAAAGGAGGCATTTATGATGTCATGGGGATTAATTCTTAGGATTAAAAAAAGATGGAGGGGGGAACCCACCCATAATAAGCAAAAGTTAGACCCATGAATCATAAACTCTAAAAATAAGACAGGTCAGGAACAAGTGATTCATATAGGCTAAGCCATAATTTGTATGCAAAAAAAAAAAAAGGCTTGCCATTCTATTTTACCTTTTCTCTTCTTTATTTTCCTCTGTAAGGAAAGAAAGGGAGAATGCTCACTCACTTCAGCTCTGTGAGAACTTGGTGCCTCTCTCATCCCAGGAGAAAAATAAATCTTGGATGATGACTTTCCAAATAACTATAACTTCTTCAGAGAGATATCCGATGTCTTGGTTCTTACCTGCTGCTTTGTTAAACAGCCATTAGGAGAATACGCAGGGGAAATCTATTCAGGCTGAGCTCTACCAATACTTTGTCAGAAAAATTCTAAATGTTTGAATGAGACAAATCATTGGCACTGGAAAAGCTGGAGGAAATGCCTAAAGGACTGATCTGAGGTTATAATCCCCCTATCCAGCACCATCTGGATAGAAAAAGAGCCTCAGTTATTGTAATATTAATTTAACATTCAAATAGACTTGGCATTATCATATCTCTCATTCTAAAATAAATAGCCTTATGATAACTGGCTATAAAATAAATATCAATCTGGAAAAAATGGCAGTCTTAATACTAAATGATCACAGTGTATTTGGTATACAAGGAGATATATTGACTATTGTAGTGTTTGCTACACTCTTCAGATTTTCATTGACTACAATAAAAAATAAAATAGAAGCTGCTTTATCCCATGTCAGACAAGGATTGGCTCTCATTCTGTATTAGAGTGGTTAGCTTAGTGCTAGCCACTCTATGTGTGTGTGTATTGTATATATGTATGATTATATATATATATATATATATATATCAGTACCTTTTCAGGGTAGCAGAGAAAAGTGGCAGATTAGGAGGATAAAATGGAATCTCTGGAAGAAGTGTTGAACATTTTCTTCTTATATCTCAAGGCTATCACTTCTGAACCACATTAAAATTGATTTGATTATGTTCTATCAGGCTGGCCTTGACTGTTAGTGACAACATAGGTAAGATTTTCTCCATGATATTGTCTCCACCCTGGTTTTTCAGCTCTTCCAATAATTCAGTTGTTGCTGCTGCAATTGAGTCTATCTATCTTGCTGCTGGTTGTCTTCTTCTCTTTCTTTCTACCATTCCCAACATTATAAACTTCTCTAGAGAACTATATGTTTCCAAAATATAATTTGAACCTGGTTATTTGTCCCTCAAGTAAGAGCTCTGAGTTGATACATTTGATGATCTATTTGTTTGTCTTCTTCCCTATCATTGGTATTCCCTGAAGTCTTCTCCAACACAAAGTTCCAAAGTGTCAATACATTGTCTGTCCTGCTTCCTTAAAGTCTGGCACTATTATTAAATATTTTCTAAAAACTTATCTATTAGAAAACTTTCAACCTGTATAAAACAGTTTTACTTGCTACCACTGTTGTTATTGTCAGGTTTCCAAGTGATGAAATCCATTTAAAAAGAAAAGTCCATCTTCCAAGACAATTTATTTTATTTTATTTAGGAAAGCATCAAATTGGCAAAGTCTGTGGTTAATTCCAGATCTGACACAACCCGGAATTACCCCACAATATTAGAAGTTAGAAACAACTCCCAAAAAGTCACATTCTCCAACAGAAGTAATTCAATGTTGCTTGATGTCATAAATATCCACCTCAAGGGGCCTGAGCACGGTCAGCTGGTGTTCCCATGGGAAGAAGAATCACCTAACCTAAACAATTCTCTCTATCTCAACTCCTCCCTCCTTAGGAATGTGGCAACCCAAAACCTTTCCCCCATGACTGCCAAAGAGAAAGTAAGAAAAAGAATATATACTAAGCCTAACTAAAATGGCTACACATATGTCAATTTCAGACTTGACAGTTATTCTATTGGTACATACATAGGTAATTTCCTCTAAAGGTGGTGTTCTTTTCCAAATTCTTTTCCATGAAGTCATGCTTGTGTTTGGATTATAAATCAGGCCAAGAGTCAGTGCAACAATCATGGAGCAAGTATGGTTTAAACTTAAACGTTAGTCTTCTTAATCCTGGCCTAGCTTCTTTACTAGGTAACTATTGGGTCTTCTTTGCAAATATTTCCCTGGATTTGGAAAATAAGCAACACAAGTTGTTGTTGGTTCTTTATGGTAATTTTATTCCTTTCAAATATGTGTGTGTGTGTCTGTGTATCTACATATAATCTCACATTAGGGAGAATGAAATAAGTGGGGTTTTATAGCTGCAGCATCTTATCTATATACTGTATATTAATATATTGGATTTTTGGGTGAGAAATCTCAGGTTTATTAAAGTCTTGGATGTTGCAAAACTTTTTACTGCCCATAACAAATATTTAGCCATATGAGAGAAACTGATTTCAATAAGGGGTATCTACAATGCAATTCAACACAAAAGGTAGACACAGCACTCATCAAAACGCTTATTTAGTAAGTTTTGAAACTTTTCATTAAACAAAACAAAACAAAAACTTTCTCCTCTGCTCTATATAAAGTAGTTCATTAGAACTGCTCAGATTAATCAAGGGATAAATTTACACTTAATTCTCAAAAATCTGCATTCTTATTGATCTCATTTTTCCCTTTGTTATTATAAAGAATTGCCTTTATATTTTCTCTTATTCCCTAATTCTGACTAGGCATAGCCAGTGATAGTTGCTTTAGTGGATATGTGTCTTTCTATCCTAGCAGTTGCTTTGCTTTATGGTGCCTGATAAGCCCTGAAAGTGATACCATTTCTAATCCTCCAACTTCTTGATTGCTGATGCAGCAATCATTACTAACCTAAAGACTCTTCAACAGAAACTCACAGGAAAGCTGTACTGTCACAGTCAGAGACACAAATGTTGATTTCACTGAACGTGAACCTAATCAAATGCTAGGTTGCTAAGTTCTCATCATAAAACTCAGTTCATTCAGGTAAATGAGTCCTGCCATTTCCATTGGCCTATCAGCCCTATTTATTTAGTTTTGCTTCTCTGATTCCAGGCAAAGCATTCTATTTCAAGGTTGTATTGACAGATTGCTGTCAAGGATAATGATTGAGACCTTCTACCTCAGGAGTAGTGCAAAAGCCATTTTTGTCAATATCCAATCTTTCTAGTCATTCATTTATTGCTGAATTTATATATATATATGTGTGTGTGTGTGTGTTTATGTGTGTGTGTGTATGTATCTGTCTGTCTATCTATCTATCTATCTATCTATCTATCTATCTATCTATCTATCTATCTAATATATCTATCTATCTATCTCGAGTCTTTTTTCCATTTGTGCTTTTGTTCAGAAATAAGAGAAGAATTTAATAGCCTTGAATGAGCAAGCTATGACCAAGGGAACCTGAGAAAGCATGGCTGCTCCCAGTGATGTCATTCTTCTTACTCAACATCTAGGAATGTTGCTATTCAAAGGAGTCAATCTGGAGTCTACAGATAGTTAGGATTACAGAGGCAAAGCATTAAGATAGCACAGATTAGTTAAGTTTTAAAGTTAAGGTTTCCAAATTCAATGCTAGAGTATAATTGGCATGTCGCTTATGAAAAAATAAAAACATAGTTGTGTTGGGAATTAAAGGAGTATGGTCATTAAATGAACTTTTTGGCAGTTGCTGTGTGCTGCAGCTGCCAGAAAAGTCAACACAGTCCTAAGCTGCATCAATAGAGGGATAGAATTAAAATCATGTAAAGTGTTAGTACCTCTTTATAATGCCTTAGTAAGACCACACTTGGAATATTGCATCCAGTTTTGGTCACCACAAGATATATAAAAATGATTTTGAGACTCTAGAAGTGCACAGAACAGCAACAAAGATGATCAGGGGACTGCAGATTAAAACATATGAAGAATGGTTGCAGAAACTAGGAATCTCCAGTCTAACAAAGAGAAGGATGAGAGGTGACATGATAGTAGTCTTCCAATATCTAAGTGATTGTCACAAAGAAGAGGAGGGCATCACCTGAAGGCAAGACAAAAAGTAATTGATGATAACTTATAGAACTAAGGAAAAATTTTCTGACAATGAGAACAATTAATTAACGGAATGAATTGCTTCCACTAGTTTTAGGTACTCCATTACTAGTGGCTTCTAAGAAGAGATTGGACAGCCATTTGTCTAAAATGGTATAGAGCAGCGGTCGCAAATTTTGGTGGGCCACAGAGAAATCTCACCCCCAGAGCACCCCCCCCAAAGCAAATAATCCAGGCTGTGCAGAAACACAAGGCTGCTTAGCCCACATGGCCCGTGGGAACCCTCCCCACCCACTCACTCCTTACCCAGCAAACTTGTCTGCTAAGTTGCTATTTTTCCTTTTCCCGACCATCATCTGTTCTGCTGCACCGGGAGATTTAGATTAGCTAGGAAGCAGGAAATGATTGGATTTTTTGCTTTCTAGCTAAGAACAGCCGAACCTCCCTTAGGACTGAAGGTTTGTTTGCAAGCAAATTCAGTGCAGACTCACGGCAAGCAAATTTGAGAGACGGAGCTACCGATGGCAGATAGATAGATAGATCACTGAATGATTCTGTGAGCAACTCAATCTGCCTGCTTTGCCTAATTTTGGGTAAAAGTTGCTCTTTTTTAAAATAAAAAATTCAATATTTACATGCATGGTATGTTGTGAGTTAATTTTGTGAGTTTGCTTGCTAGCAAATTTTATGAGTTTGCTTGCAAAAGCAAATTTTATGTGACAGACTGATAGATAGATTTCTGAATGAATCTGTGATTCTGTGAGCAACTCAATCTGCCTGCCTGCTTTGCCTGATTTTGGTTAAAAATTGCTCTTTTTTTATAAAAAAATCAATATTTATATAAATATTTATAATATTTACATACAAGCCATACCCAGCCAGTCACATGACCACCAAGCCACACCCACAAATTAGGCCATGCCCACAGAACCAGTTAATGGTCCCTGGGATCTATAATTATGAGTTTGGTGGTCCCTGAGGTCCAAAAGATTGGCGATCCCTGGTGTAGAGTCTCTTGCTGGAGCAGGGGTTGGACTTAAAGACTTCTAAAGTCCCTTCTACCTCTGTTCTTCAATGTTCTGTTATTATTTAATCTTAAATGGGCCTAATAGAAATATCATCTTAATGTCATTTGGGAGGGATTCCTCGTTATGTGATCTATTTCATATTTTGGAGGCTACAGATTTTTCAAGCAATATGGCAATGATGTGACAGTGATGGAAGCACATGAGATAGTCAGGACATACACATTAAAGAAATAGACATGGTAATTGGGTCAAAGAGGAGAGGGAAGGCAATAACTTGGAACAGGTAAAGAGATTTTTAAAACCAGTTTTGGACTGAGATAAGATGAAAGCAATTTCAAAGGAACATGGTATAAGATAATGTAATTTCTTAATAATATCAGAAATGTTTAGGGGAATGTGATGATGAACTTTTAATTGGGATGCACATAAAACAATGGTGTAGTGATTGAATTTAAATGTTAGCACCGAGCAAAGTATATCTAGTGAAAGATCTAGTGAGCAGAAAAAGACTCCCAGGATTGTACTCTAGATAGATTATTCAGTAAATCATACACGGAGATTTCCTACTTTGTACTGGCTGCTGTACATTTGTTGGATGTAAGAGTGAAGCCAGAATGTCAAACTCACCTGGCCCATTCAAAATGATTGATACCCAAACCAGGGAAAGAGAGTGACTAAGGAAGATATAAGAGTTTTATTGGGGCTCACGACGCAGTACTGAAGAATACTATAAAGCTATTTATTACAGTCTTCCTTTGGATGTTTAGATCATTAAGTGCAAGTTTTAACTTTCCTACAAGAGCAAATAGCCCTCCCAAGGGGGGAAAAACAGTGACTGTATGACCATTGTGTGTATGCTTTTCCTTTCTTTCCTGTCTTTGCTGGCCACATCATCTTTAGCTCCTATTTATTATTCCAGCAGTGCTGTCAGAATAGCTAGTCTTCTTGAACTGCTGCTGGTGTTCTAGGAGTGCTGCTTTCCCATCATGGTGACATCACTGGAGGGCACTGGTGGGGTGTTTGCGGTGACAGAGCCTGACACTCAGAGCGTGACTTCTTCCAGGGACCATGTGAGGATCAAGAATGAGTTTCTGCCTGGCAGCTTCATTATTTTTGCTGCTATAAAATCCTAAGGAAGGAATGAAGGAAGGAAAGAAACCCTTGAGAAGCGAGGCGAAGTTTGCCACTGTGATGATGTTGGACAGATTTTGCCTGAGTCATTTTGTAAACTTAACCTCCAATCACAGGAGTACACCAGCCACTAAAATGTCAAAATCTAAAGGGGTTATAAAAAGCAGCAATCTCTAAAGCTCAAATCAGCCCTGTTTAACTATGAAAAAAAACATGTCTCCTTTTGACTGAGGCATTGTCTGTCTGGGGATATTAGCATTTCATCCGTTCTGATGTCAGCAGCAAGAGAATATTCTTTTAGAAGCATATCTTTGAATCATTGTAATTGGCCTCTAATTCACATCCCTCTCTGCCATTGATTACAGAATATTTAGTTCATCATCTTCCCTTTTTGATTCAGGGCTGGTTTCTCTTAGCTCTTGTTTTAGGTTCCTTATTGTAGCAAGGAAGAGAGAGAAAGGGTAGACTATCAGAAATGAGCTCAGTTGCAAAATAAAATCTTTCTGGAATGTGAACTGCGGTAATGTAGTATAAGAAGGCAAAAAACAGCCTTGGTGTAATTCTACCAAAATCAATTATAATTTCAGCATTTAAAGGAACTGGTATGTCCAATTCACCATTCTTTTTCTACTAGCAGTGAAGTAGTTTCTTGAAAAGCTTGTGTGCTTATTTATCTAAATATGGCATTTTAAAATGCGGTTTTGAGTTACCAGTGCAGTTTGTTATGGATGTTTCCTCTACTTTCGGTAGCATTGCTTATGTCTGTACAAGTTTTTAAGTCCAAAAGTCAAAGGACTACTATGCGGAAAAATTTAGTTTACAAATGGTAAATGCATAACTTTTTACAACTTCTTTGCTAACCTCTTGTCTTCTTAGCCAAAAAGCACTGCTCAAGTTTTCTAACAGAAAAAGGTACAAATCCAATTAATGAAAACACAACAAAAATGTAATGAATGATTACACACTTCAAGTTTTGAAAAAATGATCATGATATAATTATTAAAAGGATCAAAAGTTCAAACTCAAGCTCTATCAAAAAATATAAGCCAGTTTGGTGCAATGTTTAAGGTTCTGGCCTAGAAACCAGGAGATTGTGAGTTATAGTCCTGCTTTAAGCATGAAAGCCAGCTACATGATTTTGGGATAATCATTCTCTCTCACTTGGACACACCTCATAATGCTATTGTTGTGAGGAGGAGGGCGGGGGGGAAATGCCGGTAGTCCTCAACTTGTGACCACAATTGAGCCCCAAATTTCTGTTGCTAAGTGAAACATTTGTTAAGTGAGTTTCTTTCTTGCCACATTTGTTAAGTTAATCATTGAAGTCCAATTAGGCAAATTGTTGTTATAAGTAAATCTGACTTCCCCGCTGACTTTGCTTGTCCGAAGGTTGTAAAAGGTTGTAAACTCTGGGACATTGCAGCCATCATAAATAAGAGTCAATTGCAAAGAGTCTGAATTTTGATCACGTGACCATGGGGATGCTGCAACGGTCGTAAGTGTGAAAATTGGTCATATAAATCACTTTTTTCCAGTGTCATTGTAACTTTGAATGGTCACAAAATGAATTGTAAATCGAGGATTATCTGCATTATGTACTTGAGTTATTTATAAAGTAATACAATTTAGATAAAAATGTAATAACTAACTTAATAAATAAATTTAATTACCTTTTCTGAAAGCACTATTTCAATATATATAAATGTTCCCGGTGAGTAGTGTTTGATAACACTGTTAACAAAATGATAGCTATTAATTTAAATTCTGGACTATCATTTCATTTGTATTTGCCTTGCCAAATAACAACTTCCATTCAATCTCTCTTTACCTATTCCAAGATAAATAAATAATTCTTTAAAAATATTGTATTAAACATTTAAAAATGTAAAATCTGACTAGACACACACAATCCATTTGGATCTTAAAGTTAAGAATAGGAAAAAAATTCAAATAGATCAGGCCATGAGGGCCTCTAATCTAGTTTTGTCTAGCACATAGTAGTCAGCCAAATGCATCCAGAAAGCCTGCAAATATGGACAGAAAAAGCAACAAACTTCTACTTTGACTTTCAGCAAATGGTATTTTAAAATATATTGCCAGTATGATATGGCTACCACTGATATATCCTTATTGGACATAAATACTGTACTTCTAGATTGCTTTTAATGAAAATAGTGGCCATCATCATATTGGATGGCAGTGAATTCCAATTCCAGTAGTTTTTGGTTCAGTTTGAAAAGTTTGTTGTCAACAATCACTAAGTGCTATTTTTGCATTCCCTGGCAGCCTCAGGGGGTGTCTTAGAAAGAGGCAGAACAAGATGGGGGAAAAGATATAAAAGTGTGTGTGTGAGAGAGAGAGGGGGGGAGAGAGGGAGGGAGGGAGAGAGAGACAGAGACAGAGCGACAGAGAGACAGAGAGATGCTGCAAAATAATCCAATGAAAAGCTCTACTATCCATTGCTTTAAGTCTTTCTACATTACCTTGAGATCCTTATCAGATTATTCCTGAAGGAATGCAACCTTCTGTAAGAAAAAGAAAAGAGGTTCCTGTCTGCAGCCTGACATTTTGTTCCAAGAAGCTCCTGAGATGCTCAGAAGGGAAGATGATGAATGCAGAGTGCTCAGCACATTGTAAGTCTTTAGTAAACGCAACACTGCAGAAGAATAGTAATAGCCCTTCATCCATGGAAATGTTTGTGGTGTCTTATTTCTATGGCCCTGCTGAAACAACATCTTCCATAAGTCCTGAAGTCAAACCAAAGCAATAAAGGGAGGATGGTAATGATTCTCATATATCACAAATCCAGAAGCTGTTGCCAGATTTTGAAAAAACAAAACAAAACTCTGAAGCATATAGCATGACTGCAAAATGAATTAAATACCCCATTCTCCAGAGTGCAACTGATCAAAGAGACCAAAGTCTCTTCTATCCCACCTGTGCAAACTTTATTTAAGACTGAAAGATCTTTCGGGAATGCTAATGACAAAATTATTGTTTCCTTTAGGGAACTGAAGTATCCATGTCATACACGCCTCAGATACATTGATTCTTTTGTACAGTTTTGTACTATGGGGCAAATCCTGTCTTAATAAATCTTCTGCATATAGTTCAAAGCTCTTTAGGTGCTGTAGAAAAAGGATGATTCATCTATTCTGAGAACAGAGATGTCAGGTAGGATGAGGCATAACATTTGCTGAAAATGGTTACCCATTTTCTTAGGTGGAAATATGATGCTCGAAATGCATGTACATCTGGCTTCCACTCTCATGCAAAGATTGATGAGAATTCTGGAAATGATCTGTAAGAGATCCTTAACTTTTCTTAGGGAATATTTTCCAAAGATTCCAGACAATGGCTCCTAACTAATGTTTAAGAAGACTCTTTTAGGGCAGATGATTTAGGCCACTACTAAGAGCAAAGAGCCTTCTAGATGTTGGTACTTCTGATATAAATTATTTTTAGTCAAATCAATTAAGACTCCTGAATTCAGTAGGACTTACTTCCAGACATATACAGCAATAGCAATAGATATATAAGTCTAGTACTTAGACTTATATATTGTTTTACAGTGTTTTACAGCCCTCTCTAAGAAGTTTACAGAATCAGCATATTGCCCCCAGGAATTTGGGTCTTCATTTTACCCACCTCAGAAGGATGGAAGGCTGAGTCAACCTTGAGCCTGGTGACATTTGAACTGCCAAATTGCAGGCAGCAGAAGTAGCCTGCAGTACTGCACTCTAATCATGCGTCACCATGGCTCAGTATACTGATGAAAATGAAATGAAATTCAGCAAAATGAAATATTATGATGAAATATTGGGGCTAGAGGATTTTCTAATGAAGAACATACTGTATGAAATTCAATCAGTAGAGTCCACACCATTTTCCTGGTGACCATCAGTGGAAGAATGGGATGAAGTCACCATGTAACTGTACAGTAGTGAAATCAATAACATATATGCCTGTGTAAACATCATTGGATTGTGCTGTCAATGTTATTTGGCAAGTCGGAAACTCTATGTTGCTGCTCTGTTTGTCTTGCTTTTGAAAAACAGTGTGAAAATAACTTAAATAGGAAACATATTTCACTCTTGTCTGTATATACAAATCCATGAAATCAGGATTCCATATCTGCAAGTGTGGAAGATATTTTGAAGAAGAGAGTTTTTAGAAAAGTTTTAAATAAGAGGTCTGTGCCTATACTTGCTGGACGTTTTTGTCTACATTGGCATTATGGATGAGGAATGAAAATTATGATTTTGTTAAGGCCAGATCTTAACAAAATTAGTACATTAGTAAAATTAGAATTTTATTGAGGCTAGTAAGAGTTGCACAGCACTTCTGTTTCCTTATTGTTGCAATCCTCACTTTACTTAGAGCACACAATAAGTATAATTCACTATTTGAATGTTCTCTGTCTCCCAGAAAAGAGACCTCCTCATATGCTGAAGATGGCATGACCCAGACAGTCATTTGGTACCACATGGTTTTGCCACCCTTTCATTGTCTCCAATTCCTTACAAAAATGTCACCTGCACTTGGAGCAGACCTAGCAGCTCAACGATTTGGCCTTCAACAGTACTTGTCTTTCATAAAAGCTATCAATTTTTTTTTAAAAAATGTGTTCTACTAAAAATATACAGCACAAAATTGCACTAGATCAACCAGCCACAATTACAGCAAGTGCATGAAAGGAAAAAACCATTGTCATTTATCTCTCTGGGGACACCATGCCTTTGTTTCAGAGCCCTATTATTGGCATTGTACATGCTCTTAAATTATAATAATTAAAATGGTGATTGTAAGTGTCAAGGATTGCAATTTTTCTCCGTAATAGCTGGGAACAATCTGTTCATTATTGAAGCAAAAAGTTTGAAGTCTACATTTGCTTTAAAAAGAAAAAAGTAAAAAAAGAAGGCAGAACAAACTCAATGTCTTTATGCTACTGACCAAAACCAGTTTTGTATAAAGACATTAGCTAACCTAGATGATTTTTCTTTAATTTATTTAAAGAAGATAAAAGCTAATTTAAGAAAGGAAAATTTGGAATGAGGAAGTAGGATTAGAAACACATTGCATAGCAACTATCAAATCCGCAGTCAACACATCTGAGGAGAATCATATTGGGAAAAGATAGAAGGATAGTGGTTTTCTCTGTTTCAAATCAATCATTGCCCCTTTCCCACAAAATGTTATGATATTAATAGCAAAGTTCTTCCGTTATATGCATCCAGATTGTAATATATCACTGAACCTTAAAATGAAACATAGCTTTGTAAAGAAAGGACTTTGAAGTTTAGGTGCCTGTGAAGAAAGAAGACAGGAGGACATGTCATCCTTATCCTAGATGACATGTTAAGATATTGAAGAAAAGGAAAGGAAATATAGAAATATAGAAAAGGAAAGGAAATATAGAAATCCACTACCTGCATTTACATTCCCCTTCAGTAATAAGGCAGAATAAGGATTTTGTTCACAAGAAAAACAGGTGGAATAAGATATTTGATTCGAAATACCCTTTTTGGTGTGGATTTGGAGGCAAAAAAACTCATGAAAGCTTCTGCATTCACTTCTCCAATTCTATCTGAAGGATTGGAGAAGAAGAAGTAACATTAATAATCTACTATGCTGATGACACTATACTAAAAATACAAATAATTTACAAACTTTGGTAATAAAAGTCATGAACATAGTGGGTAAAATGGGACTAAGTTTAAGTTTGAAGACCAAACCAATGACAACAGGTATAGCAAACAAATTTAAAACTGATGAAGATATTGAAATGATGGATATCTTTTGTCTGTCAGGATCAACTACCAACAACAGTACTAGCAGTTCAGAAATATTTCATAGACTATCACTTAATAAAGTAGCAATAAAGGTTGTTGAAAAGATGCTTAGATGTTATGATGTCTCTATGTTTACAGCATTGAAAATAGCGCAAGCTCTGTTTTTCTCTGTGACACTTAATGGGAATGAAAGTTGGATTTTGAAGAAGTGGAATAGAAAGAGTATTCACACTTTTGATTTTTTTGTTGAGGAAAACTTCTGGGAATACCATGAGTGGTCAAGAAAACAAATGGAATACCAAACAAATCAGTTCAGAGCTCGTACTTGAGGGACAAATAATCAGTCCAAAATTATATTTTGAAAACAATATATAAAGATATAGTTCTCTAGAGAAGTTTATAATATTGGGTGACATAGAAGGAAAGAGAAAATGAAAGATCAACAGCATGGTGAATAGCCTCAGTTAAAATAGTGATGTGCATACTATTAATAGAGCCCTGGTTACAAGCAGATAATTAAGAAGATCTATCTGTGTAGTCACTAAGAATTAAAAACCAACTTGATGGCATATAATCAATAATAAAAATTCCTTCCAGGAATAAATCAAAGCAGAACTTCCGTTCATCCTATTCTATTTCTTTTTCAGGATGCAAATTCTGGTATTATGAAAAAAAAATATTTCCATCCAACATGTCCATACAGTTGCTGTTTTGTTTTTCTTTAAAATTCCATCATGACTTCCTTTTAACTTCAACCAATACCATCCATTTTTAAATCCAGAAAGATTCATCATACTTTATGATAAATTGTATGAGTATATTTTGCTGTTGGCTACTTTGTGTTTCTGTATGCACAATACAGCACACTCCTAGGCATATCTACTTAGAAGTAAGTTCCATGACGTTCAATGAGACTAATCCAGAATCTCTGTGTATGGTCTGTAGCATTAAGTTTGCACCCCATGACTTGGTTTCTTTGTCATTTTCACCTCAGAGAACAATTTGGGAAAGGCAGGAGAGAGATCTGGGGAATTTAGCTCTCAATAGTCAGTTACTGCCATGTTCCCCCTCCTTTAAAAAAAAAAAATGATTATAGCAAAATGAGACTCAAAAAGATTTTTAAAAAAATCAGGTGAAAATTTGAAGAAGGAAATTGGAAGAGCAAGAAGACAAAATAATGGATTCAAGCAAAGCAAAATGCATCAGAGAAATGTGTATCAGCTTTACTTAGCTGACAAATAAATAAGCTAACTCAATGTATGTTGCCGCACAATGCTTTTTTTTCCTTTGGGCTTATTATCCCAGCCAGTCTTTCCTATAATAATAATACAAAAAAAAAAGAGGGGGAGAAGAAGAGGCGGGAAGTAGAGCACGAAAGAAAAAGAAAAGGGAGCGGTGAAGCAGCAATCAATGCTGCCCTTTATGCTGCCTGACATTTGAGGGACTTGTTATCCACAATTGCTGCTGGCTTTATCTAAATGTATCTCCCCGGCTGCCAGGAGCAAGCCTGATAGGCAGCCGCATGTGCTGATGGCCTCGGCTGATACAAACAATCACCCAATTTGCCCACACGCGCTTTGGTGGCAGGCGCCTGATGGCTCCTGTCATTCTGTTGCTGGCACTTTGGGCCTGGCTGGCGCAAGTGGGCAGGAGGTCAGAACCCACCGAGGACAGTTCTCATCCCCAATGCTTCTCCTCTCCAGTCTTCACACAAAGCACTCTCCCTTTGTGGAAAAGAAAGAGAAGGCAGGGGTGGGGGGATGAGCCAAGAAGAACAGCAAGCTGAAGTGGCTGGGGTTGTTTCTTCATTTGCTTTTTTATCTCTGCTTCATCTTAAGGCTGATTCTATCATTAAAAATGAACTTCTGAGGCCCCCTTCTTTTCTTTCTGTGATTGCTTGGGATCCTTCTGAAGAGCAATGAGCTGAATCCACAGCTTGGCTGTTTAGTTTGTCCTTTACTGTACAAAAGTCCTTCTTTAGTTTTTCATAATGCACGCTCTCAGATCTGAACTAACGTGAGATGCTTGCTGCTTCTGTTTGAAATACATGTCCTTGCATTTTTGAGTGGCATGGATGTGCACACAATATATCACAATCCGGAAGGATTACAATTACATCTAGTTCTCTGATCAGCTGGCCCCACTCTGCTGAACAAGCAGAAGTAACCCCAACGTGTAAGAAGAGGGCTAGCTTCTCATATACTGAAGCTTATGAAGTAAGCTAACAAACTCCCTGAGATTTTCTGTCTGAGGTAGCAGGAGAAGGATCAGTTGTCCTACCTCTCTACCTCTCTGTTATCTTTTCTCCCTCTGAGATCTTTTCTGCTGACAACATCACCATTCAGCATCCAGCCAGTTACTGGTTGCTCACTATTCAGATATTATTCTGAGAGGTCATCAGAGTGACATATCATTATCTAGCTGACTTCTCATTTGGGAAGCCACTCTGGCCAGTGCCTGAGGACCTGCTCAAAGTTAACATGAACAGTCCTGACACCCAGAGAAACAAGCTACTCTAGAAAGTTTGTGATAAGCCCACACATAGCTAGGCAAGATAAAATTATTTATCTGAGCACTATTCTGCATAGATTTCAAATGCTGGTGTGCAGAACCTTGAATACTGTAAGAGGAATTTCCCAGCCTCATTTATCTAATGTTAATTAACTCAAGGGTTAATTTAAAGGATTTGAGATATTCCTTCCTAGGTCTTTTTCCTTCAAGGCTAAGGTGCTATTAATCAGATAGGGGGGCACACAGTACCTCTTGGTTATTTAGATTTGTTAATCTAAGTCTCTCTACAATTTGTCACATTGTGTACCTTAAACACAATGAAAGAAGTATCCTGTGTGGTGCTTGAAGTTGCCGCTTTATTCTACCTTAGGATCGGTTTAGCCCTGAGAAATGCACATCACTATTAAATTGGAAACTCATTTTAAACTTAAAGCCATTGTCTGTTATCGAATTGCATCGTTGCCTCTGCTCCAAAACAATACTGTTAGCCCTGTCAGTTTAATGGTGGTTAACTGAATGACAAAATGCTTGTCAAAGTCAATGCAGATTGAGATAAAGGGAACTCTCTGCTTTAGCAGGTATAAAAACTCCTGACTTGAAACGAAAAATGCTTTTTGTTAAAAGCAAAAACACCACCCCCTCCAGATTTTTAAAGAAAACTCTAAAGTGAGATTTTGCTAATTGCAGAGCATCCTAGTCAAAGTAGAAAGAACAATATTTCTTTTAGGAAACTGCAAATATTTCTTACCCCCTTTGTACTTGCAATGGTAGGAGTATTAACACCAAAAAAAGAGAAAGTTCTACAGTTGACATGACATTGTGTGCAGTTTGAAATGTTACCACCCAATTACTAAGTGTGAATTTTTAAATTTTAAATTTGTATGAGAGAGGATCACCAGAACTTGAAATGTGAATGCCTTAATTGATTTGTCGCTATGTCTAGATTATTTTGAGTCAGGGAGAAGCCAACTATAAAATGTTAGAAACTGGCAAGTATTACAAAGTCTTCATCGGTTGACGGAATTGATTCTGGAAATACTAGCCCAAATATTTGAGATCAGTTATTGATAGATAGTTGACAAAAACAGAGCATATCTCTAAACTTTCAAAGAAGTGGTTCTGAGGCAACTGGAGTTCTGAACCCAGTTCTGTATCCTTGTCTATTATCCTGATGAACAGTATCAACATACGTTTTTCCCTTTTAGTCTGAATTCCACAAAAGCCATGGGAAAAATATGCAAGTCTGGTTATAACTTGAAACAGGAGGAACATTTCATACTGCAGATAATCAGAGTTGGAAGGGACCTTATAGGTCATCTAGTCCAACCCCCCATCCAAGCGGGAGACCCTACACCATTTCTGATAAATGGCAGTCCAATCTCTTCTTGAAGGTCTTAAGTGATGGCACTCCCACAACCTCCGAGGGCAAGTTGTTCCATTGGTTGATTGTTCTCACTGTCAAAAAGTTTCTCCTTATTTCCAGGTTAAATCTCTCCTTGTTCAGTTAAATACTAAACTTATTCACCAGAGTAGGAACCCTGGTGAATACAAAGTATTGGCAGGTATTAAACATTGTCCTGAGAAATGAGAACAGGAGGAACTTTTCTATAAAATAATATCAGTAACTTGTACAATTTTAAAAATTAATAGTTGAAGTAAACAAAGATCTACAGTGGCTAAGGAAGTAGCTACTTATTGACCGCTCTTATAGTACAAAGAGCAGCTATCTGCTTTTTATTTCAAAAAGCAGCTTAAATTACTGCCTGTAGCATTGAAAGGTTTTAGATCTATATGGAAATGTCAGCTTATAGGTTCCCTTAGAAACATTTGCTTTTTACTTAGCAATAATGAATCAACACATGAAGCAAGGAGCGCAAAGCAAGTGTATCTGAAAATTGTTACTCTCATCAAGGAAAGTGGTACAGAAAAGGTATGCAGCAAATACACTGTATATATTTTATAAAGCCCTCTACGAGAATACAGAATTGTTACCAGATATTGTATTTACTTGCTATTAGTTGATAGTAAACTAATAATTCTCTGCAAACACTTTGAATTGGACCAAATAGTTCGATTATATATCTACCTTCTCAAAATTTATATTTCAACCTAATTGAGCTAATTAATCACCTGGTATCCAGTATTTTTGGGGGGGACTAGTGTACATTTTTTGGACTGGTCCATTTAAAAAGCTCTTGTTGCTGCACTCTCACAAGACAATAGCCAAATGATAAAACAACAACAACAATAATGCAATACGTTTTCTCACTTTTATGTAGCAGGTGAACTCTATATAGCGGTCAAATTTCCTCAGTAAAAGAAAAGATCATCCCCATTTTTGCAAAAAGTGATCTCTTCTCTTGCTTAAAGAATATGAAGTCCTTCAAAACAGATCACATACTCAAGCAAATAAGTGATGGACAATTCACCAACAATATTGAAAGACTGACTCTACAGAAAGCATCCAGGTTTTGTATTCATTTTTATTTCATTAAAAATCCCAACCTTGTACAATTCATTGGCACAAAACATCCAAAGATTCTCAGGGCTCTCTACCACCCAGAAGAATTATTTCTTCCAATTAAAAACACCATCCTTTAAATAGACAATATTTCGTTCTCATATGTAATTGTTTCAGAAACTGGAATAAATTTCACTCTGATCGCAGTGGCAGTAGAGTTTGCTAAGGATGAACTTTCATAGCCTGGAAATCACAATGTTTAAGCTAAAAATTCATAGTCCAAACATCTGAAGACAGCTCTTTGGTTCATACAACCTTTCTAATTTGAAAAAGTGACAGAGAAAGTACACCGAAAATACTGCCATTGTCGATTTTTAATAGTTTCACCAACATGCTAACTTCATTTAGGGAGATATAATCTTTTTGTTTGATTGAATATTTCAATAAAAAAGAAATCCTTCCTTCCAAATATATGCATACCATGAAATAGAATAGAAATGCAACCCAAATTTGATCAACATAAAGAGAAACAAGGAGGAATGTATAACTATTACCATCCTACCTTCATCCCAAGTACACAATAGCACAACCCAGTCACATCTTTGGGATTTTGACCTAAATAATTGCACATTGAATATAGCGCTTGAGTTCAGTCCATAGACATTATCTCATCCCACTGACACAAATGAAATTTGTTTAACAGAATTATTCCACTACAACAGCAATTTATTTTGATGGGAACTTGGTAGGAGTATTCTCAGTGGCTTTTGGCCCATTCAGTCAGAATAGTTTTGAGACCAAAGGGCAGATAGAAGAAGAGTCCCCTATTCCTTGATCCTTGTCTGTGCTTGTTAATTATACAAATTATTTTGTCTATCCTTCTCCATTTTTAATACATTTTAATGCACAGGCACACTCCGAGAAGACTACAGTTCAAACAATGTATCCACAGACATTCACACAAGCCATAACCTTCTGGAGAATTTCAGTTTCTGTGGAGCCAAGGAACATTAGGAAGCCAATTCCTCCCAAGAGCACATTTATATCAGTCTAAAATTCATTTTGGTTGAAATATTTATGATTTTGGGAAGGGAGGGCACTGGAGCTCAGCTCAGTCAGATCAAGTTAGCTGAAGCTGCCAGCATTGACAAAAGTAGAGTTTACTCTCCATCCCCTCCTTCCTATACTTAAACATGCTTTTCTCCAAGAGTCCTTTCTTAATGCTGTATCATAATTCGTTAGGGCAGCTTTAATTAGTTGATAATTAGTTTGGAGGGAGGGTGTAAGAAATAGGTATGTATATGGAGGGAGGGAAGGGATGAGAAACGTTAGACAAAGTCAAGAAGGCTAGGCACCATAAAGAGTCCTAAGGGAGCTTTTTAACAACAAAATGGAACTGCCTAACAGGCAGTAAAACTTTCAAATGACCTTCATGTCAAACTATTGAGGGCTCTCTGTGTGTGTGTGTGTGTGTGTGTGTTGTGGGGGACACACACACATAGACATACACACATATACATTCATACACATTTGTATATAGATATATAGACATGTATATATGTATATATGTATGTATATAACATTTTTCATACACACAAAAATGCATATTCTGAATATAGTAAAGAGTGATCTCCAAGAGTTTCATGTTCTCCCTTTTATACCTTTTCTTTTTCTTTTTTAATAAGGCAAAAGCACCAGGTTAAAAAAAAAAGAACAGGCTCCTCTTTCATTTTCCAAGTAGCCACACCAAGGTGCTAAAATGTACATAAAAGTGTCTAAATCTGCAGGTAATGCAAGGAGCTGTTAGCAAGGAGTCTCCAGCCAGTGCTAGAAAATGGCCTGTTCAAGTTTCAGTTAATATGGTAAAGATAGAAATGGCAATGGCGGTGATATTTGATCTGCAGTATGATTTAAAAGATGTTTGCAGATGTTACAGATATGTTATGGGAACAACTTCCTGGTGAGGAATTAATAGTTCCTTTTACTGAGTAGTAAATCTTTTCAAGGTTACAAGCTACTAAGCCCAATAGATGGAGTGTGTGCGGGGGTTGGGAGTGAAGGTGCGTAGAAGCTGAATATTCAAATTGTCGACTTTTGGGTAAGAGTATTTACTTTGCCATCACTCAATAGTATTGGAGGGAACCTAAAAGTACATAATGTGCACTTTTTATACAGAGACTTCATTCAAAGCTACTAAGTCATTGCATCCTTAATCATGGTTTACTGACTTGAGCCACAATTGGCTAGGTTCACACATTATGCTGCTATATATCTAAATTGTGATCATTTGATTACATCTTGATTATATCTTCCGGTTAGTTCTAAATGAAACAAATCATACAGTGATTTGGCATGAGGTAAACCATTCAAAGAGTTGGTTCTAAACACCTGGACAAGCCCACATACATAAGCAGGGATAGGATTCAATTTTTTAAACAACCGGTTCTGTGGGTATGGCTTAGTTGGTGGACATGGCTTGGTAGTCATATGACTGGGTGAACATGGCTTGGTGGTCATGTTATTGGCTGGGCGTGGCCAACTTAATATCGAGGTACACATCTCCTCGCCTGGCTTCTTATGACTGTGGGGATGCTGCAACAGTTGTAAGTGTGAAAAATGGTCATAAGTCACTTTTTCAGTGCCATTGTAACTTTGAATGGTCACTCCACACAAGCAAAGTGCCAGCAAAGGAGGGGAAAAATTCTCCAGAGAAGTTCCAGAGACAGGAAGTCTAATCCTGCCAAGAACGTAGTAAGGGTTAACGGAGAGGCAGTTTCTGTAAGCAACACCAGAATGTTTCCTTCCTGCCTTCCTTACAGGATTAGGTCAGTAATTTCTTCTAACAACCAGTTCTCCGGACTGCTTAGAATATTAACAACCAGTTCTAGCGAATAGGTGTGAACTGGTAGAATCCCACCCCTGTACATAAGATACCTACAGCAAATGTTATGAATCCTGGTTGTTCCATCTAGCCATAGCTGGAACTTACTGTATTGTTTCAAAATGCAGTATGTTTTTAGAGGGTTCCTCCCTGTCACCCCTTCCTCACAGGGCTCAATCCCCTTCTTATACCAACTGGTTTTGTGCAGTGCACTGTGGCCTGTAGTGAATTAAAGCAACAATCCCAGCATGCATTTTTCCCATGCACAGGTCTTCCCCATCCCTAAGTTTTTATATCTTTCATTTGACAATGGGAACTTTTGAACTTGGGATCCCAGACAAGCCAAGCATAATGCTCTGTCACAAAACCACAGCCCCGTTTTTCCCACTGGTATCATAAATGCAACAACGATTTGAATTTATGATACAAATCATACTTTTAGGCTGATTTATCACTGTTTATGAGCGATTCAGATCACAGCAAACCTGCACCAAAACCAGGGAGAAATAAACAAGAGTTTCTCAGAAATGGTTTAAGGATGCAGGTTATATTAATGAAGGTGATACAAATGTTTTTTGGTCACTGTTTAAACACATACACACAATGATGTAATTCCATTCGAGGTAATTTGAGACCCAAATGCATACCCCCCCCCATCAAATCTGAGGAATGACATTGTTTTAAAGATAAATGCTAGCCCCAATTACATTCCCATTCTAGTGTGGCATTTAAATTCTGCTACAGAGACAGCCACTCAACATGCCCCTAGCATTGAACCAGCTTTACCGGTTGTATATATCTCACTCTCTCCCTTTACTATCAGCTCTGGTGCTGCAGAATTGTATCCAACTAGATGAGTTACTAAATGAACCCATGAGTTACTGGGCAAATGAAAGAAGAGAGGAGCATCAAAATAAGACATGAAGCTTGCTCTATAAATTGGGGGCAATTTGCTATTATTACCTTGGAGATACCTTCTTATCTAAATTAGTTGGAAACAGGCTTTTTTAAAATAGAAAACTATAACAATTCAAAACTCCAGGAAGTTTGGATATTTAACAGAGAGATTAACTAATGCTCATTTTAGCAGTGGAAATGGCTCTATAACCAGCATTTTAAAGAGACAAACTTTTAAAAATATTCTGTAAAACAGTGTTTGATACAATGTCAGATATGGATGTGCTATATAAGAATGACATCTCATGAAAAGGATGTGATCAATGAACCTTTGTTTTTGAAATCTACGGAGACTCGTGGCTTTGATCACATGGTGTGATTTGCAGAGTTCTCTAACACAAAAATCAAGTCTGTATAATTTGCTCCACGATTCTAGATTTGTGCCAGTGATACAAGCATTCTGTTACATTAGAGAAATTTAATGCAGAAAAAACAATTACTATCCACCTGCCTTCAATCGAGGACCTGTATACTGCACTGAGTCAAAAAGAGGGCTGTGAAAATATTCACAGACCCCTCACATCTCGGACATAAACTGTTTCAACTCCTTCCCTCAAAACGACGCTATAGAGCACTGCACACCAGAACAACTAGACACAAGAGCAGTTTTTTCCCGAAAGCCATCACTGTGCTAAACAAATAATTCCTTCAACACTATTCAACTATTACAAAGTCTGCACTACTATTACTGCTAATCTTCTCATCACTCCTTATCACCCATCCCCTCCCACTTGTGATTGTAGGACTGTAGCTTTTGTCCTTTGTATCTTTATGATTTATATTGACTGTTTCCTAGTATGATTTGATTGTTGATTGTACCCTATGACTATCATTAAATGTTGTACGTTATGATTCTTGATTCTTAATGAATGTATCTTTTCCTTATGTATACTGAGAGTATTTACACCAAGACAAATTCCTTGTGTGTCTAATCACACTTGGCCAATAAAATATTCTATCTACCTACCTACCTATCTCTAGGCCAAGGTCAACCATCTTGGCATACCAGATGTGTGAAACGCCACCTGAAGATATACCCACATGACATTATACACACCTCAGATTGGATGGCCAGTTTGAACTATTGGGGGTGGAGACCTGGGATAACTTTCTAAATGTAATTTTCACGCCTTTTGCCTCAGATCTTGTATTTCTTCTGATCCTACCACTTCAAATTCAATAGAAGTCATTTCTCTATAACAATGGATCTAAGGTTTTCTTCCTTGGGTTTTCAATGGAGCTACACCTGACATTTAATTTGCTGCAGTAGACTCCAGCATTTGTTTGCTTTTCAGGTTAGCACGAACAGTCTGAGATATTTTATGGTATGGAAAAAGAACAAAATGGTTTGTTCCTCTTCCATTCCAAGAACAAAAGCCAGCTGGATTGGCCACTGAAACAGTTGCTGTATCATGCCTGGGTTAGTGGCCAAAGAAAGAAAGAGAAAAACCAGAGGAAATGGCATCAAATATAAACACTGACACTTGTACTAAAATGAGGGTATTATGCTAATATCAGCTGGGGAAAATGCTTATCTAAATTAACTTGAGGCAATATTTTAACACATTGGCAATTATAAACTCATTGAAGTTTATATATTCTTTGGAGATACTGCCTTTTTTTAATACTAATTTTATTTTGTTTCTTCCCCAACACACACACACATAACCTTGTTGTCCTCACCTTTCTTCAATAGCTTATGAGGTTAGATGGCACTTCATGAACACAGACAATAGGCAGTTCTATTCAATTGGAGATGGCTATTAAAGTTTATGGAATTTCTTCAAACTAGGATGGCGAAGTTATTAGCAGATGCTTATAGCATTGGCATTATCAGGCTATCATGAGTGAATCTTTCTTGCAAAGGACCTAGAAACTTTAGTTTGTACTCTGGTCTCTTTTAGCATGGCAGAATTTAAGATTATGTCTCTGAATAATACAGCAATGCTACATTTTTTCTGCATAATAAAATATTGTACTCCTAGGCTATTGGAAGGGACAGAGAGGGCAGAGATGGTATTCAGCAGGTTCTGACCAGTTCTGGAGAACTGGTAGTGGAAATTTTGAGTAGTTCAGAGAACCGGCTAATACCACCTCTGACTGGCCCCACCCGCATCTATTATCTGCCTCCTGAGTCTCAGTTGATTGGCTGGGTCTTCTTTTGTTGCCCTGCACAGGAGAACCGAGTTAGAAAGCAGGTTAGTGGGGTGAGGAGGGAGTGGGATTTTTCAGTAACCTTCCCCCAGGAGTGGGGAGGGAATGGAGATGTTACAGTATCCTTCCCCTGCCACATCCTCCAAGTCACACCCAGCAAGCCATATCATGACCACCAAGCAATGCCCACAGACCCGGTAGTAAAATTTTTTGAATCCCACCACTGAGAGAGGGGATAGCAAAAGAGAATGATTGTATTATTTGAAAAATACCTCGTTTATTCACAATTGCTTGCTTGCAAGAAAGATGGGATGGGATGGGATAGGAAGGGGAGGGAAGAGAAGGGAAGGAAAAGATTCATAACCACTATAAGATTTTGAATTGGCAATTATTTTCTTTTGGAAAAGCTGGATGGTTCCCAATAACATTAAAAGCACTGGCGGTCAAGCACAATCATGTTAATGCATTTGCTATCTTCCTCTGAAGGGATGAAGACATAATTTAATTTGGAGACTCTTATTCTGTATTCCCCTTGTATATTGACACTGCACTTCACCAGACAGTTTGTGCTTATGTCCTTTAAAGGTGACCCATTAAAGTATTGGATGAATGCAAAGCCTCCTAATCAGTTGGATGGGTTTCTTGGAATTATGTGCCAGGAAGGAATACAGAGAGCAGGACTTTGACTCAAAACTTGAAATTGCAAACAAGCAAAGACTATAATCACCCTTTACTTCATCCTCTTCTATACACTCCTGCCTCAAAGATCTTTGGCTGATTTTTGGTATTTCTACTACAGTACATTCATATTCAACACTAACACCTAGAATAGGTAAGATAAGGTTAAGCTGCAGGGCTGAAGATAAGAGAAAGATGATACTATGATACTGTCTTATAAAAACATGGGTAGAGGGAGTTGAGCCTGAACCCCAAGTAGCATATCTTTCACATATACACAATAAATGTTGGGTCAAGTGATATATGTAATTTTCAGGAGCCTGGGGTAACTGAAACATATGATCTGAACCAGTGGTGGGATTCAAATTTTTTTACTACTGGTTCTGTGGGTGTGGCTTGGTGGGCATGGCAGGGGAAGGATATACTGCAAATCCCCATTCCCTCCCCACCCTACTAACCTGCTTTCCAGCTCCATTCTCCTGTACAGGGCAACCAAAGGAAACCCAGCTGATCAGAGAAGAGATGAGTGTGGGGCCAGTCAGAGGTGGTATTTGCCAGTTCTCCAAACTACTCAAAATTTCCACTACCGGTTCTCCAGAACTGGTCAGAACCTGCTGAATACCATCTCTAATTTGAACACTTAAGTTCCAGAAATACATGACAAAAATATCATAGATGTCTAAATATGTCAGTTAAAATCAACAGTACCATTTTAATAACTGGAATACACAGATCTTAGTTATCATTTTTACCAGGAGTGCCCAATTTTGGCATCTTTAAGACTTGCAGTCTTCAATTCCCAGAATTCTCCAGCCAGCCATGCCTTCTGGGAGTTGAAGTCTACAAGTCTTAAAGTTGCCAAGATTGGATCCCATTCAGTGGTGGGATTCAATTTTTGTTTACTGCCAGTTCTGTGGATGTGGCTTGGTGGGGATGGCAGGGAAAGGATACTGTAAAATCTCCAGTCAGAGGTGGTATTTGCCGTTTCTCTGAACTACTCAAAATTTCCACTACCGGTTCTCCAGAACTGGTTAGAACCTGCTGAATACCACCTCTCATCCTGTTGATTTAGACTGTATATTTAGTTAAAGCCTATTTGATTTGGTTTTATGTTTTATAGGCTCCAATTGCCATAAGGAAGTGGTAGTCCTTGCTAATGGACCATAAGAAGCCCCTTGCTGCTTATACTGTTTTCCCCCTGCTCCTTAAACCTCACAGTATATACAAATTAGCATATTTTTTTTAATTTAGACCTGTTTTTATTGTGATTACAAAAAGCCTTTGATAGTTGTTGATGTACAAAGTCTAATATTCAGAGAATTATGATGTGTTAAACCTCCACTAGAGTTAAACTCGCCCCAGTCCTAAAAAAGATGTAAAATGTTCACCCTTTCCTTTCCCATTACATCATTATATCAGCTCAATCACTGCTAGTCATAAAAAAGAAAGGAAAAAAGATCACTGTACATACTCACTGGGAATATACATAAAATAAATAAATAAATTGCTGGTTATTTAAAGTACTGATTTAACTGAAAGAGGAAAAAACTCACAGCTGTTACTTGAACTATGGCCTACACAGTTTTTCCTTCCATAACTATGAAATGAATTCTCTTCTTTACAGATTATTCCTCCCAAACAGTAAAAAATGAAAAAGTAGGGCAGGAACCAGTAAATTAAAGAAACAAATGCATAGACAGTGAAGACTTAAAATAGTTCTCAAAAATAGGAATATAATTGTTACATGAAAACTTGTCTTATGCATTTCAACAATAATTTCCTTAGGGACTAAAGGTTTCCATGTAACTTGCTTAGTAAACAAGCAAATAACATTATTGAATAAACTGCTTTTTAACTGATATATTAAAAAAAAGATAAATGGAGTTGTAGCCCCTGAAGAACATCACCAAAAATATTGAACAATTAATTTTCATGTAATAATGAGCTACTACTAAGTTTGGAAACCTGGGGTAAAAGTTTGTCTCCATTCTCTGCTTGTTTTATTTTTTTTTAAAAATCAAATCTTCTGATTTTATCTCTTAGCAGTTAATCACCTCTAGTCTCCATCTTTATTACATTATCATAGAACAATTTACCTCTCTCTCCTCCCTCCCTATCTACCTACTTACATACATTTTAACACACTGTAAGAACAAGGAACTAAGATATGTACATGAAGAGTCAGCATTCTGGTAATATTTATTTATTATTAAATGTATATGCCAACTATATCATGGTTCAGGGATTCTATAATATGTACAGATTAATAATAAGATAATACATGTTTATTGATTAGTCACTTGACTGTATCAAAAAGATATAAAAACAATGCAAAGAAAACAAATAATTACCCTTGCAGCCAACTCCAAACTATTCTAGGTAGCCTATCCTTCTCAAAATGATATTTGATATGAAAATTGCAGTCTTGCTAGTAATAGGTAAATCTACCTCCTGCAAGAAACATGGCAGTTTACTTTGAGTGTCTCAATATTTCTTAGGAAGGATATGAGAAAATGCCCCATTCCATCCAATGTAGTTTGAAATCAAACAAGATACAATATGTATAATATTTTCAGAGCTGGTATACACAGCCTTTCTGTGAATGAAACTTCATGGAACTTCCCCTAGCTTACTATGGAATCAAGTTGTTCAAAATATGCTCTAAAGAAATCTGTCCTAAATTGATGAAATGATAGAAGGTATTGAAACTGCAGGAACTTTGGGAGGGGGTTGGAAAGTGATCATGCAATATTGGAATTCAACATTATGCAAGCACAAGCAATAGAACAAAATCAAACTAGAATCTTAGAGAGCTAATTTCAATAAACTTAGAGCTCAGTTAGGATTCCATGGATGAGAATCCTGAAGGGGAAAACAAGCCAAGAACTTGAGAAAGTTTGAAAAATGATATTATAAATGCCCAGTCTAACACAATACCAAGGAAGAAGAAAAACAACAACTCTCAAAAGAAACCAGCATGGCTACATAAAGAACTATCTGATAAATTGAAACACAAAAAGGACAAGTATAAAAAGTGGAAGGAGGGGCACATAACTAACGCAGAATATCAGAAAATAGCCCAAGCCAGCAATGATGAAGTGATGAAAGCTAAGGCTCAGAATGAACTATGGCCTGAGACAAGTCAAAAATAACAAACAGCAACAAAAGCTTCTTTCAACATGTAAAAAAGAAGAAAAAAGTCAAGAAAATAATTGATCCATTAATGAGAGAAAGTGGCAAGAAGGTGACAAGCAACAAGGAGAAAACAGAACTGCTTACCTTGTTTTTTGCATCTGTGTTTACACAAAAGGGAAAAAAACCAGTCCAACCTATAAAAAACACTAGTGAAAAAAACAGATTAGGAATACAAGTTAAAGTAGATGAGAAAATGGTAAGTGAGAAGAATCCATATTGTGAGATGGCATTTGTAAGGTGGTCCACACTAGATGAGTTGAAATCACCAGGACCAAATGGATTACACTCTAAGGTTCTGAAGGAACTGGCAGAGGTGATCTTAGAACCGCTGAATTATATCTTTCAAAGATCCTGGAGCACTGGGGAATTACCAGAGGACTGGAAAAGAGCTGATGTGGTTCCCATCTTCAAAAAAGGGAAAAATAATAGATCCAGGAAACCACAGATCTATCAGCCTGACCTTAATACCTGGGAAGATTCTGGAAAAGATAATCAAGCAACGAAACTGCAAAAACACCCAAAGGCAAACAAAGTCATAACTAAAGGCCAGCATGGATTTCTCAAAAACAGATCATGCCAGACAAATCTTATTACATTCTTTGACAAAGTGACAAATTATTGGGATAAATCATGTGGTGGAATCTCCAGCTAGATTGGAAGAAGGGATTAAGAGGGACCCAGGTTTGAATCAGTGCACTGCAAAAACAGTACAGCTCTGACCTCCCCTAGAATCTTTGACTCTTCATGAATAGTTCTGGTTGTTTTCACCTGACATATGCAGTTTTCAGTACTTTGTGTGGAGCCACCCATTTCAAGGGCATAGTACAGGGGTGTCAAACTCGTGTTGTCATGGCAGCATCATGTGATATATTGGCACTTTCCCCCCCTTCACTAAACTGGCAGGGCCGGAGCCAGCATATGATGCATCTGGCTTGTGGGCTGTAAGTTTGACACCCCTGACATAGTATGTTTAAGGGAGGGGTGGGATCCGACAGGGTTAACTACCAGTTTGGTCATTTACGAGGTGAATGATTTATGATGTGCTTCCCTGCACGCTGCTGTTGTGCATCTGTAAATCGTCATCAGCATGCTGCGTGCAGAGAAGCAGCCTTTCAAAAAGCCCTCTTTTTTTGCTTTTTTAACTACAGCTGTGCCTCGCACGGCAGCTGAAGTTGAAAAAAATCAGGAAATAAAGGTCAGGTAAGAGCCCAGGTGGGTGAGTGGGCAAAAACATCAGTAGACATAGAACCGGTTCTATGTCTGCTGCTCTTCAGAGCTACCGGTTCTATAGAGGTGGACAGAACTGGTAGAAACCCATCCCTGGTTTAAGGGATGCTAAGATACTGGGCAGTAGTGTCTAAGATCCTTTGTTTGAAATTTTTCTTGGCGTTCAGATGTAGTTAGACTAGGCATTGAACAGAGAACCTTGTTCTGACCCAGCCTTCATGAGCCCCAAATCAACAGCCTACTCGTGAGGAAAAAAACCCTTTTTATTTAGAAAGGCAGGAATTCATGGCATTCACTGACAAAGCTCCAGGTCACACATCCTTAGGTGATTCACAAGCCATAGCAGTCTCTGAGCTCCCTGCAGGGAGCCTCAATTAGCACTTCAATCCCAACACAGAGTCCTGACTGACCTAGTTAATGGCAAGGAAATCCTGGCAAGGAATCTGCCGGAGGGAACTCTTCTGGAGCAGTGAATGGATGTCTCCAACACCCAAGCCTCCCACACCCCTCTTCCTTCTATCCAAGTCAGGGAGGGGCTTGTTAACATCTTCTTTTCCTCAGTCCTGCATTGCTCTCCTCTCCACACTTCTGTGTGCATACGCACATCTGGGACAGACCCCAGCTGTTCCTCCCCCTCACTCATCTCAGGCCCCGAAAACAGCTCTCTCTCCATCTGAGCCTGAGTAGATGGGCCCTGCTCTGCATCTGGCTCTGAGACCTCCTGTGTCTCAGAGTCTCCCGCTGGCTCCGATGGCAACCCAGGCATCCCCTCCATCTCCTCTGACTCATCTGACTTCACTGCCATCTCTGCTGGCAGTTGACAAACCACAATAAATCCATATTGTGAGATGGTATTTGTAAGATGGGCAGCACAAATTTAAGGAGACATATTAAATGTCTAATGTTTAAAACACAGCTTTAGTAATCTATCTGGGTTCATAAATAAGGAACTGAGTAACTGATTGAATTGAATACTTTAACTACTAGATCTTTATATAGGGTATATCCAGCTCTGCCCTTAGTGTTGGAATTGGTATGGATTTATCTCCACAGTACTGCACTATTCCATCTTTCGAACTATTTAGAGTTACATACCTTGAGTAAGAGAATTAGTGAATCAGGGTGGCCATGATTGCTGAGCTGCCTTATGGCACTGGCTATAAACTTTAAAGAACGCGTCTTGAAATATGGGGGTCAGGAACCCATTTCCATGAAAACAATTCCTAAATGTAATTAAGATTTAGCCTGTCTATATCCAGCCTATTGCATGTACACACACCAGTGATACCAACTATGTTGGTTTGGGATTTATTAATATTCAGATAGTTAAGTACACTCTATAAGCTACAGTTTTGTACTAATCTTCCCTACCTGGGTGTGTCACATCAATACCATATTATCTGTGTAAAGCATGGTGTTTATGTGTTTATTTTATTTAGCTTTAGTACATGCATATTGGTTGATTGAAGGATTTTTGGGATATCCTTTATTTTCAGAATAGGAATTAATATGCTTCCTCATCTGACCTCTTTTTTAGTGCTAATTTTCCCTGTTGGAGAACTGTTTGCTCCTATGTGTACCCCTAAATAGGAGTTTAAATATAATACCATAGTTAACGAGGGGAATCTGACTTCCATGTTCAGGGCCATACATTTCCTCCAATGTCCATATTTATTGAACTGAATGCTACACTAAGGCCTGTGTAGATTGCAAACAGTTCACTCATTTTAGCTGTGTATTTTTCTATAAGGTGAATGTAAAATGAAGCAGTTATCATTGGTGGAGTGGCCAGGCCTAAACCCAGATTGCTCTTTAGCTAATAAGCCCTTTTCAATTACCCAACCAGTGTCTTACATAAAGGATATTTGACATACAGGTTTGCTACAATGTCAATTAGGCTGCTCAGTCTGTACTTTGAAAGATCACCCTTGTCATCCTTTTTCTGTAAATGAAAACCACAGCAAAGAGTTTCTAGCTACCCAAAATTTAGCAGGAATTTTTGATATGAGTAAACATATCTGCAAAAAAGGATCCCATCAATCAACTTAATATTTAAAGAGTTCAGGGATAGGTGATCTTCCTCAGAAGCCGTATTAGACTTCAGAGTTTTAATGACTCTTCTAATTTATTGTTAGCCCACCGAAGTTGTCCAGAATGGGAGCACTACTAGGAGTATCAGCATTGTCTTTATTGTAAGGTGACAGTACATAATCTTGCAGGTCTGAAAGTACTTCACCACTCCACTTTCTGGTTTTTGGAACACCAGGGAAGATGTATTCTGAAATGCTTCTTATACTTCTCCTACACCTGTGGACTGAGATGCCTCTCAGATTATTGCCTAGGCTGGATGTCTTCATCCTTTCTCCCAAGGTCATTCTCACTTACCATTACATCCCATCCAATCCAATCCTTCCATTCAGTTGCTGGAGGCCAGGATGGGGAGGGGCTTCTTTTTGTAAGTCATTATGTAGGTCCTCTAGTCCACTGTGGTTAGGGATGACAAATAGTTAGCTATAGTATTCCTGTCGCATGAAGATAGGGATAGGGATATTGACAGAGAATCTACATTCCTGCAACTGAATGCCGGAAAAAGAGCCGGTTTAGGAATTTGCCACTAGCTTTAAATTAGAAGGAAGACAAATGGCAAGACTTTTAAAGTGTGGTAATTTTCTTTGTCTTCTAAGCTCTAGCATAGTGACATAGTTGTTATCTAAATAGATGGTTCTGGCTAGGCAAATAGCTAGCCTTAATCTCCTTCTCAAGCAATAAGATGGTGAGTCAAACCAATAAAGGCTTGGGAGGCAGCATTTCAGTTAAAAACATTCTTTGTCCTACTTTCTTGTCCAGGTTTTCATAACCTATAAAACAGAGTTAATGTCTGTATATAGGTAATGTAAGCATGTCTACCAGACTCAAAGCTTGATCAGAATTCATATGTCGGGGTGTCAATGTCCATGGGCCAGATGCATCACATGCAGGCCACGCCCACCCCAGCTCTGCAAAAGGAAAAAAAAAACATCATGAAATGTCATGTGACTGCAATGTGACATCATGAGTTTCACATCTGTGAATTAATTGTGTAGTCCAGGGCCATAGCATCCATTTTGTTCCACTTTTCCTTCTATATTTTTGAACCTCCAAATGAAGTGAGAGCCATTTATAATCTGAATTATGGGCTATATTCAAGGAAAGTTGAAGCAAATGTTCTCAATAGATTATAGGATAGGAGTGATGAACAGCATGAGAAAGAAGAGTTAGCCATTACCTCAGTAGGGTTCCCAGTAGCCATTTCCTCTTCCACAATGAATAAGTGCCTTCTATTATAAAGAAGGAAATAAATATTCTGCATTTGGAAGTCATAGCTATGCTAGCTATGTTCATTCTTATAACTGGCCCTGTTTTCAAAATACGTTTAATCCAATCATCCAGTAACTAGGTCAAATTTTCTTACCAGCAATTCTAGCAGCAAATAATCCTATTTAGTCCAAACAAAACCCACTATTTTCAGAATTCCCAACCGTTCTCTCTAGAAGTGTCTGGTATTCATGAACCTTCGACCCAAGAGAGAAATTGCAAACCTTGATACTAAGACTAGCTCTATTCCATTAATTGTCCTGGAAGGTTATAGCAGCCAATCTGTGTATTGAGAAAATCTTGTGTAACCAAGATTTTGAAATGAATTATTTAAGAGAGTGGATTGCTTTTATGACATATCTCTCTAGATTTATTTCTAAAAACTAGGTTTGCAAAATGGGATACAATTTAGGGTTTCTTTGAGAGAACTAATCGGGAAGAGGAATTTAACACCCTGCAAGATGAAGTTTATTTGTGGTAAACTGTAACATCCATAACATTAATTCATGAGGTTAAGTACTCCATTAAGTACTCCACACATACCCCTCTCAGTTAAGTATGTTCTGGGAAATAGGTTCCTTGTTTCCACCTAGAGAACCACCCATTTTTTATGGACCACACCATATGTAGGATATATAAAAGATTACTACAGTATCTAAGAGCCAAGCATTTCTTCACGCACAACATATAATATCCATGTTTTCAAGAATTCTGTACCTATTTTGTCTGATTTTTTTCAGACTTGAAACAACGTTGCTATAGGTCATGTTATTTTTTTTTGCAGTAAGAGCAGCTTCTTCTACATTAACCATTAAACTGTGCAAGTAAAATAATAATCCCAATTATTAATAACTTATTTGGTTTCCACCATCCTACCTTAGTTTTTCTCAATTAGCTTCCCTCTGGATGTGTTGGACCTTCAAGGATGCAAATTCCTAGTCTCATCAAAACTTGAGTTGATCGACTAGAAATTCTGTGTTATGAGAACCTAACTCCTGGAGAATGTCTAGGGTGATTCTAGGTCATCCAGGTCATGGTTATATCCCAAAGATGCTTTTTTTGGACTTTCTGTTTTTTCTTTGAAGACATTTCGCTTCTCATCTAAGAAGCTTCTCCAGCTCTGACTGGATGGTGGAAGAATGGAAGGATTTATACTCCTTGCAGACAGCTGGTTATTTGCATTCTTTTAGTGGGTCATTAAGGTCACCTGGAGGTTTATTTGTGTTGCACCTGAATGGTGCAAATTGGTGTGGAGCCTTTTTGGAATGTTGGAAAGGGCTGTGTTGTAGATTGGAGATAGATGATGCCTCTTCCTGTTTTGAGAGAGGGCTATTTAATTTTGACATAAATGGCCTCTTTAACCCCTTTTTCAAATCAGTGATCCTCTCTGATTAAAACATGGACTTTATTGTCTTCAAAGGAGTGGACAGTGTCTTTTAAATGAAGATGGACTCCTGAATCTAATCATTGTGCCATGTGTTTATGAAGTGGTTGTTTTGTTTCCCCAATGTACAGGTGTATATCTGGAAAAGGTAGACTTTATTTTCCTTCTCAACCTGTATTGTTTATTTTGATGCAGCATGCAAAGACAGGCAATTATACAGAAACAAAAATCAGGCAAAGAATCTTGAGAATTAATTTTTTAGTAGATTTAAGGGAGGGGGAAGGTCTAAAAAGCAAAGCTAAATAAATTCTCCTACCCCCAAAAAAGATTGATAATAATAAAAAAAAGACATTTGGGCCATTTGATCATAAATAGCAGAGTTCACTAGCACAAGAAATCATGCAGACTGTGCAGGGAGACATAAAACCACTGAATTATGTATTAATATGTCATATAAAAAGGAAAAAAGTACTAAAGAAATATTGTAGGAAAAATAAATAAAGCAACATTAAAAGTGCACACGTCCCATTTGGTCAGTTATGTCAAACATAAAACAACAAAAATCACAGTTTGGAAGTTAAAAGAATACTATTAATTTTAGTACTAACTTGCTCCCCTGTTGCAAGCCGTGCAGAGGTGTGGTCAGAACTTAGCATCAAGGATTGATTTTCTGTCAGAGCTCATCTAAATCAATATGTCTGGGTGCGTGAACAAGCATTTGTGTGTGTGTGTGTGTGTGTGTGTGCGTGCGTGCAAGCACGGGCAACTGTGTGTGTTTAAATACAACCTGGAAGCCTAGAGATGTATGAGCCTGTTGACATTAAATTAGAACTGACACAACCACAAAGGGGATTTCTGAATGAAAGTAGCCTTGATTGAAAGCTTCTTGTACTGATATGGAGCTTGTTTGGATATTTTTCCCCTCCTGCCCTTAGACTTGCTACATGCTTGTAAAGGGCTAGTACAGTGATGGTGAACCTTTTTGTTATGGTATGCTGAAAGCAAGTGCGCAATAGTGTGTGTGCGTGCCGGCACCCACAATGTAATGTGCCCCCCCCATGCATGAGCTTGCAACACCCCTGCCCCACCCCCTTACCTGCACTGTGCACACATGTGCCTCCCAGTTGATTTTCAGCACATTCGAGGCCGTTTTCGCCTCCCAGAGGCTCAAGGGAAGCCTCTGCAGTCTTGGGAGGCTGAAAAACAGGCCTTTCAGAAATACCAGAAGTGCTTGTTTTCAGCCACTGGAGGGCCTCTGGAGCCTGAGGGAGGCCATTTTCGCCCTCCTAGGGGCTCGAGGGAAGTCTGTACAGTCTTTGGAGGCCCCAAAACGGGCCCGTTTCAGCACTCTTGATATTTCCAGAAGGCCCGTTTTTCGGCCTCCCGACGTTGCAGAGGCTTCCCTCAAACCTCTGGGAGGGTGAAAACAGCCTCAAATGGGACAAAAATTAGCTGGAAGGCACGTGCATGTGCAGTGCAGGTAAATTTGGCTGGGACTCGCGTGCCTGCACAAATGGCTCTGCATGCCACCTGTGGCAGTCGTGCCACAGGTTCGCCATCACGGGGCTAGTGTAAAAGCTACATGCAAGCTGACAATGCAATACTAGAAAAAAAAATGATTTTGATTTAAGACTACAGGAAGTCCTCACCTTACGACCACAATGGAGTCCAAAATTTATGTTGTTAAGCAAGGCATTTGTTAAGTGAGTTTTGCCCCATTTTACGACCTTTCTTTCCACAGCTGATAAGTGATTCACTGTAGTTGAGAGGATAGTAATCTGGTTGTTAAGTGTATTGTGACAGAAAATAATTATTTGAATATTTCATGTATCAGCTTTCCTTCTTTCCCCTTATTTGCAAGTAGAGCAACAAAAATACTTGCTATAAGAATTCCTGACAGTTAGAACAATTAATCAGTGGAACAACTTGTCTCCACAAGTTGTGGGACTCCAACACTGGATGTTTTAAAGAAGAGATCAGACAACCATTTGTCTGAAATGGTACAGCATTTCCTGCCTGAAGAGGGGGTTGGACTAGAAGACTTCCAAGGTCCCTTCCAACTCTGTTATTCTGTATTCTATTCTGTATACCTAAGGAGAATAATTGGGGATTGAATTATAAAAGAAGTATATCAAGAAAAAGTGAATAGGTGGAAGGGGAAAACTGCAAGAGACATGGTATGATAGATGTGATAGTGCTTCAAAAAGAGAGCTGCGAGGCTTACAAAACAAGGGTATGAAGCAATATCTGAACTTGGTAAAAGCAAGGTTGATTTGCAAAGGTAGAAAAATACAGAGACAAATAGAAAATAATATTAGTGCAAACTAAAGTATTAGATTTCCTCCTTTCTCACCTTATATTCTGCTTTAATTTCTTTAAGGTACCTCTTATTCTTTGGCTGTTCTTTTATTTTGTGCCCCAAAGGGATTAGCATGATGGGTATGAGCAGTGATAGGATTCAAATAATTTAACAACTGGTTCTCTGCCCTAATGACCAGCTGGTGGGCATGGCCAGAGGATACGACAGGCACAACTTGTTAGATCTTGGGTACAGATGACAAGAGGCTCCAGCTCATTCAACCCTATTTTATTCTCTACAGGTGAAAGGCATGAAAGTACAGCCTCAGCAGCTCTTTATATAACCAAGCTAGCCGCGGCTCTGACCGGTGGAGGCTGTTTGGTTTTCCTGCTCTCGCGATTCCAACCAATAGGAGGTAAGTATGCTAATATCTAACACCCCTCCCAATTGGTCCAGTCCCAACCAATCCCGTCCCACAATTTTACGTAGTCGTGCAAATAGGCAGGACTTTGGTGGATGTGACTGGACCTGTGCAGCTCAGTTGTTGGTCTGTCTTCAAACTGTTCGGTTGGATCTATAGTCTCTCCTGTCTTTCTTATTGGAACTTCCTGGAACCTTCTGGCTAGGGCAGCCATTTTATTTCCACTAGAGGCTGCCCTTGTTCCTTGGCTTTCCTCTGCCCTGCTAATCCGTCACTGGACTTCAGGTCTGTGTTCGCGTTCGTCGACTGGAGCTACTATTAATTGTTGAGGTTGTTCCTCGTTAGTTGTCAGGGCCTTCTCTGTTGTTGCTGGAAGGGGTCTTCTTCTCCTTCTCTATTGGTCTTTTGGGAAAGGTCTCTCCTTTCCCCCCTGTTTGTTTGTTGTGGTATTCCTATCTCTATCCCTTATTTGTCATGCCCTAAGCTGGTCTATGTGTCTCCTCCAGCTACGCCCATCTGTAGTTTCTACCCTATAAGATCGGGGTCCTTTAACCTGTGACACCCTTGCAGGTATCCATAGGGGGTCCCCTCTGAGGTTTATAGCATAGACATTGTCACCTTTCTGGAACATTCGGCAGTCGCTGGATGAATTTATAGGAGTATCTGAATTGTAGTAGGGGTGTAGCCTGTCTAATTGAGATCTAAGCTTCCTGCCCAAAAACAATTCGGCCGAGCTCTTGTTGGTCATTGCGCTAGGTGTTATGTATTGTATGCTTAATAATTTGTCTATTTTAGCTTGTGTGTCCCCTGGCCCTAGTTTTTAGTGTCTCTTTCATTGATCGTACTATGCGTTCCGCTTGGCCATTCGTTAATGGGTGCCCCGGTGCTGATGAAGCATGTCTTATTCCATTCTGTGCTAAGAAACTTTCAAACTGAGTGGCTGTAAATTGTGGCCCATAGTCAGATGCTATTATATCTGGCAACCTGTGAGTTGTGGATAATTTTCTAAGGGTTTTTATTACCACCTCAGTAGTGATGGAGTGCATAATTCCTGACCTCTAGCCATTTTGAGTATGCATCCACCACTACCAAAAATGTATGCCCTTTTACCGGCCCAGCAAAGTCAATATATATTCTTGACCACGGCCCATGCGGCTTTTCCCACTCGTGGTTGGAACAGCAAGGGGAGCCGGTCCCGATTCTTGGCAGGTTTTACATGTCGCCACCCAGGTCCCTATTTTCCTGTCCATTCCAGGCCACCATACATAACTTCTCACTAATGACTTCATTTTAACTATCCCCGGGTGCCCTTCATGTAACATTTCTAGTATTTGTTCCCTTAGTTCTTCTGGAATTGCTACCCGATCTCCCCACAACATGCACTTCTTCAATATAGATAGTTCTGTTTGCCAAATCCGTAAAGGTTTAGTCTCCTCGGCTGTTTCACTTTCCAGCCATCCCCTCCCCACCCAACTCAAAATTCATGCTAAAAGTTTGTCTTTTGCTCTTACTCTTGCAATGTCTGCAGCTACCACTAGTGCTACTTCGAGTGTCTCTATCAGCAGAGTGGAGGTGGCAGGGGCTGGGTTCGCATCTTGGTTGGGTAGGAGACATCTACTGAGGGCGTCGGCCTGGTCGATGTTTTTATTAAGTCATAGTCATATGCAGCCAGGAGTTCAGTCCAACGCATCATTCTGGGTGACAAAATATTCTGGGTGGCTTTGTGTCCCATAATGATTCCCAGTAGTGGTTTGTGATCAGTGACCAGGGTGAATTTTCTGCCATAGACATATTCATGGAATCACTTGATTCCGGTGACTGCTGCTAACGTTTCTTTATCCAGTTGACTGTAATTATGTTCTGATTTGGACAGTGTTTTTGAATAGAATGTTATGGGGGCTTCTTTGCCATCCGGCAGTCTATGGCTGATGATGGTGCCAAATCTGAATGGTGATGCGTCACACGTGAGAATTAAGGGTAACGTCTCGCTGTATTGTATTAGTACTCAGTCTGATGTTATTATATTTTTGATGCCTCAGAATGCGGTCTCTTCCTTTTGCCCCCAGGCTGCCTTCTTGTCAAGCAGCCTGTGTAAAGCTTCCACGACTGTTGCCTTCTGTGGTAGAAATATATTATAAAAGTTAATTAGTCCTAAGAAGGCTTGTAAGTCTGTTTTGTTTTTGGGCCTGGGGGCTTCTTTAATTGCTTTAACTTTACTTTCTGTGGGGTGAATCCCTTTCTGGTCTATCAGGAAACCTAGAAATTCTACTTTATCCACTGCTAGTTGCCATTTTTCCTTTTTCACTTTTAGTCCACGTTTTTGAATCAGGTTAATATTTCCTTTAGGTGGTCTCGCAGTTATCCTTTGTTTTTAGCCAAAATAAAGACATCATCAAAATAGGGCACTACCCCAGCTAACCCTTGAAGCAGGTGTTCCATTAAACTCTGGAACAGCCCTGGGGCAATGCTGACCCCAAATTGTTACTGCTTGCATTTAAACGCCCCTCTGTGTGTCACAATTGTCTGGGCTTCTGCCCTGTCGGTGTCAATGGGTAATTATTGGTAGGCTTGTGCGAAATCAAGTTTCGCAAAAACCTTTCTGCGCCCCAAAGAATGTTGTAAGTGTTGTACTACTGGGACGGGGTACGCACTTTGCTGAAGGGTGCGATTCAGGGTAGCCTTATAGTCAGCACAGATGCATACTGACCCATCTGGCTTTACTGGGATGACTATAGGTGTTTCCACTTGGTGTGGTCGGTGGGTTCTAAAATTCCTTGCACGATGAGCTTATCTAATTGTTTGTCTATCTTTGGTTTCAGAGCGAAGGGAACCCGCCTTGCCTTCAACCTAATGGGTGCTATGGATGGGTCTAAATTCAAAGAGATAGGGGACCCCAAGTACTTGCCTCATTGTCCATCAAACACATTCTGGAATTCTTCAATTAGGCTGTCTTCCCACTCACTCTAGGTAATGCTATGTATACCGGTGAATTCGATGTCTAGTGGTTGGAACCATTCTAGTCCAAGTAGGCTTGGTCGGTCCTGGTCTACAATGGTTAGTGGTAGGTATCCGGAAAACTCTTTGAATGCCACTTTAAATTTTCCAAAGCCTATCACTGGAATCTTATTGCCCTGATAATCTTTTAATGTCAGTCTTTGTTTTGTTAGTTGATTCTTGGTTATTTCTTGGCTCAGTTTTTTAATGGTGTCCCAGGAGACCATCGATAGGTATGACCCAGAATCTACTTCCATTTTGCACAGTTTGCCGTTTATGGTTACTTGGATATGGATTTTCTTTGTGTGGGCCATGCTAGAATGGCCTATTGTCACAGTTTGGTGTATCTCGTCTCTATCACTGGCTGGTTAATCTCTTCTTCTGTTCCAGTTGAACTGGCTTTGATGCCCTCCAGGCTGGGTTGTTCTGTTCTGAAGGGATATGCTTTGTCTTTGCCTTCTATTGAGGGGGTTGTGCTGCTCAGCAGGCTCTCACTATATGCCCCCGTCGGTCACAACACTGACAAATGGCATCGTGGAAATGGCATTCTGATCGTGGATGGTTTCCTTCGCACCCCAAACACCAGAATTCCTTCTTCTTCCACTCCTTGTTTTTCGGATTCCTTTCTGAATGAAGTTGGTTTACTTCCTCATCGTTTTCATTGGTCCTGGACTCGGACTCAATATCCTTGTGGTGAGTGGTGGTGGTTTCTTTCAGTGGTTGCTGGGGTGCCTTATTCATTTTCTGCATGGTGGCTGCTGATTTCTGGGATGCTTCCACAGCTGACACTTCTTCTATGGCCTCCTTTAGAATTATTTTGGGCTTCGTTAGCAGGCGGCTTTGCAGTATTAGATCTCGGAGCCCCAGGACTATGCCATCTCTCATTGCTCCATCCATGTTTAGGAACTCTCAAGCTCCAGCAATGTCCCGAAGGTTTGCAATAAAATCGCTGATACTCTCTCCCTCCTTCTGGTCTCAGCAATAGAATTCTTGCCTTTTGACTAAATAGGACGCCGGGGGAGTATAGTGTGCTCTCAGGATTCTCTCCAAATCTAGCCAGACCATCGTTTTTACATCATTTGGCATGGATAGTGCTTTTGCCATTTTGAACATTGTGGGCCTGCAGTGTGTGAGGAAAACTGCTCTCTTCTTTTGTTCCAAAATGTTCAGAAGGTTGCTTCCTTCTAAGAACATGTGGAATTGGTTGATGTACGATTCCCAATCTTTTGTTGAGGGGTCAAAAAGTGCAGGTGGCATATTAGTTCCTGCCATTTTCGAATTCAGTTTAATTTGCCACATGCTTGCTGGTCTTGTCTCAGAATCCCACCTTCGTCACCAGTGTTAGATCTTGGGTACGGACAACAAGAGGCTCCAGCTCATTCAACCCTATTTTATTCTCTACAGGCAAAAGGCATGAAGCTGCAGCCATGGCAGCTCTTTATATAACTGAGCTAACCGTGGCTCCGATCGGTGGAGGCTGTTTGGTTTTCCCACTCCCGCAATTCCAACCAATAGTAGGTAAGTATGCTAATATCTAACAGCACTCTGCCTCTTGCACTCCACAGGAGCAAAAGCAGGATGCAGAGAGGTGCACCGCACCCCTTGTGCCCCATTTTGGCCATAGTGGGCCTCCCTACAGTCCCTTGGGAGAAAAAACGGGCCACAGGGGATTGAGCCACACACCCCTGTGCCCGATTTTGGGCCCAGTGGGCCTCCCTGAAGCCTCATGGGAGCAAAAACAGGGCATGTAGGGACTCCTGGAAGGGGTGGGGTCAGCCAGCAATTTAACAACTGGTTCAGCCGAAGTGGTGAGAACCGGTTGAATCCCACAACTGGGTATGAATATGTATGCATCCCCCAATGATTGCCATTCAGTCTTTCTTAAATTCTGACTAGAAGGCAAAGTGAGAAGATGAAATACAAAATTTAGGAAGGCTAGTTTAGCCCATAGTCACCTAATGACTGATCCAACGGGCTTGCTCATCCCTACTTCAATCTGAGTTCAAAACAACCCCTTGCTTTCTGTGTTGGGATCACTTAAAAAAAAGCAAATTAGTTTAGCTTTAACAAAACTCTTTCTTCAGCTATTGCTAATGTCAAATACTGTGAAGGCAGGGATCGTTCATAATAGACAACTGTTCATTTTTTGGGATCACAGATTGGCTGAATTGATCTTCAAGGATTTATAAGAATGTTTAGAAGGGAAGGGGTGTTTTATTGGGAAGTGAAAAAGTGTAGAAGGAAGTAGTTGTTGCTTGTTATGTATTCACTGGCCCTCTAGTTAGAGTAGCACCTGAAATGTACATAGGGTTGATGGTCACATATTTCTTTGTGAGACTTGTGCTATTATTTGTGAGTTTCTGCCTGGATCTTGCAGGAGTTCAACAATATTTATTATTACCCTCTGTACATCCTTTTGGAAAGGGCACTTATTTTTAACTCAGCAAGATTGACTGACTGCTTTCTAAAACAGGAAACAGATATCTGGGTTGTTGAGTGCTACTGGGCAGATGTCAAAGTCTATTGTTATTCCATTTTGTCTGTCTCTGAGATGAGATTAGGGGCCGTTTATGGATATCCTTCAGAGGAAGTTACAGGCTTAATGCTCCATTTCAAGGGAAAAAAAATGAATGGAACCAAGCACTGATGAAGTAATTTAGCTGACTTTGGTTTTTGTTCATTGAAACAGAACTGGCAAGGTTCTATGCCATATGGCGTCTTCCTCCAGTTCTTTCACTGGCTGCTATCAGCTTCCCCAAATGCTCTGCATTTTGTTTCATTTGATGAAATCTCCCCAGAATTTTTCGAATTCAAGTCTGCATGTGACCAGTGTGAGCCACGTTCATGTAAAGAAGAAAACAACTAAAATATCTGACATGTTCTGTGTTTGGCATCTTAAACTTATAAATGGGGGGACTTTCTGTAGATAGTATCTGGCTGATTAATCTCTTAGGTTAGGATAGGATAGGATAGATGGGATGGGATGGGATGGGATAGGATAGGATAGGATGGAATAGAATGGAACAGAACAGAATTCTTTATTGGTTGGACTCATAAGGAATTTGTTTCTGATGTATAAACTCAGTGTACACACAGTGGAATGAGATGCGTATGCATAAAGCATCTTGGCATTTGTTTGTTTTTTTCGTTCAGTGGAAATAACTTAATATTAGTGCAAGATACCCATTTTCAAGATTTGAAAATGGGATTTGATCAAAAGGAAGGGCAGAATTTAGGTAGACATTAATATGGAAGAGAGCTGGATGAGGTTCTTCACTTCTGTTGGATGTAAAAACCCTGTGGCAGGAGCAGTTCCTTTGTTTCTTCTGGCAATAGGCCATGGAAGACATGTCATGCGAGAAGTACTGTAATAACAGATCAAAGGCATCATCATAAAAATAGAGATACATACTAACAGGCGTCATTGGCACCGAAGTGAGAAAAGCAAGAGGACGAATGTGAAACCAAATGGAGGGACCTGCAAAGCCTGTTAGTTCAGGCATGGAAAATGCAAGTATTCACAGAAATTGGTATTGAGTGGTGATATTAGTGCTTTTGCTTTGGATTCCTTTTAGTCCAGTTCTCCTTGGAATGCCTTTGGAATCAACACAAGCTCTACCACATTCCTACTTCATCCTTGGGAGATGGGTGGAGTTTTTACTAAAAAACGAAAGCTTATAACAATATAATATTTGTGCTTCCCTGAGCATCAAAAAAGGTCCTCCACACATATCTCTTCCTTGAAGTAGCAATGTCTTTCTTTAGAATGGCACAGCTGATGCACAGGTCAGGAAAATATATGTCTGCTTTAAGTTATTGCTGACAGGGATTATATTTCCACTTCCATGTTCTTGAGTCAAACTGACTGCATATTTCTTATTAAAGGATTAGTCCCCATTTCAATTGTTTGTAGGTCTATCTTTAACAAGAGCTTATTTACAAAAATAAAAGCTTTATTTTCCAAATACATTTCTCATTAAGATGACATTCTTCTACTTAACTGAAGTCCCAATAAGTTCATAAACACATCCAAGTTGTTTCCCTAACAACCAATGCAGGAAAGTTTACTACTGCCTTCTTCTCAATTTTTTTAATTTCCCAAATCTTGCTGGCGCTCTGGTGTCTCTTGAGGGTCAGCCATTCAAGCACTATCAAGGTCCATTCTTCTTAGTTTTTCAAGATCAGCCAAAGCCATCTTAAACAGTAACCTTGCAGAAATCTACTAGCAAGTGTTTTACTTTAATAAATGTTGTATGAAACACCTTTTCAAAATGTCTTGACCTTCCTGCTTCTAAATGGAAGCTGCCACATTCTTTTGCATATGTCCACTTTTGAGGCCTGCTCCAACAAATCTAATCACTGAAAGTCATCCTCAGCCTAAGCTGAGAAGTCCTTTTGGAACTAATGCAAACTCACGACGTCACATTGTCATCATGTGATGCATCACAACTTTTCCCCCCTTTGCTAAACCAGTATGTGTGTGTGTGTGTGTGTGTGTGTGTGTGTGTGTGTGTGTGGGCATGGCCAGTGCGTGATGCATCTGGCCTGAAGGCTGCAAGTTTGACACTCCTGGATGGAACCAATTGTCAAGGACATAGTATGAAAACCATAAAATGTAACAGCCTTGAATGCCAAGAAATCCAGTTTTTGCAAACTGAAAAGTAATACTATGTGACTTGGAAAAGGGAAAAAACAAAACTTCTGTTAGTTATACTGGAGCCATGTTGAGGAATGCTTTAAAAATCAATAGTATTAAGACCAATCTCCATGTAGTTTTGTAGCAAGAAAGATGCAGCAGAGAGTGCCAGACTGTATTAAATGTAGGACAGCTGGGTTCCCTACAGCTCTCTAAGTTATGGCATCTGTGTGGGAAGGTACAAAAAGCATTTTGGTAAATGCTTCTGTTGTTTCCTTAGCTATTTGGTTGCCATTTCAATAATTGTTTCCCCTATTGATTTATTGGTTGCAGGAAGCTAATTGACATAAGGCTATCCCTCCACCTGTGCTTTGGATCTAGGCTACTTTTTTGCTTGCATCTGGCCATTCCAACGGTTATGGGAAGGGACAGGATGCAATATGGCTGGCTGTCAGCAGGCAGTTCTTCACAATATCAGATAAATAATAGTGGACATGCTTGGTTGTCCTTAGCAGGATGAAATATATGGATATTCCCTTGTCTCATAGTTCTTGTATTTATTTATTCATTTGAATCATTTAACATGGAAACTGGGTTACCAATTTGAAGAAAAGATTGACTTCATCGAACACTGAGGATCACTGTCAGAATGAGAAAGAGAATAAAAATGTTTCAGGAGGAACCTCTAACTTGTTATGTCTCAATCATCACTTATGGAAAGAAATCCTCTACAGCACGGATGTCAAATTCATGGTGTCACATTGCCATCACTGGATGTTTCACAATGTTTTTCCCATTCATGGAGTGGGGTGGGTGTGGCTTGTGCATGACGCATCCAGCCCATGGGCTGCCAGCTTGACACCCCTGGTCTAGTGGTTAAGGCACCAGGCTGGAAACCAAAAGATTATGAATTCTGGTCCCAGGTTAAGCATGAAAGTCAGCTGGCTGACTTTGGACCAATCACTGTCTTTCAGTCCAGCCTACTTTAGAGGGTAGTTGTTGTGGGGAAAATAGAAGGAGAAAGGTGTGTTCAATATGTTTGCTGTGTTATTTTTAAAAATAATAATAGTGGGATAAAGATATAAATAAATAAAATATGCCTTTCATACATGCTATTAGTTGTCAGGCCACATCTAACTGGGACAGATTGCTTTCTGTCATGGCAGAACAGTTCAATAGATCTTTGCTGGGGTAAACAAATTGCCTTTTAGCCAAGTCCCATTAGTTCCACCCAGCAAGGAAATGTTGGAGGAAATATCCAGGTTCAGATCCAATCCAGGAGAAAGGCACTGGAAATAAGATGGAGGCTGGAGACTGATTGGAAAGAAAGGTTCCCTTTATTGATGAAGCCGAATCACCAACCACATGTGATTTTAGGACAACTGATAAAATGGTTGAATGAATGGGTGGATCTTTATAGGTTTCTGTGACTTTGAAGTTTGAATTGTTCTGGGGATTGTGCAAAGAAGGGGCGTGTGTCTTTTGCTAAATGGTGATGGGTCAATCCTATTATGTCCTAAACCTAAAGGGTCATGTCCTGTTCTCAGAATTTAGGTGGAGGAGAATGTAAATTTTAATCCTATTTCTGGGATTATTTTGTGAATAGACTGGCCCAATCTTTCTTAATGGGCACAAAATATCTTCTTGGAGCTATTAAGAATGATGTTATGCTGATAACTGTGATGTTATGTAATGCCAGGTCCGTCGTTAACAAGGCCCCCCTGATTTGCGATCTCATTCAGGAGGAGGGTGCGGACCTGGCAGGGGTTACCGAAACCTGGTTGGGCCCAGAGGGCGGTGTCCCTCTGGTAGAGATTTGCCCACCAGGTTTCCAAGCATTCCATCGACCGAGATCTCAGGGAAGGGGTGGTGGGGTGGCGGCGATTATTAGAGAAGTCCTTTGTCCTAGGGAGGCCACTGTTCCTCAGACGGCTGGTTGTGAGTCTCTCTTTGTGAAGTGGGGTCGGGGGGTTCAGATGGGCCTGTTGATAACGTACCTGGCTCCCTGCCACGTGTCATCGGCCCTGCCCGGGCTCCTCGAGGTGATAGCCGGGCTGGCGGTTGAAACCCCCAGGCTTTTAGTCATGGGTGATTTCAACCTGCCTTCGCTCGGGGAAACCTCTGGGGTGGCCCGGGAGTTCCTGGCTTCCATGACGGCCATGGATCTGACCCAATTAGTTTCTGACCCCACTCACACGGGGGGACACACACTGGACCTGATTTTCGCCTCTGGTCAGTGGTTGAATGATCGTGTTGGAGATCTAGTCATAAAACCCTTGTCATGGTCCGATCATTCTCTTCTTAGACTGGACTTCGGTGCCGCCACCCCCCATCGCAGGGAGGCGGAGCCGAGGAGATGGTTCCGCCCCAGGCGCCTGATGGATCCGGAACGGTTCCAGATGGAGCTTGGGCCATTTCCTGAAACTCTGGCTCATAACTCGGCCACAGACTTGGTGGCCACCTGGGATAGGTTGGCCGCGGAGGCTCTGGACCGAGTTGTGCCTTTGCGACCTCTGACTCGGCATAGATCCCACCTGGCTCCGTGGTTTACGGGGGAGCTGAGGGGGATGAAATGCCGGAAAAGACGTCTGGAGGGTATCTGGAGGGCCAGTCGTGCTGAGTCTGATCGGACACAGGTGAGGTCCTATATTAGGACCTACCTAGTGGCGATAAGGGCGGCGAGGCGTTCTCACTTCTCCGCCCTTATTGCGTCTGCAGAAAATCGGCCTGCTGCCCTGTTTAGAGTGACCCGCTCCCTGCTTGAGCCGAGAGCGCGGGAGGACCTCTTGCAGGGTAAAGCAGAAGAGTTTTCCCGATTTCTGCATGATAAAATCGCCCAGATTCGGGATGGGCTGGACTCCAGTTGGGTGGTCCCGGGGGAGGTGTCCGGGGCAGGTCTTGAGACGGTTATCTGGGAAGAGTTCGATCCTGTGACCGCCGAGGGTGTGGACAGACTTCTGGGGAGGCTGAATGCCACCACATGTTTATTGGACCCGTGCCCTTCCTGGTTGGTTTCTACCTCCAGAGAGGTGACACGAGGCTGGCTCCAGGGGATTGTCAACGCTTCGTTGACGGAGGGGGCGCTTCCGACCGCCCTGAAAATGGCGGTGGTGCGGCCCCTCCTCAAGAAGCCTTCCCTGGACCCGGCTCTTTTGAATAACTATCGTCCTGTCTCCAACCTTCCCTTTGTGGCGAAGGTTGTTGAGAGTGTGGTGGCGCGTCAGCTCCCTCAGTATCTGGAGGAAGCATCCTATTTAGATCCGTTCCAATCGGGCTTCAGGCCCGGGCACAGTACTGAAACAGCATTGGTCGCGTTGGTAGATGATCTCTGGAGGGCCCGTGACAGAGGTTATTCCTCTGTCCTGGTCCTCTTAGATCTGTCGGCGGCTTTTGATACTATCGACCATAGTATCCTATTGCGGCGGTTGGAGGGGTTGGGAATTGGGGGCACCGTTTTGCGGTGGTTCTCGTCCTTCCTCTCGGACCGCTCGCAATTGGTGTTGACGGGGGGGGAGAGGTCCACCCCTAGGCCCCTCATGTGTGGGGTGCCTCAGGGGTCAGTCCTCTCCCCTCTTCTGTTCAACATCTATGTGAAGCCGCTGGGAGAGATCATCCGTGGTTTTGGGGTGAGATGCCATCTGTATGCTGATGACACTCAGCTATACATCTCCACCCCAAACCACCCCAACGATGCTGTGGAGGTTATGGCCCGTTGCCTGGAGGCTGTGCGGAACTGGATGGGCAAGAACAGGCTTCGACTCAACCCTTCCAAGACCGAGTGGCTGTGGTTTCCGGCGGCCCGATATAGTCAGCTGACTCCATCGCTGGCTGTTGGGGATGAGATCTTGACCCCCACAGAAGGGGCACGCAATCTTGGTGTCCTCCTGGATGTACGGCTGTCTTTGGAAGATCATATTACAGCCGTCTCCAGGGGGGCTTTTTATCAGGTTCGCCTGATACGCCAGATGCGGCCCTTTCTTGATCGGGACGCCTTACGCACAGTCACTCATGCCCTGGTCACCTCCCGTCTGGACTACTGTAATGCCCTCTACATGGGGCTCCCTGCGGGGAGCACTCGGAGGCTTCAACTGGTACAGAATGCAGCCGCGCGGGTGGTTATGGGGGCGTCGAGATACTCCCACGTGACGCCCCTCCTGCGCGAGCTGCATTGGTTGCCAGTGGCCTTCCGGGTTCGCTTTAAAGTACTGGTTTTGGTCTTTAAAGCGCTCCATGGCATCGGACCAGGATACTTACAAGACCGCATTCTGCCAGTAGTCTCCCACCGACCGGTGCGCTCCCACAGAGAGGGTCTCCTCCGGGTCCCGACGCCTTCTATGTGTCGTCTGGTGACCCCGAGGAATAGGGCCTTCTCTGTGGGGGCACCCGCCCTTTGGAATGGGATGCCCCCTGGATTACGAACGACTAGTGACCTGAGGGCCTTCAGACGTGACCTGAAGACCTGGCTCTTCGAGCAGGCCGGCCTGAGCTGACTCAAATGGGATTTTAAATGGGGTTTTTGGATTGGTTGGGATGGGTGTACAAAGTTTTAATTTATTTTAATTGGGGTTTTTAGATTTTTATAGGGACAGCCTAGGGTTTAATTCTTTTTTAACTATTTATATTTGTATACATGTATTTTAGTTGGCTGTTCACCGCCCTGAGTCCTTCGGGAGAAGGGCGGTATATAAAACCTAGAATAAATAAATAAATAAATAAATAAAAGAAAGACTGAGTCTGCTTTCTATCTTTAAGAACATGTTTCTCCATTTCTCCCTTAGGGGAAATATTCTATCCTGCTTTTTTAATATTCCCCAAAATATTTCATTCTTCTGGGTGGGGGTGGCAGGGAGCTTCTCACAGAATGCTTTAAGCATTAACATGACATTTCCTTTGGTGTTGCATAGATATACTATACTCCCTATCAGGCAAGATATAACTTGGGCTGCAAGATGAAATCCTCTCCATTTCTCATATTTTTCCTGTCCTGTCCATTTCTGTCTATGAATGTATTTTAAAGTATAGCATATGTACCTTATATGCATTCCAATAAATACATTTTCTGTAATTGCATTTCAAAATTTAATAGAATGGAAAGCAGAATGTTGACGCTTTAGTTCACATGCAGATTTGTAAAATGAGAATTAAGAAGATTTGCACAAAAGTGAAAATCAAACATGTTTTCCCCTTATCCCTAGATGTTACATTGTCAGAGAGATTTTATTATCTGATCCCACACATTTATTTGACAGGGTAATGTTTCAATTTTCAGTTCATAAGTTCTTATGCTTGTTATATATTAATGAATTTTTAACATTGTGCAGAATGATATATGTGCAATTGAATCCTCACATCCAGATATATTAAGGAGACATCAATTTGTCTCCGGATTATATGGCCATAAAACATGGTTTCCAACTCTGCATATAGCTTTCTCCTCAATTCAGCATTTCCAGGAGCCAGCAAAGGATACAGGACAATTAAAATGAAACATTGGTAATGATGGGGGAAAAAAACCCTATATTGTTTCTAAATGGTTTGATCTTCTTCAGCAGTAATCCAATATCTGTTCCCGGATTTTTCAACAATTTAAACTGCATTCTGACATACTTATCTGGGAATAGACCTCTTGAACCTAATGATGATTCTTTCTCAGTAGCATATAGAATTGCATGGCGAATGCTTTTTGAAGGTTTTTGCTGTGTAAAGATAAAGGTTCCCCTTGCATTTATGTGCTAGTCATTTCCAGCTCTAGGGGGCGGTCTTTATCTCTATTACAAAGCTGAAGAGCCAGCTGTCCGAAGAAGTTTCCATGGTCATGTGGCCAACATGACTAAATGCCAAAGGCACAAAGAACACTGTTATCTTCCCACCAAAATGGTCCCTATTTTTCTACTTGCATTTTTACATGCTTTTGAACTACTAAGTTGGCAGAAGCTGGGATAAGTGATGGAAACTCACTCCGTTACATGGCGCTAGGGATTTGAACTGCCGAACTGTCAACCTTTCTGATCAACAAGCTCAGCGTCTTAGCCACTGAGCCACCACGTTGTACAAGACAAAATACATTAGCATCTGAGCACTGTTTGCTTTTAATCTCTCCGCTGAATTGCTGCAATGACAAGACCAGAAATTGCTATCTTGTTTGAAACTCAAAACTGACATTGACAAGAATAATCACTGCTTCTATGGCTTCCTTTTCTTATCAGTATTTTCTCAACTAGGCTCTAGGGGAAATCCTTGATGAGAATAAAAAGAAAAGAAAACACTTTTTTTTATGCATAGTGCAGAAAATCCCTACTGAATATTCTAGTTTATTCAGCACGTGAAGTTTGGTGGCATATGGAGAAAGAATAAATAATAAAAGTAGCACTTTGTGCTCAATGATATTTTGAGTGCCTTAGAATGGAATCTCTTTGGTTTGGTAAAAATAAAACATTTTCTAGCTCACATTTTTAAAAAGCTTGTTTTTAAAGGGGGTCAAATATGTTTTGCAGTTAGACAACGAGACAATGTGCCAAGGTTATCATTTCTTGAAGGAGATCAAGAAGCTGAAATAGAGTACATTTTGCAGTGTTGATATTTGAACCACCCTTCTAATAACAAACCAAATTGACTGATTTCTTCCCAATACACAAATCTACTACCTTTAAAAAATAATATAAGAAAATCCTAACCATGCTTTTCTTGTAAACATTAATATTACCTGCTGTTTCTGTTCCAGCAAACAGTCTATCATCAACAAACCTACAAATCACATCTTCAAAATAAATATCACACATTCAGTAAAGATACTGCAAGGATCAAGAAACAAGATTTCAAACTCCAAGTTGGTGGTCCTGTGAATGGGATAAGTTTTTGAACAATTTCTGAATTTTCTGCTCTTTGGATCAATGGAACAATTATTTTAGTAGGCATGTGCTACCACAAATCATGCATCATCAGTCTTTATTTACCTGGAACCCTTCAGCTGTGTTGAGACCTATAATTCTAAAATTAACAGCCAGAATTAGCATGAATCACTCTTTGGCATTAGTTAATGTGTGGTATGAGATATAAACCATTGTGTTCTAGTTTGATAGCTGCCTTTCTACTCAATAGGATGGCCAGTTCTGTCAAACCTGCTTGCTCTTGACGCACATTTATGTCTAAATGCATCAGTGCACCTAGGTCAGATGCAGGCTAAGATAAACTATATCAACATCTGCCATTTCCACATGCTTGAGAAAGGCTGAGCTTCTGCAATATTTCTGTTGCGATATAAAGACGGAAAAACATGAATACTGTGCAAAATGCATCATGATAAAGCTGAGTTTGAACTTCAGGATGGAATAAGCATTTTTGGTGATGTGGTTAATGGATCAGCTATGAATGACGTATTTCATCAAAATATTGTAATCAAGATTAATCTCAGTAAGTCACCCCAAATATCTCTTCACCATCTGCTGAGGACAAAACATACAAGTCCAAATTACATATGAATTTTCTTCTGCTGACTTTGTTAGCTATCTGCTCAAAAGGTAGAGCAGACAAGAGAGAAAATGGTAAATGTTGCATTTTCACAACCCTACTTCAAGAATTTCTCATATTTATTAATTCTGAACTCAGGATTTTATTACTATGCCATTTTCTTAGTATGAAATAAGGCCATCTTTAACCTGTTATTTTAAAAATCCCTAAGTATTGGATTAAAATTTATAACTAAAACAATTGTGGAGCCTCTCTGTAATTCCTAAGTCAATCTAGGTCCAGTCTTTTATGTTTCCTCCAAACAATAACCTTATTCTTTTTGATCACTGGTGAACAGTTCTGGCAGAAATTAAAGCAAGTAAAATGTCAACTGTATACAAGAAACATTTGTTAGTTTGTTTTGACATCATTACCATCATCAACCTCCATGACATGGATGTCTATGGATGATCACCTAAAGGAAACAAGGGTCTGAATGATTAGGATATCTCCCACAGGTATAGATCAATCCTCATTTATTTCTTTTTCTTCTCCATGTGAGAAAGTATCATTGTGTTACAATGCTACCCACCAATCATTGAGCCCACAAAAAATTATGCCAGCATGTATTTTGCTGCCTTCATTGCTGAAACCAAGGACATACCAATGAGCAAGGGGAGCAAATGTTGAACCCCTTTCCACCATGGTGTGACATGCAAGCACATAATTAAACTTGTGTCATGACATCACAATACAGTTATTATTTTCATGAAATGTTGGCTTGTTGTAGAGCCCCACCTTAATCCTTATTCTGCATAGTAATGAAGCTGATAAATGATACTGTTCTTACAGATTTAATACTGGACAAGTTAGGCAAAGTATTGGGTGGATTCTCCTGGCTTCATTTCTTGTTATGGTGGGAAATATAACCATCAATCACTTTCTTTAACATGGATGAAGTGGGACAGGATGATTATCCTTTCAAATTGTTGTATTAAAAGGAGAGAGGTGTGTAGGATGAGTGAAGAGGGGACTTTTCTGATGTTCAGTGTAGCCCCTCCTCTGTCTCTGTAATCTGTCTGCTGTATCATTTCTAAATCCAAATTTAAGATTTTTTTTTTCTAACCCCGGGTCACTTCTTGAGATGGGTAGTCATAGCAATGGAAAGAATGAATGAACCAATCAATGAATGAATGAGTCTAGTACTTTCCTAAAAGAGCAACTCAACTGACAGAAAACAAGTACAGAAGAATGGCATAGAGTATGGCTGTCAAACTCCTGGTCCACAGGCTAGATGTGTCATGTGCTAGCCACGCATATGCCCAGTTTAGTGAAGAGGAAAAAAGTCTTGATATATCGTGTGATGCCACTGTGACAACATGAATTTGACACCCCTGGCATAGAGCAAATGAGGAAGGGATAATTTGAGGTACAGTAGCTCAACTTTTGATCCATGATGCAAAGGAATATCATGCTGGCAGCAAGTGATCAAGAAATCCAGTTTTGAACTTCTGGTGGACAGTATTCAGATGTAAATGAGGGTCAGCCAAAGCAAACATACATTTGCCACATGTAATAGCACTAGACAGCATCATGGGGCCAAAGCTGTAATGGAAGAAGCAAAATGGTGCCTCTACCTCCACTGAGGGGCACCTGAGCAGGTAGAAGAACTACAGCTGCAGTGTACTAGTCTGAAGAGCATTCACTGGCCAGGACAATCATTACATTAGAGTGTTCATGGGTGAGTACAAAGAAATAATAAAAGCAAAAACTTTAAACTTTAAAAGATTTTAAAAACGGCTTAAAAATACATCTAGCACTGTCTTTGGAAAGCAGAGCTGCACTAAAGGTCCTAAAACCATAGAATATGTAGATTAAAATGTAAGGGTTGAATTAAAGCAGGAAAATTTATATTAGTCATTCTGCTATCATTGGCTGCATTACACGTTTTCTCCTACTTCTGCTGAAAATTTTAATCTACATATTCTATGGTTTTAGGACCTTCAGTGCAGCTCTGCTTTCTAAAGATAGTGCTAGATGTATTTTTAAGAGCAGGTCTAATACTCTGCCAGAAAAGTGTTAAGCTCATACTTAACAATCCAGGTCTAACACTTTTTCAAAAGAGCACTAAATCTGTGCTTATAAGTGCCCTACACATGCAGGGTTTGGAAAGCACCAGTTAAGCAGAGTCTAGTGTCTGGTCTCTTCTGCAGCTTAAGTCAAAATGGCCATAGAGGGCAAAGTTCAAGGAGCAGTGGGGAAAGAGAGCATGCCCTCAGCAGCCTGAAATGTCCAATGGAAGCTGGGCAGATTACAAAACCTCATTGCAAGTGGAATAATTGGTGAAATATGTCAGACTGTATCCATAATTATAAGGGGAAAAGAAGGAAAATATTACTTTAAATGGACATCTAAGAATGAGTTTAATTTGCCTCATATAGGACCTGAGAGTAAAACAACAACAACAATAACAACAGATTTTATCTATCAAAGAAAATAGATGGGCATGAAATGTTGTAATACGTCAGAAAAAAAAGCATTGGAAGAATATCTAAAAGACATGATGTACTGAAGCTGGTATGTCAAGACAGCTTACTGGCTTACTGGAGAGATCAAACTGGACTACAAGAAAAACCAAATGAGAAATAGAACGGAGGCAGTTTATTTAAAAAATAGCAGCAAAAACAGATAATAACAAGATCTGGCTATAACTAACAGTACAAAAATTAAAGAAAGAGACAGAAAGGTTAATTCTGGCTGCACAAGTTCAGCAACAGACAGCAAATGCTGCCTATGTGAAGAAGCTGAAGAAACAGTGGATCATCTGGCTAGTTGCTGCAAGAAAATCACACAGATTGATTACAAATACACCATGACAAAGTAGCAACAAAGGTGCATTGAAAGATCTGCAAGAAATATCATTTGCCTGCAAGCAAGAACTGGTGGCACAATAAAATAGAAAAAGTCATAGAAAGTGAAGAATTGCTTTGAGACTTAGAATTCAAACAGGCACCTGTCACATAACACCCCAGTCTTAACAATTGCCGATAAGAAAGACAAAAAAAATTGAACAGCAGATGTGGTAGCACCTGGAGACAGCAGAATAGAAGAGAAAGAATTGGAGAAGATCACAAAATATAAAGACAAATAGAAATAGAATGACTATGGCAGGAACAAGCAAGGGTAGTCTCAATAATATCATAATAGATGCCTTGAGTGCAATCCCAAAACAACTGGAGCATCACTTGAACACCATTGGCCTTGACAAATTTACCACCAGTCAATTGCAAAAGGTGGCTTTATTCATAGCATTACATCCTATCACAATATCTGTAACACCATCAAACATCCAGATTTGCCTATCCCAGATCCTTGTTATTTTGTTAAACAGAGTTGGAAGGGGCCTTGTAAGTCTTCTAGTCCAACCTTTGCTCAAGCTGTCCAATTTCTTTTTAAAAACCTCTAGTGATGGAGCGTCCACAACTTCTGATGGCAAGCAGTTCAATAACTGACGGCAGCTCACAACAGTCAAACAAAAAAAAATGCAACAAACTCAATAATACAAAAAATGATAAGTGTGATGAAGTGAGGGTTCTTCCTCTCTTCTTTGCTAAAGACCTGGATAAAGAGCCAGGTGTTCACAACTTTTCTAAACAACAACAGAATTGGGACCATCTGAATTTTGGTAGGGGGAATACCTCATTCTAGAAGGCAAGAAGATATGAAAGGGAAAAATGGTCACCATGACATATTCTGACTAGAAGCAAGGGAAAAAGAGGCCCATTCAAGATCTCCTCATGTGATATCAAATAGTCAAGTTGGCGACCCTGACTGTGTGATCAAAGCTTTGCTCATTAGATATCTTGATTGTTATGCTCCCCTTGTGATTGCCGCTGGCCCATGCCTGATAAAGTATTAAAGAATTATACAAAGGATTATATTCACGCTGGATGTTAGACATTCTGTTTCCAAAGAACTATGAAGTGACATGAATGTGACATCTTATTTGAAACACATGGCATGAGATCTCTAAGCATTCATCTTCCTTATCCAAAATTGGCAAAAGCCTGGTTTTAAAAGAAATTATAGGAAATGCTAGGACACACAGTAAAAGTGCACTTTCAATATAATAAAATTCAAGTTAAAAAGATCAGTGCTGTATCTGTTAAAGAATTAAAGTGAGATAGTTTATATGAAAAAAAACCTTATTCCTGGGCAATTAGCAGCTAGATAAATTAGAAAAAGATGAATGCAAGTTTTTCAGTGTTAGGAGACAGTGCAGACTGAAACAATTATGATATTTTCTACAGTAAAAGAATCCTGTCAGACCAGAATACTGCCTTACTGACACAGACAATAAAGTGGATTAGATGATTTTGCTGAGCCATATATCCTACTGGTGATGTGGAACAAAGTGATAAAAAAGCTTAGCACAAGGGATGCTTAAGATGAATAAATGGAGCAAGGATAAGTGGAGGAAAACCCACCAGTTTCCCCATCTCTTGTTCAAACTAAATCTGCTTTTCTAGCACTTCATTGAAGAACTGCCTTCATTACCTGAATTGTTCTTTCATGGAACAATTAAGAGAAACCAGGGTTAACAATACCACAAACAATGAGATACTTTCTAGAGCAGGGGTTCCCAACCTGGGGTGCTCGCAGGTTGGGAACCCCTGCTCTATATATTATATGCAAATTATATGCATATAATTATTTATTTTTAAGGGGTGCGAGAATATATCCGAAGCATTCTAGGGATGCATCAGAAGTGGTATTCAGCAGGTTCTGACCAGTTCTGGAGAACTGGTAGTGGAAATTTTGAGTAGTTCAGAGAACTGGCAAAAACCACCTCTGACTGGAGATTTTACAGTATCCTTTCCCTGCCACGCTCATCAAGCCACGCCCACAGAACCAGTAGTAAAAAAAAATTGAATCCCACCATTGGGGTGCATGGTATAGAAAAGCTTGCAAACCCCTGTTCTAAAGTAATATAACCTGTAGTGCCCACTCAGTGTTGGGATTCAATTTTTTTTACTACCAGTTCTGTGGGTGTGGGTTGGTGGGCGTGGCAGGGAAAAGATACTCTAAAATCCCCATTCCCTCCCCACCCCACTAACCTGCTTTCCAACTCCGTTCTCCTGTGCAGGGCAACAAAAGAAGATCCAGCCGATCAGCTGGGACTTGGGAGGCAGAGAATAAATGGGGGCAGGGCCAGTCAGAGGTGGTATTTGCCAGTTCTCCGAACTACTCAAAATTTCCACTACCGGTTCTCCAGAACTGGTCAGAACCTGCTGAATACCACCACTGTGCCCATTTAAAGAAGCAGTTCTGGCCAACCTTGGCATGGAAAGTGAAGTATAAAGTTGACAGTTCCAGGTAGTTTTCGACTTACAACAGTTCATTTAGTGACTGCTCAAAATTAATAACGGCACTGAAAAAGGTGATCTATGATGATTTTTCACACGTATGACTGTTGCAGCATCCCCATGGTCATGTGATTTACATTCGAATGCTGGACAATCAGTTCATATTTATGACAGTTGCAATATCCTGGGGTCATGTGATCAGTTTTTGTGACCTTTTGACAAGCAAAGCCAGTGGGGAAACCAGATTCTCTTCACAACCATGTTACTAATTTAACAACTGCAGTGATTCGCTTAACAAAGGTGACAAGAAGAGTTGTGAAATCGGGCAAACTCACTTAACAAGTTCCTCACTTAACAACATAAATTTTGGGGCTCAGTTGTGGTTGTAAGTTGAGGACTATCTGTATTCACTTACAGCCGAACTATCAAACAAGGCATTGTCAACAAGAAAATCCAAGGAATTCCTTATCAGTGCAAATTTAAGTGTAAGATTTTCATCCAGATTTGAATGCATAGTTACTATTAATATACAGTTATTTACAGATTCAAAATAGGACAACAGTGAATATGGCAGGTGCAAAAGTTTGATGTTATACTAGTTCACTGGTAACTAACCTTTTTAGGCTCCTGTGCCAAAAATTCACTTGCAAGCACCCAGAAGGCAATGCGCAGTCCCCCATGCCCCCTGCTCATGCACATGATGCCTCCATTACCCCCTTACCTGCACTGCGCCTCACAGCTGATTTTTGGCCAGTTTGAGGTTCCCAAAGGCTTGAAAAAAGCCTTGCAAGGCTCTTCAGGATGAATAATAGGCCCGTTTTGTCACTTCTGGTATTACAGAAAGTGATGAAATGGGCATATTTGGCCTGCAAAGACTTTTTGCCAAAAATCAGCTGTGAGGTGCATGCATGTGCAGTGAGGTAAGTTTGCCTGAGGCTTGCGTGTCGGCACAAATGGCTCCGCGTGCCATCATGGTACTAGTCTATCAGTCCTCCTTGGGTAGAAGCAGCAGTTCAGAAATATTGTTAGGGCTCCTTGTATAGCATGCAGAGCTTTTTTTCAGCTTCTGGTCTCTTAGGGATTCATGGACACATATAGTGCATTCAGAAAGTATTCAGACCCACTTCACAAATTCACTTTGCCAATTTCATTATGCTGCAGTCTGATTCTATATTGTTGAAATTCATTTTTTCCCTCATTAATCTACACTCTGTACTTCATATTGACAAATGTCTTTACATTTATTACAAAGAAAAAACAAAAAAATCACATTGGCATAAGTATTCAGACCTTTCACTCAGTACTTTGTTGAAGCATCTTTGCCAGCAATTACAGCCTTGAGTCTTTTTGGGTATGATGCAACAAGCTTTGTCACATCTGGATTGGAGGATTTTCTGCCATTCTTCCTTGCAAATTCTCTCAAGGTCAGTCAAGTTGGATGGTGACCCTAGGTGGACAGCCATTTTCAGGTCCCTCCAGAGATGTTCACTAGGGTTCAAGTCAGGCTCTGACAGGACCACTCTAGGACCTTCAGAGTTGTACCTAAGCCACTCCTGTGTTGTCTTGGTTGTGTGTTTAGGATCATTGTCATGTCAGAAAGTGAATCTTCATCCCAGTCTGAATTCCTGAGTGCTGTGGAACAGGATTTCTTTGAAGATATCCCTGTACTTTGCTCCATTCAGCTTTCCCTCAACTCTGACCAGTCTCTCAGTCCCTGCTGCTGAAAAACATCCCCACAGCATGATGCTGCCACCACCATGCTTCACCATTGGGATGATATTGGGCAGGAGATGAGTGTCCTCCAGACATAATGTTTAGAATTGAGGCCAAGCAGTTCAATCTTGATTTCACCAGACCAGAAAATCTTGTTCCTCACAATCTGAGGTGCAAGCAGACTTTCATGTATTTTGCACTGGGGAGAAACTTTTGTCTAGCCACTGTGCCATAAAGCCCAGATTGGTGAAGTGCTATAGTGATGGTTGTCCTTCTAGAACTCTGTCGCATCTCACACAGGATCTGTAGAGTTCAGATGGTCAGAGTGACCATCAGGTTCTTGGTCACCTCTCTTGCTAAAGCCCTTCTCTCCAGATTGCTCAGTTTGACCAACTCCTGGTTTTGCCAAACTTCTTCCATTTGAGAATAATGGAGGCCACTGTGCTCTTAGGAACCTTCAGTGCAGCACATATTTTATTGTAGCCTTCCCCAGATCTGTGCCTTGCAATAATCCTTTCTTTGAGCTCTGCAGGCAGTTCCTTCGACCTCATGGCTTTTGCTCTGCTACAGAAGTGTGTGCCTTTCCAAATCATGTTCCATCAATTTAATTTAACACAAGTGGACTCCAATCAAAGTGTAGAAACATGTCAGCAATGATCAAGAGAAATGGGAGGCAGCAGAACTAAATTTAATGCATTGTTGCAAAGGGTTTGAATACTTATGCCAATGTGATATTTCAGATTTTTTAAAAATAAATTTAAAAACATTTCTAAAATTCAGTTTTCATGTTGTCATTATGGGGTACTGAGTGCAGTTTAATCAGAAAAAAATGAATTTCAGCAACTATAGAATCAGGCTGCAGCATAACAAAATTGTCCAAAGTGAAGGTTTGAAAACTTTCTGAATGCACTGTATAATCTGACTAAGAGTCATAAATATTTGCATGCAGTTGCAATAAGCATTAGGTTAGGCTAGCATATGGGCCTGCCCACTCTGGTTCAGTATTTTAACTCATATATGCTTGGGGGTGAGTCTCATAATCTGAAGTGACATTTTAAATTAACCACATATTAATGGGGTGAGAAATGCAAGTAGCTTAATAGGTACCACTTTGGTGGGAATGTAACAGTGTTCTGGGTGCCTTTGGCATATGGCCATGGTGGCTACATGATTATGGAAATTGTCTTCAGACAATGCTGGCTCCCTTGGCCAAGAAATGAAGATGAACATTAAAATCCTAGAGTCGGACACAACTGGATAGGGAAACCTTTACCTTATTTAGACATCATACTTCGCTATATAATATGGAATGCTCTTTAGAAAGACATCTTTAGCAATCTGGCTCATTCTAAATATATTGTGACCTTGATTCTACTGGATGTCAATTTTGAGCTATCCTAACACTGCTGGGATTAAGCAGGCTGTTTATACTAAGGTTCATTATATGTACTTCTTCAAATCAAATTAATCTTCTAGAATGGTGTTCCTCCTCCTGCAACAATTATAGCTGTAACATTTGATATTTGTTTAAGATTTAGTTTCTGAAATGAGATTTTGCTACAAAAAGAACAGAACTGAAAACAACTGAAGCTGTTTTGTTTTTCCTTGCTTTCTCCATTATTCTCCAGCTGAAACCTCCCAAGAGCATAATTGCAACTGAGTCATTGATGCATTTGAATCTTGCTATTCTGGTTTAATAAAGGTTTAAATTAGCCGTAGATCTCATCATCTGAAGTAACATTTTAAATTAAAAAGTCCTAGCTATTCATTTAATATAGATTTAATAAGACATTTGTTCATTAATAAAAAACAGCTCACCACTGCATATTAAAACATATTAATGTTGAAGTCTACATATATAGACATAATTGATTTACAAATCTTTAAAATGCTTAAGTGTCTGTTGGTATTAGTTATGGCTGGTTACTGTAAACATGTTGAAAGATTCACAGCTTTTGTGAATCTGAATGAACCACTTTTCAGTTTATAAAGCAGTTCAAATTGTCTGATATAAGCATTATTTAACTGGAAAAATCTATAATATTACAAAATGGATGAAAGGAAGGAGAAAAGTAACTGGAAGAAGGGATGCCATGAAATTAGAGGAGGCCATCAAGAGTTGGCTTTGATTCAAAGAGACTCTCTTTCTCTGTGAAAATGAAATGGCTTGATCCTTATATATTTATTTATCAAATGCATTATTTTGAACAGTTCCCTGGACATCCTCTTGAGCACCAGACTCACTTAATGCTACTGCAAAGAGCTAGTTAGGACTGTCACTCAGATGTGAAATTAGCTTGATTTCCCAGTTGAATCTTCAGCTTGGTTATATAAACATACTTTATGTTCATAGGTGCTTTCTCATTTGAATAGGCCTAGACAATTCTGGTGAAATGCACAAAAGACCTTGCAAAACTGTAACTGGCTCATGTCTTGTCTGAAATATGAAAAGATCAAGTTTTTGAGGATGAGGACTTGCATTTTCCCCTTGCAAAGTGACTCCGTGATGCAGCATTGTGTTCTGACCCAGGCTTCGTCAGACTTAATAAAGCACAAACTGATTTTAAAAGTAAAACCTATTTTAATGCAATGCTGGGAATTATTTGCATTCCCAGCCAAAACTAATTATATACCATTCCTCCAGATAAGAGCACGCCTTTTAGTGCTGTAGAATGCTGCCAAAAAACAGAAGTCCAATTAAGGTTAATATAAACCAGCCCAAAAACCCAGAAAAAAACAAACCAGAATACAGAGCTTCAAGAAGGACTCAGAAATTACTGAACTGCTTTGCTTCCTGCAAAGCTTTTCATCATTGAGGTCTGACTTTTATCCCCTATGGGAGAGGCAATCACCTCCCAGCCTTACTCCCGAGTCGCCCCTTCTGCTTCAGCTGCTGTCAACCTTCTAGCAGCTCTGTGCACAAGTACACTGGGAACGAGCTCCCCTGGGTTCTCTGCTTCACTGCTGCTAGACTCCAAAGGCTCTGAAGGTAGCACCCCACTCTTAGATGGTCCTGGCCCCATCCCTGCATCAGATGCAGGACCCTCGTCCAAGTCCTCTCCAGACTCCCTGACTGGTTCCCTTTCGTCCTCACTGTCCGATACCTCTGCCGGCTGCACCGGCTGCCGGAAAACCACAACACATTGATCATTCATATTTTACTTCAGTGTTCCTCAATCTTTGACAACTCCCAGAAGTGTGGACTTCAATTCCCAGAATTCTCCAGCCTGGATAATTCTGTGAGTTGATGCCCACACATCTTAAAGTTGCCAAGATTGGGAAGCACAGCTTTAGTTTGTTGCATGTTTTCAAAGTTCTTTAAGAAGTGCTTTGATCGGTGACATGCTTAACAAAATCTCATGAGGATACTCCAAAAAATAAAGGACAAGTGAAACTGAGCAGTGCACAAATGATTTCTTGAATTGACTCTATCCCATTGATAGTGAATCTTTCCAAAATGCTTCCAAACTGTAGAGAAGAAAGTTTAAATTTTAAACAGTCAGGAGCTGATGTGTTGTTGTTCTCCCTCTATGGAAATAATAACTACTATCTATTGCTCTCATAGTTATATTAATGCACGTATCATGATTACTCCATCTTAGTAGAATCTGAATGTTGTGTTGAACAACAGAAGTGTTTAGTAGCAAATGGTCTGTAGAGATTCTCAGTAATCCAGGTTATGGTTGTCCCAAAGGTGCATTTTCTGGAGGCAACTGGACTTTGTTTTTTCCTTTTGAACACATTTCGCTTCTCATCCAAGAAGCTTCTTCAACTCTGACAGGATAGTGGGAAATGGAAGGATTTATATTCCTTGCAGACAGCTGGTCATTTGCATCCTTTTAGAGGGTCATTGAAGCACTTGGAGATTTGTTTGTGTCCTCAGGGTCACCTGAGTAGTGCTCCTGTAGTCTGCAATTTTTTAACTGGAAATCCATTCCTATTCCCACACCATTCAAAGGGTGTTCATCCCAAAGGTTGTCTTAAAGGTGCTTTTTCAGGAGGCAACTGGACTTTCTTGTTTTTTTTCCTTTTGAAGACATCTCACTTCTCATCCAGAAGCTTCTTTAGCTCTGAGAGGATAGTGTAAGTAGCATTTAGTAGCAAATGTTTATATATATATATATATATATATATATATATATATCCCGAATTACCAAAGATCCATATATATAATAATATATATATTATTTGTCATATGTATACATGGTAGTTTTTCATAGAATTTGGTATGAGGAAGTACTTCCTTTCCCCATATATCACACTTATCCTTCCTTCTATCCCTGCTGTATCTTTTTTTTAATAACACACGTGTTGATGATAATGTCCCTTAGCTTGTATTAATTCAGTCAGAAGGAAGAACCAGCAGCAGAACTGATTCTGAGCCAACAGTTACCTCAGTCCATTATTGTTTCTTCCAGTGAAGAAGAGCTTGATTAAAGGAAGGCTGTGTTGTCATTACAGTTGCTGAGCATTTTATTCTACAGCCCTATTGTTTTCCTTTGGCTCTTCAAAAGGGTGAGGAAGGAAAGGAGCCTGGGAATTCCTGTCAACATCCCCGGTTGGCCTGTTTTCCTAACTTATGCTGAAGCATCTGCTGCCAAGGATGAACACACCCCTCTGTCTTAGTAGATCAGTGAATGCTCCAGCAGTTTCCTGTCCTTGCATTCAACTTTCAGTCCTGCCCATCCAGCTTCTAAGGCAAGCCCCGACGAGCTGAACTGGGCTCCAATGGTGTGGTTTTTCTTTGTGTGCTCTGAGCTGATGGACCGATGTTGTGAACAATCTTGCCTCAAGGGCAGTGCATTCTTCTTGTACTGTCTGAGAGGGTCTGCGTTATTCTAGCTTTTTATCATGTTTATTTCACTTTTCATTCCCATCTTCTCCCATCTTTTTGATTGTTTGCCTTTGGGCAGATTTCTGTTCTCTAGCTAAAGATGCAGCTTCACATTGAATTAATGCATGTCTCCCTGCCAGCTAAGGAGGCGTCTGTCTACCACTGAAGAAGCTAACCAAATAAAGAGTAGGTGTCACTCTTTTGTTTATGGTGGGAATTTGATGACAAGCTGCACCAAGTTACAGTCCCACTCCCTGAATCTTAACCAGCTTGATTGCACTGTAGGCACTGTTATTTCGACAGTCTTGCTCACCAGCATCTGGTATAATTGGAAGCAGCAGCCAGCAGGTATCAAATGTCAGTATGAATTGTCTCCTGCTGCGTGAGCATTGACTATGAAATTGATTTGCTGTCTCTCTCTCTCTCTCCCCCCCCCCCACTTTCTCTTTTGTGCAGTTCCGTAATGACAGTAATGCAAAAAGTCCAATCGGTGTAAGGCTAAAATATCTGGATCGCAACTAGATGGCAGTGAAAAATACAGAAAATGCTAGGTTTTGACTGCCATCTAGAGATAATCCAGATTTATGCAAATATGCATATGTACTTTCTCATCACATGATTCCCTTTGTGGGTAAAGTCATGTTATACAGAATAAGAAGAGTAAGAAATGGGAAGCCAAGTAAATAACAGGTCTGAGATACAAAGAAGAAAAAGAAACATGTCTGAAACTAACTCTCTGTTCCTTTCTGTGTTTGTAAACCATCCTTGTTTCTATATGTCTCTACAGAGCTTCATACATTTCCTTTTGTTCTTTCAACTTCTTTAAAACTAAATTAAACTTTAATGTTTAACTTGTGTAAAATGATCTCTTAGATGGTCTTATAAACCACACCTTTCAATCTCCCATTTTTTCCTCAATTCATTTATCTTCCTCTCCATATTTGTTTGGAATTTGATTTCTGTATGTAGGATTGCTCTGTTTTGTATTCAGTCTACATTCAATAAATCTACTTATCTGACTTTCTTAAGCCTGCTCAGGTGTGCAGAGTTAAATTTTTATACGTGGTATGAAATTTTTACATGCGGCACTGCCAAAAAATGACTGTCCCCATTCAGAACCTCCCTTGTAATTTTAATATTTTTTTTCAATCATGTTTGCATATTATAATTATATTATAATAAAAATTACATTTATTTCTTTGCCGTGTGTATGTATGGATAGATTTAAGCTACATATTCAAAACAGAGCTCTTCCAAACCAGGTGCCCAACAAATAATCCCATTCTGGTTTATTCTTGGACCTCTGAGTGGCCTAATCACATTTTTTGTGCTCTTTCATTTTCTTTTGACCATTTAGATTATCTAGTAGAGCATTCATTCAGAATGTTGCATCTATTAGTAACCTATGGCTAGTCAGTTTCATATTCAATCAAACAAGTAGGTCAGCTCATATATTCTGACCTACATCTTAGCCTTTTCATTTATAATTTAATCCTACATTTGTGTATTAACCCCACTCCGCCCCAGAATCAGACCAGCTTCCCTATATGATTTTTCTCTTCATTTTACAGACACACAGCATATTTCCCCCTCTTTTTGCTTCACCAATGAGTCCATGCTCTTTTCCATTTTTTTCCTTTGTATTACAGATTGAGATCCTCCATCTATCTTGGTCATCATCACATAGGCCCATAGATAGTGTCCTACATGGCCCATGATGACCTTAATCAATTGAAGCTCTCACCTAATGCTACTTAATAATAATATAGAGCAGGAGTGTCAAACTCACATTGTCATGGCAGCATCACGTGATGTATTGAGATTTCCCTCCCCATTGCTAAACCAGGCATGGGTATGGCCAGCACATGATGCATCCAGCTCGTGGGTTGGGAGTTTGACAGCCCTGATATAGGTAAAGGTTCTCCTCGCACATATATGCTAGTCAGAGGTGATATTCAGCAGGTTCTGACCAATTCTGGAGAACCGGTAGCGGAAATTTTGAGTAGTTCGGAGAACCGGTAGTAACTTTCCCCCAGGGGAGGGAATGGGATTTTACAGTATCCTTCCCCAGGAGTGGGGAGGGATGGAGATTTTGCACTATCCTTCCCCTGCCATTGCCACCAAGCCATACTCACCAAGCCATGCCATGCTCACCAAGCCATGCCCACAGAACAGGTAGTAAAAAATTTGCATCCCACGCTAGTTGTTTCTTTAGGGGGTGGTGCTCATCTCTGTTACAAAGCATTTCTGTTACCAAGCTGAAGAGCCAGTGCTGTCGAAGAGATCTCCGTGGTCATGTGGCCGGCATGACTAAACACCGAAGGCGCATGGAACCTTCTCACCAAAGTGGTCCCTATTTCTCTCCTTGCATTTTTACATGCTTTCGAACTGCTAAGCTGGGACAAGTAACAGGAACTCACTCCATTACGAGGTATTAGGGATTCAAACTGCTGAACTGCCGACCTTTCTGATCGACAAGCTCAGCGTCTTAGCCACTGAATGTAAACTAGGCTCCCAGACTGTGCCAAATGCAGCAATTCTTATTAACAAAAAGCCAGGTTTGATACATTTTGGTCCATGTGCTACAAACATAATTTTATTCATTGCTATTCTATACAAGGTTGGACCACTAATCTTAGCCTGAACCTCACCAACTGGGATATATATGCAGTGTGCTTATATACAGCCAGAATTTTTTGTAACCCAGATACAATAGCTCTAACTCTGGACAAATTGACTGTTTGAGAGGTCTAGTGGAAATAATTAATAAATTATTTTAAAATACAGCTACTGGTGCTGAAATACAAGTCTGAAGCAGAACATGATATACCAAATTTGATCGCTAATACACAGCTTCAGTGATTCTCTAAAGAAAAGTCAAATTCATACTATTGCTAAATAGGGGAATACTTGCCTTTTATTCATTAGTTTCATACGTTCTGGGGCATTGGAAAATAAAGATGGTCACCTAAATCTAGAAAAATGCCAAGAAAAGAACTATATTTTTAAGCTTTCCATTTCCAGAATAAAAATATCCTTCAACTACTTAGCTCTCCTTCAAATGCTCAATTTCTCTCATTTGGCTCTGGCCAAATCAGGCTATGGATTCTTCCACAACTGAGACTCCCTTCCACAACTCCCTGTGAGAACAATTTTTGATCCCAAGACTATGGGTAGTTCCTTTTGTCATCCCTAATAGTCTGGTTACAATGGCATGACTGCTATTCTGAGACAAGAAACAGAGGGAAACTATGGCATATGTCCTAAAATAAATATTACCATTAAGCAAAGAAAAGCTGTTTCATACTCCTAAATTAAAGACATTATAGCAAATTATCATCGAGCAATTTTATGGTGTAATGGTCAGCAATCTGGACTCTGAATCCAATGATTTGAGTTCACATTTCAGGGAGACCATAGCTTTATATTTGACAGCCAGCATGATGTAGTAATTAACTACTCCTTAACATCTAGTTCAGTATAGGATAAAACAGGCTTTATTATATCTTCACTTGTGGAAGCTCACTGGATAACTTTGGATGAGTCACACTGTCACAGACCAACCTACTTCACAATTTTATTGTTGTGGAGTTAAATAAGAGGTGAAAGAACTATCTATGCTTCTTTGAGCTTCTGAACCAAAACCTCTTCACATGATTCCCCCTTTCCAATATTAAATCTCCACCAGCTAGGAAAGATATATCCTTTTTACTTTCAGGCAACATTCCCAATCAGGTGTTCTTTGGCTTTTCACAGTTCCCATCACTCTCAATTGCTAACTCAGATTAATGCTTGTTGCCAACCAGGAAACTATATAAAAGTCCCCAAATTCTGCTACCTGTGATATAACATGATTTATAGTTTGGATTTTGCATCATGTTTTGCAGGAATCCCATTTATATTCCAACTAGCAAAGACAACAATTATCTTTTCTTCTTGTAACCATGTACATTTGAGAAGATTCCTTATGAATCACAAATGCTCTTTTTTCTTCTTCTTGTAGCGCAAATGTGTTTGTATTTCATAAAGAATCTTCACAAGTGTACAAAGTTCCATTCTAAATGATATAAAAAAAATTTCCTAAGAGATAATCATAATCACATAGACACCCATCAAATTTCACAGAAAGGGCTATAAACCGTCTGAGAAAAATCAGAAAGAGTGCTGATAATTGAATTCTCTCTGTTTAGAAAATGAGAACGTTGGAGAAAAGTGGCAAGAACATCTGGTGTATTCAGCTGGGCCTTCCTGCCAGAGTTTAATTGTGTTTCTGCACCAACAATTAGTTGCAAAGCAATCTGGGAGTGCATGATGGGACACATTATATTATATCATATGTTATATAGGCATATAATTGCTCTTTTGTTAACCACTAAGGTTGAAGTTGAGACTGTTTCCCCTAAAATTCAAATCCTGTGCAAGCAGCTGCAATTCTGACAATAAATCTGATTGCCTGCAACATTTTGGTGGTTCTTCTGCTGGGCTACAGGTTGTTTAGAATACCACACTGCCAGGATCAAATGGAGTTTAAGCATGGCAGGTCCCGCATTTTGAAAAATTAGCCTATTCCCACAGAAATTGTATGGCAATTGGTGCCTTTTCTATTAGGTGTACATAAAGACATCTATATAAAGTTATTGCTTTACTTCTTTCACAGTAAGTCATAGAACACATTATATTTCTGTATATTGATTTGCTATTGTGGATTCAATACACCCCCCAAACAATAGAAATCTTTAGATAAGAGGCAATGATATTCATGATCAGAAGGAAAGGAAGCAAAATGATTGATTTTGAACAAATCAACCTATTTTAAACAAAGCCATACTGTTCATATGACTCTGTATGATTAGTCATATAACCCATGATCAAAAGGAAAGGGAACTAAAAAGCACTCATGCCATAACCATCTAACCATCAGTCTGATCTAAGTATAGTATATAAAATCATACATTGCAATGTCTACCTGTCAATGAATACTTCAGCTTCAACCATAACAATACAAGAGCACACAATAGATACAAACTCAAGGTAAACCGCACCAAACTTGATTGCAGGAAATGCGACTTCAGCAAAAGAATGGTCAATGTCTGGAATACTCTACCTGACTCTGTGGTTTCTTCCCCAAACCCCAAAAAGTTTAACCTTAGACTGTCTGCTATTGACCTCACCCCTTTCCTAAGAGGTCTGTAGGAGGCATGCATAAGTGCACCAACGTGCTTATTCTCCCTGTCCTATTGTTTCTTTTTATTTTTCTTATATGTATCCATTTCATGTATTCATAACTATGTTTATATTTATACCTATTATCTTGTAAGTGATTGATAAATCAAATAAATAAAAATAAAATAAATAATACCATCCAGTCATAGCAAAACCAAAAGCAATATGTTGTAGCCCATTTAAATTTAGTCATGTTGATATTCTACATATTATCAGTTTTTCCACGTGTTGATCACAGGATTATGCTGCTGCCACCTGCGAATCAATTGCTGACTTTTATAGCAATATCAGAAATCAAGTCATCAGATGAGGATTACTACTAAAGTAGCTACTAAGGGCTATATGTACAGCCAAAAATGACCTGGCAACAACTTTATAGAAATGAATTACATTACTAATAGTAGTGTATATATATTGTTGTGTATTGACTGCAGTTTCCACTCAGGTCCGTGCTTTAAGTGGGAAGCAGGACCTCTCCCATTGGCTGATGCCGTTTGACAGCCAGCTATAAAAGGAGATGTCAAACGGCATCAGCTGTTGCTGCTCCAGCTGGCTGCCATGTTAGAGCGGCAGTAGCAGTAACCCTTTATTTGTAAAATAAAGTAAGAGCTGAACCTTTTGTCTTGGTTGTCTGCCTCAAGTGATTACCGCCGCTCCACAACACTGGCGACGAGGGCAGGATCCTTAATAGAGGCAAGCCAGGCAAAAAGGACAAAAAGCGAAGTCACTAACCAAGAGCTGAAATCGCTACAGAGTTGCTATCACCGTTCGCGAAGCGCGATTTTTAAATCGCCTCAGGAGAAGCAGCACAGCTGAGGGAAAAATGACTTTGAATCCTGCATTCCTGCCTTTCAGACCGATAGCAGAGACATGGGAATCATACAGGAACTGGTTTGACTGCTTTTTAGATGCTATAGACCTTACTGACATTTCCGAGCATAGAAAAAAGTCTTGTTTTCTAAGCTTTTGCGGATTTTGCTTATTTGACACCGCAACAGCATTATTGGCTCCACGATCTATTAAGGCTATTCCCTGGGAAGAATTGCAAGAAATTCTCTCCAACCATTACTCCCCCAAGCCTTCTAGAATTGCCAGACGCCATGCCTTTAGAAGGCGCACCCAGACTGAGGGAGAAACCATTAGTGACTACATGGCAGCACTACGAACAGCTGCCTTACATTGTGGATTCAGGGATTACCTAGAAGATATACTGTTAGATCAACTGGTCTGTGGAGTTAGGGACCCCAGGCTGCAAAGACGACTACTAGCTAAAGGGGACCTAACCTTAAAACAAGCCATAGAAGAATCCCAGGCTTCTGAGCTATCAGCACTCTCAGCAGATGAAATACAGGGAAATCCAATTAGACTAGATAACCCAACAGTGCATTTTGATGAAGCCTCCACAGAGGAAGGTTTAGAAGAGGCTACTGAGATAAACCGCCTCAGACAGCCCAACCCTAATCAAAGGGAGTACAGACAGGTTGCAAATCAACCTCCACGAATATAGCCCATCTGCTTAAGCTGTGGGGGCGACCATCTCAGGGCATCCTGCAGATTCAGGAATGCCATATGCTTAAAATGCCAAAAGAAGGGTCATTTGGCAAGAATATGTCAGGCAGGAAAGACTTTTAACCAGCCTCAAAGGCCTCAGAAAGCCATACAATATCCAAGACAAATCGAGGATTGCTTCACATGCTACCAAGCTAAGATACCAAAAAATAGTTCTAACAAAATTAGTGTCACTGTTTCTATAGAAGGTAGACCATGCAGAATGGAAGTAGACACCGGCTCTGCACTATCCATCATGTCGTGGGGCATCCTTGAAGCAACTGCTTCCCAGAATAACAAGAAAGAAGATTCCAGGCTGCAATCTGACTCTACGGGACTACCAAGGCAGAACCATTCCTGTCATCAGAAAAGGCAAGTTTCTAATTCATTTTCAAGATTTTAAGGGTCACTTGCCTTTAGTGATAGTGGATGGTGCCCTCCCAAGCCTATTGGGATTAGACTGGTTCCCTGCCCTGGGCCTCCACATAGGTGGAATCCATGCCATTGCAAGTTCAGAAGTTGACTCCCTGTTCAGGGAATATGCTGATGTATTCAGCGAAGGCCTAGGCTGCTACGTGGGAACCCCAATATCCTTCAAGGTAGACCCCCAAGCAGTAACCAATCCGTTTAAAACCTCGCAGGGTACCTTTTGCATTCGTCCTCAACTTGACAAAGAACTAGACAGATTAATTAAACAAGGCATACTACAACCTACAGATTTTTCCAAATGGGAGACTCCAATAGTGACACCTCTAAAGAAGGACGGAAATTTGAGGATCTATTCTGACTATAAAACGAACATAAATAGATATTTGCAAGTAAAGCGCTTATCCGGTCCCCGTTGTGCAACATTTACTCCATTCCCTTGAACCTGGCTCCATTTTTGCAAAGCTAGATATGTTACAGGCTTATCAACAGTTCCCTGTTGATGACGAAACTGCAGAACTGCAAACCATAGTGACACACAGAGGCGCTTTTAAATGTACACGCCTACAATTTGGAGTTAGTGTAGCGCCTGGAATTTTCCAGTCTCTAATGGAAAGGATTCTGCAAGGATTACCAGGCGTTGTACCATATTTCGATGACATTCTTATATCTGCCAACAATCAAACTCAATTGCTACAGAGAGTCAGAAGTGTCCTTGAACGTTTTAAAAAGTCAGGTCTTAAATTAAAAAGAGAAAAATGCACCATTGCCACTCCACAAGTAGAATTTTTAGGTTACAAAATTGACGCCTCGGGTATTCACCCAACAGAGTCTAAAGTAAAGGCCATTCATGAAGCTCCCACTCCTACTAATAAGACTGAGCTCCAATCTTTTCTGGGACTTCTAAATTTCTATGCTTCATTCCTGCCCCATAAAGCTTCAATTGCAGAGTCTCTTCACAGGCTCCTAGACAAGCAGACACCATGGCACTGGGGGCCAAAAGAAAGTCTTGCTTTCAAGGAAGTCAAATCGCTGCTCATGTCCAAAGCTATGTTGATACAATTCAACAAGAATTTACCACTAGTACTAGCTGCAGATGCTTCTCCTTTTGGAATAGGGGCTGTTCTGAGTCACAGACTGTCAAATGGTGCAGAAGCACCTATTACCTTCTTTTCAAGGACACTATCCTCCACTGAACGCAACTATAGTCAAATTGACAAGGAGGCCTTGGCTGCAGTTGCTTCAGTAAAGAAATTCCATGAGTTTCTCTATGGTCATCATTTTGAACTGATAACAGATCACAAGCCCCTGTTAGGAATTTTATCTGGCACTAAACAAACTCCCCAGATTTTATCCCCAAGGATGACCAGGTGGACTGTTTTTCTGGCTGCATATTCATATACACTGGCCCACCACTCCGGAAAAACGCTTGGCCATGCAGGTGCCCTCAGTCGTTGTCCCCTGCCAGTTCCAGTTGAGGACCCAGCACCAACAAATGCCGTTTTCCTGATTGAAGAACTCAAGCTGCCTGTCACCGCTTCTGACATCGCTGCCCATTCGGCCAAGGACAAGGTAATTTCCCAAGTCCTTGACTGGATAGGGAGGGGGTGTCCTGCAACCCCTTATCCATCAGAATTCCTACCCTACAAGCTACACCAACAGGAACTTTCCTCATTGCAAGGCTGTTTACTATGGGGAACCAAGGTAGTGATCCCCCCAAGCTACAAACCTCAGTCTTAAAGATACTTCATGAGGGTCATCCAGGTATAGTCAGGATGAAGGCACTCGCTCGCAGCTACATATGGTGGCTTAGTATGGATGCCCAAATCTCTAGCTTGGATCAATTCATGTCAGGCATGCCAGGCCACCAGATCATCCCCTCCAGCAGCTACCCCTAGGACCTGGGAAGAGGCAGGAAGCCTGTGGTCCCGAATTCATATAGATTTGGCTGGCCCTTTCCACAGGAGTACATTCCTAGTGGTAGTAGATTCATTTTCAAAGTGGGTGGAACTGACCTTAATGCACACCACAACCACTGAAGCAGTTAATAAAGCATTGACCAGGATGTTTTCCACACATGGCCTCCCTGACTCCATTGTATCTGACAATGGCCCCCAATTTACCTCTTGCGAATTTGAGATCTTCCTAGCCAACCTGGGCATCAGACACATATTAGTCGCCCCATTTCACCCTGCAAGTAATGGAATCCAGCTACCTGATGGACGTGTCTGGCGCCGCCATGTGGACCACCTGAGGAGGCATTGGAGCACTATACCCAGAGGTCATCTAGACGGTCCTGATGTGGAAAAGCTACTCCTACCCGAAGAAGCTAGCCTCCAGCCCACCGGTGATGACAGCCTACCTGGAGAAGAAGCTGACCAGGGTCCTGACCAAGTTCCCGATGTTCCTGCAGCCTTACCACCAATGCAAGCCATGCAGCAAGCAGAAGGCAGCAGCCCGGCACCATTTTCAGCTGAACTAAGAAGATCAGGATGACTGCGCAGGCGCCCAACATATTTACAGGACTATGCCTGCTCCTCTCTGGGAGGGAGGAATGTTGTGTATTGACTGCAGTTTCCACTCAGGTCTGTGCTTTAAGCGGGAAGCACGGACTTCTCCCATTGGCTGATACCGTTTGACAGCCGGCTATAAAAGGAGATGTCAAACGGCATCAGCTGTTGCCGCTCCAGCTGGCTGCCATGTTAGAGCGGCAGTAGCGGTAACCCTTTATATGTAAAATAAAGTAAGAGCTGAACCTTTTGTCTTGGTTGTCTGCCTCAAGTGATTACCTGCCGCTCCACAACATATATAATACAGAATAATACAGTACAATATACCTAATAATACAGCAGAATACTAATACAGTCACATTACAGAATTCCCTGCCATATTGTGGGCAATGTAACTCATTTCTGCTAAGAGTAGTTTTCCACAAGAACCTTGGTGGTATAGGGCTTAGAATGCAGTATTGCAGGCTAATTCTGCTGATTACTGACTGCCAGCAATTCAGTAGTCCGATTCTCACTGGCTCATGGTTAACTCAATCTTCCATCCTTCTAGAGGTCAGTTAAATTAGGACCCAGGTTGCTGGAAAAAATATGCTGACTCTGTAAACCACTTAGAGAGGGCTATAAAGCACTGTGAAACAGTATATAAGTGCTAGTGCTATTTCCCTCTTATTCTATCACTTCCCAATGGCAGTCTCAAGTTGTATAAAACATGTAGCATTAAACTGGGTGGGTGGGTGGAATCATGAGTAACAGTGACTGGGAATAAAGTCAATAGAGGCAGGAGAGGGACTGAGGTGTTCAGAGGGAAAGATGAAAAATTCATGTTAGCAGTCATGGCAGTGTGATTGAAGCCACATGTTCTTGACTGCTTCTCATGGATGCTGCTACGTAGAGGTCAGGATGGAGGCAGTAAATTTTATGTAAGGTCATCTGCTGCTGCCTGTGGAAGACTGGTCATAAGTCACTGTTTTCAGTGCTGCTGTAACTATGAAACGTTGCTAAACAATGGTTGTAAATCAAGGACTCTATGCATTAGGATCAGTGCAAACACACACACAGTATGTTATTCAGCATCTAGCCAATATATACCTTGATATTTACATATTAAACACCAGCTAAATATCTATGAAGATTCTCAATCATCCTGATCATGGTGCTCTCTTTGTTTTTCCTTGAAGACATTTCCCTTCTCATACAAAACTTTTTTATGAACATATCAGCAGTAGAAAAAAAAGGGAAGTAAGGCAAGAAGTGATCCCTCTGCATAATGAAAGAATGAATTTGATAGGTGGGGCTGTATCCAAACTTTTATGAGTGTATATCATCCTTTTGAGGAAGATTAAGTCAGGAAACAGATTGCATAAAATTCTGGAACTCTTCTGTATAGGCTATAGTAACATATAAAGCCTGAAAGTCTCCCTTCCTTTCCTCTTATATCCCAGGGAGTTAAGGTGGAGTCAGTTTTACTTTCTTACTAACATTGTATTCATTTCTCAGGCTTAAAACATATTTTTGTAACTGTATAGTTTCTCCGAGGTCATCTCTGAAAATAATTCATTATGCAAAGTTTTGGACAACATTAAATAAGTATGGTAATTCTTCTTCACTCAAGAGGAGGGTCTAACATTTGCCCTAATTCTGCCTAATTCTAGGACTGTTCAGTTGTTGTCTTCTCCCCGTTGTAAGTTTAACCCAGAAAAGCAGCTTATCCTAACTTGCACTTCAAGTTGCAGAAAGGGAAACTGTTGGCTAGGATTAAGCCAGAATGAGAACTGCTTAGCTGAATGCTGGTCAGGCTAAAAGAGTATTCCTTGACATTGTGTCTATATCAAAGCCATGTCTTGAAGAGCATTTTCCCTCCCTCCCACTTCTTCTGCCCTTTAAATTCTTGTTCTTTGGGCAAATTTGCAGCAGAAGTGGTACCACTGGAGATTCTGCTTGCAAGCATCTGTTTGGATTTTTGGGAAATGACATAAATATGACCAAAAGGGATGCAGAAACTGCCCATTAACATAGGCTCATTTTGTCCGTGTCTGTGACCTGACCATATAATACAAAGAATTTCCTGCTTAACTCTCTGTGCAGCTGTTTCACTGAAAAACATGTGAGCGAGCTTTATTTGTTCTGCTTCCCGTCCAAGATCTTCTTGGAACGGCCTCCACACATTCCTGACAAGGCCACGGTCTATGATATCACCATTCAGGCTTTTGAAAGATCTCAGACTGCTCGGACGTGGCATTCAAAGAGTAGGACTGCAGTAGAGCACACAGTGTTTTGAGCCTTAATTCATCCCCATGAATTGCTTTTATAACGGGAAATCATTTGAGCCAGGCACTTGTACTGAATGCTAGAGTGAAGCAGTAAAGATAATCTCTCATCATGCCCGCATAATGCAGATTAGCTGGGCATCAATCATAGAAACTCTCAAATCAAAAATTCAGTCTAGCCTTCACATTGCTGTATCACTTTTGGTAAATTGAAAAACAGCATATGTGTGTGTGTGTGTGTGTATGTATATGTGCATATATACATGTGTGTGTGTGCGCATGTGCCAATTGCCTCTTACAAAGCACAACTCACAAATCTGCTTAATTTAGAGAGGATTCAAACACAATTTTATGTAAACGGGTTACTTTAAATATAGCCAAAAAAAATTTGCATCTTTAACAGGAAGATGTTTTGGTTATTTTGAGGGATGTACATCTTCATACATTTTCTTTCAACCTTACTTTTCTTTTCTTTTTCTTTTTTTGCAATTTTCCAATTTTCTCCAGATCCTCTTTGGGTATTTAATTATTAACTAGATAGGCCCAGCTATATCCCTTTATGACTTGAAACCTAAATATATTTTATTATAATATTTGAAGTATCCAACAGTAGATAGTTGACAGTCTGTACTCTTTGATGCGCAAAAGTATTTTAGCATTTGTCAGTATTGATGGCTGATCCTGAGTGGTAAACCACAGTGCTTTTCAGATTTTTCTACCTTCAGGAAACACTTTTCAAACTGTAGAGAAAGATCAATAGTGCTCCACCATTCTTTATCCATCCCTACTGATTTTTTTGCCTTCAGATATCCAATATCCTTCTCAGAAACCTCTTGTGATCTTTGAGAAACAGTTTCAGAAAAAAAATTGACCCATGGCTCATGGTTGCCAATCAAATTAATATTTGGAAACTGATGATGAAATGCCACGGCTGAAGCCTGCTAATGTCAAACAATGGAGTGATTCCTGTCAAGTAATAGAGGCAGAATCTTGACATGGAAATTTCACATGCATTACAATTTTAAATTTTATGTTTTACTATTTTACTCATTTTATCAGTTTATTTTATTTATTTGGTTTTATTCAGTTTAATATTTGAATAGAATCACTTCAACATTCACCAAAATGAACGTACAGTTTTAACATACAGCTGATTAAATATATTAAATAGATTTTTATGTTTTCCCCTCAGAAGGGAACCTCTGTATTTTCACAATATACTAAATTGCTAAAGTGAATTTAGTTATATTTTTGTGTTTCTTCCTGAGGTAGATAATCAACTAGATTCTTACAATGTATTTTGCTACTCAAGGGAAGAATAAGGAAGGAAGAGGCCAGTTTTGTTTCAGATTAGGCCAGAATTATAAAACTGAGAAAAGAAAATTCCTAATATCTGAAGAATGGAAAAGTATATAGCTGTTTCTGCTTATTTTAGGGTGTGTCTGCATGTTCTGTTTATACTCAGTTTTATTTGTTTTATACATGCTTCATTATTGTTGAATTAATTCCATAGATTTAAATAAATAAAACATAATTAATTATTTCCATTGGAAAAAAATACATATACTTTTATATCAGCTTTAAGCAAACGTCTAAACATTTAGTATTCGTCCTAGATGATTTTTAGGATTTTAAAAATTATTTTCTTTAGAAATCAAAATTGTCCTTGCAATGTCTATGGAGAATCTCATTCATCCAAGTCATGGTTGTTCCAAAGGTTCTGAAGAAGTTTCTTGGATGAGAAGAGAAATATTTTCAAAGAAAAAAAATCAAGAAAGTCCAGTTGTCTTTTGGAAAAAAGCACCTTTGGGATGTCCTTGTAATGATTGTTAGTACTTTAAACAAATGCATGCATTCTGCACTGAACTCCAGATAAAAAAAATGCTAGGACACATTTGAAAAAGTGCTCTCCTTGGCTTTCTTAGCTGGACCCTGAGAAGATGGTTTGTAAAAGCCTGTTGTGAATGAAAAGTGAGCATTACAAGTCCCTTAATTCCCCTGTCTAAAAAAAAAATTTGATCTGACAAATAATTCCTGGCTTTGCTTTCTCCATCCTGTCAGCACTCATCACCCTCAAAACAAGCTGCACTTTACTTACCTGACCAATAACTAAAATACAAGCTCTACTGAACAGTTGGGAAAAGTCTGTCATTTCTTTCTCTTCCCCTGGTTTCATTGCTATGCAGAAGAAGCAGCACGAGGGTACTTGGGATTTGTAGTCTCAAAGGGTAAAAAGGCTACCAATTCCATGGGCTAATATGACAGGAGAAAAGAGAGGCATTAGAAAAATTATCCAGCTTTTACGAAGATAATTCAGATAATTTATAAAACATTCTAGAAGAAGAAGAAGAAGAAGAACAACAACAACAACAACAACAACAACAACTTTGTTGTCATTGTACAAGTACAACGAAACTGTGGATGCACCACAGCAACTGTTTGCAATACAATAAAACCAAAGCACTTAAAGATAAAAAAAAAGAAAAAATAGAGTACCCACATCTCTATTTGCAATTTGAGAGTACAATATGTATGAATATACACAAAATATACATCCAACACTGACTGTGACACTTTGCCGAGTGTAATACACAAGAGATGGATTGTGCTGTAATATGTTATTATACATCTGAACGAGGTATTGCGGTTTCACATCTATTCACATCTTAATATGGTAGTGACTTATATTTATTTGCAGTTTGGATGGCCCAGGGAAAGAAACTATTTGTTAGTCTAGTGGTGTGGGATTTTATTGACCTAAAGCGCCGTCCAGATGGCAACAGGACAAAAAGATAATTGCAAGGGTATGAGGGATCTTCTATGATGGCCTTGATTCTGTTTTGGCAGCGGGACCTGGCTAAGTCTTCCAGGGAGGGCAGGGGGCAACCAATGATCTTTTCAGCTGTGTTTATCACCCTCTGTATAGTTTTCCTATCCTCAGCTGAGGAGCCTGCATACCACACACCCAGACAGTATGTCAGAGTGCTCTCCACAGAGGCTTTATAGAAAGCCAGCAACAGCTTCTTTTCCAGATGGTTTTTCCTGAGAACCTGCAGGAAGTGCAGCCGCTGCTGAGTCTTCTTCACTATGGCCTTGGTGTTAGGGGACCAGGAGATATCAGCTGAGATTTGAATGCCAAGGAATCTGATCGTAGAGACAGTTTCCACTCATTCTCCGTTAATGATGAGTGGGGTGTGGTACTGTCCATGTTTCCTGAAGTCCATAATCAGTTCTTTGGTTTTATAGACATTCAGTGACAAACCAGACAGACAGGTTCTCTACTTCTTTATTTTTTATTTTTCTATTTTATTTGCATTTATATGCTGCCCTTCTCCGGAGACTCAGGGCGGCTTACAGTCTATGGAGCACCATGCTAGGTGCTCGGCAATAGCCTTCATTCCATTGTATATGCCTGCTTATTACTAGGGCTTTTGGCCCCCCGAAGCAGCATTTTTACAAAGTCAGCTTATTGCCCCCAACAATCTTGGGTCCTCAATTTACCTACCCCGAGAGGATGGAAGACTGAGTCAACCTTGAGCCTGGTGGGATTCGAGCCTGCACTAATTGCAGGCAGCTTGCACTAAGTGCTAGATGATTAACAGCCTGTACCACCAAGGCCCTTGCCGTATATGCCGTCTCATCTTCTCTGGAGATGAGACCAATTATGCTAGAGTAGAATAATAGAATTCTCCTAAGTCTGTTTATTGAACTGAAAACAAGTGTATGGAAATCTGGTGCAGTAATTTGAAACGCAGAGGGAAGCTGTTCTATGAATGTAGACCATGTCTTGGAAAGGTTAGGTTAAAGAGAATGGCAAATGGCTAAGAAAACTTTTAGATAAGCTGAGATCTATGGACTGATTATGTGATGTTTTACTAAATGTTTTAGATCTCTGTTTTTTTTTTTTAAGTTTGTCCATATATTCCATGAACAAGTGGAAATTCTATCAAATACTGTGGAGAAGTTTTCAGCAATTTATAATTTATCTCTAAAATATTTATGTATATTTGCATTACCAAGCAGACTCACAACCTTTTAGTGCTAGTAGTAAAGATAGGAGAATAGCAATATAATCACACTTATACTCTACCTCACAATGCTTTACGACTTTGGAAGGATGGAAGGCTGAGTTAACCGTGAGCCAGTGAGAATTGAACTGCTGAACTTCTGGCAACTGGCAATCAACAGAAGTAGTATGCAGTATTGCATTCTATCCATTGCGCCACCAAAGCTCTTATTCTCCTTCCCATTGTAAATCAGAGCTCTTTTCTTGTTTCCTCTGTTCTATTGTTGTGATGAAATGTGCCCCTGGAGACTTAGTGGATAAGATTTTTGGCAACAGAGAGCTTTCCCAGAGAGAAGCCCAGATTAAGAGACTGAAGTCCTGAGCTGAATGGAAAAGAGGGGAAGAACTTCAGGTTCACACCCTCGATTTGCTCAGGATGCATCTAGTCGGTTACAAAGTTATAGTTGGGCAAGATTCTGTCCATTAGATCAAAGTTCCCCAACCTTTCTGGCTTTGTGGACCAGCTGGGAGGAGAGGAAGAGGGGATGGTTCTGCACAAGTGGCAGACAAGCACATGTACATTTGCATGAGCAGCAGGCACATGCACCCACTGGTTATGCAAATGCAGTTTGTGCACACTTTCCTGCTGCTCACACAAGTGGGGATGCATATATGCACATGTGCGCTCACCCATTCACTTCTGCAGCCCAGTTCCAAAGGGCTCAAGGCCTGATAGTGACCTGGGGGGGGCAGGGTTGGGAACCTCTGCATTAGATGTAAGCAAAGAAAGGATGGACTTCATTAAAATTCACTGTGTCATCTTTGGGCTTGGGTCTGATAGTTTTACAGTTATAACCTTTCATAAAGCTCTGCATTTCCTCATCAGAAGATGAGCTTCTTTATTTTGAACACCAATTTTAATTTAAAGTATCCTTGATTGGTTCCCAGCTAATATAAAATATTTCTGCAATATTTATTTACATGAAAATGTAACCCTGGAGATCTGATCATAGTTAATGCAATTTGAATAGGAAAAAAAATAAAACTAAATTAATATTGTATATGTTAGATAATGTCAATGGGAATTATACTGAATTAAAATAAGCTGTTGAAAATGTAAATTGGGGAATAGATGCTTGTTGCTGCTTTGTTGGTTTTGCAAACAACAATCTGCTCACAAACTTTGCCGCATACTTTTTTGTTAATTTCTCCCCCCTAGTCCCTGATTATTTTTGGTATGCAATACAATAATATGCTGCTGTCTGGTGAAAACGGCCTGTTTCAATATTCCTGTTTAAAAAGATAAAGTCACCTTGGAGTAGAGCTTGACTTCTAGTTAATTCATTGGAAAATCCATTGAATTTCCTTGGCATGAATGAGAAGTAATTTCCTATTACCATCTTGTGGGATTAATTTTTTCGTACTACCAATTTATCCATTTATATATGTTTATACAGTATTTATTCATTGGCTCATTCAACTTTGGTGCTGTTGAATTTCGAAATCCCTGGCTATCTTTCTTTATGGGTAGGGATGGCTGAAGATGTTTCAAGTACGAATAGGAAAATCATGTAAACTTCATTCATAATATTTTGTTTGTTTCTTTTATTATTATTTTTTATAATTACCATAATAATTTTTTATAATAATTTTTTATAATTACAATTAGAACAAAACAGATCAAATCAAAATAAAAAAAATTCTGAAGCCAAAGATTAAGCTGCAAAATGCCACAGAATTCAAAGCATTTCTACACCTTCACTCAGTTACTCCAAACTTTCTCCATAGTACAGTAGTTGTATAATGTAGGATAAGGGAAAGATCATATTGCTGATGCCTATATGGTCACTGAAGAACTCATGACCCATACTACAGTCCTTAAATTACTACACTGCATACACATCTGTTTCCAGTAGAAATTCAAAATACTAATTATTATCATTAAAGAGTGCTCCAGGCTTTATGAGAAAAAGTCTGCAGTCTAATCTCTACTAAGCAGAAGAAATGAGCTGTACTTATTGTATTTTAGCTGCAAAATTTAAATTTTCCACAGGAGTTGAATGGCCAAAATGTTTATGGGACTGATTCATAATTCGATAGTGAGTGTTGAAAGAAATATCCTTCTGGGTTCAATTCCAAGTGGGGACACTGGAAACATAAAGGCTGCTTGGAAGGTTTAATGGTGGACAGGACCACATGGCCTGGAGCTCCAGAGAAGGATGATCACATACTTCAAGGCGAGAAGAGATCAAGAAAAAAGGATTGAGGTACTGAGAGCGCTGGGTTTTATACCCTCAGTTGGGATTTGAATTGGAGCTTGTATTCTAATTGGTTGTCAGACTCCCAGGGGCAACTCTGTAGGCTGTCCTGAGTTCCAGGCTTGGTCTAGTCTTGCTAGGTGATTATGCCCTTAAAAGGGCTTTTGGCAATTTCTATAGCTTTACCTGGAGTTCCTTGTTATGTAAAGTATTCTGGCCCAGGCCTTAATGGCCCACCCATTAAAGGTGTGGGTAAGTTTCTGCTTCTGAAGTGAGTTTCTGCTTCTTGAGTTTCTACTCTTTTTAGGAGAAATATTCTACCTTTTTGATATTTCCTAGGCTATTTCATTTTTCTAGGAGAGGGCTGGGTGCTAACTTCCCAAAATAGTATGGTGGACATTCTAGATATAGTATTGTTTAAACTGGTGCATCTCCAATACACTTTTGGGGTTGCACCAGAGCAATTTTATCAGAGCAATTTTGTTAGTGAGCAGTTTTATTAGTGAGGAACTGCACAGACAGTTCACAATGGAGTTCATATGTGTGAGTTGAATGAGTTGTATCATTCAGAATTTTCTGTATTAAAATATTAATCTTACTCCAAAATTTATTTGCTTTATCACATGACCACCATAAATGATAAAAAAATCCCCTCTTTACTTTTGCACTTCCAACATTCATTTAACATACCTTTATACTGTACATTTTAGATAACTTATCTGGTGTTAGATACCAGCGATAGATCATCTTATAAAAATTTTCTCTTAAATTATAGTTTAGTGTAAATTTTAAACCCCTTGTCTACATATTTTCCCATTCAACTATCACATTATATCCAAAATTCCTTGCCCACTGAATCATACAATGTTTTACATGTTCACTTTCCAAATTCAATTTCAATAAAATTTTATAAATCTTAGCTACAATGTATTCATCACTTCCACACAGTAAGATTTCCAATTCATTTTTAACTAAATCAAACCCATAGCTCTTTTTAACCAATTTAAATCTTTCTTTCAATTGTTGGTATGTAAACCAATGGCTTTTTCACCAACAGAAAATAAAATATCCTCCTAAATCTGGTTGGCTGTAGAATCCATCAGCTTTCAGGAAAGATGAAATCTAATTTGTGCCTACCTTAAGATGGCACAAAAATTTGAACTAAATCTCTGTAGTTCAAGACTCTTTATCAAGGTGACTTTGTAACTTGTTAAAGTTGTAATTTGTAAACTTCATAATGGCCTAATCAAAATATTGTCTTAAGTTGGAGTTAAGAGTGAAAAAATAAAGTGCAAAGCACTACCACTTCCTCCAACATGTTGTTTAGGAATAGAAAATTATAGAGTGACCTATGGTTTGTGAGATTTTCCCTTCCGCTTTACTTATTTTAAGCAAGCATCTCTCACTCAAGGAGCATTAATCATCTCCTGTAACTGTGGGGCTAGTCCCAAACTGAGTAATTTAATCAGTTGGTGAGCGAGGGTTGTGCAAAGAAGTGGTGATAGATATCTCTCCACCTATCCAATCCACATCTTTGAAATATGCTGACTGAAAGTAAACTGCTTAAACAGATCCAGCGGTTTCCAAGGTAATAAATGACCCTCCGCTGTACATGCGAGCATGCGCCTCCTGCTAGCCAGCTGGTCTTTGGGTTTCTGCTATGCATGTATGAGGGTGGGGTGCATACATGGGGCATGGAATGCATGCATGGGGGATGCAAGCCAGAAGTAGTATTCAGCAGGTTCTGACCTGTTCTAGAGAACCGGTAACGGAAATTTTGAGTAGTTCGAATAACCGACAAATACCATCTCTAACTGGAGATTTTACAGTATACTTCCCCTGCCATGCCCACCAAGCCATAGTCACAGAACCAGTAGTAAAAAAAAATTGTACATAATATACAATATAGAATAATAGGAATAGAAGGATCCTTGGAGATCTTCTATCTAGTCCAATGTCTGTGTTGTATATTATGTAATTGAGTACTGTAATGAAATTTTTGCAAGCGAGCAACCAAGCTCAGGTGGATGTCTGTGTTTATCTATTAAGACTGCATACATTTTAAAAATACTTTGAAGAGATACTTTGGGCCCTGCACAAGTGCAACAGCCATCTTCTATGTTGTAAAGTAGGCAGTGGTGGGATTCAAATTATTTTTACTACCAGTTCTGTGGGCGTGGCTTGGTGGGTATGGCAGGGGAAGGATACTGTAAATCTCCAGTCAGAGGTGGTATTTGATGGTTTTCTGAACTCCTCAAAATTTCCATTACCAGTTCTCCAGAACTGATCAGAACCTGCTGAATACCACCTCTGAAAGTAGGCAAACTTTTTAAAGGCTTGGGAATATGGAGCTTTAAGGGTCAGATTTATTTTAACAAGTGGATTCAATAAAGAAAGGACATCTTTTTTCCCCAACTAATGCAGACGGCTGAAAAAGTCTGGCTGCTTTTAAAAAACCCCAACGAAACAGTTGCTGTGAAGTCCAAAGAGCTTTTTCAAAATCCTTTTCATTGTTATAGTGTCAGTCTGTCTGTGAATGTGCACATATACACAAATATATATGCATTATGTGTACGTGTATACTATTGCTTTTGTTCAGCAACTGTGACCTGGAGAGAGATTTCAAGAAGAGTTATTGTTGTTTTTTAATTCTACAATCATCTAAGAGTCTCTAGGAGTTTTGGAATAGACTTTTAATGCAACTAGGATATGTAGCAGATCTTGAAAGCTGTCAAAGATTTCAACTTATATATAATATTGCCAAGACAGCCTTGTTTTACATTATATTATCTAGAGTCACCTAAGCATCACTGCGCTAGTAATAAGGACAGGGTTTCTATCACTTCATTGTCAGTTGGATGATGCTACAATGATAATTCAGTAGAATAGAATAACTTTATTGTCATTTTGAATGTACACTAATTGGCATACATTAAAATGAAATTTTGTTGCACACAGCTCTAAAGGGTCTCCACCTCCAATATATAAGTCTTAACTGACAGGAAAGTGGTCTTAATGAATTTTCATTCAGAAGAAATCCCTACTAACTGAGCAGTAATCTCTAGACTGCTTTCATTTCTTTGATGTGGGTAGTACTACTAGTCATGCAGATGGCTATCTACAATACTAGTAGAGGACTATATAAACTGTGCTGAACCAACCACAAAATGAATTAAGACCTTTAACAGTCAGAGAACACGATCTATTATTAAGCTGCATATTTTCCCTTATGAGCTAGTAGCTGAAAGCCATTTTGTACACACTTCAGAATGCTATAATAATAAAGTAATAATTAGCATTATTCAATCCTCCACACATTCCACTTTGGTAAAATAAAACTAAAATAATAGGCACGCTCTTCTCCCTATGCTACATAAGAAGTACTGTTGATGGCCACAAGAGCATATTACTGATTAGATCTGGACCGGTGATTCAGCCTGGAATTATAGTTTCTGCAATTTGCTTGAATTTGTACAACTTAAATATCAGATAACATTAAGCTCTATATTTTCCATAGAATGCTATCTCGAGAATATATTGATTCCTGAAGTATTGAATTACTTCAGAGCAGAGCAGGTCAAAAGGAGAATTTTACATTTTGTTTTTCCTGCTGACCTTTGAAAAACTGGATTCCATAGTTACACAGAGAGATCTGAATCACCTTCAACATCATGAATTACACTTAAAGTGCTTTAAATTGGATTGTAAACAATAGAGGGGAAAGTGAAGATGCAACTTCATTTTAATGGCATTTCTCAATTTAAAAAATAGAATGTAGAAGTGGGATTCAGAGATTTACTGAAAGTTTGATTGATTTTTGTAGTCTGCAATTTTGGATGAAACTATGGAACTCATCCATGAAACGTTTTAAAAGAATCAGGACTTCAATAGTATGGTTGAAGCAGAGGTGGTATTCAGAAGGTTCTGACCAGTTCTGGAAAACCAGTAGTAGAAATTTTGAGTAGTTCAGAGAACTGGCAAATATCACCTCTGACTGGAGATTTTATAGTATCCTTCCCCTGCCACACCCACCAAGCCACACCCACAGAACCATTAGTAAAAAGAAATTGAATCCCACCACTGGGTTGAAGCCATCCTCTTAAATTTTGAACCCCTTTTCATAGATAACCCTGCCTTTGGGTTATATGTGAACCCAAAAACTTTAGATACAGCCAAAAGAGACCTCCATAATTTTTTTTTCTAATTTGTAGTGTTATAATATTATAGAATGGCAAAACTAGTATATTTGTTATGACAAATACAACGTTTTCCTTTCACTACTGAATATTTTCTGGAAGTGAATTGTTTCTAAATTTAGTGTGATTCTCAGTCTAGGGGGGAAAAGTCAATTCCTTGATTAAACCTTTGTTTTCATGTTATCCCACATAACGATATCTTGTTCAAATCTCCTCCAGAGACCTTCAAAATAATTCCAAGCTCTATAGCATATTTCTTTTTAAATTCACTTGGGCAATTATATAGCTTGTGCCACTTCCATGGACTAGGTGCTTAAATAGTAAAGCTGATGGATGCAATGTATTTTGAAGTTGCAGATAAATTCACATATAAAGTTGGATTTTTAGAATTGGCATCCATGTGATAGAAAAGGTTTTGGAACCCATTTTTATTTTTACCATTAAAATGCTTGATGTCTTAATACTTAGCTACCCAGAAGGAGCTGGTCTCAATTATAGTCCTGGTCATGTATTAAGATTATAAAAGAAAGATTTTCTTTAGATGTCCCTGCATTGGAGGCAGGACAGATGAATGGTCACTGGATGAATCTTCTAGATCTTTTTGCAGTGCATCATCATATTACATTCCAAATATTGCCTACATAGTTCTATAAGCTATAAACTATAATACAATATGACAGACCTTGCCACATGAGATTTATTCATTCATTCAATTTCTGTTCTGAACTTTGATGGTGCAGTGGTTAGAATGTGGTATTGCAGGCTACTTCTGCTGCCTGCAATTTGACAGTTCGAATCTCACCAAGCTCAAGGTTGACGCCTTTTGAAGTCGATAAAATGAGGACCCAGATTGTTGGGAACAATATCCTGACTCTGTAAACCACTTAGAGAGGGCTAGTAAAGCAATATGAAGTGATATATAAGTCTAAGTACTATTGCTATTCTACCTTTCCCTCCAGAAAAAGGCCCATGTAGCTGACTAAGAATAGCAATACCAATAAGGAGCGATAATATGAAAAACAAATCAATAATTAGAATGTTGCAATAAATTTATAAATATATGCTTGGTTCAGTTTTGTTAATTTATTTAGTAAATATTAAATGTATTAATACCAATAGAAGAACTATTCAGGGTAAATATATTTACCTTTACAGAAGATTTATGAGTAAAAGTTTGCCTTGTAAAAACATACTTTCTACCTAAGTTGCTCATCATCAATCTAATCAACAAGGATCACTCTTTAGATCATGTGGAGCTATTTGGAGAGATCTGAGATCTTTCTTTGCTTGAGGTCACTAAGGAAACTTCTTCCCCCTTTGAATACTTGCTGGGTATCACAGAATCAACTAAAGTATGCAATTTGCTAAAACTAGGATCAATTTTTAAAGGTTGGGAGTAACATTTTGCATTCTGATTTAGTTTCCAAGTAAGTCTTTCATTTAAATTTATAATGTCACATTTCCTCCCATTGTCTGTTTTATTTTTATTTTCTTCAAAGGGCTGACACTAACTAACTCTATAGTTATCATTTTATATTATCTGGTAACATTTTCCCCCTCCATAATGATGCACTGTGTGTGCCATACCGGGGTCCTGAAAATGCTACAATAGCATAAATTAGACTATGACTATGGATGATTTAGGAGTTCTAGTATATTTTGTCCTTATGAAATTTCATAGCTGTAGTTTTCAAACCTTTAACCAGATCTTTTATGCTAACAATGTTTTTGAAATAAACTGTAAATAATCCCTGGGAGAGGGTAAGCTCAGTTGAATCATTATTTTGAAAATAATAACAGCAAGTAAATCTTTATCAGTAAATACATAAATAATATATAATATATAGCTGGATACTGTAGTGCCATAGCTAGGATACCACCTCTGATGTGAAAGACTAGGGTTCAAATCCTGGCTGGCATCTATTGTACCAGCAGGGGTTTTCAATATAGATCCTTTAATGCTTTACCTGCCCACTTCAAATATAAAAGTGAACATGAACTAAGAGAGGCATGCTGGCTCAGACATTGTTAATTAACAAGGTCCATGTTAAGACTGGTTACAGATACAAGCTCAAAAGTGGAAATACCTTCAGGCACCTACTCTACATAAATGATATTGAGTTGTGTGTTAAGAGTGAATGAGACATCAATTCACTGATCCACTAGACACAAATCTACAGTGAGGATATTGGGATGTCACTGCAGACCGAAAATGTGTGGCTGGATAGTAGCCAAGAGAGGGAAGATAGTCAAGGCTGAAGTGGTGGAAGACCAGCTACAAGTATTTGGATATCTCACAGTCACATGGGAATCATGATGAGGAAGCAAGAAAGGCAGCAACATCCAAGTAGCAACAAAGGATAAGATAGATTCTGAAGATCCAGCTTAATAGGAAAAAACAAAATCCATGCTATCAGCCTTCATACTTTGGCAGTATAATGAGGCAATGATCATAGTACCTCAAGAACAGGCACTGAGCACCATATCCATAGAAGTAGAGGTCTATATACATAGAAGCACAAGGTCTATTACACCCTGGAGCAAGGTGCAGATTATGCAGAGAGGCCTTAGACACAATTCAATACCTAGTGGAAGGGTGTAAGATGCAGATGGGAACAACATACACGGAATGGCACAACCAAGTAGTTGGCATTATATACATGAATATCTGCACACAATGCTAGATCCTCCCAAATCCAGATGGAAGATTCCTCAAAATATTGTGGAGAGTAAGAGGGCTCAGATCCTGTGGGATTTTCAGATTCAGACAGACAGGCAGGTGCTGGCCAATCAACTGGACCCTATGGTACTAGACAAGGACCAGAGGAAGCAATGCTGATAGATGTAGTGGTACCTAGTGACAGCAACATCAGAAAGGAGTATGAAAATCTGGAAAAATTCTAGGGCTTGAACTAGGAACTAGAGAGGATATGAAAAATAAAGGTAACAGAGGTGGTGTTCAGCAGGTTCTGACCAGTTCTGGAGAACCGGTAGCAGAAATTTTGAGTAGTTCAGACAACCGGCAAATACCTCTGACTGGCCCCACCCCCATCTATTCTCTGCCTCCCAAGTCCCAGCTGATCAGCTGGGTCTTCATTTGTTGCCCTGCGCAGGAATACGGAACTGGAAAGCAGGTTGGTGGGGTGGGGAGGGAATGGGATTTTGCAGTAACCTCCCCCTGGAGTGGGGTAGGCATGGAAATTTTACAGCATCTTTCCCCTGCCATGCCCACCAAGTCTCGTCCACCAAGCTACACCATGCCCAACAAGCCACATCCACAGAACCATTATAATTTTTTGAATCCTACCACTGAAAGCCAAAGTGGTCCAAAGGGTAGTAGGAGCACTCAGGACTGTGACTCCTAATGTGAGAAAGTGGCTACAACATAACCCAAGAACAACATCAGCCCTCTCTATCCAAAAGAATACAATGTTAGGAATAGCTGAGATATAAAACCATAGCTGCTTCACTGAATGTATAAACTAGAATGTATAAACATGTCGGTTTTTAAACTGGCTAATCATTTAACCTAGGTAGATAAAGGCTTCAAGAGGAAAGAAGTTATACTAAAGCCTTGATAGTTCTTCCAAATTGCTCAGCAAGTCCTTTGTATTATGCATAGTGAAGCTGCTGCAACTAATTTCCATACCAACACCCACATACTGTGCCTTGTTCTGATACTCCAACATTGTTACACATTTATAATGAAGTATGATATTAATTATGAGTTAAATCTCTTTCATCTATGTAGTTTGATGGATAGTCATAGTCATATCAATCACTGCCACATCAATAATTTTTGCATGTCTCTAGATAATGTGGGGTTCCTATAGGCCTCCTCTGAAGCATTAATTTTTTCATCAAACTCATGCTAATCTTAATGTGTCCCCCTTTTAATATATCACATCCCTTACGTTTCCTTATTTTTGATATTAATTGCTTATATTTTACTCATTTTCCCCACATTGTGGCTGCCTGAAGAAATATAGGATTGGTTTTAAGTCTGTGCAAAGTAAAATGGAGCTCACTTGGGCAAATCAATTCAGGCAATGGAAATAAAGTGCCTTGCATCAGGAAAGTGAAAAGCTTGCCTTCTTCTCCTCAATAAAGCAATTCTGATAGCCACTTTGACCATGTTTTGTGGAAAAATCACATTTGTCACTCTTCTTCCCAGGAACAGACCATTGAGTTTCCACATTGAGTAATTTTGGGATTCTCAACAGTTTGTACCTCAACAGTGCTGCAAACCTGAAAAATCATTTTAGTCTGTAGTTCTTATCAAAAGTTCTAGTCTGGATGAAGCACCACAGAGTAAAGGGCAATAGTAGGAAAGATAAATTATTCTTATCCTCTCCCTCCTACCCCTCAAATGTGATGGTTTGTGGCATTATGTAAGATTCTGCAGGGTTGTGTGCAGTGGGTGCTAGAGATACCCAGCCTGAATGATTTTTGGTGCCTTCTAAATCGATTCCAAAATGACCACCTTGGGCAGGCATCACTAACAAAGTATGTTAGCAAAGGCTGTCCAGCCTGGGAATAACTTGAACTTTGAAGTTATAAGAAGTAAAATTTAAACAAGAAATATGATTAAGGCTACATAGGAAGAAATATGATTAAGAAGTTCAGGGCTGTAAAATTACAGACGAACTCTTGGCTGCCATTGGCAGTCACCCAGATGTTTGCACTCTTGAACTGGTTGTCCTAAGGTGGTTACTCTGTTTCCATTTTAGGGATGAGAGGAACCACAATGCTTCATAAACTGGCTTTGGCTGATACTTATTTGAAGCTTCTTGAAAGCGAATCACCCCTTTGAAAGTTTTGCACAGCCTTGAATATTTTTTCCCATGAATTCCAGTTCACTTGTGCTTCTTGTGAAAATTCAAATATAAGCTTAGTTTTTGGAATGCCATCTGAAAAGACAGCTCTTTTTTTCATTCTGCAACAATTCTGTTCTGCTAAAATAGACAGTGAGCCACAAAAGGTTATTTGATAACAAAATTAGTTTATTTTTAAGTTGACATGAGACTATTTATTTATTTATTTTTGCAAGCTGCTTAATTCAACCATTCAGTTGTATTAGCCAGCTGGGAAAATAAAGCTGCATGACTGAACAACATCCTTGAACAATAGTAGCACAACTGACTAGTCATGTTCCTGTGAGCTATTTTAGAAAATTTGGAATGGCAGTCTTTAAAAAATCACTCCAGAGGATTTGGACTTTCTGAAATTTAAAGGTTTGTTTCATATAATGTTAAATGCAAATTCTGATAGCTATTCCCAGTTTTGAATTTGGTGGTTGATGTGGAAAACTTTCTGGACCTCAATTTTAGTTACTCACAGAAGGGGAAAAATGGCTGTTGTTTATTTGACTTGGGATTAAGTTTAAGCATGCTTAGTTCTAAATGAGGATTAACAAAACTCAAGTCGACATAACAGGTCAATTGGATTTCCTAGAACATATTAGATCTCAAAGCATGCCTTTTCATTTTAGCCTGGCATAGCATGTTTTATAACCCAGTACTTGCAAAGGAAACTAATGGATTTTAAAGGTTGCCAATGAGTCTGCCACTACTGAAGCTACTACCTTTTTTGCAAGTTGATCTAGTCAAGTTACAAACCAAACAAGCCAATCAAAGAAGTAAAAAGGTTGACTCTTAGGAAAGGGGTGAGGTCAATAGTAGACAGTCTAAGGTTAAAGTTTCTGGGGTTTGGGGAAGAAACCACAGAGTCAGGTAGAGTATTCCAGACATTGACCACTCTGTTGTTGAAGTCATATTTCCTGCAATCAAGTTTGGTGTGATTAACCTTGAGTGTGTATCTATTGTTTGCTCTTGTGTTGTTATGGCTGAAGCTGAAGTATTCATTGACAGGTAGGACATTGCAATGTATGATTTTATATACTATACTTAGATCGGACCGAAGGCGGCGTAGTTCTAGGTTTTCTAGATCTAGAATTTCGAGTCTGGTGGCATAAAGTATTCTGCAACAAGTAGAGGAGTGGAGAACTCTTCTTGTGAAATATTTCTGGCTTTTCTCAACTGTATTAATGTCAGATACGTAATGAGGGTTCCAGACTGATGAGCTGTATTCGAGTATTGGTCTAGCAAATGTTTTGTATGCTCTAGTTAGTAGTGCAATATTACCAGAGAAAAAGCTACATAAGATTAGGTTAACAACTCTTAACACCTTTTTGGCTATGTAGTTACAGTAGGTTCTAGCACTTAGGTCATTTGAGATGAGTACTCCAAGATCCTTGACAGAGTTTGGATCATCAACAAGGTCTTGATTATTCAGCTTGTATTTTATTTTCTGATTTTTTTTTGCCAATGTGTAGGACAGAGCATTTATTTGTTGAGATTTGAAGTTGCCATTTGTTTGACTATTCTGATACATAGTCAAGGTCATTTTGAAGGGTAGTAGTATTATCTGTTGTGTTGAATAGCTTTACATCATCAGTGAAGAGAATGCAGTTGCTCTTGATATTACCACAGAGGTCATTTATGTAGAGTATGAAAAGAGTTGGTCCTAGAACAGTGCCTTGGGGGACACCACTGTTGACAGGTACAGAATTTGATAGGTCCCAATTTTGACCATTTGTTGTCTGTTTGACAGGAATGCTTCTATCCAGTTATGCAGGTGTCCAGAGATACCGTAAGATTTTAATTTTAAGAGTAATTTGTCGTGTACCACTGAATCAAAAGCTTTACAGAATTCCATGTAGATTGTGTCTTTGTCCTGATCGAGTTGTGTAGTCCATATATTTTTGCAGTGTAAGAGTTGCAGATTACATGATAGTTTTTTCCTGAAACCAAGTTGTTTATTAGAGAGTAGGTTGTTTGTTTCTAAGTGGAAGATGATGGATTGGTTAATAATTGATTCAATGACTTTACAGGTGATGCAGCATAAAGAGATTGGTCTGTAATTTTCAACTAGGCTGGGGTCTCCCTTTTTGAAAATGGGGGAGACTGGCTTGTGACCATAGTTTTGGCAAGGAGCTGCTCCTGAGAGATTTTTCAATGATTATGCTTAGAGATTTGGCTATGGCAGTGGATAGCTTTTTTTAAGAAGTAGGCACATATTCCGTCTGGTCCAATAGATAGAGATGGTTTTAGATTATGTAGTGCTTTTTCAACATTGTCTTCTGTAAAATCAATATGTATTAGATCATTATAGTTGTCTGTGGTTCGACTAGGAAATACTGGGCATGATCCATTGCTGTTTACAAATATGGAGCCAAAGAATGTGTTAAAGAGATTGGCTTTAATAGTGTTGTCATTGCAGTCTTTACTATTAGGTCCTTTCAGGGGTGGGATGGACCTTGAGTCTTTTAGTTTGTTGTTTACAAAATTGTAGAAAGCGTGGGTGGAATTGGTGCGTAGAAGGTTTTCTTCTTGTTTAATGTGATAATTGGTGCATTCAGTTTTTATCTGGTGGCATAAATTTTTGTATCAGCTTTTGACATAACCAGATTTGTTTTTCCGCCAAACTGTTTTCTTTTTGGATTGAAGCTTCCTTATTGTTTTGGGTAATTTGTTTTTTTTCTGGTTTTGGGAGTTAGGGTTAGGGTTAGGGTTCAGCAGTATTGCATCCAGTGAATAGAAATTGCCAATCAAGGGATGAGAGATCGTTGTTTATAAGAACATAGTTGCCTTTTTTGAAGTTATAATTGGGGATTCCATCATTGTGATGATTTTTGTGTGGACGTATGTTGAGAAAAAAGTCAATCATGTTGTGGTCACTGTTGGAAAAGGGTTCTTTAATTTGTATTCCATAAATTGAATTCAGACTATTGAAGAAGATGAGATCGAGGGAGTTGTTAAGTCTAGTGTTGTTGGTTACTAGTTGTTCTAGTCCCAGATTTGTTACTGCATTGTAGAAGGTTGCATGTGTGGATTCAGTTGTACATTCGTTAAGGGTCCAGTTAATATGAGGTAGATTGAAGTCACCAAGAAAGATAAAAGAGTGTGGGCAGGATGCTGCCCATGTTAGTAGTGTATTTAGCTTGTTTGCATATTCAATGTCATAATCAGGGGCACTGTAACATAGTAAGAACTGAAATGTGATATTTAAGGACAGTTCACAGATGATGGTCTCAGGAATAGCAAGCTCCTGGGTAACTTGGAAGTTTTTTAGATGTAGGGACTTTTTATAGAAGTTAGCAACACCACCTCCTCTACGGATTTCACGATCTGATCGATAAACATGATAGTCTCTTACTGTGGTAATGGAATCAGGGAGAGATGCGTTGAGCCATGTTTCACAGATAAATATAATGTTGAATTTAGCCGTATTTAGTAAGAAGAGAAATTCAGGTACTTTATTTACAAAGCTTCTTGCATTGAGTAGCTTGCATTTAAGGCCAGTTGTGTTTGGAATAGAGGTAGTTAGAGGCATGCATGCCTAGTTTTGAGTGATGTTGGATTGGATGGGGTGGGGTTGGATGCAGAGTTGTGGGTTGTGTGACTTTCTTTTGATGCAATCAGCTCTGTAGTCAATGTATAGGTCCTTTTCTCCATTGTCTAGACAGTTTTTGAGTTCTGCACGAAGTTTACGGGATCGGATTCTTTGCAGTATGGATACGTCTAGTCTTAAGCAAAGTTTTTTGTGGCTGGGATTGGTTTTTGCAATGGCATTTATTGTATGAATGAATATGCATTTGCTGGACTCATCATACAACTCTACAAAATCTTTGGGCCACAGAGCCGTCATTGTATTTGTACCCATGGCCATCTCTGGTTATTTCAATTGTATCTTCAGGGAAGATGTTTGTTGTATTTGAGTTGCTTATGATATCATGAACTTTGGTGATGTCATCTGATTCACTGGTGTCTTCGAGTCCAAATAAGATGGCATTTGGACGTTTCTCTTCACATTCCATGGTGTCTCTGACGAGTAAGGAGATATTATTTGTGGAATTATTTAAAGGGATAGTAATTGTTTGTGGCTGTGGTTTGGTGGTTATTTTTGGTTGTAGTTGTGATTGTAGTTGAGGTAGTGGTTGTGGTTGTTGTGGGATTTGATTTTGAGCTGATAGGTACTCACTTATCTGTGCTGTATTTTTTTTTCAAGAGAGGTTAGGTTTGCTTGTATAGTTGTTTCAAAACATGTTGCTAAGTGACACATATGTGGTGTGATTCAAAATTTTTAACAACCGGTTCTGTGGGTGTGGCTTAGGTGGTGGACATGGCTTGGTGGTCATGTGACTGGGTGGACATGGCTTGGTGGTCATGTTATTGGCTGAGGGTGGCCAACTCAATATCACTCACACTGAGGCACGCATCTCCTAGCCTGGCCTCTCATGACTGTGGGGATGCTGCAACAGTCCTAAGTGTGAAAAATGGTCATAAGTCACTTTTTTCAGTGCCATTGTAACTGTGAATGGTCACTCCACACAAGCAAAGTACCAGCAAAGGAGGGGAAAAAAACTCCAGAGATGTTCCTGAGACAGGAAATCTAGTCATGCCAAGAATGTAATAAAGGTTATAAAGTCTGCATTACTATCACTATTAACCTTCTCATCACTCCTTATCACCCATTCCCTCCCACTTGTGACTGTATGACTGTAACTTTGTCGCTTGTAATCTGACAATTTATATTTACTGTTTCCTAGTATGGTTTGATTGATTATTCTTAACTCTTGATTAATGTATCTTTTCTTTTATGTACACTGAGGGCATATGCACCAAGACAAAATCCTTGTATGTCCAATCACACTTGGCCAATAAAGAATTCTATTCTATTCTATTCTATTCTATTCTATTCTATTCTATTCTATTCTATTCTATTCTATTCTATTCTATGTATTTATTTATTTGCATTTTATGACTCCTGGCAGTTTATATCAGGACCTCCATTCAAATACATAAAACCAATTAAAAAAACATCAACTCAATTCAGCATGCAGAATCCTAAATTCAAGGTGACTATTTTTATATATTAAAATTTATGCAAAATAGTTCTGTTTTTATTGCCTCATGGAACTCATCAGGGAGGGTGCCATCTAAATGGAAGGTTCTTCCAGAGAGGTGATGCCAACATTGTTCTCTGGTCATCTGTAGAAACCTCATGAATGAAGAGGCATCCTCAGTCTCCCTGCTTAAGATGAATGGACTAGGTTAATTGCTTCAACCTGAAAGAATTGGTTCTGGAAATAGCTGGACACAAAGCCATGTATGACTTTATAGGTAAAAACCAGCACTTTGTGCTGTACTCAAAGATCTATTGGAAGCCAATGCAATCTCACAAAAACCCAGTGTTAATCTGGTTGCAATGGCTCTGACCTACCAAGGTGAACTGATGCATTTTTATCACCCACTCCAAGAGGAATAAATGAACAGTTGGCATTGATTTCAAAGTCTGACACTTTCTTCTATTATTGTTTTCAACTAAACTCCTGATTCTAAGTCAGTTGCCTATTGTGGGATACAAGTGCTTCAAAAGAACACGGATGCTCTACACCTTTTGTTATAAACTTTACCATTAGCTTAATAGCAAGAGTTTAAAAATGTAAAGAATAAAAAGAAAAGAAAGGCAAAGAATTGAATTCAGGGGCAAAGAATTCCATTGGTAATGGAGTGATATGCAATAATACACTTCTTTGAACTAATTACATCTTTTGACAAACTATTGAAAGAATCCAACAACTGTACATAATATTATCTCTTCTTGAAATAAAACAAGATGGAAGGGTTAATTCTGAATGAGATCTGAACTGATCTGTGAACAAGGACTTCTTTCTATTCCATGGAAAAAGTTTGTAATGAATATTCATAATATCCTTTTTATATATTTAAAGACCTTATTTTAGAAGAATTATGATAGAAGCAAAAGAAGTCAGAAGTCAAGAAGGATACCAACAAAAGATAAATTTATCACGAAGGGATCAGACGTCTTTAGTAACGTTTAAAATCCCTTTGAAATTGCTTTTTTTTTCTTCCGCTACTTATTAGTATATCAGATATAAGGTTAGAATAGCAAAGCAGAATAAATATTCAGTGTATAAAGTGACAGTCTAGAGCATTCAAGGACACTTGCAAAAGACAGTCCAGTCTGTGAGTATGGGTATTTCTAACATCAATACAGCAGCTTAATTAATGACAGTCACATAATGGTTTATGGATTGCAATTGGATCTTTGGAACAAAAATGAATGGATTTTACTTGTATAACTAAAGGAAAGAAAAGGGAGGGGAAAAAGCAATGCTGGCAACTGTCTAGCCATTCCTTATTTATCTTTGTAAAATTTACATAAAATTAAGCACAACATCCTGAGATCACCTCAATAATAATAAGGTAATAATATTCCTGAAAAAGCCAGTTTAGTGTAGTTATTAAGGCATCAGGCTAGAAACCAGGATACTATGAATAGGTGACCTTAGGCTAGGGTGGCTTTAAAATTTTTAGCAAAGGGTTCTCTGCCTGGTTGCTGGGTGGGTGTGACCTAGTTGACCTCCTGCACCATGGTGGGGTGTGTGTTTTTTCCCCTCCCCAGGCTCTGAAGGCTTTCCTCGAGCCTCCGGGAGGGCGAAAAGGCCTCCCCAGTCTTCAGAGGCTCTCTGGAAGCCAGAAATGGTTCAATTTTTGGCTTTCCTGCACTTCTGGGAGGCCTGTTCTTTACCCTCCCCGAGCCTCCATGTGCGCCCTGCACTTACCTGCATCCAAAACGGGCCATGTGAGGACTCCTGGGAGGGGCAGAGTGGGGTGGGTGAGTCCAGCCTGGAGTGAGATTTGGGGGTTCTCTGAATTGCACAGAATCTTAGCTAGGGCCTCTCCTGAACCCCTGCGAACCCCCAGCAGCCCACCCTGCCTTGGGCCATTCACTCTTTCTCAGCCCTAGGAAGGAGGCAATGGCAAATCACTTTGGAAATCTTACCAACTTCAGGGATTTGTCTCTAGGTAGTCTCCAAGAATCTGACAAGATTGAATGGAAGAAAAAAAATCCTAAATAAAAGCAATTGTTAGAGATTCTATCAGTAATTTTAAGAAAAATTTAGAGGAATCTGATCTCAGTGAATTTTAAAGTTTTCTCCTATTATTGAAATAGGAGAAAAATGAAAGTGGAAAGAAATCTGTGGCTATACAGATGTTTAGCGATCATTCAAAGTTACAGTGGTGCTGAAAAAGTAAATTTATGACTAGAACTTATGACCATTGCAGTGTCCTTGAGTTAAGAGATTGAGATTCAGACACTTTGAAGCCACTTGGTTGCATAAGGGCACTTATGACCATTGCAGTGTCCCTGTAGCCATATAATCAAGATTTAACAGCTTCACAACTTGTGAAGTATGTTTACTATCATCATAGTGTTCTACAGCTGTAATCACTATTTGTGCACTTCACCTCTGGCTTCCAACAAACAGACTCAATGGAAAACCTGACAGTAAAACATCTTTGAATTGGGTATCCTTGCTTGCTTCTTCAGGTGACACAAAATATTCTAAGTAGTCTAAAAGAATTTGTGCCCTGCAATAGAGCAGGATCGTATAAGTAATAAATAGCTCATAGCCAATACAGGTGCAGTTTTCTATCCATCACCTTTCCTCCTGCTTATCAGTTTGCATTGTGTAGACACGGAACTTCTTTTTGTTCTTAATGATTCTTCTGACTGTGGAACAATTCATGTTGTAGGGAAGTGCCATGTTTTCCCTCATCTCCCCCCCCCTTCCTTTTCTTCAATTTCTCTACCTTTGTCTGCATCGTGATAGATTAGCACTTCTTTGCACTATTTCCTTCCCCGTTATCACTCTTGAGCTTAAATAAAGACATGCACAGTCACTACACACCACCCACAACTAAACAACAACCTGATCTGCAAACAGTATACAAGCAGAAGTTGGGAGAAGGCAGGAAAAGTTTAATTTCTAGCATACAACATTTGTATGATTATCCTTTCCTTCTTTCTCCTAACTTCTGGAACTCTCTGTATATGAGCTGAGACAGGTTTGTTTGTATTGGCAAAAGTTTACAACTTGAAAGTTCTTTGAGTAATATTTGTATATATGCATAGAATTATAGTCTCAGAAAAAAAAAATTATACTATCTGTTCCACTACTGGTTCGGTGATCATGCGCGCATCTAACATGCATGCACAGTTTTCCACACACCAGCTGAGATCTGCAGCACCAATCAGCTGAGAGGATAAAGAAGAGAAAAGCGCAGGGGTGGATAGGAGGGCCGATCCTGCACATTTATTTATTTATTTATTTATTCAAATTTGTATACCACCCCCTCTCCCTAAGGACTCGGGGTGGTTCACAGCGAGATAAAAACATATAAATACAAATATAATAGTTTTTAAAATAAATTAAAAGAATTAAATAGATAGGCTTTAAGAGATTAAGAGTGGGGAATTAGAAAAATTAAAAACCATTTAAAAGCCAAATTTATAATCATTTTATATAACTCTAGGCCAGACCGGCTAGATGGAATAGGTGGGTTTTTAGTGTGCGTCAGAAGGTCAACATGGGGATGGTCCTTATCTCCAGGGGCAATTCATTCCAGAGGGAGGGGGCTCTCAGAGAGAAGGCCCGAACCCTCGGGGTCGTCAGCCATCCAGCCGGTGGTACCCCAAGGAAGCCCGTTCTATGAGAGCGCACTGGTTGGTGAGAGACTGATGGTGGCAGCAGGCGGTCCCGTAAGTATCCAGGTCCCAAACCATGGAGTGCTTTAAAGGTGGTCACTAACACCTTGAATCGCACCCGGAAGGCCACTGGGAGCCAATGTAGCTCGCGCAAAAGTGGTGTAACATGGGAGCTCATAGGAGCCCCCAAGACCACCCGCGCGGCTGCATTCTGCACCAGCTGGAGCCTCCGGGTGCTCTTCAAGGGGAGCCCTATGTCGAGAGCATTGGCATAATCCAGCCGGGAGATGACAAGGGCGGATGTGACCATGTGAAGTGCGTCCCGATTCAGAAAGGGCCGCAACTGGTAGATCCTACGGACATGACAAAAAGCCCCCCTGGCGACGGCTGCTATATGATCTTCTAATGACAGCCGTACATCCAGGAGGACACCTAAATTGCGTGCCCTTTCCGTGGGGGTTAGAAATTCCCCCCCACGGCCAGCGAAGGAGTAAGCTGGCTGTATCGGGACACTGGAAAGCACAGCCACTCGGTCTTGGCCAGGTTGAACTGAAGCCTGTTTCACCCCATCCAACCCCCTACAGCCTCCAGCCACTGGGTCATCACTTCCACGGCTTCGTTAGGGTGGCCCGGGGTAGAAAAGTACAACTGAGTATCATCAGCGTACTGATGAATTCTATCCCAAAGCCATGGATGATCTCACCCAGCGGCTTCACATAAATGTTGAACAGGAGGGGCAAGAGCTCCGACCCCTGAGGTACCCCACAAATCAGGGGTCTCGAGGTCGATCTCTGCCCCCCTGCCAACACAAATTGCGAGCGGTCGGAGAGGAAGGAGGAGAACCACCGTAACACGGTACCTCCCACTCCTAACCCCCCCAGCCACTGCAATAAGATACTGTGGTCGACAGTATCAAAAGCCGCTGAGAGATCTAATAGGACCAGGACAGAGGAAAACCCCCTGTCACGGGCCCTCCAGAGATCATCAACTAATGCGACCAATGCCGTTTCCGTGCTGTGTCCGGGCCTGAAGCCTGATTGGCGTGGATCCAAATAGGATGATTCCTCCAGGTGCTGGGGGAGCTGTCATGCCACCATACTCTCAACAGCCTTTGCCATAAAGCGAAGGTTGGAGACCGGACGATAGTTAGATAATAAAGTCGGAACTAGGGATGGTTTCTTGAGGAGGGGTCTCACCACCGCCTCTTTCAAGGCATGAGGTAAGAACCCCTCACTTAAGGAAGATTTATAATGCCCTGGAACCAACTGTGTGACACCTCCCAGGTGGCTAAAACCAGCCAGGAGGGACACGGGTCCAATATACATGTGATGGCATTAAGCCCACTTAGCATCCTGTCCACATCCTCGAGGGTCACAGGATCAAACTCTCCCCAGATAACCTCACCGAACTCCATCCCTGTCCCCCCGTCCAGAGTTGCCCAGTCAGAGTCCAACCCATCCCGGATCTGAGTGATTTTGTCCTGGAGAAAATTCGAAAAATCCTCAGCCCACCCTTGTAGAGGTTCATCCCGCGTTCCCACTTCTAGGAGGGAGCGGGTCACCCTAAAAAGGGTGGCTGGGCGATTCCCCGCGGATGTAATAAGGGTGGAGAAGTGAGAGCGCTTCGCCGCCTCTATTGCCACTAAATAGGTCTTAATATAGGACCACAATAGTGTTCGGTCAGATCCGGAGCAGGTGGTCTTTTCCGATGCTTCATCTCCCTCAGCTCCTCGGAAAACCAGGGAGCCAATTGGGATCGGCATCGGGTCAGAGGCTGCAAGGGGCACGACCCGATCAAGGGCACCAATCGCCGCCCTATCCCAGGCGGCGACCAGGTCACACCGGGTTGTGTGTCCGAGCACCGGGAAATGGCCCAAGCTCCGTCAGGAACCTATCCGGGTCCATAAGGCGCTTGGGGCAGAACCATCGTATCGGCTCCGCCTCCTCCTTTTCTCTTCTTTCTCCTCTTAGCTGATTGTCAGAGGCTTTTTTTCCCTCATTTCAGCTGATCATTGGAGGCTTTTTTTTTTTTTACTACTGGTTCAGCTGAATTGGTAAGAATTTTTGCAACCAGTTTGGCCGAACAGGGCCGAACCAGTAGCATACCATCACTGAATTGAATGTACGCTGATGATACTCAGCTGTACATTTCTACCCCAGGCCACCCCAACAAAGCCGTTGAAGTGATGACCTGGTGCCTGGAGGCTGTGCGGGGTTGGATGGGGTGGAACAGGCTTCAGCACACTCAGCCAAGACCGAATGGCTGTACTTTCTGGCACCCCGGTACAGCCAGCTAGTTCCATCACTGGCTGTGGAGGGGGGAAATTCTTGCCCCCACAGACAGGGCACGCAATCTGGGTGTCCTCCTGGATGTACGGCTGTCGTTGGAAGAACATATAGCGGCCGTCACCAGGGGGGGCTTTTTATCAGGTCCGTAGGATCTACCAGTTGTGGCCCTTTCTGGTTCGGGATGCACTTCGCACAGTAACATCTGCCTTCGTTATCTCCCGCCTAGACTATGCCAATGCTCTCTACATGGGGCTCCCCTTGAGGAGCACCCGAGGGCTCCAACTGGGGAAGAATGTGGCCGCGCAGAGGGTTTTGGGGTCTTCTCAGAGCTCTCATTTACGCCACTCTTGCATGAGCTTCATTGGCTCCCGGTGGTCTTTCGGGTGCGTTTCAAGGTGTTAGTTACCATCTTTAAAGCGCTCCATGGCTTGGGACCTGGGTATTTACGGCCTACTGCCACCATCGATCTCCTGTCGACCAGTGCGCTCCCATAGAGTGTGTCTCCTCAGGGTGCCACCGGCTGGACAGCGGGCGACCCCAAGGATGCAGGCCTTCTCGTTAGGGGCACTCTCCCTCTGGAATGAATTACCTCCAGAGATGAGGATCATCCCTGACCTTTTGACCTTCCGGTGCACATTGAAAACTCATTTATTTTATCAAGCCAGTCTGGCCTAGGGTTTTATAGGGTTTTAAATTTGGTTTTAATTGGTTTTAGTCCTTATTTTTAAACCCTTACCTCGTTTTTATTATTCAGCCACGATATTCAATCTTTTTAATTGTTTTTAATTATTGTGTTATTATTGCATTTTTTAATGGCTGTACACTGCCCCGAGTCCCGCAGGGAGGGGGTGGTGGTATATAAATCTTCTAAATAAATAAATAAATAAATAAATAAATGTGATTGTTAATCTTGAATTTCAGGTGAAATGAAACAGGCATGAATAATGAGTTACAATGACAATTGGAGCCATGATTTCCTTCCCTAAACAATGTTGTCATAAAGCTCAGTCATGTTGCTTAATGATGCAATCACTGCAATCCTGGTTGCCGTTGTCAACCAAATCCCATGATTGTTACATGAGGCAATTTCCTGCCTGCTTTCCACAACCAAAGTCAGTGGGGCAACCAGCAGGAAGTTGCAAATCCCAGGTTGTCAGACAGGTAAGTGGCTGCTGCCAGGTGGTGGGAAGGAGAAAGGAGGCGCATGAAGGGGTGTGGAAGGTATAGCAAGTGTGTGCAAGGATGTGAAGGGGCCACCATAAGTGTAATGAAGGTCAAAGGGGGTGAGAGTGGATGCATAACAGACACAACACAGGTTGGGAAGGATATATGAGGGTGTGGATGAGGGAGTGTATGAGTGGCACAGAGCAGGTGAAGTCAGGTCCTGATTTGCAAACAAACCTTATTTGTTATTTTTGATAATTATTTAAAAGCACATTGTTTATATATGATGATGAGGGAAGATTCACTATTTCAAAAGAATGTCTGATTATATGTTTGTACTGACAATATTTCTGCATTTCTTTGGTTTAAGGCATCTCCTTATAATGAGTACAGTGTTATTGTTGTTTTTAAATTAACAGAATAACAGAATTGGAAGCTGATTTTGGAGGTCTTCTAGTCCAACCTTCTGCTCAAGCAAGAAACCCTATACCATTTCAGACAAATGGTATTTCAATCTGTTCTTAAAAATCTCCACTATTGGAGCATCCACAACTTCTGCAGGCAAGTCATTCCACTGATTAATTGTTCTAACTGTCAGTTAGATGTGCAGCTGCTTTAGATGTACAGCTGCTTTAAATTAGATGTACATCTGCTTTAGCATCTGTAGCAAGGAGGAATCTCAACCAAGACAGTCTTCTAAGTTGCCCTAATTCATAATTGCTGCAGCGTGGTAGAGCAATTCTATCATTTATAGAATTTTAACTGTCATTGTTTCTGTAAGGGAATGAAACTGTCTGAGAAAAGCAGCTGCAGCCAGGCAGAAATGTTTTCTGCTCTCATTTCCCCAAGAATGGCCTCAGCTCATCCCTTTTCCCAAAGGGCAGTAGAACTTTCAGAAACTTGAGTATACTATAGGTGGTTCATTCATTAATTGTTTCTCCCTTCCCCGTAACAGCTTACTCATAAATATTCACACCTGTGTTCCAGGTGTCTGGCTAATTGAGCCACACCTGATGTTTTTAGGAATGTGCTGATGTTCATAGGCATCTCACCCTGCCTCTTAGCTTACAAAAATGTGGGTGTGTAGATAGAACATTAAGAAGACACTGAGAAGATGAGGAAGTGACGTCTGAGAATGTACAACTAATGCAAACAAGAGCCAGAACCACAAGCTCACAGGAAGCAGTTCACTGTGATGCGATTCTGGTGTTTGGCAGCAATCAGAAGAGATGTAATCATGTTGAGGCAGCACCTAATCCCAACAAGTACAAGAATTTTTGGAGGGAGGCGAAGGTTATACTCCACTCCACAAACTTTACAACTTGTATTTGACGTAAGGAATATCCATCAAATACTGTACTTATTTGCATCAAATTGCAAAACCTGGGAGGAGGGATTGAGTTAACCCAAGCAACTGCCTGTTGAAGGTGTGTGCTACAATAAAGTATTGTGTTGTTATCTGTTGTGTTGTGTCCAGCCCTTGGAAAACAAAGAGCCCTCAAAGTTTCCTTCAGATATCTATGAGAAATGGTATTAAACATTAAATTATACCAGGAGTGAAAATTCATGCAAGAAAATCAGTGTAGGATTATTTCATTGTTGTGCTATCTTTTCGACATTTGATCATATGTCTAGAATATTATATATTTATGTCAGGAATCTCAAGTTTGTCTTGTTTTGCCTCTTTTTTAATAGAATGACTGATCTCCCCCCCCATGAAATATTGGAGTAAAAGATTCTTCATAAACAATCTGAATATGTATGTGCATATGAGAGAGAGAAGAGAGAAAAAGAATGCTTAAGGTATAAAGAAAATAATATATACTACTACTCTTTAGTGAGCATTTACCAATAATAGTTCCACAATAATATAGAATGACAATATCAGGAGAACTGAAGAGATTTTACTATTAAAAGTGGAACAAAATGATTTTCCTTTCACTGTATGCACAAAGTTTACCGAGTAATAGTTGAATCTTTCTGCTACAGGAATAATAGCTGAGTATTCTCCATTTAAAAGCAGTGAAGTAACATCTATTAACTGAAGGAGTGTGACAGTGATTAATCCAACAACATTGATCCCAACAGACTAGCTGAGTTGCAACCATTGATCTTGCATTTTCCACAAATGTGAACAGCCACAATGGAAATAATGAGGGGTATAAATCCAGAACTCCAGATTCTCTACTCTCCAATTTCAACCACAAAACACCCAACCTGATGTCCTAAATAGCTCCCTAACTCTGCAAAACTATATGCATATCCAGTGCATCTCCATGATTCCTCAATCAGTCCCAACAAAAGCAGCAGCCCAAATGGCATGAGCAATCACATCTTGCTCATGTCTTCCTCTATTATTAAAGGAATACACCTCTAAAAACAAATGCCAGCATTCCACAGGTTCATATGGTCAGGAAATACATCAAATAAGAGTCTTGTTCTGCAGCATCTTGAAAAAAACCCCAATGTTTCTCCTTTTAAGTGCATTCCTTTTCTTTACTTCTTTCCATTCTTAGCCATTTCCTTTCATAGTGATGATTGGCCTCCAACTGTCATGAGAATCTTTTTATTTTCAGTTGCAATCATTCCAATGCTAACTGAGCCTTACACATATACAGTGTAGGCATGATCTGTTCTCACTTGATCAAGTAAGTTCAAAAAAGGGGGAAAATTATTGTTACAGGGCTTCAGCAGTGGAATGATTGTTTGGCATATGAGCAGGCATATTGAATTTCTTCTTTATTCTGTACCACTTTCAGTGACAATCAAAGAAATAGAACCACTTCATCTACCAGCTCCCACCCACAGTCAACAATACCAAAAGCTATTTAGAGATCCAGGGATATCAGTGGGATCTCATTTCCCTATGTCTCTTCAAATATAGATCATCCATCCCTCTTATAGCCTCTATCAATAATGTCAAGTCCCATGAAGCTGGGCAAGACTGAGGAAGCAAGAATTATACAGAATTTGATAAGGTACATTTAATGTTCATTTGAAGTAACTACAGAATCCTAACATGGATGAATGGAAAGCTTCTCACTTTAAATGAAAAGTTATCCTTTTAAATTGAAAACTTTTCTTCTTTTTAGGTCCTGAATTAGATAGACTTGCTTGCTTCTTCGGGTGAAACAAAATATTCTAAAGTAATCTAAAGAAAAATTTGTATCCTACAATACAGCAGCATCACATAAATAAAATAAAATATGGTAAATAGCTCATAGTCAGTTCATAGATGTAATTTTCTTCTATAAATGGTTGCCATGTTCTGCTCTCCATCTGGATTTATCAATTACCACTGAAGTGTAATACTTTTCATTATTACTGGAATGTGATGTGCTGTTTTTTTAAAAAATAAAATGGGCATTCCCAGTGAGAAATCATTAGGACAGCAAAAGAAATAAATCTATAACTGAGGTCCCCCCCCCAACAATCCTGAATGTCTTGGCTGCAAGAAACTGCAGCCACCATCTTTTTTTATTTCATTTTAAAACATTTTATAAAGACATCACAATGAATAAGACACAATAAGAAATTTAGAGTTGGTTAACCCTAACTTTAACATTATTATGCCATAAACTATGTAAAAATGCAAGAACCTTAACAAAAGTAGCTAAAATAAGTGGGGAAAGAATGAAAGGGGAAAATATTCATTTTTAGGTTTTTTTAAAAAAATAGAAATATACAAGAAAAGAAAATTAAACCCAAGATTTCAATTTTTTTTGTATAAAGTTTTTTATCTATATATTTACAGGAGAGTCAATTTGGTGTAATGGTTGAGGCATCTCTCACTTTTAAAAATGCAAGTTTAAATCTATCCATTGAGCTATGATATTGAAGCCCAATGTACTGTATATTCAGAGCTTCTTATTTGGAAACCTTTATTTGGCCAGTGAATCACCCAGAGATTCCAGAAACAAGCTGACCCTAGAAGAAAGGAACAACTTTGCTTGGAAACAAATAGTATTGTGCTTGATCTAGAGTAATGGCTTATATCATTTCCATTTTAATGTTAGATCTGTAGGACTGGGGGTGGAGTCAAAAGAGGAATCAGCCTGGAGTCTCTTTGTTCCCACAAAAAGGACTAAGCTGAAACCCTCTTGAATTCTGTCAACCCTTATCTAGCAGTAAAATAGTGCTGATTGTTAGTTGACTAGAGTTTTGTGGTTTGAAGTGCAGGGAGAGTGTACATATACACAAGCAATAAATCAGTTTAATTGGCACTTATGTGTGACTCTGATATTTCGCACCTGACAAGATGAGTATCAAAATTAGGAAGGAACATAGCTTGATGTTAAAATTAATTGAATGTAGCATTTATTTGTAAGTGTTCAGAAATCAGGCGTGGATCATCTTTTCTGAGATTAAAATTGCAGCATATTAAAAAGAATATATTAATATATCTGTAATGTCCTTTAAATAGTGTTGGACTACACATTCAAATCTTCCTGACCACTGATCATTTAGATTAGAGCTGATCAGAGTTGTCAACTAGAACATTCACTATGTCCCTGGTTCTTCATCTTGGTTTCTTTACTATGCACATTTCCATTTAGTGTATGTATGTGTATATACTGTATACATACATACATATATACATACACACACAGACACACACACATACATACATATATTACACATGTATATTTACTGCAGAAACATATACAACTATTACCTATGACTGTCTATCTGTTTCCACTAGTCAGAAGATAGTTGTTTGGACATTAGGGATACTGTAGTACAATATTCTACTCAAAATAATTAACATTAACATTGAGTAAAGTTTTGTACAGGTAGGATTTCTTGTAAGAATTGAAGACTTTATTTTCTGTGATTAGAAATGACCAAGACTGAAATAGCCATATTGTTATTGCTATATGGCAATTGCTATAATTTTCTGTAGCAATTTTATGGAGGCATTTTTAATATTCTCCCTCCCTCCCTCCTCTCTTCTCTCTATTTCAAAGGCCTTCCATTTTTTTGGTTTCTGCTCAATAAATTTTCTTTTAAGTTTTTTTTAATTTCACCAATATAAAATTTCAAATATTTTTAATACATTAATTGACTATTAATAGTAAATGCAAGACAGGACCATAGACTTAATGTTGAACATTGAGTTGATAACAAGAAATCAGCCAGAATCCCAAATAATTCAAAGTATCAAGCTTGAAGAGCAGGCAAATTATTAATATCTTGAATTGAAATTAGCTATTCTTTAGCAGGTTTTAAAGTGATTTCACACTGCAGGGAGCAAGGTAATGAATACCTAAAAAATAAATAACTTGGTGACAGAATTTTATATGCAGATTCATGGAATTCAACAAATTACATGTCGCTTTCACTTCACTCACATTGCATATCACACTACTGACTCTTCAGTACTTCAGGACTGCAAGAGAGACAGGTAAAAGATCTACTATGTGTATCTCCTTTGTTTATCCCTATACCTATTCTTTGTTTGAAAGGCATAGGATTAGTTTCTTTAGCTCAGTGTTTTTTCTACCTTAGCAACTTTAAGATGTGTAGACTTCAGCTCCCAGAATTCCCCAACCAGATGGCTAGGGAATTCTGGGTGTTGAAGTCCAAATGTCTTAAAATTGCTAAGGTTGGGAAACATTAGTTTACTCTTTCTTTCTTTACTCTTTCTTCTCAGGAACATATGCCTAACACATTTACTCTTTGTCTTTTTTCTTGGTAGGATTTGGGTGTTAGGCTTTGCCTGTTCTTATAATGTATTCCTTATAAATTAATATTTTTGTTATACTTAAAAACCTGCTTTACTAATCTGTTACATGCAGAATGCATCAAATTTTAACATCTTTTGTATAGTTTACTTTCAGGTCAACAAAATCAGCAACTATGTTGTAAGTCTTTCAATGGTAAATGATTTTGTCTCACAAATTTCCTGAGTTCACACATCACACCAAGTCATAAACTATAATGTAATAAGCCATACTGACTGAGTTCATACAACATGCTAAGTTTTGTGTAGTCCCATTTGCTGAATTCCTTCTCTTCCAATAAAGAAGCATCATCCTAAATATATATTCTAATGCTTATGAGCACCACTGCTGCTAACTGAACATTTATCATCATGTCCAGATACATAATAAATATGAGGTTAAACAGTTATGAACTTACCACACTTTAGACTCTATACTGGAAGGCCCTGTCAGATCCGTGTATCTGTCATTTCTTCAGAGGAAGAAGAAAAGGGGGGGGGGGGAACTGATAAAGAAATCCTTTCTTGATGTAACCTGAATATATTTAACCTTATATCGAATATGCACACCCATACATGATACAATGGGGGGGGGAGAAGCCAGATGGCCAGAACCTAACACCTCGGAGTGGCACGGCCAGGAGATGAGGGGTCCATAAAACTCCACAGTGAAGTGCTCTGGGAAATCTCCAAAAACAGTCCGTTCTAAAAAGGGGGTGGGGGAGGAAGTTAGGTACGTCTTGGGAAAGCTACATGAGAAAAAACCTTCCAAAAAGGGAAGGATCCCCTCCCAGAGGGGCTGGGAGGGGAATTAACATATTGGCTTTTGTTTCCCTAAGTAAACATTGGGATGGGGGGGGGATTCTAAACTCCCTTATCTATCACTGTATGCCTGAGGGACCTCAGACGCTGCTTTGAATTCCTACTGGACTGTCTCATCTCAATAAAGGATTCCTTTTGATAAGTTCGGTTCTCAGAAGTTCATTCTTATTGTTTGAATGGGAAGAAGTTCCGTAGCCTGACATAAAGCAGCGTCTGCAATAGAGGTCAACCCGGAGAGGAAATTTTCTTTTAAACTATTCACTCTACCGAGGGGATCCTGCAAGAGAAAAAAAAAAAAATGTCTGAATACAGCAAGGAGCAAGGGGGAGCCGAATGCTGGGGAGAAACATCAACAGTTACCCAGCCAGATACTGACTTGATGTGCCCCATCGAAGACAGCGAGGCTGCCTGCGAATCTTCCACCAAGCCCCGGTGGTCTATAGGTGTAGGAAAGAGAGACACCTGGAATGGAAGAACCAGGGGAGTAACCCTCACCCGAGGAAATCGCAAACCCGTGTGGAAATTGGAGCTAGAGGCCCTATCGAATCAGGAGGAATGGGATGAGGAGCCACCGGCCGATGACCGAATGAGACGGTACATCAATTGCCTAGTGAGGAAAGCCCTGGAGAACCTCGACATGGGGGATGCACAAAGACGACAACGCAGGAGAGCGAGGGAACCAGAAGGTGAGAGAACCCGAGCCGCCACCCCGGATTCAGTGGAGATTGAGCGGGAAGAGGGACAAGCTGAAGAACCAGCAGCCACACCAGGTACCCGACCCTTAAACGCCCCGGATCAGGGAATTAACCCTGGCCAACCCAGAAACATACAATTACAGAGGAAGGTCCCGTCCTTGGGGGTAAAATTCGATGGAGACCTCCAGAAATTGGGATTTTTCCTGGCACAAGTGCTCACCTACATGCAAGAATATGGACAGGATTTACCAACCCAAGGGTCCCGGGTGCGAATTGTCACCCTAGCTCTTGAAGGGGCGGCAGCCAGATGGATGGTAACACTCCACAACGTCAATGCCCCAGAATTAAGAAACTTAGATCGCTTTATGACGGCCTTACGCCACCGTTTCGAGGACCCGCTTGCCGATAGAAAAGCCCGGGACCGCATCAGAGTCGTGAAACAAGGTCGTCGCCCAGTAGCAGAATACACCGAGGAATTTCGTGACCTGGCCGGCCGGGTAGATTGGCCAGAGGATATCTTAGTCTGCTGGTTCAAAGATGGACTAAATGATGATCTATACGCTGCCTGCCTGGCCCGTGGGGCCCCAAACCTCTTGCATGAATGGTACATGATGGCAGAGGAGGCAGAGATAGACATGACTCGGAACCGGCACCGTGCTGGTAAGTTTTGGAAAAGATCCCCACCCCTGGGGAAACGGGAAGTTTTCAAACCCCAATCCACCATGACTCCAAGAACGCCTGGTTGCTTTAAGTGTGGAAAGGAGGGACACCGCGCAGCAGAATGCCACTCGAAGACTCCTGCCAGAAAGCTAGACCACCCATCAGGGAGGAAACCCACAACATCCAGCCCTCGAGGGAAGGAGACTGGCCTGAGGGACCGAGTAGATGTGGGATTCCGACCCCCTCCCAAACCTGAGGAAGAATCCCAAACGCTCCGAGGGGACCTGAGCCAGTCCGAAAGTGATCCAGAGGATGACCCGCTGGTAAAGCAATCCAATTGAACCAATCACCCTACCCCTGAGACTGTTTATCCCCAGCCAAGGGAAGGGGGAGGAAGTTACAGCGTTGCTGGACTCGGGATGCACTCGATGCCTAATCAAACCCTCCCTTGCAGATAAATTGGGAATCCAACTGAAAGAAATGGAAAATCCCATCGCTTTCTGCCAATTAGATGGAACCATAGTGGGGGGGGGAGCCAGCCAGGTTTACCACTGAACCATTGAAAATAAGACTAGGAAAACACATTCATTGTAGCCCCAGGGATGGAAGAGCCACTAGTTCTGGGTCTCACATGGCTACAGAAATGGAATCCAAAAATAAATTAGAGGACAGGAACCATAAAATTCCAGAGAGATGTAATATTTGCAAAAAGCTCAGAGGAAAGGATAAAGAATGGGGAAGAGAACAGAGAATCAGCCATGACCGGACAGTCTGTGAAACCCATTAACATCCCCCATGAGTACCAGGATCTGGCCCAAGCATTTAGTGAGGAAGCTTGTGATGAACTCCCACCTCATCGAGCCACAGACTGCGCTATTGAAATCCTACCAGGGGCTAAACTCCCAAAACCACAAATGTACTGCATGTCTCCCAGAGAACTGAAAGAACTCAGAGCATTTATCGATAAAAACTTAAAACGGGGTTTCATCGAATCCGCCCGACCAAAAATAGCTGCCCCAGTGCTATTCCATGAAAAGAAAGATGGCTCCAGCCGTCTTTGCATTAATTACCAAAAAATGAACGCAATTTGCATAGAGAATATGTATCCACTCCCCTTCATGAAGGACATGTTAGCCCACCTCTCGAAAGGAAAATTTTTTTCAAAGTTAGACCTACGGGAAGCATATTACCGCATCAGAATAAAGGAAGGGGATGAGTGGAAGACAGCTTTTAACACACCATTGGGATGCTACCAATTTAAAGTGCTCCCTTTTGGACTGCAAGGAGCGCCTGCAGTGTTTATGCAATTGATCAATGAAACCCTTCATGAATATTTATTTAAAGGGGTTTTAGTTTATCTTGATGATATTTTAATCTACACGGAAACGATGGAAGAACACATCAAGCTACTCCGTGCAGTCCTCACAAAACTCTTAGACGCTAAACTATATGCAAAACTCTCCAAATGTGAGTTCCACCAAGAGAAAATTGACTATTTGGGGTACAGAATATCCCATGAGGGAATAGAGATGGACCCACAGAAAGTGAAAGCTGTATTGAACTGGGATCCACCCCACACACGCAAACAATTGCAAGTTTTCTGGGGTTTGCAAATTTTTATCGCCAATTCATTCCAGCTTTTGCAAACATCGCCCTCCCTATCACAAACTTGCTAAAAACGAAGGGGGGGGGGAAACCCAAGCCTAGGCAACCCCTCACCTGGACAATGGAATGCCAAGCAGCATTCGAGAAACTCAAATGCCTGTTCGCAGCAGAACCGGTCCTTAAGCACCCAGATCCCGAACAACCTTTTGTCATCCAAGCAGACGCCAGTGATGTTGCAGTTGGGGCAGTCCTCCTCCAAAAGAATGAAAGTGGACAATTACAACCATGTGCTTATACATCTAAGAAACTGACGGAAACCGAGCAAAGATGGGCCGTATGGGAGAAAGAGGCATATGCTGTGCGGTGGGCAATGCTCACATGGAGACATTTCCTGGAAGGAAACCAAATCCCCTTTGAAGTATGGACTGATCACAAAAATCTGGAAGCTCTGAGAAATCCACGGAAACTCTCTGAAAAACAAGCAAGGTGGGCTCGATATTTTGAACAGTTTTAATTTCAGTCTCAAATATTTTCCTGGGAGAAAGAATTTCTTAGCAGATGCACTGTCCAGGAAACCCCAATACAACAGCAAAAAGATTGAAGTTATAAAACCGATGATCCAACCGACCCAACTAGCAGCCAAGGTAATCACCCGGGCACAAGAGAAAAAAAAATCATCCCTGACTGAAGACACGACGACGTCAATATTTAAGGAGGCACTACTTAAAGATGATTGGTTCCAGGCTAACAGAAACACGTGCTTACTCAAAGATGGACTGGCTTGGGTAGAAAACAAGCTTTATGTCCCTGCAAGCCAGAGAATGGAACTCATGAAACGCTGCCACGACTCCAAAATAGCAGGACACTTTGGTTTTGTAAAAACCCTGCACCTCATCAAAAGACAATTTTGGTGGCCGTCCCTCAAAAAGGACATTGAAAACTATGTTGCGAGCTGCCCCATCTGTGCTGCTGCAAAGAGAAGACAAGGAAAATATCCTGGACTTTTACAAACAGTAGCAGACCCTTCTGCTCCCTGGAAAGAGATCTCTATGGACTTTATAGTGGAACTTCCCGAAAGTGCTGGGAATACTGTCATTTGGGTTGTAACTGATCTTTTTTCCAAATAGGTTCATTTTATTCCATGCCAAAAGATCCCAACTGCCAGATCATTGGCAAAGATGTTCCTAATACACATTTATCGCCTTCATGGAGCCCCCCAACGAATTATCTCAGATAGGGGTGTTCAGTTCACATCCAAATTTTGGCGGGCGTTTTTAAACCTATTAAGCTCCACCCAGGGATTATCGTCTTCGAACCATCCCCATACGGATGGAGCATCAGAGAGAGTGAATTGTGTATTAGAACAATATTTAAGATGTTTTATTAATCACCAGCAGGACAATTGGACTGACCTTCTTCCTTTTGCAGAGGTAGCATACAATAACTCAGTCCATAGTAGCACAGGGTTCACCCCATTCCACGTAGCAACGGGCCAAGAATTCAAATCCATGCCGGAACTACCCACCAAAGAACCTGAAATCCCGTCCCTTAAGGAGTGGATAGATAATTTACAAGCCATGTGGCCAGTGGTAAGATTATCTCTACAGGAAGCTAGAGCAGTTTACAAAACTCAAGCAGACAAAAAACGCTGTGAACCTAAACCTTTCAAGATTGGAGACCATGTATATTTGTCCACAAAATTCTTAAAATCATTACAACCTTCTAAGAAATTAGGACCAAAATTCATTGGGCCATTCCCCATCTCCAGAATTATCAACCCCGTGACGGTAGAGCTTCATCTTCCAAAAACTCTTAGGCAGATTCATCCAGTATTTCACTGTAGCTTGCTCAAACCGGAGATCACTTCAAACCTCAGACCCCCCCTTCCCACACCCCCAACCCCCATCATGATACATGGGGAACAACATTTTGAAATTAAAGACATCCTTGATTCACGCACTTACCGTGGATCCACACAATATTTAGTAGCTTGGAAACACCTTCCTTCCTCAGAAAATGAGTGGGTAGCCAAAAGACATGTAAAAACACCCACATTACTACGAACGTTCCACCTAAAATACCCTGATAAACCGTCCTGAACTGCACATGTAACGCATGATTTTTGTTTTTCCAGGTAGACCCATCTGTTTTTTAAAGGAGGGCAGGATGTCAGATCCATGTATCTGTCATTTCTTCAGAGGAAGAAGAAAAGGGGGGGGGGAACTGATAAAGAAATCCTTTCTTGATGTAACCTGAATATATTTAACCTTATATCGAATATGCACACCCATACATGATACAATGGGGGGGGGAGAGAAGCCAGATGGCCAGAACCTAACACCTCGGAGTGGCACGGCCAGGAGATGAGGGGTCCATAAAACTCCACAGTGAAGTGCTCTGGGAAATCTCCAAAAACAGTCCGTTCTAAAAAGGGGGTGGGGGAGGAAGTTAGGTACGTCTTGGGAAAGCTACATGAGAAAAAACCTTCCAAAAAGGGAAGGATCCCCTCCCAGAGGGGCTGGGAGGGGAATTAACATATTGGCTTTTGTTTCCCTAAGTAAACATTGGGATGGGGGGGGGATTCTAAACTCCCTTATCTATCACTGTATGCCTGAGGGACCTCAGACGCTGCTTTGAATTCCTACTGGACTGTCTCATCTCAATAAAGGATTCCTTTTGATAAGTTCGGTTCTCAGACGTTCATTCTTATTGTTTGAATGGGAAGAAGTTCCGTAGCCTGACAGGCCCACTCAAAACACTCAATAACCAATGATTAAAGGTGCTTAGTTCCAAATATTTTGAAATAAATCATATTCTTTTGAGCATTTGGATTTGGTTACAAATTCATAAAGTTGTGATATAGTGTATTCTGAATATAGTGGAGAAGGAAGAACAAAGTATTATTTGTAAGGGACATGTAAGTAATGTATAAATTCTATACATTATATACCTAGGAACATCTGGTCCGGCCCATAGTCACATTTTTTCAAAACTTGTACTAAATATGGAAGTCATTCAATAGCATTAGCATAGTATGAATTTCTGCCTTTCTTGTGCAATGAGGATGTTTCTATATAGGGCCTGATGTTTCATAAATTGAGTCACATCTCATCAGATATATAATAAAATGCCTTTTAAAGGGTTATGTATTGTAAACATCTTGATTTTAATTCCCATGTAGTTCCGCAAACTAAAATCTCCATTTTCTTTGATCTGTAGCTACATTGGTCAACTTTGACTTGCTGAATCAAATTATGGACAAATTTGGCTTAGGTAATAGTGGACCAGAATAACCAATGATCATATTGTTCATTCATTGGAGTTAATGTTTTTTAAGTTCTAGACAGGTTACCTTTCTAGCCCCATAGGAAGATTTTAGAGTATGAAAAGTGTGTGTTCTCCATGAGCTGAACATCTCACCAGAGGTCAGAGATTTTTATTAGATGGTTATAGCCATGCAAAAGAAATGTTTTGGGAATGAATTCTAAAAATCTAAGTTTTATTAATTTATCAAAATATAAAATACGGAAATACAGAGAATAATAAAATAATGGGAAAAGAGGGGAGGAAAAGAGAAAGAGGAAAAAGTGTAGGATAAAGGGAAGAAGAAAAAGAAAACAATTGACTTCAGATTCTTTTTGGGCAGTAGTATGTAATAACGCAATAACATACAACCTCAACTTCTTACTTTTACAAAATAATATATGCTAGCTATTTCTATAACATTCTGTGAGTGAGTTCAGTTAGGAAATTAAGCACTAATTTATGAAAGAGAGGTGAGCAGTCTGTACTACCCCTCAACAATATTTTGCTTGCCTCAGATTTTAACCCCACTAATCATAGCATTATCAATGGGGGAATTTGTCTTTAATTGTTCTACTTACCTTATTCAGGGTGGACATTTACATATCAGTTTGACTTCTGCATAGATTTGTTTTCTGTCAGGGTTTTCTTTTCCTTATAATGTTTTATTTATGTACTCTTGCTTATGGTTGTATCCCCAAGAACCTTTTAGGTCTTTTCTGCTTTGCTTTTGTATTTGTCTACTGGGGTGGGGAGGTAACTTGGGTATCAGTGGTAATTTGTTTTATCACCTGAACTTCCTAGAGTGCCTCACATTTAATTACACCATCACAGTAAAGTGACTGCATGACAAATATGGCCTTTGGGTCTTCCATGAAGGGAAAGAGCAATTCTCTTCCTCAATTGGATAAGAGAGGAAGAGAGAAATTTGCCTGGTAGAGGAAACCTCACTGATCTGGCACTCAGTCCACAGGAAAGAAAAAATATCTAAAACTTAACTTTATGGAAATCAAGAAAGGGTCATAAGGGAAACATCTTTTCATTTCCCCAAACAAAGGTAAACCAGGAGGTTGACATCTGGAATGTACCAATGTGTAATTAAAACAACTGCTAAATAATTAGTTTTGTACTGATTTTTCTATCCACAGCATTAAAATGAAGGAACAGCATAACAATCACATAGTTAGTCATAGCATCATTCTGCAGTAGAATATGCACTTCCCCCCGCTTTTTCTTATATTGTTTATAGCTTTTTGATTTGTTGTTGTTTAGAAGATGTCCTTAATAGTCCGCAACACTGTTAGTAAATAGTAATCTGAAATAACTAAGAAATGACATCATATAAGAATGGCTATTTTTGTAAAGATGGATAACTGCAGCTTAACAAGCCAGGCTGATACAACAGCAGCTGAGCATATTGTAGAAACACACAAGTACAGAGGTGTCTGAATATATATAAAAAGTCAAATGGATATTGCCCTACTGACTTTCTGGACTGTCCCTGTGAATATCCTCACAGAACTAAAACAGTGCTACATCAAGCTGATGGTCTTTGTTTTGGTGCGGTGTTGGGGGTTTTCAATTCAATGTGTGAAGGATGTGTGTTTGTGTTTATTTTCATGGTCATAATGTGCACTGAAGATGGTGTTTGATTTTGTTGTATGAGGTGCAATGACAATAAAGTAAACTAAACTCCCTCTGGCACATTTTAATATTTTAAAACTTATTTGATGACTTCTTAGTCAAGTATTCAAGGTGCCTAACAAAATTCAAACAAAATGTTATGGGAGGCCTTTTAACCATATTTATCAACTGTTGTTTGGAAGGTTTGTGGACATAACCCTTTCTTCACTTAAAATTATTGCACATACGTTCTAATTTGCTCCATTTCCTTGCTACCTGTCCTTGCTTTGTTTTCTCTCCTCCCTCTATCAGTCTGCAGTCATGATCTTTTCCCCTACTTCTAAATAGACATGCCACAGAATATATTCCATCTCTTCAGTGAATTGCATTTTGATGAAGAATGTTGAAGTTAATATAGAAAATGATATTTTACCAAGCTTTTAGTTATCTACTGGAAATCAAGGCAGGAGAGAAATGAATGCAGAAACAAGAGAACATTCATGGCTTACTTATGACTTAAAGGATACATCAGCAAAAAAAGAAGTTCACAAATGGCATTGTGAGAGTGCCTGGTGTTTTAAAGGAAGGTCTGTCCTGTCATTGGAGGATATTTGGGCTTTGTCCTCATTCCTAGATCCCAGATTACTGCAGTATATATGTGTGATTATACAAAGGCACAATTGATAGCATACACCACTAGAAGTATGAAAGACAATGGAGGCTTACCTCTATAGTAAGCAGAGAAATTACAGTTTGCAAAACAATGAATAGAATAGAATACTTTATTGGCCAAGTATGATTGGACACACAAGGAATTTGTCTTGGTGTAAATACCCTCGGGTATACATACAGAAAAGGTACATTCGTTAAGGATCAAGAATCATAATGATAGTCATAGGGTACAATCAACAATCAAATCATACTAGGAAACAGTCAATATAAATCGTAAGGATACAAGCAACAAAGATACAGTCCTACAATTGCAAGTGGGAAGGGGTGAGAAGATTAACAGTAATAGTAGTATACACTTTGTAAATAGTTGAACAGTATTGAGGGAATTATTTGTTTAGCAGAGTGATGGCTCTTGGGAAAAAACTGTTCTTGTGTCTAGATGTTCTGGTGTGTAGTGCTCTATAGCATCGTCTTGAGGGAAGGAGTTGAAACAGTTTATGTCCAGGATGTGAGGGGTCTGTAAATATTTTCACAGCCCTCTTTTTGACTCATGCAGTATACAGGTCCTCAATTGAAGGCAGGTGGGTAGTAATTGTTTTTTCTGCAGTCCTAATTCCTCTCTGAAGTCTGTGTCTGTCCTTTTGGGTTGCAGAACCAAACCAGACAGTTATAGAGGTGCAGATTATAGACTCAATAATTCCTCTGTAGAACTGTATTAGCAGCTCCTTGGGCAGTTTGAGCTTTCTGAGTTGGTGCAGAAAGAACATTCTTTGTTGTGCTTTTTTGATGATGTTTTTGATGTTAGGTATCCATTTTAGGTCATGTGATATAGTGGAACCTAGAAATTTGAAGGTCTCTACTGTTGATACTGTGTTGACTAGTATTGTAAGAGGTGGTAGTATGGGAGGGTTTCTTTTAAAGTCTACCACCATTTTTACGATTTTGAGTGTGTTCAGTTCCAGATTGTTCTGGTTACAACACGAGGCAAGTTGTATAACCTCCTGTCTGCATGCAGATTCATCGTTGTCTCAAATGAAACCAATCACTGTTGTGTCATCAGCAAACTTCAGTATTTTAACAGATGGATCGTTTGAGATGCAGTCATTGGTATATAGGGAAAAGTGGAGATAGCACACAGCCTTGGGGGGGCCCTTGTGCTGATTGTACAGGTATCGGATGTGATTCTGCCTAGCTTCACCTGCTGCTTCCTGTCTGTTAGGAAGCTTATGATCCACTTACAAGTGTGTTCAGGTACCAGTAGTTGGTTTAATTTACTTAGAAGCGTGTCTGGAATGATGGTATTGAATGCTGAACTGAAGTCTAAAAGAGGACCCTTGCGTAGGTATTTGGAGATTCAAGGTGTTGTAGGATGTAATGCATCATGTTAACAGCATCATCTGTCGATCTATTTTCTTGGTTTGCAAACTGCATGGGATCTAACAGTGGATCCGTGATGGTTTTCAGGTGGGACAGCACAAACCTTCCAAAGATTTTCATAACTACAGATGTTAGAGCAACTGGTCTGTAGTCATTCAGTTCCTTGATGGAGCTTAATGTATAGGACAATAGGAAAATGTGACAGACCACCAGCAATTTACACTTTTATTTTTCTGAAGAAGGAGTAGGTTAAGATGTAGTTATTAGCTCACAAGTACACACTGATTGTCTGAAAATTCTCTGTGCAATGCTGTTGGCCAGAAAGTTTGTAATTTATAAAGTTTGTAATTTATAAATTACAAACTTTATAAACTCAAAACATATAAGCATGAACATAACTATAATAGTCATATGTCAAAATAGACTTAATTGTCAAAATAGTTTGGATTAATGGGAGTCTGTTCCAATTCTCATTAATTAAACAGTGTCATCTTATGGGAGACAGGGAATGTGCCTTTTCTGTTGTAACTCCTGACCTCTAGAATGACCTCTGTCCAGAAATTCATACAAATCCCATTCTGATGATGTTCATAAAAATAATTACAGATTTGGTTATTCTCCCTTAGGATGGTTATAGAATTTCCCCAAAAAAGGTTTGCCTTTTAAATTTTTTTAAAAATAATATTTTTATATGCATTATTTTCCCTTTATTTGTAAGTTGTCCAGAATTAATTGAAATTTGGACAAAATAAATCAGCAAGGTTTGTAAGATTAGATAAATATTTGTTATCCAGCAGTGTTTCATTCATGAAGAATGTTTTCTTCAGTTGTAAATTTTCAAAAAAAACCCAAACCATTCAATTCCAGATTTTGTTTTTACTTGATCTTTCAATTTAACAAACACAATTAGTTAAAAAAGCTGACTGATTAGAATGTATGATTTTAACCAATCATCTTGTCCTGTCAATCAAAGACTCTGGACAGCTTTTTTAAATAAGAGGATTCTTAGCAGAACTATTAATAAAAAAAGAATAACATGAAACAAAAATCACATTTCATTCATTTCTACATGTAGCAAAAAAGATTCTCATTCCTGTCTTTAAATTAGAATGATTGATTTAGTCGCAGTAACTCTTCTGAGAAACTTAATACCATGTTGGTTGAGAATTTTGAGAACTAAGGCAGTGGTGGGCTGCTAGATGGTCGGCGGGGTTCGGGCGAACCCCTAGCTGTGCTCTCTGGCTGGGCCTGCCCACCCACCCTTGTGCTATGCTTTCCCTAAAAAACTAACTTTTCCCCTACCCAGGCTGCCCAGGTGAGTTCCGCGTTACCCTGCTATACTCAGCAGAACTGCCTGAGTTGATTAGCTGCCTGTTTGAAGCTGTGTTTCAGCCCCAAAGTGTGTTCACGACCAGCGAACTCCTTACTAACGAAAGTGCAACTCACCTCTGAACTAAAGATCCACAGTATCTAAAAATTGCTTATACAAATGGCTCCCTCCCTCCTTTTCATTTGCTATGTTGACTATTGAAAAAAAAAGAAGCATAATGCCGAACAGTATACTAATAACAAATGCAAATTACTCTCATTTATTCCTTTAGAGAATTCCTGGGACCTGTCACTTTATAAAAGTGTTAGCAGTGCTTTGTGAGAAGACCCTATCTCTTTAAAACAAGCAAATCCTACACAGAGCTAAGTGCTTAGTAGTCCTTGAGTTCAACTCATAACATGTGTGAAATTGGATTACATATATATCGTGGAGACATTATTTAAAGAGCAAAATGATTTGCTATCCCCAATGTGCTGACTGCTTGTTCATTATCTTGAGTTGTATAAAACAAAGGCAGAATATAAATACAACAGTCATTGGTATCATCCTACATTTGAATACACTGGAACACCAATCTTAAATCCAAGTCTTGAAAACAAAGACTTTGATTTTGGAGGTTTGCTTTTCCTGTTACACATCTCCTTAGAATCCAAGTCCATGTTACACAATCTGGTCATATGCACATAATCAAACCCCAATTCTTGTATACTTTGCTCCCTGTTGCACAGCTGAAACTATGTAACAGCTACTTCCAATTGATTAAAATATAATAAATGCTTCTGATCTCACATCTCAGTTGTAGCCAGGAAAATAGGAAGATTTAAGAAGCTACGTTACAAATTTATTTTGACAGAAATTCTTTTTATACCAGAATTCAATATCCTTTCAATCCTCAATTGCTCAGTGAGGAACACTTAGAACAAATTGTCCAATATATTGATTATTCATGGGACTGAATAAATCAGTTTGAAGAGTGTGCTTACCACTTTCTAAAGCCATTTGGCATATGTTCATTTCATGTTTTTGACAAAAAGAGTTATCTTGAAGAATGATTTCATCTCATAAGTGGACCAAAGTAATGTAATAAACCAGTGTGTATAATGATTAAAAGTGATGCACAAACCTTATATTGATTTCATCTTATTCCTACAAGAAATATTTCATCCCTATTTTGAAAGAGCCTAATTGGCTCTTCAGCTTATTTATTCATTTTGAAATACATTTTTTAAAACTACTCCATGCTGTAGCGAGGATCTCATAAAATGAAGATGAAGAATATTTCAGCTTTGCCTTGGATTAGACCAACCTCCTCCAACATATTGCCATGCTGGGCTAGAGAATTCTGGGTTTGGTAATCCTAATACTTCTTAAGAATTAAGATTACAAAGTCCATATTGAGGTACCCTTCAATATTAAGGAAGAATGAATAAATAAAAATTACTAACATCTATAATTTTGAAGAGTACATAACAATAACAATTGGCAGTGGTGCCAGTATCATAATTTAATAAAGGGTCCCAATTCAGTTTACTTCTGCTCAATTTAATCCCTCATTCCCACATTTTGTTCCACTTTCTTCTGAGCTGTACCCAAAGCAAAGCAGCAATGAACACAGGTTAAGGATAGAACATCATGGAGAAAGTCTATTCAAGTGTTTGCTAAGAGTCAACAGTGACTTGATAGCATTTAATAATACTCCCAAAACACATAGTAGACTACTTCATGTCTCTAGAGTCCATATATGTTCCTGATGTAACAGAAAAATCTAGATTCTTCATCCAAAGACATGCCAGATCAAGGACACATAATGAATGCTAACTAGTGGTTTAATATGCAAAGGTGATAATATCTGTCACAGAGTAGTGAACTGAGAAACATTTTGCCTACACTATAAATCCATTCTCTTACTTCACTTCAAATGAGACGTTTTTGAAAAAGTGTGCATAGTCCACCATTAAATGCTTAATCCTTGCCCTTTGAAAGAATGCTTTGGATTTTGAGGAATAACAAAAATATTTTTAAACTTGTCAATCTGATAGTACTGAGGGAACAAATGGGAACACTGATGACAAAACATTGCAGATATCGTATCAATACCACTTCCAATTTTAGAAAATCCCAATCCTAGCGATCTCCAAATGCACTGGATTATAAACATTGGCAGTTATATTTGGAAGACACTAGCTTAGAAAACCTTTTAAAAAAATCAGAAGTAAACCTACAATTTCAAAACGGTAGCTAATTTTGAGAAACAACATTACACAAAAACTCATAGCTGCTTTGAAACAATCTTTTAGCTCTGTTACAGGGTATGTCACCTTGACCTGATGAAATAAGTGATTCTATTGGATATACCTTGGGGCTTTAAACTATGTTTGATTGGCTGAGCTTTGAAAACATTAACCTTTGAAATGATGAAGTTTACAACAAAGGCCAGAAAGAACAAAGGCAGATACTTGGGTCTTGGAAGACGTGAATAATGAGAGAAATATTATTGTTTTGAGATGTAATTTGTATGCTTCACATTTTGAGAAATTCCAACCCTCAGTCCTATGCAACCAGGTAACTTTGAAATTATGCCCATTTGTGTAGAGGCAATATTGACCAGAATAGATAAATGCTCTGAGTCAGCGTAACGCACTTTCCAATATTCCTGTCAGTTTAGTGTGAGGCTTATTCCCAAATTAGTGTGCATAGGATTTCAGCCTGAAGGAGAAGACTGATTTGAATCTCCCCTCCACTAAGCTAAAGCACTTGAATTTAAGTGGTATTAGTCCCATTAAACTAATCAATGGGATTGATCTAGCTTCTGCAGCACATGCTTGCATAATTGGGTTTGTGGATTGCAAGCGTCATCATCATGATCCCTCATTGAGGACAAAACAGTCCTAAAACTATTAAGCACTACACAACAGTAATTAAAAACCACAAGTATACAATCTAAAATGAACCCTTACTTGTAAGAAATGGAGTGGGTTTTAAGAGGTAGCAGTAACTACTGTCGTTTTATGCCTTTCATGTTTAAAAGAATGAATGCTCTGAATGTCAGTCTTGCAAGTTACTTACTTCCTTTCTAGCATCCAAAGCTATTGTTTTTTTTCAGTCACCAGCTGAAGATACCTCTGACAGGCAAGGAATTTAGAAAAAAATATTACTTGGAAATATGCCATGTCTCAGAGTCAGAATAATGTCCATGAAGATTCTCAGTCATCCAGGTCAAGGTTGTCTCAAAGATGCTTTTTCAAGAAGCAACCAAACTATCTGGGTTTTCTTTGAAGCCATTTTGCTTCTCATCCAAGAAGCTTTAGCTTTGAGCTGAAGAAGGTTGTTGGATGAGAAGCAAAATGTCTTCAAAGAAAAACCAAAAAGTCCAGTTGCCTCTTTAAAAAAGCACCTTTGGGACAGTCAGAATAATAGTTTATTCTCTCTTCCACTTTTCTTAAGGTTTTTTTTTTTAATGACCAATTGCAGCTCTTCCATCTAAAAGAGTAGGCAGGCCATGAGTTCTCACGTGACATGGCAGATCTCTGAATTATCAGATGGGACAGATTTTGTGGGTTGACATCACTGCTGTTCTACCAAAGCTTTTGCTTGTGCTGTTGTTTATATCAAAGGAATAAATAAGTTAAATAGATATAGTATGTCCAGCTGTTAATATGGCTTGCCAGAAGAAGTGGCTCAATCCTAGCTGTTCCCCCACAATGCTGTTTCCCCACCCCAAACTTTCCAAAATTTGAGCCCTACTATTTTATAATTTGCTTTACACTAAAAGATCTCACAGCTCTTGTATAAGGCCTGTGGTGCTTCACAAATATCATGGCAGATGGAACTTTGGGGGAAAGGAAAACAAGGCCTTTCCTGATGGATTTCAAAGACCAGTCAGTTGTGCAGAGTGCCAAGATTTCTGACTGCCTGGGCAGTGTTTATTTTCTTTTATATAGTTTTGAAAAGCAGAAAAGGATAACACAGAAACAGCACCTCCGTTGGTCAATTCCCCTCACCAATCCTTAAGAATAGTGGTGATGTTAGTAAGGTGAGATCACGTATCAGCTCGGGATAGCTCTGCAATATCCTGGTGATGTGAACTAGGTGAGATAATGTTTAAAGCATGTAGGATTTGTGGCAGTGTGCTGCTTGCACCCCCTACAGGATCTACATTGCTACTACACTTTCCAATGCTGTTCCCTCCCAATTCTTTACCTATTGCAGTTCCTATCTTCTTCTCTTCGTTTTCTATTTTCATCTCAGACAGGATCCTTCTTTAGTCATTCAGCTGAAGGCAAGGCAGGCTTCAGATAGACAATGATGTCATAGACATGGTTCTTTTATATCTATTCTCCCTGGCAGACATGTTTGAAGATGTAATTCTAATGCACAGTGGCATTTGTGTTCCCTTGAACTTAATAGAGAAGTTTGCACAATCTAGAACCCTGCCAGTCAGACAGGATATCAGGTTTACTCACCAAGGGCCAACTTGCCACAGACCAATTCACTATGGCCAACTTGCTGTGGGGCATATCGTGCAGGATAATTCAATGCCGATTGACCAATGCTAGGATTCCATGCTCTCACTCACTTCACTTCAAGGATTTTTAACTTGAGAAGGTTCAAACCTAAAATGTGACAAGGCCTGCTGCAATTCACTTGCCCCTCTCTTGAGTTATCTTGCATTGAATTATTCTGCAGCAAGTTGGCCATGGTGAGTCACCACTCCTCTACTCGTTGTAGAATACCTTATGCCACCACACTTGAAATTCTAGACCTAGAAAACCTAGAACTACATCGCCTTCGGTCTGATCTTAAGTATAGTATACAAAATTATACAATGCAATGTCCTACCTGTCAATGAATACTTCAGCTTCAACCATAACAACACAAGAGCAAACAATAGATACAAACTCAAGGTTAACTGCACCAAACTTGATTGCAGGAAATACGACTTCAGCAACAGAGTGGTCAATGTCTGGAATACTCTACCTGACTCCGTGGTTTCTTCCCCAAACCCCAAAAACTTTAATCTTAGACTTTCTACTATTGACCTCACCCCTTTCCTAAGAGGTCTATAAGGGACGTGCATAAGCGCACCAACATGCCTACCGTCCCTGTCCTATTGTTCTTTTATTGTTTCTTATATGTATCCATGTATTCATAACTATGTTTTTACTTATACCTATTATCTTGTAAGCAATTGACAAACCAAATAAAATAAAATAAATAAAAATAAATAAAAACAGCGAGACAACTGGGCAAGTTGGCTGTGGTGAGTTGTCTCATTCTATAAGAATACAATATTGTCTTTTTCTTTGATCTTTGCATTAAGAACATTCTGTATGTTGGCAATTCTGTAATGATCAGAACCTTCTGGGACAATCAGAACACCCAATAGTAATACCTGAAATGATTGAGGAATTAGAAAATGAAGTTCTTCCTGAAGAAAAACTTGCTAAAAGACAGTTATGATATTTGTATTATTGTTACAAACTCAAATCCATTTGATTGCCAGAGATTAATAATCTTACAGGCCTGTTTGATCTTGAATAATATTATATGTTATTTGACTTAAATATTTTATTTAGTTGTTTCTAAGGAAATTAATCTTGCAGGTTAGAGGAAAAGAAGGACAAAGAAGAGAAATATTGTTTACCAAAAACTTGCTGGAGAGCTTAGTAAATAGTATAAATTGTAATAAGGACCATTCAGTCTTCAGAAAAAAATTAAACTTATCCCCATGGAAACCTCTCCTTGGGTATAAATAAATTGCCTACCTCTTGATAATTCTCTTTTTCTTACTGTTTAAAATGCTTGGTTGCTACTGTTCAGTGTAAAAACTCACATGGATCATATGTGTGTTAATATGGGAAGTTTATTTTGCCAGAATAAACCTAACATTAGATAGGACTGGTTCCACAGGGTTGTGTGTTTTTGACTATAACAGAAAGCAGAAGAGGGCCAAAGCAGCAAATTGATTCAAAATTCTCGCTCCTTTATGCAGAATAAATCCCATTGCAGTCAGTGCAAGTTAAAAGTAGATAAAACTATGCAGGACTGCACTCTTAATAGTGTTAAATTAGCTGCCAGAGAAATCATGAGTCAGATCTCCCAAATAATCTCAGATATTCATAACAGAATTTTCTATACTCTCTGTGGTTTTTAATAGCTGTATTCCTCTATCACCCCAAAATAACCAATAAGAAGTGAAATAGGTGACCTTGCTTTTACTGGAAGATTACTCTACCCTTGTCTTCTTTAAACTATTCTTCTGGTTTTGATTTCCTAGTAATTTTTTTCAAAAATATAAACTGAAACATGTTTATTGATTTAAGCATTTTTATAACAAGAGCCTTCTAAAATTTGAAAACTCTTAAATTAGTAAAAGAGTGTGTGAACAAGAGAGTTAGAGATGAATCTCACCACATACTTATGGTGCTTTGTAATATAGTCTTTAAAACCTTATTGGTGATAAAGGTTGCTATAATTCCTATAGGGGAGTTAACCAAATAAGGTATATGTGGAAACAGGAGAATTTTATTAAATAGGCCTGACATGTTAACTTTCATTCCTTTATCAGCTAGGAGCACGTTATGCTTTCTTATCCTTTCTTTCTCCAATCTACAAATAATTTGTGAAAAAACTAGAGTTATTATAAATAAGGGGGGAAATAATGTCCTTATCATCTTGTAACGAAGGATGATGTAAATATAATATTAATATTAGTAGTAGCGGCAGCAATATGTAATATGTATTCTGATCAGTGGTGGCATTCAAATTTTCTTACTACTGGTTCTGTGGGCGTGGCTTGGTAGGCATGGCAGGGCAAGGATACTGTAAAATCTCCAGTCAGAAGTGGTATTTGCTGGTTCTTTGAAATACTCAAAATATCTGCTACCGGTTCTCCAGAACTGGTCAGAACCTGCTGAATACCACCTCTGATTCTGATTCTTGAAGATGTTTCAGCTATGCCCTTTAATCAGATATTATTTTATATATAAATGTATAGGAATAGAATTGTTGAGTTTTGTAATAGAAATATTGGACATTAACATGATTCTATAAAGTAATTCTCTCTCATGCGCAAAACATTTCTATTATTAGTTCTCTGTGGGTAACTTTTTTATTTCCTTAGTTCTACACCATACTGAATATCCTAAAAGAAAGTTGGTAGCATCTAACTGTGCTGGATTGACCTTGATGCAGGTGGAAGAGGATGTGGCAAAGTATGTAGTTTAACAAGCCATAACTTATTATTCATAATTTTAATTATGCTGAGAGGAATCAGCTATGAAATACGGCTACCTTCTATCAGACAGATTTAATCTCAGTAGATGTGAGATTAGTGATGCATACTTGAAAACTGTTTTCTTTTCTTTTGTTAAAATAACCCTCATCATATAAAAAAAATATTTCAAAGCAGCTTGCTTTTAAAAACAAACCCCTTAGCATTCAAAGTATTGAGTGCCAACAGCATAAAAATTAGTGAAATATTAAGTCCTTGATCTATTCTGCAATGGAAAATGTGTTCATTTATGCATTATTCTTTCCCTATGGAGGACAGTACAAAAGTATTTGTATTTTCTGTTTTTCTTTTTCAAGGGTCTAGTTTTAACAGCTGCGTGAGCAGCTATGATTTAGCAGGCAAAACTTTTCCTCCCACTGCTACATCTGAATTCAGGATAATAGCCACCTGTTGCATTTCAGATTGTTGGGTAAATATGAAAAGAACATCAATCCTACTTTTCTACTCAGTCTCCAACTCTCTTACTCTGTCAATTTTACTTTCATTTAATTTAATTCAGCGTTAAGCTGGAAGATGTGGTAATTAATTTTTCTACTGGTTTGTTTTGGCTGCAGAATGCATTCATTTATCTGAGTAAAGCTACTGGCCTGAACAAAACTAATTATATTAATATATTCCAAAATAAAATTCATACAATACTTGGAAGTCTGTAGACTTGTTGCTTTACAAATCAAATTAATAAAACAAGGCTGTGTCTGATTTGAAATTCCTTGTGGCTTATATCAACTTAGTACAATATTTTATGAAGTTCAAGTGTTATAAGATCGAGGGTAGATTAGTGTTTTTATAACATTTTAGAAATATTTTAACAATAAACTAACTTAACTGACTTTGCTAGTGTACCTCAGTGTTTTCTTTTCCTTCTGTGGTTATGTTTAATTTTCAGAAAGAATGTATCTTACTAATAGGAGAAGCATTTTTTTAAATTTCAACAACTGCATATTTTTGATGGTTGTATTTTCTAAAGATTTGACCCCAGAAATTCTTATACATAATTACAAACACCCTAATAGTGATTCTTGTAGATACATTAATATTTACCCTTGATTTTTATTTGTTACCATTGCCAATATTAGCTATATGGGAAATAGTCATATTTGCATACTGAAAGCAACTTAAAACAGTATTGGAAAAAAATTCAAGCCAATCTTAGAAGCAATATTTGAGTCTGAGATTCTTCTTCTGTAATATGTGCATACGTATGCATAACATATGTAATACAGAGAGCAGAGAATGAAACATCTCCACAAATAGCGAGTACACATAAACTCACTATAGAACTCAAAATAATATATATTGCATATATGCACTCTGCATGGGGCTATCCTTGAGGAGCATTCAAAAACTACAGCTGGGCAGAGTGCCAGTGCAGGCAGCTTTGGAACCCTAAGAATGGTCCCTGTAACATGTGCTCGGCAAGCTGTATTCCTTGCTGGTCTGCTTCCAGGTTACTTGAGGGACCATCTCACCCCATTGGGATTGGTCTGTCCCACTCGTACTGGCAGAGAAGGCAGGCTTGTAGGTCCCATCAACCTGATTATTCCAGCTGGTGGGGTCCAGGAGAAAGACCTTCTCTGCTATTGCTCCTGCCATCTGGAACATCTTGCCTCCTGACCTGGGATTGGCCCCAACCTTCCTATCCTTTCATAAGATGCTAGAGACTTTATTCTACCAGTTGGCCTGGGGTGTCCCAACGGGGGAACAGCACACTGGGAACTGGTTGATCAAGTAAGAACAGATCCCACCTTCCCACATTCTGACCCCACTCTCTCCATGTGTCCTTAGAGCTTTAATTTTGGTTTTAATTTACATTTTTTATAAATATAAAATATTTTTCTTAATTATTTCTCTCTCTTTTTTGTAATTTTGACCCTGAATGCATGCCAGTTTCCTAGACATATCTCCAATTTGGGATACTAGAAATAGTATGTTGTCTTGTATACTTCTCAATGAATCCTTACAGTGGGTCAAATGAGAAGATATTTTGATTGGAAAGCAAGCAGGCTTTAGAGCTGGAGGGTCAACATTTGATTACACTCTTATTTTGCAGGATCTGGCTAAAAAAATACCTTAAGGACATGATTGGTGCTATACAGTATGTAACTTTTATCGATTTCAGATTTGCTTACGGTGTAAATTTAAGAATTGTACTACAGAGTTTTGCCTTGGTGTCTGTTTCTGTTTTTATATAAAGGCTATGTTTTTATATAAAGGCTATGTTTTTATATAAAGGCTATTGCATTTAAAAGTTAGGTTCCCTGAGCAAATTTTTGTCATCAGACAAGTAAGACGGAGTTGTGTCTTGGCATTTCAATGTGAACATCAATCCTCCTGTGGCCAAAATGAATAATCTAGCTAATCATCCCTTGAAATTGAAGGATAGACACACTGCAATCCTCATATGTGCGGATGATGCTATACTGTTATCTCAGACACCAATTGATCTAATGAGAGCTTTACGTATTTTGGCTGCATATTGCAAGACAGAAGCACTTGAAACTAATTATGCAAAGCTAAGGCATTAGCATTTGCTAAGTTTCCTAAAATTCATGCCTGGTAACTGAATAAGCACCCAACTGAACAAGTCAAAATCTTTAAGTATTTAGAAGTAGTGTTTTAGATTAATGGTAAACGTAAGGTACACGTGGAATATATTGTAGAAAATGTTCAGAAGTCAGCAACAGCCCCGCAGTCCTTTCATTACACATTTTCTGGGTGTTTCTTTGAGTCAGCATTGATTCTTATTGACTGCTTGGACCAGTCCCTGCAGTTTTCTTGGCAGGTTTTTCAGAAGTGATTTCCTGTTATACCCTTCCTAGGACGAATAGGAAGTGACTGGTCCAAAGCCACCTAGCTGTTTTTGTGCCAGAATTGGAACTAAAACCCATCATCTCCGGGTTTCTAGACTGATATAATATAATATAATTAATTAACATGATTGCTCATATTTTAAACTTTTTTTTTTAGAATTAGAATTCTTTTATTCGCCAAATGTGATTGGACATACAAGGAATTTGTCTTGGTGTAAATGCTGTTGGTGCAAAAGAAAAGATACATTCGTCAAGAGTCAAGAATCATAAGGTACAATATTTAATAATAGTCACAGGGTACAATAAACAATCAAATCATACTAGGAAACAGTCAATATAAATCGTAAGGATACAAACAACAAAGTTACAGTCATACAGTCACAAGTGGGAGGGGTGATTAGGAGTGATGAGAAGATTAATAGTAATAGTAGTACAGACTTTATAAATAGTTGGACAGTGTTAAGGGAATTATTTCTTTAGCAGAGTGATGGCGTAAGGGAACCAACTGTCAAGAAATACACCACAGACTAGCAGTGGTAATGTAGCTATGAAGTCTTTGAAAAAGATATTTAGATTCTGTGATGTATACAAAGGTGAGAAGCAGTGGTGGGATTCAAATTTTTTTACTACAGGTTCTGTGGTGTGGTTTGGTGGCTGTGGCTTGGCTTGGTGGGCAGGACAGGGGAAAGTTACTGCAAAATTCCATTCCCTCCTCACCCCACCCCACTAACCTGCTTTCCAATTCCATTCTCCTGTGCAGGGCAACAAAAGAAGACCTAGCCAATCAGCTGGGACTCAGGAGGCAGGGAATAAATGGGGGCAGGGCCAGGCAGAAGTGGTATTTGCTGGTTCTCTGAACTACTCAAAATTTCCGCTACTGGTTCTCCAGAACTGGTCAGAACCTGCTGGATACCACCTCTGGTGAGAATCCCATAGGTGATAATTTTTCCTGTAACGATGTATGGAAGTGATAGTGGGACTTTGAAAAAGCAGGTTAGAAAGAATATTTATGCTTTTGAACTTTGGTGCGGGAAATGGGTCCTGAGAATACCATGGACATGTAAATAAACAAATAAATGGATCACTAAAAATAAACCCAGAGTTCTCACTGAAGGCATACATGACCTGGCTCAAATTATCATACTTTGGATATATTATCCCATCTTCCCGGAGAAGTCTAAAATGCTGGTAAAAGTTGAAGGAAAGGTAAGAAGACAACCACTAGCAACAAATGGATGAACTTAATTATAGAAACAGCAGATGCATCATTGGAAGACATGATGGACCAGGTTGGAGACAGATCATCCTGGAGAAAATCTATATGGACATTAAGAGTTGATATCTGCATGGTGGCACATAATCAGTCAATCAATAGTAATTTGCATTGAAATAATGGCCAGAAATCCAAGATGTAGGACCAGAACCAAATCTATTCAGTCTTTAAAACCAGCCCAATGAAACTGTTGATCTTCAAGATCAAAAGAGAGATTGCTTTAAATACATGTACTTATATCAGGAAAACAAATTCATTGAATTATTCTAGGGACAACAACCAATATTCTTCATCACATGAATTATAACTATAAAAAAAAACTGAAAATTAAAAAAAAATCCTCTCTCTAGAAATACTACCTCAGATAGGAGTAGAGGATAGAGCATGCAACTACGATATTGGCTCATCTCCTCTATACATAAATAAGTACATAAATATGTCTGAAGAGTGAAGTTTAACATCTTTTGGAATGTATACAACATGTGCTGCCAAAATCAATGACACCGAGAATATGTTTATTTATTCTTAGTAACCAAGTGAGAATGAATATTTCCATGGTATTGATTGCGCTGTCTATAGCTTTCACTTTAAGTTGAAGTCTAAGTATGTTTGGTATATTTATATGAATTAATTTGAAGTATCAACATCACATTTTAAATTCAGGCCCATTTATTTAAACTCAACCATTTTCAGTATCTTTTTTTTATGACATTATGCCAGTGGTGGTATTGAAATTTTTTTACTACCAGTTCTGTGGGCAAGGCTTGGTGGGTGTGGCAGGGGAAGGATACTACAAAATCTCCAGCCAGAGGTGGTATTTGCCAGTTCTCCAGACTACTCAAAATTTCCGCTACCGGTTCTCCAGAACTGGTCAGAACCTGCTGAATACCATCTCTGCATTATGCCCTGGTGTGACTATTTTTTAAAAAATAAACAATTATATTATTGTTACAAATTTGTCCTTTAGCTTCATAATGAAATGTGATCATGGATATAGATATTAGGTACATTCAGCTGTTTTCAACTTCTGGTTTTAAATACATTGTTACAGGGAAACCCCTCTATGATATCAAGTTCATCTTTCACAAAGTGAAAAGCAACCGTGTTTGGTCCTGATAAACTATGTGGAATGGAGTTTTTTTCAGCAACATTAAGTTATAGATCCCAGTACTAAGACCACCACAAAATCTATCTGTCTGTCTGTCTGTCTGTCTGCCTACCTATCATCTACCAATCCTTCCTGATAACAGTGGAATATATACAGGAATAAAAACAACATAAAGCATGTCCCAAAAATACTTTTCAAAATGCAAGTGGGTTTTCTTTGTTTTTCCTTGAAGATATTTTGCTTCTCATCCAAGAAGCTTCTTCTGAACTGAAAAAGCTTCTTGGATGAGAAGCAAAATGTCTTCAAGAAAAAACAAAGAAAGTCCACTTGTGTTTTGATACAACCATAACCTGGGTTATTGAGAATCTTCATCTATAAAATAGTTCACATTCTCTTTCTCTCCCCCCTCCCCCCTCTCTCTCTTACACACACACACACACACAAACACACACTTTATATGTAGTGGGAAACTTTCTGGAATTACCTGATATACCCTGGTTGGGTAATGAAACTGATAATGAGAGTGTCAGTATTATCACTGATCTTAGTATACTAAGAGCATATTAAGTATACTAAGCATACTCAGAGAGCACTAAGGATGCCACAAGTTCAATTGTATTTGCCTAAAAATTTCTCTGGCATCCAAAAGACATGAAGTACAATTTAGGTAATCTTAGTACATGTCAAAAATGGTAATAGGGCCTGCTTAAAACTTAGTGATCCATCTATAACGACTGTAATGGTTCAGTAACGCAGTCTGATCTGGAAATAAAAATTGCCATCAATTTTGATACTGTCATCTCAGTGGACAAAACTTTGACCAAATTTAAAGGAGAGAAAAAACAAGGAGCGCAGAACATCAAAGCAGGTTCTGGGTTTTGCATCAAATTCTAATGTTTTTAATTTTTAATCTTATTTTTTAAAGTACCATTATGGGTCTGAACACTAAAAAAAATTGCTTACAGTTTGAAAAATTGAAAAATGGACCTGCTAGTGCTAGTCTAACAATGCTGTTTGTACCTGTCCTGCTCTGTATTTTGCATCAAATAGAAATACATTATTTGCCTAAGCTGGCTTTCTATTTTACAACAAGAGAAGAAATAAAATTAAGCGTGCCAATTAAGCCTTCCATGTTTCTTTGATCTCTGCTGTATTTTAAACAAACCATTTTATCTGAATGACATTGCTATAAATTGAAGAACCTTAGGAGTAAACAAGGCTTCTCTTAAATCCATGAAAAACTAAGAGATAAAATGCCACAAATAAAACAAATGATATAGTAAAAGCCATACTATGGTGTGATAATTTATAACTTAAGACCACATTCTAATATAGCAATTTTTAAAGGACCTCAATTGGTTCTACTAATACAGATATGAAAGGGCTATCCAGGTTGCCCAAATATTCTAATTTTCATTGATTTAAATGTTACAGCTTTCAGCTCCTGTATATAATCTTGTCAGCAAAATCAATGAGACATTAATCTCTCTCTCTCTTTCTCTCTCCCCACCCCTTGTATAGTCTTAAAGGAATATAGTTTTTAAAAGAGCAAAGCTTTTTATGAAATGTGACATACATTTTTCTTTCTACCAATTCTATATGGTCTGCAAATTTTATCCTATCCATCCATAAATAAAAAGCTCTAGAACTTGCAGCATTTCTGTAATTTTGACTCAGAGCTCAGAACAAGGTTGGTTAGTTCTGCATGCTATTAAAATATCTTTCTATTATCATGTTTGTTTATAATATTTTTATAGTATTTCTTTTTCCTAAAACAATAGCACTGTTGATCTTTGCAATCTGACCATATGTATGTATACTATAGGCACCTCTAAGTTGGTGGGATACTCTTTGGCATGCTACCTCATTCACAATAGTGTAAAGATACTTTGGTTGCACATGTGGCATTGTGGTATATTAGCCAAGATGCAAGGAAAGACTATATGTTTCATAGATGTAATTAAAGCTAGTTACCTTTCTATATCACTAAAACCTGCAAGTGAAAGTGGTGATTGCCCAGAGCCATGACAGATAGAAGACAATATCTAAGGACACATCAGGTGAAGATGACATCATAAGAAAAAAATGCAATCTATGAGGAATAAAGACTTTTAATTAAAGAATGAAAGGGAAAAATAGAAAATAGATATATTATGTGTATAGGAAACTAAAGGAAAGATGAGGATATCAGATATCTCAGTGAACATGGTCACTGATAAATGTATGAAGGAAGTAAAGATGTGTGTTTAATTATGAATAAAGAATCTAAAATGTATGGCACCAACTATGAACTGGTTTGTTCTTGATGTTACTATGTGTGAAAATAGGAATGCATAGATTAATGACAGCTGAATGCAGGGGTGGGATTCTTCGAGTTCGCACCTATTCGCTAGAACCGGTTGTTAACATTCTAAACAGTTCAGAGAACCGGTTGTTAGAAGAAATTACTGGCCTAATCCTGTAACAAAGGCAGGAAGGAAACATTATGGTGTTGCTTACAGAAACTGCCTCTTCGTTAACCCTTATTACATTCTTGGCAGGACTAGACTTCCTGTCTCAGGAACTTCTCTGGAGTTTTTTCCCCTCCTTTGCTGGTACTTTGCTTGTGTTGAGTGACCATTCAAAGTTACAATGGCACTGAAAAAATTGACTTATGACCATTTTTCAGACTTACGACTATTGCAGCATCCCCACAGTCATGAGAGGCCGGTGAGGAGATGCGTGCCTTGATATGAGTGATATTGATTTGGCCACGCCCAGCCAATAACATGACCACCAAGCCATGTCCACCCAGTCACATGACCACAAAACCACGCCCATCACCTAAGCCATGCCCACAGAATCGGTTGTTAAAAATTTTGAATCCCACCCTTGGTTGAATGTTACATTCCTGTGAACTGCAATAATAAAAGAACCTCAAGTGAATTTCAAGGAAAATTATACATGCATGCATGAATGAATGTGATTCAGAGAAAAATAATAGTCTTGGCCAGAATGAATAGATGAATGGAACAATATAAGAAACTATAAAAGCACGATTAGGCCATTAAGAGACCCAAAAATATATAAAAATTGTGATGGCTGGTGAGGACTTGCTTAGAAAAGATTTATTCTGTATAATTTAAGCATAAGTTCTTTAGTATACAAACATGGAAAACAACAAATATGAATCTAAAAGTATGATTGCTTTGTTATATTATTGTAGAATATTGCGAAATTTTATGAAGGATACAAAGGTAATGAGAGATTTTAAATCTGGGATGTACTATTATTTGTAAAGAGAATGCAAAAATTTTAATGGAAACAAAAATTGTTTTGAAATGGGTGAAGGGTCTTTAGCAGAGTGAATAGAATTTAAAAGAAAAAATGGGATGAAACCTACATATGGCAATATTGAAAATAATGTTTTAGAGATGTGCAAAGGAGTAATAATGATATGTGGAAAGGGAAATGAAAACAAATTCTATAAAGGTTTAGGCTTAAGAAAATGAAAAAAGGACATGAACATTCTGAGAATGTTGAAAAATAAGCCTCCTGATATAAATGTGATATTGTAAAAATGTAAAAAATATAGATGCAGTGTGTTTATGGAGTGAACATGTAACTTATTTAACATGATTGGAAGAATGTTCATTTTCTTCTATGCTAAAGGAAAGGTAGGAAACGTTAATGTGAAATTGATAGAGGGATTTTTAAATAGACCAAGAAAGATATTTGATATATTCTGATCAAAAAGGTATGAGGGAATTATATTTTATTTTATTTATTTATTTTGTCAAGCATGCATTTGATAATATATATAAGTATAAACATGATTATTAATACATGAAATAGTTACTAATAAAAGGGAACATTAAGACAGGGACAGTAAGCACATTGATGCGCTTATGCACACCCCTTACAGACTTCTTAGGAAAGGGGTGAGGTCAACAGTAGACAGTCTGAGGTTAAAGTGTTTGGGGTTAGTGGAAGAAACCACAGAATCAGGTAGAGTATTCCAGGCATTGACCACTCTGTTGCTGAAATCGTATTTCTTGCAATCGAGTTTTATGTGGTTTACTCTGAGTTTGAATCTATTGATTTGGGAAGTACTTTATGGCTTTATTTGAAGTATTATGTGAGATTTTTTTTACTCTTTTTGCTTTTCCTCAAGTCAATTAGAAGCATATTCATGTGATAAAGTTTATTATACATTTGTTGATTAGATAAAACTTATGATGAAGTAATTTGCATAAAATGCACGACAATATTGTATATTGTGATGAGTTTATTAAGAGAAATTATATATGAGTCTGCTTCTGCCCACTTTATATGAAAGTGAAAAGTGGGTATGTCAGCAAAAAACATAAAAGCAAGCTCAATGAATGGGAAAGTCGTACTTCAGATTGAAGTACTTCAATCGTACTTCTTGTTTGTGGTAGAACAAGAGGTAAGAATAAGTGGGAGGTGAAATGAATGTGGATTGAAAATAAATGTGATGAGTACAAAAAGAGGTATATTGAGGTTTTCTAATTTCTATTAGAAATATTTCTAATAGAAATATTGAATGAGGAATGAATAACAAAACAAACATAGGATAAGGTGAATAGGTCAAGAAGAAAGAAAAGACCAAGAAAGCCATGGTAGATGAAGTTGGCAAGATCCCCAAAAAGAAACAGATGAGTAAAGTAATTTCACAAACAAAATATAGTCTATGAAAGGATGTTTCAAAGTGGTGGAAGCAAGGATAGTTTGCAAAAGAAGAAAAGATGATAAAATTATAGAAAATTGTGCTCAGATAAACTAGATTTAGCTACATTTCTTTTTCTTATTGAATGCTTTTAATTACTTTTGTTTACTATTTTGTATTCCCTTTTGACATGTTACATAATGTTGCTCACCTTGAAAGGAAACCCTTTTGATTTAGGTAATTTCTGAGTCAACCAACAAGATCATCTGATCAACCTCATCCATTCTCTTTTCTTTGGTACTTAGAGCTGCTGATGGTGTTCCAGGAGAGCAGACTGATATGCCTGTACTAAGGACAATGAAGGTAGAGGTTGAAGTCTCTTATTATTAGTCCAGCAGTCTAATGAATTTTGCTGAAGTAATTGTTCCATTTGGATTCTTAGGTAAAACCATCTATCAATGACTGCTTATAGCTTTTAAACAAGCTTTTAATTGATATATAAAGATAGCTTTCTGAATTAGAAAGATTTCCTACCTTTCTTTCTTTTACTCCACATTATAGAATTTAAGGGTAATTTTTCTCTTTGTCTAGCTAAAGAACCTATGCTGCTAGCACTGAGATGACTTGATGGATGCTAATGCAATCTTGCGCACTTCTTTTCAGAGATAAATTCCACCCACTGCAGTAAGACTTCTGCCAGCTGCCATGTAAAAGTGGATAAAATTGCAGCCAAAATCAAAATATTTATGGAATGTAATGGAAAGGGACAGAGGAGATGGATATTCCTTTCTAAATATCTGATTCCTTTATGTGTCCCACCATTATTTTTTTATATTCTTCGTGGCTTTATGTTTCTAATGTTTACAAATGATTTTAAATTGTCATTCTTTAAATTTAGAGGGAATTCATCTCTTAGCCTAGCTTCAAAGCAATTATTAGTGAAGCAGATTCTTCATATAAATACTGGAATGTCACTGAGTTGATATGATGAAAGTTGGGCCAACAACTTGAAAATCATATCCTTAATTTTGTGATTCTTTCATATGTGTCTATGTGAAGAGAATTTTTCCACTGAGTGATCTTTCCTTCAACTATTCTCTAAGAATACTATTTAAAATTAAAATATCAGGCCTTAGTCAGGTATTAACCCCTGTATGTTAGATTGTTGCCTATCTGAACAAACTTCATCATGCATTCTCTTTATGATAGTGGCTGGTAAACATAGCAGGCAGAATAATAATCAGCTAGAGTTTGTAAAGTTTCTGAAATATATTATAAGATTCATCTGATGACACTTGAGTTTATAGTGCCATTGTTGAATTGTGAACTGGCATTCTTTGAAATGTCATCGTTAAAGAACAGCTGCTCCAGCTACCTGTTCCAAACCCTGAGAAAGAAAAAGTTAATTCAATTTGCATTTTAGGAAACCATATCTATTTAATTTTATGCATTTATTTTGTCTTAATTCCTTCCACCTCACTTTTTAAGAATCCCCAATACACTTCTTAATATATTTGTTTGTTTTCTTAATAAGAATTCAACATGAAAAATTAAGTTTTGAAGATTGGAGAATGCGATAACATCTTCATATGTCTCACCAATAATAGTAATGATCTTCAATATCCTGTGATCACTCAAAGGATCAACTTTTTGGTGGTATAGAGATTTCTTTAAGAGCAGGAAATATTGGGGCGGGGAGGGAGATACATTAGACATAAACAACCACCAGATATTAAGAGTTGGTTGATTTAGCGCTGAGCAAGTGGCACAGTGATAAGATAGAATGCGGTATTGCAGGCTACTTCTGCTGACTGTTGGTTGACTGCAGTTCGATTCTGACTGGCTCAAGGTTGACTCAGCCTTCCATCTTCCAAAGTTGGTAAAATGAGGACCCAGATTGTTCGGGGCAATGTGCTGACTTTGAAAAATGCTTAGAGAGGGCTGTAAAGCACTGTGAAGCAGTATATAAGTCTAAGAGCTATTGCTAAATAATCAACACAGTCCACAAAACCCAAAAAGTAGACTTTCAAAACTTTCAAAGAAACTCAGCTTAATGTGCTTACTAATTAAAACCTGGGTGGAGGTTCCTATTCCATTTTCCAAGTTTTTATACTGTACCTTATCACCCCTAATTTTTGTATTAAAACTCCCCATTGAAATCAATGTGGTTCATGAACTTCTCTATAAGGTTTGACCTCAGAGTATCCTGATTGCATTCCTTAGGTTCTCCCAATTACAATGTCTATCTCCTTTTCTCTTGAAGGGCAGATTTCTGAACAGCCAGCCAAGCATATTTTAGATGGTTTTTAAAAGGTGAGGAGATATTTTAGTTAGCTTACCTTCCACAGTCCATTCTTTTCTCCACCAAATAATCCAATTATATTTCTATAGTCTCATTGCATTAGTAGTGGCCTCAAGAGAATTGCTGTTGTCTATAGATTAAAACAAAGTGTCTGTAGGGGATGGCAAGACTATACATATTACACCAAGGAATGAAACTGTAGTACCTGGTTTGGAAGGCTAATGTTTTGATATAGTCATCACAGCCTTAGCACTTGCAGTGAGCAATATTTACTCTCTTCAAGCTCTACTAAAAGCAAGTGCTCCTATAACTCCTATTAGTCCACTCAATTTTCCACCTGAAGTACCACATTAGCCTAGCTGGGGGTTTGACATCTATTTTTCAGGGGGTTCTGCCTTTTAATCACAAGTTTTATTTAATTGTGTGTTTGACTTCTCTCAAAGAATGTGCCAGGCAATCTGTTATGCATTGTCAGCAAGCTCAGATTCACTTGGCTTGCACCCCTTGTGTCTATTATCGCTGCCCTTATAAGACGGCATTTCTGAGTGTGCATCTGTGTGTGTTGAAGTGTAATTGTTTATCTGTTCCACAGCAACTTTATTTAGATTGTAACACACTGCAGTGCTCCTCACAAGTACGAGAAGGTTGTACAGACAGATTGTTTGCAAGCACAAGCTTTCAAGGAGAATGAATAGCATTTTCCCCTCAAGTAGACCTCTCTGCTTTGCCACAATTATAATGTACGCCATTATATTTCAAAGGCAAGGCATGCTGTATCTATGTATGAGTCCAATTAGTATGAGATAAAAAATAAAAACAGACTTTAGATGTTGGGAGGATTCCAAGCTATCTTATCGGTGCTTCTCCCTCTGGAAGGGAAATATAATGTTTACCAGATCTTTTTTGAGCCCTTTCCTCTGTGATTCAACTTCTCTAGAAGATCAAGAGAGTCTCCAAAGTAAGCACTATGTATATGGAAGAAGCAAAACAAAATGACAGCCACTAGATATTGTTCATTTGCACACATTCATTTGGACTTATTGGGTTCCCTTCTGGTAAATGAGATTTTGGGGACTTTGCCTGTGATCGGCAGTCTTTCTGTTGAAATTATTGTTAAGAATACCCATCACATATCCCCAATATTCCAAATATGCCTCTGCTTCTGAAACATTGCCCCCCAAACACTACTATAAAGCATGATGGGAAATCATACTGAAGGCTGCAGAGAAGGTGAAGTCAGCCAAAATTGTCCCAGTCCATTTTCTTCCTGGGGAGATTACTGCTGGATTCCTAGCCCTGGAGATTTGGTTTCAGCCGGAGTTCTTATTAGATGATGTGGTCCCAAGTATATATAGAGTGCTAAAAGAAAATGGAATAATTAAATTCATTTGATCCAATTTAAAAAGAATAAATAATATAATTGATTTGGATGCCAGATTTGGGCTTAGCCCAACTACCAATGAATGCTACCTGAGATAACAATATATTTATTAAAATCTAAGTAAAATGTAGCTACACAAGACAGAAAAAGCCTTTTCTATCTGCTATAACTGGAATAGAGGAAAGCATGAGAGAAAGAGAGAGAAAGAGATAAACATAGAGAGAGTCAGAGACAGAAACAGAGAAGACACACACACACACACACGCACACACACTCACAGAAGGAAGGAGAGATATTTTGTCACTGAAATACTAATAGCGTATTAAGTATACTAAGCATACTAAGAATAACAATAGGCCAGAGAGAAAATAGGGACAATATGTGAGGTCCCTTGGCATCATCTGTTTCTTGCCCTCTGCCCTAAGATCAAAATGATCAAAAAAGTTATGGATACAAAGAGAAAATGTGGTCACCAACAACCAACAAGCTGTTCATAAGCAGAAAGCCAAGTTTAGGTTCACTGTATCTAAAGAATAGATCTGTAGCTAAATCTTCATAATAATAATTCTTGAGTAATACTTTCACACCATAATGTCATGAGGTTACTTGCATTCAATGGAGTTTCTCCCAGGTCAGTGAATGTAGAAAGGTAGCTTTTTTGGCAGCTTTTTTCCCCTCAAAAACTTTTTTTTTATTCATGGCCTCTTCTAGCCACATTCTCTAATTTGAGTTAGAACAGCACAAGTACAGTTATTGTTTTTATTACATATGAATGTCTTTTGGGAGCAAATTCTAGTGATCTCAGTGGAACTATTAAGTCAATCTCTGTTTTCAAAGAACTGTCTTCAAATGTATTAAGTAGATCTTATTTATAATTATACATATAGTGTACTATAATATATAATAGCAACACCCACATAGGCCACAAACATACACAGTACCACCCAGGGAATGATTTGGAGCCAACACTGACTGTTTTCAGAAGAAGCAATTAATAGCATGGAGCTCTGTGTGTCTCTGTGTGTGTGTGTCTGTGTGTATGTATGTGTGTGTATCTGCTCCAAAGCCAGCCATGTAGAGTTGACTAGATGCAAGAATAAGTACTCTGAGGGGTTACAGCTTTTAGGATATTTTTAAAATTCATTTGCTGAATATAGCTGGAGTTTCAAAAATCTAGGTTTGGCCAGATTGTATCTGTTGTGTTTCAAGTTATATTTTGCTAAGGCCCTAAATGTTCATGGACGAAATATCTGAGACATCTTTCAAACTAACACTTTTTAATTAAATAATTAACACTTTTTAATAAACTGCCACCCCATTTTCAGCTAATGAGGGCTAGCAAACGTTGTTAGTCAGAAAAGACGTCAACAGACTCCATTCTAACTTTGTGTCTCTCCTCCTACAGGGATAAGATATTAATGCTTGAAAATGATACAGACAGAAATTCTAAATTGATTTATCTAATGTTATCACATACCAGCTGAAACTAGAGTTGAGATATACATACATACATACATACATACATACATACTGTGTGTGTGTGACGATGTGTCGATGCGTGTGTGTCTGTGTATTGTACACATACACTTACACAAACTGTGTATATGTTTTGTATATATGAGTGCGCATCTATTTATATCTGAGACAGCAGTTATATATGTGGATAAGGTGAAGGTGAAGGTTCAGAGATCGTATTCAGCAGGTTCTGATCAGTTCTGGAGAACCAGTAGCAGAAAGTTTGAGTAGTCTGGAGAACCGGCAAATACCGCCCCTGACTGGAGATTTTACAGTATCCTTTCCCTGCCATGCCCACCAAGCCACGCCCACAGAACAAGTAGTAGAAAAATTTGAATCCCACCACTGTGAAGGTTCACCTCACACATATGTGCTAATCATTTCCAGCTCTAGGGGGCGGTGCTCATCTCCGTTACAAAGCCGAAGAGCCAGCACTGTCCGAAGACGTCTCCGTGGTCATGTGGCTGGCATGACTAAACGCCAAAGGCACAGAGAATGCTGTTACCTTCCCATCAAAGTGGTTCCTATTTTTCTACTTGCATTTTTATATGCTTTCGAAATGCTAGGCTGGCAGAAGCGGGGACAAGTAATGGGAGCTCATCCCGTTACATGGCACTAGGGATTCGAACCACAGAACTTGCGACCTTTCGATCAACAAGCTCAGCATCTTAGCCACTGAGCCATCACATCTCTTGATATATGTGGCTAGATATACATAATATATTTAAAAGAAGCACTGAACTTTCTGTCCTTCCTGATTTTTTCAGATAAGAATGAAGATGTTGAATTTAATCTGATTTAATCTGATTTAGTTAGGCAATAACTAAAATAAAGTTTGGTAGATAACTACATTTCTCAGACCTACAAGATCCTTTGGTCTGATTATTGTTTTTGTGTGCCCATCCCTGTTCTACATGCAGGGAAAGGCTAATAAGTTGTGAAAGGATAGCTAACCCATCAGCAAAGATTACGGCATCTAAATGATTTCAGAGTGCCCAGTCTAATTGTGTCCAGTTCTGGTTAGTTTTTTAAAATCCTGGACAACAAGAAAAGCTGCTATGGTATGAAAATATGGCAAGAAGACTTTAACTTAAAAATCAACTTAATTAAGATATATTCTTGATTTCTATTTCCTGAAAAAAAATTCTGTATAATTGCTGCTAGTAGAAACAAAAACAGATCTAAACAAATGTGTGGCTTGCTATTCAGTAGTCATTTGTGTTGTAACAAATTAAATTAGTTGATTCGTATTAATGTATGCTTTTATTTTGAACCAAGATGCTTCCTATAGAGAGCCACCCAAATGGATGGGCTTCTGTCTGATTCCAATTGCATGCTGCCAAGGCAATGCAGAAACAGAAGAAATATGTATAACAAAATTTGCAAATACGTGACTGAATACAGTATTAGGGGGTTAAATATATTTCTAAATGGTCTCAGTTTTGAGCTTCCCCAGTGAGCATTCGTAAAATAATAACCCTGAAAATAATGGTTTTTTTTAGAATGAACAGGAAAAAGCACAGGAAGAGTTAGTTAGCAAGCCGAAGAGCGGTATTACTGGATGTGATCTGTACAGACTGATTCATTTAGAAGTGTGTGAAGTAAACATCTTTTGAATGGCTCCTTGCCAGAGGGAGCCATCTATGGCATCTCCAGACAGCCTTCGTGAAACATATGACTGATTGGATGCATGGGTCAGGCTTGGAGATATCAAGGGCATGCCACATCCTGTTTTTATCTTGCAGCTGGATCCTCAATTTCAAAAGCTCTCAGCTGGACCATAAATTGGATGAGCTGAAATTTAAGGATTCACTATTTCTGCATAGGACTACAGCCAGGTTTTCTCCTTTCTGGTACAAACTGAAATAAATTAATGGGGAAGCTATTATTTCTGTAAAGGCTAAAGGTGTCTGTAGTCTTATCTATGCATATGCATGGGGTATATGTATTGTTGTATTCTTGCTTATAATTTAATAAAGATTATTATTTCAATCTTTAAAACTAAATAATTTAATTTTATTGTTTATGTCTAATAGAGACATAATATATAGAAAATTATTGTCTATAATAGTAGTAATAATTATTATTTGTTCATTACATGTAAACATTTATTGAATGCAGTGGCCTACAGGTGGAGCTCTCACCTCACAATCAGGAGGCCGTGAGTTCGATCCTAGATAGAGGCAGATATTTTTCTCTCTGGGCACAGTGAGAATATATCTGCTTCATATAATTCCACATTGGCAACAGGAAGGACATCCGGCCAGTAGACACTCAGCTCCATTCAGTTGCCCAGGTTCCACCCCACATGGGATTATGAGGTCATTAAATGAAGATGATGTAGACATTTATTATTGTCTGTAAGTTGCTAACTCTACTTTGATAGAGTTATATTAAAATAAGCTATATGTCTTCATATTTAAAGTCTTCCTCAAATAAGAAGCCTAGTATTTAGTGTGATTAAGAATGAATTTCAAATTCCCTAAAAAGTATTTTTAATAACCATTGTGAATATTTACAATGCCTAGTGATCTCCAGATAGCAAATGAGCTCAAAGCAAGTAGGAACATGCTAAGAAATAGGAGAAGCCAGAATGCAGCTTCATCTCTTTCTCATCTTTTTAAGGTTCTTCTGCAGTAATTCTCCTGGGTGCAATTGAAGACTAAGATGTTCTGAAACATGATGGCAGGGAGCTGATTAAAAGACCTTTGATCAGAGACCATGTCAGTAATATGGCTTTTCTGAACTTCTGTTGTGGTTAGTTGGCAGCAGGTGCAGATGGCTGAGGAGAGTGAGGACTCTGATGAAGGGCCAGGACCATCAGGGAGTGGACTGCTGCCTTCAGAGATTGTGGGGGCTGGTAGCAGTGATGAGGAGGTTCTTGAGGAGCCTGTGCCAAGTGCGTGTGCACGAAGGATTGCTTGGATGAAAGAACAATTACAGCAGCACAGGTGACTTGGAAGTAAGGGAGTAAGGTAATAGCCCCTCCCACAAGAGGATAAAAACCAGGTTTGGAAAAGCGTTCTTTGCAGATAGCAAAGAAGCTCCTAAGCTCAACTGGTGAACATCTTAGTTCGTGTTTGGAGAATCTTGGTAAATTAGTTCTTATCTCTGGGTTTTTGGCAGCCTTGACAAACAACTTGGCAAGGCTCTTTCTTGTTGGAGCTAATTAATGGAAAATAGCCTTTAGAACAGAATTCATTATTAAACCTTAAAAGGTGGGGGCTGCTGCCTTTGTCTGTGTTTGTTCTTTGGGAACCCGGTTGGGTTAGAACAACTTCTTGGTCCCCTGAACAGGAAGTGAGAAGTAATATTCACAAGCTCACCAGAATTCAGAGGCCTCTTTACTGGGAGAATAGCATGATCTTTTCCTGACTTAAATAGCAATAACACTTAGACTTAGATACCACTCCACAGTGCTTTTACAGCCCTCTCTAAGTGGTTTACAGAGTCAGCATATTGCACTCAATAATCTGGGTCCTCATTTTACCTACCTCGGAAGGATGGAAGGCTGAGTCAACCTTGAGCAGGTGAGAATCAAACTGCCAAATTGCAATCAGCTGGCAATCGCAGAAACAGCCTGCAGTACAGCACTCTAACCACTGCGCCACCACGGCTCTTGACAAACATATACATAGGTCTATGCAGTGCTCTGTAGGGAACCTGCTTCAGTCTACTGAGACTTCAGAGTCATAAACCCTTTTGAAGTCATCCTGTGAAGCAAAACAGTTTCTCTAAAGCAAAGCTGATGGGTTGCTTAATTTCAAGTCACTTTACAACCTTCTCTGGCCCAGAAGCTAGAAGAGAAACTTTTGCAAAACTAAAATCTGGTGATCCTAGAATGCTAGAAGTTTTTCCATGTGTATACAGAAGCTTCTATCAGCTACTTGACTGTACCCAAGGAGGCAGGCATGGTGACATGAAGCACAAATAATGTGTTTTCTGATGTATAACTCTTCTTGATGCCAAATTAGACCACTTCACATAGAATTATTTGGATGCCCCCATTTAAATACCCTCTTTTTGGAATGGGCTTGTAAAAGAACTATAGGAAGCTGGGAGGGGCAGATATGGTGGGGGTAGAGGGCCATATCAGGTTGTGGGATCGCGCAGTCGCTGTCTTCAAGCGATAGCATGCTCTGACCCTCTTCACCCATCCTGCAGGCCTGGTTGTCCAGAGCCTCGGGCCCTGAGTACCCGGCTGATGCTGTGCAATGCCAGGTCCATTGTGAATAAAGCCCCCCTGATTTGCGATCTTATTCAGGAAGAGAGCGTGGACCTGGTAGGTATTACCGAAACCTGGTTGGGCCCAGAGGGTGGTGTTCCTCTGAAGGAGATGTGCCCACCAGGTTTCTTAGCATTTCATCAGCCTAGGTCTCAGAGAAGGGGTGGTGGGGTAGCGGTGCTTATTAGAGAGGTCTTTTATCCTAGGGAGGTCACTGTTCCTCAGACGGCTGGTTGTGAGTCTCTCTTTGTGAAGTGGGGCAGGGGGTTCAGATGGGCCTTTTGATAGCATACCTGGCTCCCTGCCACTTGTCACTGGCCCTGCCTGGATTCCTCGAGGTGATAGCCGAGCCAGCGGTTGGGACCCCTAGGCTTTTAGTCATGTGGGATTTCAACCTGCCTTCGCTCGGGGAAACCTCTGGAGTAGCTCGGGAGTTCATGGCTTCCATGACGGCCATGGATCTGACCCAATTAGTTTCTGGCCCCACTCATATAGGAGGACACACGCTGGACCTGATTTTTGTCTCTGGTCAGTGGTTGAATGACTGTAATTTCGGGGATTTAGATACCAAACCCTTGTCATGGACAGATCATTCTCTTCTTAGACTTGACTTCTGTACCGCCACCCCCCATCGCAGGGAGGCAGAGCCGTGTAGATGGTTCCGCCCCAGGCGCCTGATGGACCCTGAGTGGTTCCAGAGAGAGCTTGGGCCATTTCCTGAGACTCTGGCTCATAAGTCGCCTGGAGACTTGGTGGCCACCTGGGATAGGCTGGCTGCCGAGGCTCTGGACCGAGTTGTGCCTTTGCGACCTCTGACCCGGCACAGATCCCATCCAGCTCCGTGGTTTACGGAAGAGCTGCGGGAGATGAAGTGCTGGAAAAGACGTCTGGAGAGTGTTTGGAGAGCTAGCCGCGCCGAGTCCGACCGAACACAGGTGAGGTCCTATATTAGGACCTACCTTGTGGCGATAGAGGCAGCGAAGCATTCGCATTTCTCCGCCCTTATTGCATCGGCAGAAAATCGGCCTGCCGCTCTGTTTAGAGTGACCCGCTCCCTGCTTGAGCCGAGAGCGCGGGAGGACCTCTTGCAGGGCAGGGCAGAGGAGTTTTCCCGATTTCTGCATGACAAAATCGCTCAGATTCGGGGCGGGCTGGACTCCAATTGGGTGGTCCCAGGGGAGGTGTCCAGGGCAGGTATTGAGACTATTATCTGAGAAGAGTTTGACCCTGTGACCGCTGAGGGTGTGGACAGGTTGCTGGGGGGGCTGAATACCACCACATGTTTGTTGGACCCGTGTCCCTCCTGGTTGGTTTCGACCACCAGGGAGGTGACATGAGGCTCCAGGGGATTATCAACACTTCGTTGAGAGAGGGGTCACTCCCTACTGCCCTGAAAATGGCAGTGGTGCGGCCCCTCCTCAAGAAGCCTGCCCTGGATCCGGCTGTTTTAAATAACTATCGTCCAGTCTCCAACCTTCCTTTTCTAGTGAAGGTTGTTGAGAGTGTGGTGGTACGTCAGCTCCCTCAGTACCTGGAGGAAGTGATTTACCTCGATCCTTTCCAATTGGGTTTCAGGCCTGGGCATAGTACTGAAACAGCATTGGTCGCAGTTGGTTGATGATCTCTGGAGGGCCCGTGACAGGGGGTATTCCTCTGTCCTGGTCCTGTTAGATCTCTCAGCAGCTTTTGATACTATCGACCATAGTATCTTATTGCGGCGGTTGGAGGGGTTGGGGATTGGAGGAACTGTCCTGTGATGGTTCTCCTCCTTCCTCTCCAACCGCTCGCAATTTGTGTTGATGGGGGGGGGAGAGGTCCACCTCTAGGCCCTCATTTGTGGGGTGCCTCAGGGGTCGGTCCTCTCCACTCTTGTTCAACATTTATGTGAAGCCGCTGGGGGAGATCATCCGTTGTTTTGGGGTGCTATGTCATCTGTATGCGGATGATACCCAGCTTTACATCTCCACCCCAAGCCACCCCAACGATGCTATGGAGGCTATGTCCTGGTGCCTGGAGGCCATGCGGATTTGGATGGGCGGGAACAGGCTCCGGCTGAACCCTTCCAAGACTGAGTGGCTGTGGTTTCCGGTGCCCCGATATAGTCAGCTGACTCCGGCGCCCCGATATAGTCAGCTGGCTATTGGGGGAGAGATCCTACCCCCCACAGAGAGGGCTCGCAATTTGGGTGTCCTCCTGGATGCACGGCTGTCTTTAGAAGACCATATTACGGCCGTCTCCAGGGGAGCTTTTTATCAGGTTCGCCTGATTCATCAGTTGCGGCCCTTTCTGGATCAGGACGCCTTATGTACGGTCACTCACGCCCTTGTCACCTCTCGCCTGGACTACTGTAACGCTCTCTACATGGGGCTCCCTGCGGGGAGCACCTGGAGACTCCAACTGGTACAAAATGCGGCTGCGCGGGTGGTTATGGGGGCGTCACGAAGCTCCCATGTGACGCCTCTCCTGCGCGAGCTGCATTGGTTGCCGGTGGTTTTCTGGGTTCGCTTTAAGGTTCTGGTTTTGACCTTTAAAGCAATCCATGGCATTGGACCAGGTTATCTGCAGGACCGCGTTCTGCCAGTAATCTCCCACCGACCTGTGCGTTCCCACAGGGAGGGCCTTCTTCGAGTGCCGTCGGCTTCTATATGTCATCTGGCGGCCCCTAGGAGTAGGGCCTTCTCTGTGGGGGCCCCAGCCCTCTGGAATGGTCTGCCTCCAGAAATACGCAATAATACGGACCTGAGAGCTTTCAGACGTGCATTAAAAACCTGGCTCTTCGAGCAGGCCGGCCTAGGCTGAAATGGGATTTTTAATTTAGTATTTGCTTTTTAATCAGGATTTTAAAATTTGGGTTTTTAATTAACTTATTGGGGGAGGGTATAATTTTAGACAGCCTAAAATATTTAATTTATTTTTAACTTTTGTAAATTGTAACAAAGTCTTATGGTTGGCTGTGCATCGCCCTGAGTCCTCTGGGAGAAGGGCGGTATATAAATATAATAAATAAATAAATAAATCTACAGTGAGTGACCATTATCCAGCTTACTCACTGTGATGCAACTGACTGATAGTGACTCTCTAGGGCCCTGAACAAGGCTTCCTCCTAGATTTAACTTGGATGCCAGGATCTGATTCAGTTATTTACAGACTTCTCTGAGCAAAACTTTAAAAAACTTTCCTGTAGAGGTTTATATTACACTCAAAGGATACTTCCACATCAAGTTCTTTGCTCCAGTTTGGGACCAGCTCAAGACTTGATTGACCTGATGTGGTTATTATTTTCAGGAACTGAGTCCATTTATGTCTGACTAATGTGATTTATTTGAATTCTTTTTTAAAAAGTTGGTATTTTCTTTTGAATCTCTGTAGCTTTGTAAACCTGGCCTGTCTGTTTTACACTGGCAGAATTTCTTGCAAGATCTCACTTTTCATTACCAATGCTCAAACCACCCATTACTCTCTCTCTCCTTCTGCATGTTAGTTCAGCATTTTATTCCTGGCATTTTATCTTTCTGTGTGTAGCAATTAGATGTATCTCCTTCTCCAATCCAGCTGACAGAGCAACCAACAATCATAGTCAGAGCTATTGGAAAAACATCTTACGGTAACATTGCAAACAAGCTATTGTTTCACCTTTAAAAGTCATAAGGTCATTTAAATGCAACAGAAATAGCAGCAGAGCAGCCAGGGGATTGTTTGAAGGTTTGTAGTATGCTCGTGTACATTTTTTTTCAACTTCCCACACACACTTCCCGTCACAGCAATCTCTCAGATTTTTGGTTTCTTTGATTGTTGCAAAGTGGCAAAGATACCTAAATACATGGATTAGAAAACATGAACAGTAGTGATGCAAGTAGTTAATTTTATTCTCCTTTTTGATATGATTGAGAGTGAGGGAATTTTTATTACTCTGTGACCAGGAGAAGCTCAGGTGGTGGAACTTGACTAGATGAATTTCCTTGCAGTTGCTAACTGCTTTGTGGGGCTTTCTGAGAATTGGTTTCAAATGGATTTGTAAAGGATTTGGGGATGAAAAAGCTACTAGAGGCAAATGTTCAAAGTAAAATCATTTTAGAATATTAAATATTATTTAAAATATTAAAACAATATCATCTTTCATATTTTCAACAGGAAATTGTAAACATATAATGAACTTGCCTACTGAAAGTGTTGCCCATAATTTTAATTTCGTCATTGAAATAATGGAACTTTTTAAACCTGGTTGCTAAGATTATTTCTGTGTTGTACGAACATCTAATAATAGAAACATTTTTGCTGAAATAAGAGAAAAATGAACATGATATATGGGTTGAAGATTAGAAAGTATATTTTATAGACAGAAGAAAATTATAATACAAAAGTATAAATGCATTTATTACATATGTCAGAAAGAGTGGAGGTTGCCTCTTTAGCATTTTTCCTTCCTTCCTTTGGTTGTTTTCTTGCAGACATTTCATTAGCCAAACTAGGTAACATCATCAACCAAGCTCAGAGACCGCTAAGGACCACTCATTTCAACCCTGAGCTACAAATATTTTCCTTTATTGACTTATAAACATTGAATTAGCAATAGCTATAGTACTTAGACTTATGTACTTATATACACATAGTGCTTTACAGCCCTTTCTAGACAGTTTACAAAGTCAGCATATTGCCCCCAACAATCTGGGTCCTCAATTTACCAACCTTGGAAGGATGAAAAGCTGAGTCAACCTTGAGCCATTCAGAATCAAACTCCTGGAGTGAGTAGTGAGTTAGCCTGCAGTACTGCATTCTAACCATTGTGCCACCATAAGATAGTCCCCGTGCCTTATTTTGGCCAGCAGGCTGCTGCAGGAGGCATCCATCCCACCTCCCCACTGCCCCCCCCTGCCGGCCCACAGAGGAGAACTACAATGCTGATCCGGCCCTTGAAGAAATCCAGTTTGACACCCCTGCTATAAGGTGTGTGCATGTGGAGGGGAAAAAACTATTTGCGAGTTAACTAAGAGGTTTAATGGGCAATAGGTATTTTAGATGGACTTGAACAAAAATCTATTTAATGTCTTCATATGTCTTATACATCCATACAGCAAATTTTAAGAAACTATAACAACAAGAGAGACCTACTTAGGGCCAGCCTTTCATTAGAATAATTACATTGTTTCTAAGATACTTTTCCATTTGCCCCTCCTTCGATCAAAGGCCTTTTTTTCAATATGTATTCAGGGATGTGTTAATGAAATCTCTTACCATCCTAAGAGCAAAACATCCAGAGGTTGATTAATGGGTTCAATACGTTAGAAACAGTGTACCCTGTAGCCAGAATAGCATAATGCTCATATGTTTTCGTAGATTTTCATGGGTACAGGTATGCAGATCTTGGCATGTTCGGGTCTTTTATCTTACATAGGAAAAGACCCAAACATGCCAAGACCTGCATATATGTGTGTGTATGTGTGGTGTGTGTATAATATGGGCTATGAAGGCATTTCTCTGCGGATCACCAAAATTTTCTCACGGACCACCAGTGGGCCATGGACTATCAGTTGGCGACCGCTGCTTTAAAAGACAGTACTGAAGAATGTCATTATTTCAGTAAAAGTACATTATCAGCTGTCCACAAGTTGAGGGATGATCTGTGTTGTGTCCACACAGCCACAGCCACATAATAACCACGAGGTAGCACGAGGAATGTAATAATATAATTGGCTATTGGCATGGCAGGCAACTGCTATATAAGGGAGCCCGCCAGCTGTTAGTGTTCGTGTGTGACAGTTGGAATAGTGATACTTACAGTAAACTGTTATTGGGGATCCTCGTCTCTGGCTCTTTCTTGTTCATGACTCAACAGTCTGTCTTGTTCACTACCTTGTCCTTGCCAGTGATCAATGTCAGTTGTTTTAGGGGGTAGAAAATATAAATACAACAAGGCTTTAGTTATACAGATGGATTCAGAGAGATGGATACATGATCCTAGGCTAATGATCAGCAAATGCCAAGCAGCAGAAGAGAATAACAACACAACTATAGCAGTGGTGGGATTAAAAATTTTTACTACTAGTTCTGTGGGTGTGGCTTGGTGGGCGTGGCAGGGGAAGGATACTGTAAAATCTCCAGTCAGAGCGGGTATTTGCCGGTTCTCCAAACTACTCAAAATTTCCGCTACCAGTTCTCCAGAACTGGTCAGAAACTGCTGAATATCACCTCTGAACTGTAGGTGTCTCCTGCTGCAGATAAAGGAACAAAGTTGCTGTGTCTTCAAGTTCTCCCTCTGGTCCAATCCAGCAGGGGGTGTTCCAGCTGCAACCTGATTGGCTACTGGTTTGACAGCTTGGTATAAAAGGACCTGTCAAACAGCTCAGCATAAAAGGAGCTGTCAAACAGGCCAACAGCTGTTGTCTCATGGCTGTGCTTAATCTGCGTTGTTAGTGCGCAAAGCTTAAATAAAGCCTGAGCAACCAAGCCAGCTGCCTCGCCTCATTCTGTGGTGTGTTTGTTTCCGAGAACAAAACAAAAGTTGTACAATCAATCTCAGTTGTTATCTTTCTTTCCCCATTTTCTGCATGTGATGCAGTGTGAATTCACCAGAGGGAATTCATAAACCGAGATGTAATACATGTTGTGCATTAGCAGGTTTACAAATTGAGCAATTCAAACATTTTTTAACCATAGAAATTACCATAAATACTTAGGTAGAAAAATCTCTGGGAGCTAAAAATGAATGATATAGATTATTCTCTAGTAATGGCATCAATAGAAATGATTATCTCTGTGTGGAGGACATCCATGACTTCTTGGCTTGTCTGAAGTGCCAAGTGAAGCCTAAGACATTCCCTAAACTTGTTTGTTTTGCTGTTTCACAAAATTAAAATAATAAAATAAAATCAGATTTTCAGGGACTTGAGCTCTCCAATAAAAATAGTTGGCTGTTTTGAAGTAATAAGTCCTTTAATTTTCACCCTTTAATAGATTATACTCCCCTCCACTGGTATAATGTTTACAGTTTTATTCTTAGTAGTTGTGAATACATAATATATCGAAACTAATATAAAGTTCTTACCGTCATAGTAATATAGTTCAATAATATGGTTAAGCAGGCATTTATCTAGGAATAAGTTCCATTTATATTCACAGGGTCCCATCTGCTCTTTAAAAGTCAGGGTTGTATGATAATTAGAGAATGAAGTATAAATACTAACATGTGGCAATTTATATCAGGTGCTGAGCTTAACAGAACATAGTGAGGCCTGTTTCCAACGAAGCTTAAAAACCACAACTGCGTCCATTGACCTTATTGCAGCTTACTATACCATGTGGAAGAAGGATCTGCTGTCCAGTATAACTTTGAACAGGATCCATACCCAACATGGTGTCTGCCAGGAAGTGGGGTCTTGTCTTTACCTCTCCGTGTGACTGTGGTGCTCCTCAGCAAAATATCCATCACATTATGTTCAAATGCCCATCAAATGCCCAATCCAATGACTGTTTTTTAACATTTGAACCACTGTAAGTCCATGTATTTGCCATACACTAAATAAATAAACTAACACAGCCATGAACACTACTGAAGAATCTTGGTCCACTTGCTATCTTTCAGCCTCACAAGCTTATTGTAGATAAATTAGGAAGGGGGGCAACATTCATGGAAGAAAGATTAGATAAATATTCTAGACTCCAAAGAAAATTTTTATTTATTTATATCTCACCTTTATTTTTTTTACAAATAAGTCTAGGCAGCAAACGTATCCAACACAACTTCTTCCTATTTTCCCCACAACAACAACCCTGTGATGGGCTCAAGGTCACCCAGCCTGCTTTCATGGCTAAGTTAGGACTTGAACTCATAGTTATTATTACCTTTATTGTCAGAGTACAACATGTGTACAATGAGATTGGCTGAGCCTCCCTTCCTGCACCCCCCCCCCCCCACACACAACTCACAGTGAGGACAGAAGTCACTAACCCAGACCCAATCTTATTACCCTGTGTGAGCTTGTTGCACAACGCGCCAGCCCCACAAATCTGTCATACTATATTGACATCAAGTTATTTTCCATTTTCAGAAGTCTGACAGCTCATGGGTAGAAACTGTTCTTCAGCCTGTTGGTGCGGCTGGCTATGCTTCTATATCTCCTACCCAATAGTAGAAGAGTGAAGAAGTGCTGACCAGGGTGTAAGTCATCCCTCAGAATTTTCCTCACTCTTCTAAGGGCTTTCTGGCCACCTAGATTGTGTTAATTTTCCAGGTGAGATCTTTGTTGAGGTAGACTCCCAGGAATTTAAAGGAGGAAACTCTCTCCACATAGCCCCCCTTGATGTAAAGTGGGGTGAGTTCATCTCTCTTCTTCCAGAAGTCTAACACTATCTCCTTTGTCTCGCTGATGTTTAGGTACAGGTTGTTTTCTAGGCACCATGAGGATAATTTTTGAACCTCCCCCCACCCCATATGCTGTTTCGTCTCCACCTGTAATGAGATCCAAGAGGCTAGTATCATCTGCATCCTGAGTACTCCCCAGAAAAGCTCCTAGACTCTGCAAGAAAAAAGTTTCAGGAGAGGGACTGGGTATACGCAAGGAATTTCACAAGGAATCCTTTGTGGCTACCTGCTACCATTGTGGTGTGCTCTTATAAGGCCAAAGTAGAGGATGGTCGAATATGGAGGTGGCATATAGATCAATTATGAGGGATGGGATTTTCCAGACCACTAGATGACACACCCATGATCGCCAAACTACAAGCAATAAGCACGCCAGACGCACAGGAACTGACTGAACCAACACTGCCCCGGCTGCTGATGGAACCAATTGTACCTGTCGCCCCGTGCATGACTTCAGCATCACAGAGTCCAGTTGAGGAGGAAGCCCAGCTGAGAGTTCCCCAATGTCCGGCAGAGAGAAGTTCCCCTCCAAAGACTGTGCTGAGAAGATCGGGGCGAGGCAGGGGGTGGGGCAACTACAGTCAATGTGCCTTCAGCTGCTTTTGATGCTGCTCAGTTTCCCACCCCACACCCACCAGGCTGGTTTGCTCTGGTTGGGGGGATTGCCTTCCATCTTCTTTGCTGTGTCATGAATGGGAATTGACCATCCCTCAAGCTATACCACTGTCAAAGTAAATCCCAGGCACTGAGATGCTATGAACAGATGAAAAGCACAGTTTTTGTCTAAAAGAGGAAGTGGAGCAGGAAGAAGAAAGAAGGAAAGTAGCTGAGTGAAAAGCACCCTGGGATAGTGTGGGCCAGGCTGAAATGACACGGGCTGGTCCCTTACAGTTTCCAGGATGGCCACATGGGCCAGATCTGACCTCATTGTGAGCTGGATTCAGCCTTCAGACCTTGAGTTTGGCACCCCTGCTATAGAGGTTTACAGAATTGCTCTATGTTGAGATAACATTGTTGTTCCAAAGTGAGGCAACCACTATCCAAAATGTAGATGGAATGATATGATATTTTTTGAGGATAACCTGTAGTGAGACTGAGCAGAAGTATACTGTATACTGTAACACTGTAACACTCTTTTCCATCTTTCTGGACCTCTCTGGTTTTTGATACTGTTAATCAGGACATTTTACTTTCTTCATGAGTTGGGAGCGGAGACTTTATCTTATGACTAGGCAATGCTTTTGCACCCAAAGCTCCCACTTAAATGGCAGATGATAGCTACCATATCCATCATATCCTTTCCTAGATCAGATTACTTTTTTCATAGTCACTCATGCTTTACATACACATTGAACACTGACTACAATCAGCTTTTGAAAAATTAAGAGAATCATTATAAAATGGTGTCCACTGTTTCCAGTCACTAGAGCAAAAGAATATCATTATCAATGTCAACTGTCCAGTTGGCATTTCCAGAAAAAGATATGCCTGGGACATGATTTTCTAGGAGTATAATACTTTAATGAAAATCTACAATGACACAGAAGAAGCAAAACCAGCTCTGATTTCCTGCACAAACATTGGCATGGTTTATTTACCATTTTCCTCCGATCCACCTATAGCCCAAAATGTTCACCAATCACTTCTGTTCATTTTGTATATGAGAAAACAGTTAGCCAAACTCATTGTCCCTGCAAACTTCCAAAGGATGCCTCGATTACCTAGATACCAAAACTCTCACCTTAGCATTCAATTCCACAATCTCTTCCCTTTTTTTGTCAAGCTATGAGCAAGGGAGAAAATGTAGATGAAAGGGAGAATCACTCTTGACAGTCAAGATTATCAAAAACTGCTGAGATATGCACCACCTCCAAAAAGCCATTACTACAGGCTATATAAAACTAATATTTAATGTCACAGAGAATCAAGCAGAACTAGATGATCAAAACCAAGAAATCCATACATGCTTAAGAACAGCAAAGGGGTGGTGTACACATTTCAGTTCAGCAGTGATTGAGAAAGAATTTTTGTCTTCCTCTCCTGGACATGGCAAGTGCTGAGATCTTTGGAAACCAGAAATTATTTATTTATTTATTTGTTTGTTTGTTTGCTTAATTGCTTATTTATTTAATTTGTCAATCGCTTACAAGATAATTGGTATAAGTATATACATAGTTATGAATACATGAAATGAATACATATAAGAAAAATAAAAGAAACAATAGGACAGACGGTCGGCATGTTGGTACGCTTATGCATGCCCCCTACAGATGTTTTAGGAAAGGGATGAGATCAATAGTAGACAATCTAAGGTTACAGTTACAGTTACAATAGTAGACAATCTAAGGTTACAGTTTTTGGGATTTGGGGAAGAAACCACAGAGTCAGGTAGAGTATTCCAGACATTGACCACTCTGTTGTTGAAGTCATATTTCCTGCAGTTAACCTTGAGTTTGTATCTATTGTGTGCTCTTGTGTTGTTATGTTTGAAGCTGAAGTATTCATTGACAGGTAAGTCATTGCAATGTATGATTTTATATACCATACTTAGATCAGACCAAAGATGGTGTAATTCAACGTTTTCTACGTCTAGAATTTCAAGTCTGGTGGCATAAGGTATTCTATAATGAGTAGAGGAGTGGAGAACTCTTCTTGTGAAATATTTCTGGATTTTCTCAACTGTGCTAATATCAGATACATAATGTGGGTTCCAGACTGATGAGCTATATTCAAGTATTGGTCTAGCAAATCTTTTGTATGATCTAGTTAGCAGTGTGATATTACCAGAGAAAAAGCTACGTATGATTAAGTTAACAACTCTTCATGCCTTTTTGTCTATGTAATTACAGTGGGCTCTATTTTATTTTCTGATTTTTTTGCCAATATGTAAGACAGAGCATATATTTGTTGAGATTTGAAGTTGCCATTTGTTTGACCATTCTGATACATAGTCAAGATCTTTTTGAAGGGTAGCAGTATTGTCTGTGGTATTGAACAGCTTTATATCATCAGCGAAGAGAATGCAGTTGCTCTTAATATGATCACAGAGGTCATTTATGTAGAGTATGAAAAGAGTTGGTCCTAGAACACTGCCTTGGGGGACACCACTATTGACAGGTACAGAATTTGATAGGACACTCCCAATTTTGACCATTTGTTGTCTGTTTGACAGGAATGCTTCTATCCAGTTATGCAGGTGTCCAGAGATACCGTAAGATTTTAGTTTTAGGAGTAGTTTGTCGTGTACCACTGAATCAAAGGCTTTACAGAAGTCTATGTAGATTGTGTCTATTGTTTTGCCCTGATCGACTTGTGTAGTCCATATGGTTTTGCAGTGTAAGAGTTGCAGATTACAAGATAGTTTTTTTCTGAAACCAAATTAGAGAATAGGTTGTTTGTTATTAGAGAATAGGTTGTTTGTCTCTAAGTGGAGGATAATGGATTGGTTAATAATTGATTCTATGACTTTACAGGTGACGCAGCATAAGGAAATTGGTCTGTAATTTTCAACTAGGCTGGGGTCTCCCTTTTTGAAGATGGGGATGACTGTGGCTTATACTTATACCATTTATCCCATATCCGGTAGTAATCTGTATCCTCCTTCCCATTAATCTTAAGTGTAAGCCTCTCCAATTGGGCACATTCATAGGTTTTCTGAATAGTAATATGTATTGGTGGTATATTTGGGTTCTTCCAATATTGTGCTAGAGAAATAATGGATAGATGGTCAGATATTTTACTTTGGAGGGGTACTCCCTTTTAATCATTCCCAACAAAAACAGTTCCGGTTTCCACTCCAGCCCACACTCTATAATTTCTTCTATCCAAGCTTTTATTTTTAAACAATATTTCTTTATCTCGGGACAAGTCCATCATAGATGGAAGTATGTACCAAATTTCCCTTTACATTTCCAACAGCAAGGGTTTGCTGTCGGAAATATTTTGGCCAATCTAGAGGGTGCCAGGTGCTGTCTATACATCATTTTGTATAGATTCTCTTTGTGTGCTACTGGTTTGGTTAATGTCAGATTTTTCTGCCAGATTTCTTCCCAGACATCCAGATCGATACTATAGTCAAAGTTTTTTTTCCCATGCTAACATCTTTCACAATTTTCTCGGCTATTTCATGCTCCAGTAAATAATTATATAATTTAGAAATCAAACTTTTCTCAGGGTTTAAAAGTATTTTATCTAAGTATGTGTCTTTTGCCTCAATTCCATATTCCTTTACGTCTTTATTATATCTCATTTTGGAAATATGACCAATTATCAATGCTATCTCTTGTGTTTCTAGTTCCTGTTTCATTTTAATTCTTCTCTCACTATCTAATATTTGATAATACTTAAGTTTTTTACTAATATCCATCGTATTTAAGTGAAACATTGCCTCCATCGTTGAAAACCACCTCAGAATTTTGGTATAATGGTTCCTCCTTATATCATTCCAAATTTTAATTAGAGACTTTTGGAATACATGTCTAGTAAAGTATACATTGTTTTTACTATTCGGGTTCCATAGAAATGCATGCCAGCCTAGCTGTAAGTCATGTCCCTCCAATTGTAAAATCCTATTATTCCTCAAATCAATCCAATCTTTTATCCACATTAATGCCACTGCTCTATAATATATCTCCCAGGCAGGTAGTCTGAATCCACCTCTGCTTTTGTTATCTTTTAAATAGGTTTTTTTATCCTTGTTTTTTTCTTTGCCCAAATAAATTTCATCACAATTTTATCTAATTCTTTTTTAAAAAAAATATTCAGTAATATCGAAATTGTTTGAAACAAATATAATATAGAAGAAGATGAAGATGAAGAAGAATTTTATTGTCATTGTACAAGTACAATGAAACTGTGGGTGCAACCCTGCAACTGTTAGAACGTTCATTTTGATTATTGCTATCCTTCCTAATAATTAAATTTGTATCTTATTCCAATTTTCCAATTCCTTTTCAAACTGTTTCAATCATTTTGTATAGTTAGCCTCTCGCAGATTTAGTGTTCTCGTTCTTAACCAAATTCCTAAATATTTAATTTTATTTACAATTTGTAGTCCCATTTTTTCTTCTAATTTTTTTTATTTACTATTTGTTAAATTTTTAACTATCATTTTGGTTTTTTCCTTATTAATTTTTAAGCCTGCTAATTTACCAAATTTATCTATTTCATTTAATAAAATTGGTCCTGAGTTTATTGGATCCTCTATAACAAAAACCATATCATCCGCAAAGGCTTGTAATTTCTATTCTTGACTTTTAATATTAATTCCTTTAATTTCTTTATTTAATCTAATTCTGTCCAGCAAAATTTCCAAGATTGTTATAAAAAGCAGAGGCATCCCTGTCTGACCTCTTTCCTTATCTTTAATGATTTGGTAAGTTCTCCATTTACTAGTACATTAGACTTTTGTGTGGCATAAATTGCATTTAACATTTTTACAAAATTATCTCCAAAATCCATCAAATTAATCTACTTTTTCATAAAGTCCCAATTTAAGTTGTCAAAAGCCTTTTGTGCATCCAAGAAGACCAAGGCCACTTGGCTTCCTGGATGTTTTTCATAATATTCCAATATGTCTATTATTGTTCTTGTGTTATATCTGATATACCTTGTGGGAAGAAATCCGTTTTGGTCTGAGTGAATTTTATTACTAAGTATTTTCTTTAGTCTTTCTGCCATTACCGCCATAAAAATGTTTTAAGCTGAATTTAGAAGGGATATTGGTCTGTAATTCTTTGTTTGTTTGGCATCTGAACCCTCTTTTGGAATCAATGTTATATATGCTTCCTTCCAGGATTCTGGAATTTTGGCTTCCAGTAATACCGCATTGCAAACCTCTAATAGCATTGTCTCTAGTATATCACCTATCTCTTTGAATAACTCATTTGGTAGCCCATCTGGGCCTGGTGTTTTATTTCTTTTTTGTTTTTGGATCACCGCCTTTAACTTACCTAAGGTTATTTCTTTATTTAACACTCTTTTTTGTCATCCGATACTGGGTAGAGAGTTCCTTCTTTCAAATAATCTTCTATTTTATTTATGTCAACTACTTCTTGTTCGTAAAGATCTTCAAAACATTCTCTTACAATTTCCTTTTTTTTCCTGATCTGTTTCTATTATTCCATTTTTATCCTGTAATTGATAAATCGTTCTTTTCTGATTTTCTTTTTTAGTTTATATGCTAGGCACCTTCCAGGTTTATTTGCATGTTCAAAATAATTATGTTTCATGTATAGTAAATTTTTGATTAGTTCTTCTTGGTCTACAATATTCACCTCATATTTAACTAATACTAGTTCATTTCTAATTTGCTCTTCTCCCAGGGTTTCCATTTGTTTATTTTCCAATTCCTTTATTCTTTTTGTTAGGGCTTTCCGTTTCTCTTCTCTTTTTATTTCTGTTTATTATAAAAGCTATCGATATTCCCCTTAGGTATGCCTTCATTGTATCCCATAGATTCTGCAATGAGGCATCCTGTTTTTTATTAAATTTAAAAAAAAGTCAATTCTTCCCTAACTTTTTGGATATATTCTTTCTCTTTCAATAATTGCAAATTAAGTGTCCATCTACCTTTTTTTATAGTAACTGTTTTTCCAAATTATCTGTATCGGGTTGTGGTTTGCCCATATGTTGGGCAAGATTTTTAAGTCCTGAATCTCTTTGTATAACTCACTATTTACCCAGGCCATGTCTATCCTGGACCATGACTTGTGTGAGCTGGAGTAGAAAGTGAACTGTGATGTTCCTGGGTTCCTTTTTCTCCACACATCCACTAATTCTAGTTCTTTAACCATCTCCATAAATTTCTTAGGCAATGTATTTCGTTTTTTATACTGTCTTTGTTCACAGGCATAATCTTGTCTATTGTCTGTTATTGCATTGTAATCTCCTATGATACAAATTCTTGGGTTGCCAAATTCTATTAATATTTCATATAACATTTTGTAAAATTCACTCTGATTTTTTTGAGAGGCATATATTCCCACTAATATTGTCTTTTTATTTAGCATTACCACCTCTACCATTACTATTCTTCCCTGTTCATCTTTATAAATTAATTCTGAGGTTATATCTTCTTTTATATATAACACTACCCCCCTTTTTTCTCTTCCGCCAATATTGAATACATTTTCCCCAACTGGGTCATTTAACCCATTAATATTTATAGATATCAAATTCACTCCTTTATCCATTTCCTTTCTTACTTCTATCCCTCAATGTTTTTACTCATCGTTTGACTTCTCGTCCTCACTCCTATTTCTTCTCTTTCCAACGTCTCTTCATCTCCTTCCTTCTCCTTCTCCATATCCTCCCCTTACTTCTAAGTTGTAACTCTTCTTCACTCAAGCTTTCATGATCATCTCTGCTACTCCGTTCTTCCTCTATTCCTCCTATTTGGTCAAAGAATTCTTGAATTTTGGTTAGACTATCTATTCTCACCCGTTTCTCCTTCCATATTACTAGTATATCTTCTGGGATAATTCATCTAAAAGATTTTTTTTAAAAATTTAAGTAATTCTTGGGAAACCGATAGTCTTTCCTTTGTTCATGAATTCTCCTCAGCACCTGGTTTTAAAACAAACACTTCTCTGTCCTTATATTTTATTCCTTCATCTCTTGTAGTTCTGTAAATTATGTCCTTCACTCGCCTCCTTGCAAATCTAATATGCACTTCTCAGGGGAGTCTATGCCATCTCATGTAGCTCATATACACTTTATATAAATCATCCAATTCATTCACCATCTCGTCCTTATCTCTGTTCAAGAGCTCTGCCAGCATCTCCGCCATCACCAATGGTAAATTCTCTCCCCTCTCTTCCTCCACGTTCTGGAAGCTAAGATAGTAGGAGGCCTTATCCATCTTGAGATGAGTCAGGGTCTCATTGGTCTCTTTATTCTGTTCTTTAATTGTTTGTTCCATGCCTTCCAACTTCTTTTCCATTTGATTAGCTTGTTTTCCAATTGCTTTAATTTTCTCTCCATTTGTTTTAATCAATTCTTTTCCAATTGCTTTAATTTTCTCTCCATTTGTTTTAATCAATTCTTGGATCTGGCCTATTTTTCCATCCAAATTTTTAACTTCATTTCTCATTTCTCCTAATTCATTTTTTAATTCTTCTTTCATTGTTTCTCTTTCTACTTTACTTTGTGAATGGTTTTTAGACATCGATTCCTGCAGTGTCAACATCATACTTTGGATAGATATTAATGTGGATTGAACTGATTGCATGCTAGTTTGGGCTGTAGATTTTTCTGGCACCAACATCCCTTCAATCGTTTTTTGAGTTGCTGTTGCTGTGGGGGTAGATGGCGTTACTCTTGGTGCCAGTTTTCTTCCTGCTTTTGTAATAGTGGTAGATGTGCTGGTCATATCTTTAATAATTTTTTGTTGTTTCTCCACTATCCTAACTATATTCTCCCAAGTCACATTTCCTACTACCTTCAGCCTTATTTGTCTTTTATAATTCTATTTTCTTAATTCTCTAAATTTTTATGTTACTATTTGTCTACTTGGTCTAGTTTTTTATCACTGTTAGGTAAGGAGATTATTTTCAGTTGATTAACTGTGTATTCAAGCTTTTCTCCCCACCTTATTCAATATTACTCCAATTATTCACTTCATATTATATTAATATTATAAGTAGTCTTAATAGATTCAAAAAATCATCAATTCTTAGATTATCTGACAGGTCAAAAACTCATTCAACTATCTTTAAGTATATAACAATGTTTATAACCCCAATTACTTCTTTAAGTTAATTACTATATTTCAGATACTATTTCATTAGGTATGTAATGGTATATAGATATATAATAAAAATTTCAACGTTTCACAATCTCTAATATAGGGAGAATATGAAAAAGAGAGGAAAGGGACAGTTAATTATCTTGTCATTATATTAATCAGTATATTAAATTCATTAATCTATAATCTATCAAATATATATAAAGAGGGAAAGAAAAGAAAGATATAGAATATAATTCAAAGGAGATAGATATCGCTTACACAAATTAAATCCTATTTCAAAATAACCAATCAATTTTGTTTTCTTATTATTTAAATATATACTATAGGTAAATAAAGAAGGAAATTATACTTTTCAAGTCAGTTTTAAGGGAGATAGAGAAACAGAGCAAATACTAGACAGGGAAAAGATTTACACTCTCCTTCTTTCTTGGTATTTCCTTGGTAATCCAGTTGTATCCAATAATAAATTCAAGTCTCAGATCTCAGTTCTCAGCTCTCAATTCAGTCTGACACTTCAGCCGCTTTACTCCACTTTCCCAGTCACAATATCCGCCTCCACAAATTGCACTGTCACTCCTCTACTCAGTTTCAAAGTTTCACTGTTCTTCTCCGCTTAATTAATAGTTTCCACAGTTTGTTCAGATGGCTGGAAATGCAACTCTTTCACCGCCAATAATCCCTCTCCTTTCCTTTCCACTTTCCTTTGTAATAGCAAAATTCCGCTTTATCCGGAGCTATGAGTAAACAACTCAGTCTTGCCACTACTTTCCGCTTTCCCCTTTCCACTCTGGAGTTTCAAACACGTACTATTTACCTTTCAAATTTATCCTTTAGTTGTAATCCAACACCAATTTCCCTTCGGTTTTCTTTCCCGGACTTCAAATTCGATAGCATCTCTCTGCTTCCTTCTCAGAGCTGTTCCGTTGCGTCTTCAGGCCAGCCTAGCCAGCTGACTTCTTTTGCCCTGTGCTTCAGGCTCCCTTCTTTACCATCCAGCTTGCAATTCCCGTTTCAGCTCCAGGAGTTCCTCCTCATATAAATGATCCCACCAGGATCTAACTTAGCCTCGAACGGCTGCAATCTGGGCAAAAATCCCAATGTAGGAGAACAGATCAAAGTTCTCCTACCTCACCATGCCGCAATGTCACCAGAAGCCCACATCATTTCCATTATTATTACCAGTAAAAGGAAAGTGAAAAGGTAAATACTGAACTTAGGAGAATTTGTCCATTTATGGTGAAATCCTTGTTAGTTACACATTAATTCTTGATTGTTGACTTCCAGGGATTCCTGACCAATAATTCCACTGATATCACATTTCAACAGCAAGATGAAATATCATGATCGAAACTATGAATATTATCAAGTCTAATAACTTTGCAGCACTCATTTTCAAATTCTCTAGTCCTTGAATTCACCTTGATTTTGAATTTTGTTTGAAAACCAACTGCCTGTTCTAATGTTTGTTTTTAAACTTAGGAATTGTGATTGCTAAATTCCAAGTCAGCTGAGGTCTTCTGATTTATCCATATTTCCACATTTCCACAGCATACTACATCAGAGGACATGAGGTTTCCTGGGACCATAGGTATCTCACCGTTATTTCTGAACATGAAATCCTTGTTTTGACATATATTTTTTTTGAAAAAGGCTAGAATAGAGCACTATGACTGTTGCTGCCACCTTTCAGTTGTGTTTATGTATTTCAATCTCCTAATTCAGCAGAGCATTATTCAATTTGGATTTATTAATAACTTGTGATATGATTGTATGAGTTAATATGCACAGAGGCATATTAACTTGTAGAATCAAAAACGCAAAGAGGGGATGTTGTCACTCGTGTCTCTACAGTGAATAAATACAATATTGAAGATTATTGACAACTTTAAAGTTGACATTGGATATCTGAAGCACATTATGGACAGCCAAGAAAACAAAACTAGATTATTGAACAATTACTCAGAGTTCTCATTTGCAGGACAAATGCTCAAATTATCCTAATAACAATCCTATGCCCAGTCAAATCTGCCCAGGTATTGACTGTCCAGATTGATTTCATATGCAGTTATATTGTCCTTTTTACAACTGTTGTGTATGGACTGAGTCTTCACTCAGGTCCGTGCTTCCAGCGGGAAGCACGGACCTCTCCCATTGGCTGGAGCCGTTTGACAGCCGGCTATAAAAGGCGGCTGTCAAATGGCATCAGCTGTTGCCGCTCCAGCTGGCTGCCGTGTTAGCGTGGCAGTAGCGGTAACCCTCTTTGCCTGTAAATAAAGAGTTAAGCTGAAAGCCTTGACCTGGTCTCTGCCTGAGTTATTCCGTCGCTCTACAACACTGGCGACGAGGACGGGATACTGATAAAGGCAAGCCAGGCAAGGAAGAGAAAGAAAGGAGCGAAATCACTAGCTGAGAGCTGAAATCGCTACAGAGTTGCTGACTCTAGCCGCGAAGCGCCGTCTCTAACTTGCCTGAGGAAAAACTTCACAGCTGACAGAAGATGACTACAAATCCTGCATTCCCGCCCTTCAGACCGACCGCTGAGACGTGGGAGTCATACAAGAACCAGTTTGACTGCTTTTTAGATGCTTTAGACCTGTCAGAAATTTCTGAGCATAGGAAGAAATCTTACTTCCTAAGCTTTTGCGGAGCCACGGTTTTTGACACCGCATCAGCATTACTGGCCCCTAGATCTATAAAGACTATCCCTTGGGAGGAACTGCAAGAAATTCTCTCAAATCACTACTCCCCTAAGCCTTCCAGAATTGCTAGGCGCCATGCTTTCAGAAGGCGCATCCAAACAGAGGGGGAAACAATTAGTGATTATATGGCAGCACTGAGAACAGCTGCCTTGCATTGCGGGTTCAGAGATTACCTGGACGATATGCTGCTCGATCAGCTGGTTTGTGGCGTTAGAGACCCCAAGTTATAAAGACGTTTATTAGCCAAAGGGGATCTAACCCTAAAGCAAGCCATAGAGGAATCCCAGGCTGCTGAGCTGTCAGCACTCTCAGCAGCTGAAATTCAGGGAAAACCCAGCAGACTAGAAAATCCAACAGTATATTTTGAGGAAGCCTCCACAGAAAATGGCCCAGAAGAGGCTACTGAGGTAAACCGCCTCAGACAGCCCAACGCAAATCAAAAAGAGTTCAGGCAAGGTATAAGTCAAACCCCACATTTACAAATCTTATGCTTAAGCTGCGGGGGAAATCACCTCAGGGCATCCTGCAGATTCAGGAATGCCATATGTTTAAGGTGTCAAAAGAAAGGCCATCTGGCCAAAATTTGTCAGGCAGGGAAAACCTTCAGCCAGCCACAAAGGCCACAGAAGCTCATTCAATACCCCAGACAAATTGAGGACAGTTTCACATGCTATCAGTTTAAAATACAAAAAATTAATAAATCTAACAAAATTAGTGTTACTGTTTCTATAGAAGGTAGACCCTGCAGAATGGAGGTTGACACCGGCTCTGCATTATCCATCATCTCATGGGACACCTTAAAGAAGCTACTCCCCAGAATGTCAAGACAGAAAATTCCAGCCTGCAATCTAACACTTCGGGACTACCAAGGCAGAACCATCCCTGTCATCGGAAAAGGCAAGTTCCTTGTCCATTTTCAAGGGTTTAAGGGTCACTTGCCTCTAGTGATAGTGGATGGCGTCCTCCCAACCCTATTGGGACTAGATTGGTTCCCAGCCCTGGGCCTCCACATAGGGGGAATCCACGCCATTACCAATTCAGAAGTTGAATCCCTGTTCAGGGACTATGCAGACGTATTCAGTGAGGGCCTAGGCTGCTACGTGGGAACCCCAATATCCTTCAGGGCAGACTCCCAGGCAGTACCAATTCGTTTGAAGCCCCGCAGAGTTCCTTTTGCAATTCGTTCTAAACTAGACAAGGAACTTGACAAATTAATCAAGCAGGGCGTACTGAAACCTACAGACTTCTCAAAGTGGGAAACCCCCATAGTAACACCGTTAAAAAAGGATGGAAGCTTGAGGATCTGCTCAGACTACAAGTCGTCCATAAACAAATATTTACAAGTTAGTGCGTACCCAGTTCCTGTGGTACAACATTTACTCCATTCCCTTGAGCCTGGTTCCATTTTTGCAAAGTTGGACATGTCCCAGGCGTATCAACAGTTTCCTGTTGATGATGAAACTGCTGAACTGCAAACAATAGTAACCCACAGAGGGGCTTTCAAATGCACACGCCTACAATTCGGAGTTAGTGTGGCCCCTGGAATTTTCCAGTCCCTTATGGAACGAATCCTGCAAGGGTTACCAGGCGTTGTGCCTTACTTTGATGATATTCTGGTATCCGCTACCAATCTATAACAATTACTACAAAGGGTCAGAGGTGTACTTGACCGTTTTAGACAATCTGGTCTCAAACTAAAAAGGGAAAAATGTACCATAGCCACTCCACAAGTGGAATTCTTAGGTTACAAGATTGATGCCAAGGGTATTCACCCGACTGAGTCAAAGGTCAAGGCCATTCACGATGCGCCTACTCCTACTAACAAAACTGAGCTTCAAGCTTTCCTGGGCCTCTTGAATTTCTACGCTTCATTCCTGCCCCATAAAGCTTCTGTTGCCGAGCCCCTTCATAGACTTTTAGACAAGAATTCACCATGGCACTGGGGATGAAGGGAAACTATTGCTTTCAAACAAGTCAAGTCATTGTTAACTTCAAAGGCCGTCTTAATCCAATTCAATAAACCACTCATTCTAGCAGCCGATGCTTCTCCATTCAGGAATTGGGGCTGTCCTGAGCCACAGACTGCCCAATGGTGCAGAAGCACCTATAGCTTTCTTTTCAAGGACACTATCTTCCACTGAACGCAACTATAGCCAGATTGACAAGGAGGCCTTGGCTGCAGTGGCTTCAGTGAAGAAGTTCCATGAATTCCTCTACGGGCATCATTTCGAACTCATTACTGACCACAAGCCACTGTTAGGTATTTTATCCGGCACTAAACAGACTCCCCAGATTTTGTCCCCAAGGATGACCAGATGGACGGTTTTCCTGGCTGCGTATTCCTACACTCTAATCCATCGATCCGGGAAAAGCCTTTCCCATGCTGATGCACTCAGCCGCTGTCCCCTGCCAATGCCAGTCGTGGACCCAGCACCTGCAACCACAGTCTTTCTTATCAACGAACTCAAGCTTCCAGTCACTGTTGCTGACATCGCTGCCCATTCAGCCAAGGACCAGGTAATATCCCAAGTCCTGGACTGGGTAGGGAGGGGGTGGCCTACGGCCCCTTATCCTTCAGACTTCCTACCCTACAAATTACGCCAGCAGGAACTTTCCTCCTTGCAAGGCTGTTTACTATGGGGAACCAGAGTAGTCATTCCCCACAAATTGCAAACCTCGATTCTGAAGGTGCTGCATGAGGGCCACGCAGGGATTGTGAGAATGAAGGCCCTAGCTCGCAGCTACGTATGGTGGCCAGGCATGGATGCCCAAATCTCTAAATGGGTAAATTCTTGCCAGGCCACCAGGGCATTACCATCAGCAACCACCAGCAAGATTGGGGGTGGGCAGCCGGGGGCTAATTTTATTCGCACGGTGACTGGGAGGGGTAGATATGCTGGGGGTAGAGGGCCGTATCCGGTAAGGGGATCGCGCTCCCAATGTTTGCAAGCGGTAGCGCGCTCCGACCCTCCATACCCATCCTGCAGCCCTGGTTGTCCGGATTCTCAGGCTCTGAATACCCGGCTGTTGTTGTGCAATGCCAGGTCCGTGGTTAATAAGGCTCCCCTGATCCATGATTTGGTTCAGGAGGAGGCCGCGGACCTGGTAGGTGTCACCGAAACCTGGTTGGGCCCAGAGGGCGGTGTTCCTCTGGTTGAGATGTGCCCACCAGGTTTCCATGCATTTCACCAGCCTAGGGTTCAGGGAAGGGGTGGAGGGGTGGCGGTGCTTATAAAGGAAGCCCTTCATCCTAGGGAGGCCACTGTTCCTCAGACGGCTGGCTGTGAATCTCTATTTGTGAAGTGGGGGCAAGGGGTTCAGATGGGTCTTTTGATGGCGTACCTGGCTCCCTGCCATGTCTCATCGGCCCTGCCCGGACTCCTCGAGGTGATAGCCGGGCTGGCGGTTGAGACCCCCAGGCTTTTGGTCATGGGGGATTTCAACCTGCCATCGTCCGGTGAAACCTCGGGGTTAGTTCGGGAGTTCTTGGCTTCCATGACGGCCATGGACTTGACCCAGTTAGTTTCCGCCCCCACTCACATTGGAGGACACATGCTGGACCTGATTTTTGTCTCTGGGCAGTGGTTGAATGACTGTAATTTTGGGGAGTTAGTTATCACACCATTGTCATGGACAGATCATTCCCTCCTTAGGTTGGACTTCCGTTCCGCCACCCCCCACCGCAGGGAGGCGGAACCACTTAGATTGTTCCGCCCCAGGCGCCTGATGGACCCGGAGCGGTTCCAGAGGGAGCTTGGGCCATTTCCTGAGTCTCTGGCTCACAGCTCGCCTGGAGACCTGGTGGCCACCTGGGATGGGTCGGCCGCCAGGGCTCTAGATCGAGTTGTGCCCCTGCGACCTCTGACCCGGCACAGATCCCATTTGGCTCCGTGGTATACGGAGGAGCTACAGGAGATGAAGTGCCGGAAAAGACGTCTAGAGGGCATTTGGAGGGCGAGCCGTTCTGAGTCTGACCGAACACAGGTGAGATCTCATATTAAGACTTACCTTGTGGCGATAGGGGCGGCGAAGTCTTCGTATTTCTCCGCCCTTATTGCATCAGCAGAAAATCGGCCTGCCACCCTGTTTAGAGTGACCCGCTCTCTACTTGAACCGAGAGCGCGGGATGACCTCTTTCAGGGTAGGGCAGAGGAGTTTTCCCGATTTCTGCAGGATAAAATCGCTCAGATTCGGGAGGGGCTCGACTCCAATTGGGTGGTCCCAGGGGAGGTGTCCGGGGCAGGTCTTGTGAGTGTTATCTGGGAGGAGTTCGATCCTGTGACCGCCGAGGGTGTGGACAGGTTGCTGGGGGGGCTGTTTATTGGACCCGTGCCCTTCCTGGCTGGTTTCGGCCACCAGGGAGACGACACGAGGCTGGCTCCAGGGGATTGTCAACGCTTCTTTGAGGGAGGGAGTGCTCCCTGCCGCCCTGAAGGCGGCAGTGGTGCGCCCCCTCCTCAAGAAGCCTTCCCTGGACCCAGCTATTTTAAACAACTATCGTCCGGTCTCCAACCTTCCCTTCGTGGCGAAGGTTGTTGAGAGTGTGGTGGCGCGTCAGCTTCCCCAGTACCTGGAGGAAGCTACTTACCTCGATCCGTCCCAATCGGGCTTCAGGCCTGGACATGGTACTGAGACGGCATTGGTCGCGTTGGTCGATGATCTCTGGAGGGCTCGTGACAGAGGGTTCTCCTCTGTCCTGGTCCTATTAGACCTCTCGGCGGCTTTCGATACTATCGACCATAGTATCTTGTTGCGACGGTTGGGGGGGTTGGGGATTGGTGGAACCGTCCTTCGATGGTTCTCCTCCTTCCTCTCCGACCGTTCGCAATTTGTGTTGGCGGGGGGGGAGAGGTCCACCTCTAGGCCCCTGCTTTGTGGGGTGCCCCAGGGGTCGGTCCTCTCTCCCCTCTTGTTCAACATTTATATGAAGCCGCTGGGCGAGATCATCCGTGGTCTTGGAGTAGGGTGTCATCTATATGCGGATGACACCCAGTTCTACATCTCTACTCCAGACCACCCCAACGATGCTGTGGGGGCTATGTCCAAGTGCTTGGAGGCCGTGCGGGATTGGATGGGCGGGAACAGGCTTCGGCTCAACCCATCCAAGACCGAGTGGCTGTGGTTTCCGGCGCCCCGATATAGCCAGCTGACACCTTCGCTGGCTATCGGGGGGGAAGTTTTGCCCCCCGCAGAGAGGGCTCGCAACCTGGGTGTCCTCCTGGATGTACGGCTGTCACTTGAACATCACATCGCGGCCGTCTCCAGGGGGGCGTTTCACCAGATCCGTCGAATCTACCGGTTGCGGCCCTTCCTGGATCGGGACGCCTTGCGCACGGTCACTCAGGCCCTTGTCACCTCTCGCCTGGACTATTGTAATGCCCTCTACATGGGGCTCCCCGTGGGGAGCATCCGGAGACTCCAGCTGGTGCAAAATGCAGCCGCACGGGTGATTATGGGGGCGTCGCGTAGCGCCCATGTGACGCCTCTCCTGCGCGAGCTGCATTGGTTGCCGGTGGCTCTCCGGGTTCGCTTTAAGGTTCTAGTTTTGACCTTTAGGGCGACCCATGGCATGGGACCAGGTTACCTCCAGGACCGCATTCTGCCAGTGATCTCCAACAGGCCGGTGCGTTCCCACAGAGAGGGTCTGCTCCAGGTGCCGTCGGCCGCTATGTGTCGTCTGGCGGCGCTGAGGGGTAGAGCCTTCTCTGTGGGTGCCCCCACCCTCTGGAATACTCTGCCACCGGAGCTCTGTACCGGCATGGACCTGAGGGCCTTCAGGCGCGCGTTGAAGACCTGGCTCTTTGAGCAGGCCGGCCTGGGCTAAGATAATGGTTTTAATTTGGTCTCCATAATATTTAATTTTAAATTGGGGTTTTAAGGGGGGGGGTCTTTTTAGTCTTAGTAATCAGCCAATTAATTTAATAGTTTTTTAATTTTTGTATATTTGTGGGTTTTAGATGGGCTGTACACCGCCCTGAGTCCCTTGGGAGAAGGGCGGTATATAAATGTAAATAATAAATAAAGAAATAAAGAAATAAATAAATAAATAAACCACCCCTAGGACCTGGGAGGAAGCAGGCAGCCCCTGGTCCAGAATACACATAGACTTAGCAGGCCCCTTCCATGGGCGCACTTTCCTGGTGGTAGTAGATTCATATTCAAAATGGGTGGAATTAACTCTAATGCACTCCACCACTACGGAAGCAGTCAGCAAAGCACTGACTAGGATGTTTGCCACTCATGGCCTTCCTGATTCTGTCGTATCCGACAATGGCCCCCAATTCACCTCCTGTGAATTTGAGATGTTTCTAGCAAGTTTGGGCATCAGGCACATATTAGTGGCCCCTTTTCATCCTGCCAGCAATGGGCTGGCTGAGAGGGCAGTTAGATCTGCCAAAGAAGTGCTACAAAGATTGGGTCCAATCAACTGGCATGCCAGGCTAGCCCAATACCTATTGAGCCAACATACTACACCCTGTGCCTCAACTAATAGGTCACCAGCCGAAATATTAATGGGACGCCGGCTGTGGACCACTTTGGACAGGCTGCACCCAAATTATGCCCCTTTGCTTCCCCTTGGGTCAAACAGCCAAGATAGAGGTTTCCTGATAAATGACAAGGTGTTTGTCAGAAATTTTGCTGGGCAACCACTATGGTTACCAGGGCTTGTGATAGCAGTAACTGGTCCCAAGTCTTATAGAGTCCAGTTACCTGATGGACGGACCTGGCGGCGTCACGTGGACCACCTGAGGAAGCGTTGGAGCACTGCACCCAGAGGTCATCCAGACGAGCCCCCTGCAGAAGCAACCACACCATTCGACAAAACCAGTTTCCAACCCACCGGGAACGATGACCTATCAGATGGGGAAGCTGACCAAGGTGCAGACCCAGCTCCAGACAGCCTGGCAGCTTCTCCGTCGCCCGAAGACACGCAGAAGACACCAGACTGCAACCCGACGCCATTTTTGACGGAGACTAGAAGATCCGGACGAATTCGCAGGCGTCCAGCGTATCTGAAGGACTACGCATGCTCCTCACTGGGAGAGAGGAGTGTTGTGTATGGACTGAGTCTTCACTCAGGTCCGTGCTTCCAGCGGGAAGCACGGACCTCTCCCATTGGCTGGAGCCGTTTGACAGCCGGCTATAAAAGGCGGCTGTCAAACGGCATCAGCTGTTGCCGCTCCAGCTGGCTGCCGTGTTAGCGCGGCAGTAGCGGTAACCCTCTTTGCCTGTAAATAAAGAGTTAAGCTGAAAGCCTTGACCTGGTCTCTGCCTGAGTTATTCCGTGCAGAAGGGTCATATTTTGTCTCTGCTCCTATTAATAATGCTAGATGCTTCAGGTCAGCCTGACAAACTTTAGGTTGACCTTGTTGATGTTTAGGTTGAAGATTCTCTAATTGGCCAGTGTATAACAGTGTATAACAGTGGTGGATAAGCTAATTGGCCAGTGAATAATAGTGGTGGATAAGCTAAACAAACAAACAAACAAACAAAAACATTTAAAATACCAATAATTAGTAACTATCAATAATATTGAATATCAATAATATTGAATAATATCAATAATATTGATAGTTACTAATTATTGGTATTTTAAATGTTTTTTTCAGTGATCTGTGATTAATACTTGAGATATTGAATAAATAAATATGGGGAAATAATTAGAATATGTGAATTTATGGTATAGAATGGAGAATATCTTCCACACTGAAATGTAAATAAAGCTTTATGTGCATGCAGGTACACACACACACAAACACACACAGAAAGAGCCATGCAGTCACATGAATATAATGCCCTAAGCCCATGTTAAAAAAAAAAAAATCACCCAACTAAATTTGCTCATTTAATTGTATTTCAAGGAAAAATTTCCAAGTTTTACTTCAATGCATTTTTAGAGTCTGATAGATAATAATTTGGATTATATAAAGAAAGATAAAGTGATAGCACACGGTGATGTCAGGTCATTGGCCAGTTGTTGAAAGTAGATGGAGATGGCATTATTTCCTTTATAGTCTCCTGAAATGATATAAAATAATAGGTTAATAAAAGTGGATTTAACATTTCTTCTGCTTTCTGAACTCCCAAACACACTTCCTGTAAATGCCTCACAATGCTTTGTGAATGCAAACAATATTAGGCACATTATCCCAATCTACATTTGTGACATCTCTATTAGGAAATTATTTTCTTACTGTTTACAGCAAATTTGCGTGCCGTAACAATCCCAGCATCCAATAAAGTAGAAGTCATTAGGACAGGGAGGATCATAGCATTCTCCAAGTAGATAACAAGATTCACCGGCACTCACTGTGAAAAGGAAAACATGAGACAAGTTAATGATGAATAAAGATACTTTATTATTTACATGCATTTCTCTTTCTATGATATCACCACTGCTGAGAATTCCTGTGCTTTCAAGCAGTTTCATTTGACCAGATCAGAGGTGATATTCAGCAGGTTCTGACCAGTTCTGGAGAACCGGGTAGCGGAAATTTTGAGTAGTTCAGAGAATGTCACCTCTGACTGGCCCCACCCCAATCTATTCTCTGCCTCCTGAGTCCCAGCTGATTAGCTGGGTCTTCTTTTGTTGCCCTGCACAAGGGGAACAGAGATGAAAATCAGGTTAGTGGAGTGGGAAGGGAATGGGATTTTGGAGTGATCTTCCCTCAAGAGTGGGGAGGGAATAGGAATTTTAGAGTATCTTTCCCCTGGAGTGGGGTGGGAATGGAGATTTTTCCCCTGGAGTGGTGTGGGCATAGAGATTTTGAAGTATCCTTCTCCTGCCATGCCCACCAAGCTATGCCATGCCTATCAAGCCATGTCCACAGAACCGGTAGTAAAAAAAAATTAATCTCACCACTGGACCAGGTGAATCAGTTTTCACTGCTACCCTTGCAATAGCCTAAATAAATCACCAATCAAGCCAAATCTCAATCCTGGCCAGAGTAGAACTGGCTGGTAGGTTTTGAGGCAGTTGAGAGGAAACAATCTGCTTCATTACAAAGGACACCTTGCTTTGATATCTCTTTCTTCCCAGTATTACAATTAATTCTTGACTGCTAAGAAATATTCTTGGGTTACAATGGCTGTCTCTAGCAGGTGTTTTGAATAGAGATTTTTTTTTTTGGTTAAATGGATAGGTTTTTTTGAACTTCAGGGCATGATTTTCCTCTGGATTTTCCTCTCTTTCCTTAATGTACAAAATACTGTATTTCACTGCTGCTCTTTTCTTCTCTTAAAAGACTGCACATATGTGAGCTAGTTAAGACTTGCATGAGCAACCCCCAGGATATCCCAGCTGTCAAAAAAGCTTTAGAGAAAATGGGAAGAATACACCAGTTTTGAATGGCTCTGAAAGAGAAGTACATTGAGTTATTCAATTAATCATCAAGCTTTTCTTAAGGGAGTATGTATATTTTGCTTTCTTTATTAAGAAAATAATGATATGTACTTGGAAAAAGAGAATTTATCTACTTCTAGATATTTCCATTTCCAAATAAGTATGAGTAAATTCACTTGATGATTACTATAGTATAAACATTTTCCTTCTTTACTCACCCCCCTCAAAATAGAATAATGAATCAATAAATTGTTTTTTTCAGACCCTTCTTGACACATATATCATATTAGATATCTAGTTTTAATTAGGCAGAGAAATCAAAAACATATTTTTCAGATGTTTGGAAGTTCGGATTGTCAATATTCCAACCCTCATAACTATTTTTAGAGCAAAGAAAGGTACTAATTGTTGAGATATTTCTAGCTAAAAGATGAAGATTTAATTTAAATTCTTTAAATTGTAAAAATTCTGGCCCTGTATTGAATGATAGACCCAAGAAATATGTTATAGATTACACTGCCTTCAAACATCATCATACTTGTTTAGAACAAGAATTGTCAGTCCTTTCTAAATAATCAGTAAGTTAGTTTTTTACCTGATTCAAGAAGTAGTACAAGGAAAAGGCATGCAAAGAGCACATAAAAGATCTTCATGTTGGAATTGGTACTAGATCAACTCTAACACCTGGGACAGGACACAGAACTCTATTTATAGAGCTATAATGATTGCATCACATTGCCTCACTGAAATTTTGCAACTATTCTTAAGAGTTATGTTTACTGTTCTTACATAAGGTATTGTTGTATCTTCCTTCTTTAGAAATACTCCTATGATTTAATTACAATTTAATTGGATGGTTATTATTTACAATTTCCAAAGATCCCAGCCTTAGCACTTTCCATGTCCAGGAGGGGCAGAAAAAAGTTCTTTCTAAATCGCTGCTGAATCTCCAGCAGTTCAGAAAGATAATGCTTAGCCATATTCAACAGTGGTGACAGTTTTGAAAGTGCTATGATACAGTTTAGAAGTATAGGAGAGAAATTCTGGACCTTCCATCTCTTGAGGTCCTAAATATAAAAATGTGTTCACTTCCCTTTTCTGTTCCTGGGAATGCATGAATTCCTTTGTTTTGATCATCTTATTTTGCTTGATCTTCTGTTAAATATTAGCTTGATTGATTAATTTACCATAATACATATAATTTTGGTCTTTGCAAATGAACATTGGATTATAGAGGATAATCTTCTCAATTGAGCAAAAAATCTGAAATAAATGAAATAAAATGAAGAAGCAACTGTCAGGATTCCAGTGATCGCTCTAAATAACTCATGAGTCTCAAGCCAAACTTCAACAAACTTCCCAAGATTTATTAGGAGTGACATGCTGGCATGATCTGTATGAAGCCAACTCTGAGATACATAATTTGCAATCACCCAATGAACCAACATTAAAATAAACAGCTATTGTAACAAAGTGGAGCAACAGTTTTTTAACAACAGTGCTGAAATCCAATAACTCTCACAGCTAATATATGCTGAGATTGTTTGTAAAAGGCAGGTTAAAATTATTTTTGGAAATAATGAATATAATTTTAAGCAACTGAAACAGAGGATGAATGCTGTGGAAAAAGATGGCAAATGAGAAGACATGTCTCTATCACTCCTTCATCATCTCTTGGCAGGGCAAAGGGCTCTGGGAAAATACTATTCTATAGATTCATAGGTCTTAAGTGTGAGAAAGCCTTAGATTAAGACAGAATATTTGAACTAGGTCTCTATCTCCAACCTTTTTTTGTTAACAAATGGTCAGATGGGACTTTTTTAAAATGAACCTTATCTCAACAATCTATATTATCTACACTCACTTCATCTGGATTTCATGCTGACATTTAGGATGGGGACACTTTTAGTCTTGCTTGTTAGCAACCTGTAGCACAGCCTGTATTGAAGTGGAGCGTGTCTCAACAGCTTTTGATAATTTTAACCATAGTATTCTTTTGCACTGATTCTAGTGACCAGAAATAGTGGGTATCATTTTATAGTGATACTCTTAACTTTTCAAAAGCTGATTATAGTCAGAGTCCATTGTGTATGTAAAGCATGAGTGGCTATGAGAAGAATCCTCATAGTCAAGGAAAGGCTATAATGGGCATGGTAGCTGCCATCTGATATTTAAGCAGAAGCTTTGAGTCCAATATCATTGCTTAGTTAGAAGACAAAGTCTCCATTTCCACTTCATGAAGAAAGAAAAATGCCGTGATTAATAGTATCAAAAGCCAGAGAGAGGTCCAGAAAGATGGGAAATTTCTGCCCAGTCTCACTACAGGTTATCCTAAAAACAATATTTTTTCATTTCATCTTAATTGTGGATAAGTAGGTAGATTGCTGCTTCACTTTCTAGAACAACAGAGTTATGTCAACAGAGAGCAATTCTGTAAACCTCTATAGCAAAGCTGCAATCTCTCAAGGACACAGATTGCAATAGTGATTTCCATAGTTAAGCTTGCACCAGGAATAAACTGTAACTCTTTGTGGAAAGAATGGAGTTGGGATAAAAAATTGAAAACTGATATGTACAGCACATTCGTTTCTCCATCCAGAATGAAGGAGCTACCATTCCATCTCTTTGACATATTGGCATCACATTTTTTGTCTGTAAACAGTACCATTTGACTGTACTTATTTCTTGACATTGATCATCCTGATTGATTTACTGACTATGTGCCATCAACTCAGTGTTGACTCTTAGATCCAGAGTGATAGATTTTCCTCCACATTATTTGTACTTAACCTATTCCTTTAGCTGTTTTAACTCTGCACAATGGCCATCTAAGTGAGTCCATCTAACCTTCAGCTGGTTGTCCTCTTTTCCTCTTTCCTTCTAACTTCCCCAGAATTAGAGCCTGTTCCAGAATGCTAGGTCTTCATGTATTCCTTCTAAGTAGGATAATTTGAGTCTAGCATTTGTCCTGTAAATAGAGCTCTGAGTTATTGTTCCATAATTTCTTGACTATCCACAGTATGCTCCAGATATTCAGTATCAACTTCAAAGGTGTCAATAATTTTTAAAGATAAAGGTCTCACTTATTCATTCATGACCAACTCTAGGGGATGGTGCAGATTTCTGTTTCTTAGATGAAGGATCCAACAGTGTTTGAAGACATTATTATGGTCATGTGGCCAGCATGACTAAATGCCAAGGTGCACAGGATGCTTTCCCACCAAAGTGGTACTACTCTCATTTGAATGCTTCAAAGTGCTGGGATGGCAGGAACTGGGGCAAGGACAGAAGATTGTCCTGTTCAGTGGTGGGATTCAAATATTTTTACCACTGGTTCGGTGGATGTGGCTTGGTGGCCATGCTTTGTGCACGTGCATACATTTTGCATGAGTGCGTGCACCAAATGCGCACTTTGCGCAGGCGCAGAGGTGTTCACGCAGGCACAGAGGCATTCTAACTCACTTCCTGCAAGCCTGCACTCTCCTGGTCACTTCAGCAACTGCCACGCGACACTGTGCTGCACAAAGCAGCTGTGCTTCAAATTCAGAGGATAAAGGTGAATATGGGAGCCCAGGCAAACAGGCGGACCCAACAGCAGAGCGGTGGAGAGAACTGATTCAGTCTCTGCTGCTCATCACTGCTACCGGCTCAGCAGAACCAGGCCAACCCGGTCGAATACCATCACTGGTCCTGTTGCATGGCACTGGGGCCTTGAACCCAGGCTGTCAGTTTTTCATCTGACAAGCTCAGCATCTTTAGCCACTGAGCCATCATGTCTTCCCCCAATATTTTATGAAGTCAATTTTATGGCAGAAAACAAAATTAACAGACTATTTTTTGAGTGTTTTTGCAATTTATATGGTAAACAAAATATACCACAGTGAACAAATATTATGTATATCCATGCTTCTCAATAGTAAAGGGACTGATTTACTGAACTGAATCATATCTATAATTATTTTGCATAGTTACTCAATAGAGCCAAAGTGTATAGGGATCTGAGGATTTGTTCTGTGGGTAAGAAACCTACAGAAAGGGTGCAGTTCTTTCCTGTCAAGTGAAAAGCTAAAAAGTATACAATTATATAGAGACCACACAGTCTTTCTGTCAGTACCACTCTCTTCATATCATAATAGAATTCTGCCATTTCTATTTCTGTGTGACAAGAGTATGTATTTAATTCTTAGGTTCAGCTTGTAGAACTTTAAAAAAATCCAGCAACTTAAAGAAAACAGCTATTTTTTTTTCTGAGTTGCCCTGTGATATCCACTACTTTTATCTGCACCTGATGCTGGAAAGTGACAGTGATGCTTTAATGAGACACTATAAGATCCTGGACATGGCATCCAACACCCTTCACTTTGGAATCTAATTGGAAGCATGACACAGCTCTACTAATTGATCCCTGATCTAGCCACCTCCTCTCAGGTTTATAATTCTCTCTGTTCCTCAAAACCTGTAATTTAATTCCTCAAGCTTAATAAAGTGTAGGATGAGCAGAACTAGGTCTATCAAGAAGTGGCCCTAGGCTATTGCTTTAGATTAAGGATCATATTGTTGACACTCATAAAAGTGCCTGCATTTCTTTCAAAAAAATTAACATAAACACCCCATTGTACTTGTTAACTTTTACAGTTTGTCCTTTGCTTGCCTTTTGAAATGAATTATATGAAATTATAGAAATTTATATGAAAATATTTTCTGCAATCTTTCTGAAAGAATGTATATTTTCTCTCTTAGATTATTATGGTTTAAGGGACTATTAGTTCTTTTTTCCTTGTATTGTATTGCAATCCATTCTCTTTGCCTTGAGGAAAAATGCAGAATTACCATGGATTTGTAATTTGCAAAAGGAAAGAGGGAGGAGATCTGGAGAGGGAGGAGGAAACAAACAATTAACAATGTAAAAGAATACCATTGATGAGATAGGATGCTGTATATATTTATAAATAAATAAGTCTTTTCTCTTCTTTTGCCTATATTGATGAGATCTTGGATAATTTGTTTCCTGTCACTCCAAAGATGCAGTAAGTATAGCAAAACAGTGGAAAATCAAATCCATCTCATGCCCTTGGGATGTTACTGAAGGTGAGCCAGTTTGGTGTAGTGGTTAAGACACTAGGCTAGAGCAGTCTGGTTACTTTGGGCTATTCACTCTCTCTCAGCACAATTCCCCTTGCTGGGTGGTTGTTGTAAGGAAAATAGGAGGGAAAGGGAATATTGGAGATGATTGCCACCTTGAACTTATTTACAAAAATAATAAATGCAGCATAAAACAAATATACAAAAAAATAAAGTGTAAGAAACAGATGAAGGTAGATCACAAGTAATTTTGCATTTTTAGCATTTTTGTCATCCTGAATATTTTATCATTGAATTTCTTTTATCACTGATTATTCTATATAATAATCCCTCAAAACCACAACCACATGACAATCTTCTGTTGATTCAGCAGTTCTGAGAAGAAGATATGGTGTATCTCTATCCAATAAGGGCTACTTCTACAACCCTTAAGTTTCCACTTCCAAATCTCTGAATTTGATCCCTGATTATTCACTCTGAAATAAGAGAACATGAAGAGGGCACTATGAACCTATCATTGCTTAAATTCTTTCTATCCAGTTGACCAGTAGGAAAATGACCTTGTTTAGTGGTTTTGAAAACTAATGTTGGATGAAAACTATGTGACAGAAACTTAATTACCAAAAAATACAGCATATTGATTATCTGAACCCCCCCCCCCCAAAAAAAAAAACCTAAACCAAAACATACTTAAGCTTCCAAACTTTGCATAATTTCATTCAAAATCTCATGTGACTTCTGAAGGTGAAATGAGAGCAGGTTGATAATGCCATCAGTTTTTAATATGTTGCATAATATTGCCTGGTGTAAAAGGCTAATTAGAGCTAACTCCAATGAAGTACTTGGATGGAAGTTTATGATATTGGAGTAAACTTCAACACACCTTTTTGGATGAACTATTTCTGTATATACGTCCAAAAACTTCCCTTCAATTAACATCAATACACCTTTTTGGATGAACTATTTCTGTGTATATGTCCAAAAACTTCCCTTCAATTAATCATTTTTTTTTTATAACCCTAAACAGGAGTAAAGTTCAATTGACCTTCCAGTGGGGCATTGAAAAAGTAATGATTAGCTTTTGGCCAGGAGATTAGCTGAATCTCAGTTCTTCCAATGGAAAATAGATGTCCCTAAAGAGGTACATAGCCACAGGAGATGAAAAAAATTAATAGTTTTTCTGTCACTTCAAATAAAACGTTCTTTATTGGCCAAGTGTGATTGGACACACAAGGAATTTGTCTCTAATGCATAAGCTCTCAGTTTCATATGAACAACAAAGTAATATATTCATAAGATACCAATGTTGTTAGTCATGAAGTCATGTCCGACCCATCGGGACCCCATTGACAACTTTCCTCCAGGCCTTCCTATCCATTTAAGCTCATTCTCTCTTGTCCCCTTCTTCTTTTGCCTTCAATCGTGCCCAGCATTAGGCTCTTCTCCAGTGACTCCTTCCTCATCATTAGGTGGCCAAAGTATTTAAGTTTCATCTTCAGGATCTGGCCTTCTAAAGAGCAGTCAGGGCTGATTTCCTCTAGGACTGACCAGTTTGATCGCCTTGCAGTCCAAGGGACTTGCAGTCTTCTCCAGCACCATAGTTTCAATAACAGATACCAATAATAAAAGATAATAGAAAGATTGAGAAGGATAATCATAATATAGTCCTGCAGCTGAAGGAATTAGTATTCAGCAGAGTGATGGCATTAGGGAAAAACCTAATCTAGGTTTTGACTAGTTGTCTAGTTGTTTTGACATGCAATGCCCTATAGCAGTGTCCTGAGGAAAGAAGCTGAAACTGTTTATGGGCAGCATATGAGGGTCTGTAGATATTTTCTCAGCCCACTTCCTGGCTTGTGCAGTATACAGTGCATGAGGCAGGAATGGAATGAAAGACAGGCTGGTTGCAATTGTTTTTTTCTCTAACTGTCTGTTGAACTCTGTACCTGTCCTGTTTGATTACTGTGCCAAACTAGATAGTTATAGAAGTACAAATGACAGACTCATTAATTCCTCTATAGAACTGTATCACCAACTCCTTGAGCAGTCTGAGCTTTCTGAATCGATGCAGGAAAAATATTCTTTGTTGTGCCTTTTTAATGAAGGTTCAAATGTTAGTTGTCCATTTCAAGTCCTGAGAGATTATAGAACCCAGAAACATGAAGGTCTCTACTGTTGATACTGTGTTGTCTAATAATGAAAAAGGTGGTAGAATAGAAAGGTTCCTCCTAAGGTCAACTATCGTCACTACAGTTTTTTAAGTGTGTTCAGCTCCAGATTGTTCTGGCTATTCCAGAGGACCAGTTTATTTTTATTTATTTATTTGATTTGTTAATCGCTTACAAGATAATAGGTACAAGTATAAACATAGTTATGAATACATGAAATGGATACATATGAGAAAAATAAAAAGAAACAATAGGACAGGGACGGTAGGCACGTTGGTACACTTATGCACGCCCCCTACAGACCTCTTAGGAAAGGGGTGAGGTCAATAGTAGACAGTCTAAGGTTAAAGTTTTTGGGGTTTGGGGAAGAAACCACAGAGTCAGGTAGAATATTCCAGACATTGACCACTCTGTTGCTGAAGTTGTATTTCCTGCAATCAAGTTACCTTGAGTTTGTATCTATTGTGTGCTCTTGTATTGTTATGGTTGAAGCTGAAGTATTCATTAACAGGTAGGACATTGCAATGTATGATTTTATATACTATACTTAGATCAGACCGAAGGCAGCATAGTTCTAGGTTGTCTAGGTCTAGAATTTCAAGTCTGGTGGAATAAGGTATTCTGCAATGAGTAGAGGAGTGGAGAACTCTTCTTGTGAAATATTTCTGGACTTTCTCAACTGTGTTAATATCAGATACGTAATGTGGTTCCAGACTGATGAACTGTATTTGAGTATTGGTCTAGCAAATGTTTTGTATGCTCTAGTTAGTAGTGTGGTATTACCACAGAAAAAGCTACGTAGGATTAGGTTAACAACTCTTAACGCCTTTTTGGCTATGTAGTTACAGTGGGCTCTAGCACTTAGTTCATTGGAGATGAGTACTCCAAGATCCTTGACAGAGTTTGGATCATCAACAAGGTCTTGACTATTCAGCTTGTAATTTATTTTCTGATTTTTTTTTGCCAATATGTAAGACAGAGCATTTATTTATTGAGATTTGAAGTTGCCATTTGTTTGATCATTCTGATACATAATCAAGGGCTTTTTGAAGGGTAGCAGTATTGTCGGTGGTGTTAAATAGCTTTACATCATCAGCGAAGAGAACGCAGTTGCTCTTAATATGATCACAGAGGTCATTTATGTATGAAAAGAGTTGGTCCTAGAACACTGCCTTGGGGGACACCATGTTGACAGGTACAGAATTTGATAGGACGCTCCCAATTTTGACCATTTGTTGTCTGTTTGACAGGAATGCTTCTATCCAGTTATGTAGGTGTCCAGAGATACCATAAGATTTAAGTTTTAGGAGTAGTTTGTCATGTACCACTGAATCAAAGGCTTTACAGAAGTCTATATAGACTGCATCTACTGCTTTGCCCTGATCGAGTTGTATAGTCATATGTTTTTGCAGTTTAAGAGTTGCAGATTACAGGATAGTTTTTTTTTGAAACCAAATTGTTTATTAAAGAATAGGTTATTTGTTTCTAAGTGGAGGATAATGGATTGGTTAATAATTGATTCTATGACTTTACAAGTGACGCATCATAAAGAGATTGGTCTATAATTTTCAACTAGGCTGGGGTCTCCCTTTTTGAAGATGGGGATGACCGTGGCTTGTGACTGTAGTTTTGGCAAAGAGCTGGTCCTGAAAGATTTTTCAAAGATTATGCTTAGAGGTTCGGCTCCTGTCTGTATGCAGACTCATCCCCACTTGAATGAGATCAATCACTGTTGTGTCACCTGTTTTTTTCCATAAAGAAGATAGTCAGTATTATATAAACAAATTTCCAAAAATGGCCTTTTGACTCATCAGGTCAGAGGAAGTCTTGAACTAGTGCAAAAAGCTGTTGTGCAAGAAAGGAATATCAACACCTTTTGATTGTCGTGTACTTTAAAGCCTTCTTTTCTGATATTTTCTGTAAGTGTGTGGAGGTCAGCAGTGGCATCTAGGTAGAAGAAAATATTAAAGCAGAATGGTCTGATCTTTTCAAACTGAGATACCATTTAATTAGCCCACAATTGCTTGTATTATTTTAGAAATAGTCCTTTGTTTACAATGATAATTAAAACCAGAATATACATTGCTATAAAACATCATAAAATGCAAAACCATCTGCTTAGCCATTGCCTTCTTGGACATTGATATAGCTGCAAATAGGTGAGGACTGCAGAGTGTGACCATAATATGGGAAGAGGTGGAAAGCACTTGCTTATGACTTTGAAACTGTGTTCCTGACAAGCAGACTGGCAGGTAAATAAGTGCCATGTCTGAACACTAGGTAGTAGGGAGAAGGGATGGATCGTCACTGTGGATTGCAATATCCTCATACTAACCTGGGGCTCTTCAGAAGAAAAAGTGGTAGAAGAAAGAGTGACTTGTAACCTCCTGCCACCATCCCTATTAACTTTGATTGTGGGAAGCCATTAGGGAAGATCTCAATTGATATCATGTGACTGTGGGATGCTGTGATGGTTGCAACTTCAAAGACAAGTCATAAGACCCATTTGTACAGTGTTATATTGTAACTTTCAGTGGTCACTGAATGAATGGCTGTAACCCAATGACTAACTGATGAAAATAAGAAATACAGAACATGGAAAGGAAAGAGCCACTTTGGTATAATGGTTGAAAGTTAGAAATGGGGAAACTGGGAATTCCTGTCCTTCCCAGTGCAGAAAACCAATTTGAGACTTTGGGTTAATCCCTGACTCCCAGCACCAGGAAGAGGAATGTAAGGCAAAACACATCCAAAAATCTCATCAAGAATACTGCAGGGACTTCTCTAAGCAGTCTCAGTAGTCAAAAATTACTCTAAGGCAAATATAACAGCTACAACAATGTGGAAAGTGAAACATTTACATGACAGTATGAACAACAACAATAAAACAGTATAACAATTAATATAAAATGAATAAAGTGCCAAACATTGGGTAGGATAAGGAAGTGCCTCCTCTGAAAGAGTACATAGAGGCCAGAGTAGAATTATGAATCTTGGCCATGCTTTCAGACATTGGAAAATGACATCAAGGTGGATATACTCAGTTACAATAGCCAAGAGTGCAGTATTGGAAAAGACCAGGATATGGAATGATCTTCATGATGAAAATCTATGTAGTCACTACATGATAATAAATGATTTGATAGCATGTAATCATCTGATAAATTTCCTGCCAATTTATTGCAGAGCTTTCTACAATTTGGCTACAGTATACTGATTGCTGATTTCTGTGAAAGCAGGAAGTTCTTCTTATATGGACTATTTAAGAATGGCAGTGGCATCCATAAAGAAGCATATGGTACCAGAGGAAGGGCGCATATCATGATGTTTGACCATTCTCAGACCTAATTTGACTATCACAGTCTTAGTTGCTGCTGAACAATAAAGAGATGTTTGTAAGAATTAACAATAGCATTTAGGCTAAAATATCACCCCAAAGCACTTTATAGCCAGGGGTGGGCTTCAAAAATTTTAGCAACAGGTTCTCTGCCCGGTTGCTGGGTGGGCATGGCCATAATAGGCATGGCCTAGTTGGCCAGCTGCACCATGGTGGGGGGCATTTTTGCCCTCCCTGGGCTCCGGAGGCTTTTCTTGAACCTCTTGGGAGGGCAAAAATGACCTCCCTAGGCTCCGGAAGCTCTCTGGAAGCCAGAAACTGACCCATTTCCACCCTTCCTGAACTTCCAGGAGGTTCGTTTTTTGCCCTCCCTGAGCCTCCGTGCACATCCTGCATTTATCTGCATCCAAAATGGGCCGCGTGGGGATTCATGGAATGGGCGGGGCAGGGTGGGTGGGGCCAGTCAGGAATGGGATTTGGGGGTTCTCCGAACTGTGTAGAATCTTAACTAGAGGAACTCCCGAACCCCTTGCGAACAGCAGCCCACTCCTGTTTATAGAACTCTCTGGCTGGTTTACAATATAGAAGTGTTATTTGGATATTGCTCCCAACAATCTGGGTCCTCATTTCAGAATGATGGATGGTTGAGTCAAGTGGTGTAAAGTTGGAATTCTGGCTAGGGGCACATTTTCCTGGTAATTCTGCACTTTAATCACTGTATCATGAATCCCTTTAAAGAATCCCTTTAAAAAAAATTTCCCCAATTTTTTTTATTTCAATCTACATATAACAACAATACATTAACAGTGTAGCATCAAATATATCATACATCTCTTATTGCATATATTCACATTAATTCATAATTCTTCAATGTTTATTTTCAACCTTTCAAAACTCTCTCCAAATGCCTACCTCCATATCAATTAAACGTACCTAGTAATTCCATTATTCAATTTTCTTCCTGTTTTCACTTTATTTTTTAAATAAAAAATTCTCATTTGGCAAGCAGTGTGGTTCCAGGTTTCACATCTCAGTACAAACATGGCCATAGTTACCTATTCATTTTATTTGTTTAAGTTCATATTGCATCATCATCATCATCATCATCATCAACAATAACAATAATTATTAATTATTATTATTATTATTAAGCTTATCTTATCCAATCCCAATTCATGTTCTCATATCTTATTTTACAATGTTATCTAAAATTCTCATCTCCTTTCTATTGTCATTTCTCATATTATTATTTTTCTGTTACATTTGTCATTTTATCAATCCTTATCTGTAAATATAATTGTCCCCTCTAGTTAATAATTCGAGCTAACCACCTTCATTCTACCTTAATATCAATCTCCATATCTAGTATAAAACACACACACATATATTTTTCTCAGATTCTGCATTATATTTTCTCTTAACACCTTATAAATCATCTATACAATACAAAATGCTATTTTCAATATATTCTTATACATCACAACATATTACCTTGCAGAATCCTCTTCCTTATCCCTTTTTTTTTCTTTCACCCATTATCTCTCACTCTTTGGACAATGTACCTTCTTTTCATCCTTGTTTGTTTCCTGTTCCTCTTTATTTTCTGGTCCTTTCTCTTAATTCTCTTTTTTCCCATTCTTATTCCCCTCCTTTCTCATTCCAATTATTAAACTTTTCTCTCTACCTCTTTTAATTTTTCTTTTGCACTTCCTTTTTCTGCCTTTCCCCTCTCTCTTTAACCATTTTCTTAACCATTCTCCCTTTTATCATCCCATCAGACCACAAATTTTTAATTCTAATTCCTTTTCCCCCCTGCTTAAATAATTGTTGTTTGTTTTGTGCTTCTTAGTTGGCTTCTTCTTTATAAAACTCCTCCCCCTCTGGTTTATTGCGTTCTTGTGTATGCTGAGTCACCATTTCTAATTTCTGTAGTACATAATTACACATTTCAAGTTTAATTTTTATCATGTCCCTTATATCTTGCAAATCCAATCTTGTGTCATATAGGTCCAGTCTTATATTAACAAATAGCTCCTCCATTATATCTTCTCCTTTTTTTCCTTCCCCCCCCTTCTTCCTTAATAGCTGAAATCCTCTTCTTTAATAGATATATTCAATCCCAGAGTCCAGTATATTATTTCAGCCAATATCTTTTGGGTTTATTTTCAACAATTCATACTCTTGAGTCTTTATTCCAGGTCTTCTAATTGGCCCTTTTCCAACTGTTTTCCAAATTACTGATGGTTCTATGACAATAATAAAGTTCCTTTTATTTTCTTTTAAGTTCCAAAATCCAAACTCTCAAAAAGACCAGACACTTTTTGAAAAACATACTGAAGTTTTCTTGTACCATCAGGTGGCACTCTTGAGTCTTTTTATCTTTAACTTTCTTTGTTGAATATAATATTTTTATTAAGTTTGCTAATTTCAATCATTAGCTATTATTTCTTTTCTTTTCAACACACTCAATTCCAGCATTTAATTATGCCCTTTAAGTGCCTACAGTTCAATATATGCCCAGTTTAATTTCTAAACTTTTGTTCTGTTAAAGTATTTTCCTTTAAATTTCTCCTCCAAGTTAGTCCAATACAGTAATCCAATCCAAATTTATAAAATCCAATTTCTTTCTCACTTTCTCTGGTCGCCGCTTCCATACACTTTCCTCCAAAATAACCCTTTAGTTTGATACCGGGATACCTCAAAAGCGATGTCCTTTGCGTCATCCACACTCTGCTTGCTACTTCTCTGCTCCAGCACAAAACTTAGTTTCCCAGAGTGTTCTTTGTCTTTGTGATGGCCATTTTAGAACCACCACTGCAGCTTACCTTTGGGAGGGATTTTCTTGTCAGGATGGGGAGTTGTGACTCCCCTCGACCCTCCAGGCAGTTTCCCCCTTCTTCACCACCCCACGAAGGTGGCTCCGGTCTTGATCGGGACCCTCCAGCATGTGAGCTTGGGCAAAACCACGCATGATCACAGATTCCGCTCTGACTCTGACAAGGAACAAACCGGAAGTCCAGAATCCCTTTAAAAATATTAAATATATAAGCATAAGGGTGCTGTTGAATAAACAAATGATTCCAAGATGGTATTGTCAGCTAGATTTCCAGCATGGGTTTCTGCAACATGCTTGCTATCAGCTGCCATAGTAACAGGGGGGGCAACTGGTATTTGGGATGGGGAAGTGAGCCAGTGTGTAGTAGTCTTATGAGAACTGAAAGGGAGATTTGTACTCATGAATTATGAAGCTGCTGAATGGAGTTGTTCACACTCCATCAAGGCCAACTGTCCTGAAACTCCAGATGGGAGAAATACCTGAAGATGAGCTTTTCCACAACATCCTCTTAGGTGTTGATTGGACTCTCAGTGCTGGACCCTGGTGGGAGGGATTTGTGGTGACTTTCAATGCTGTAATCTTTGTATGTTTTGAATCAGATCTTGCCTTGCTTTCGCTGGTATCATTTCTAACTTAGTAAAAGTACCTCTTCTCTAATTCAATGGAATTGTGAGTTTTCTTTCTTGAGTTTTGAATGAAGATGGGCCTGACAGGTATGTCCCTTTTATCTTGTGCATGTATAATAGTCTAAGGTAGGGTGGGATTCTACCAGTTTGCATCTATTTGCTAGAACCGGTTGTTAACATTCTAAGCAGTTCAGAGAACCAGTTGTTAAAAGAAATTACTGGCCTAATCCTGTAAGGAAGGCAGGAAGGAAACATTCTGGTGTTGCTTACATAAACTGCTTCTCCATTAACCCTTATTAGATTCTTGGCAGGACTAGACTTCCTGTCTCAGGAACGTCTCTGGAGTTTTTTTTCCCCTCCTTTGCTGGTACTTTGCTTGTGTGGAGTAACCATTCAAAGTTACAATGTCACTGAAAAAAGTGACATGACCATTTTTCACATTTGCAGCCTCTCCACAGTCATGGGAGGCCAAGCGAGGAGTTGTGTGCTTCGATGTGAGTGATATTGAGTTGGCCAAACCCAGCCAATACTGAGAGTATTTACACCAAGACAAATTCCTTGTGTGTCCAATCACACTTGGCCAATAAAGTATTCTATTCTTCTTCAATAACATGACCACTAAGCCATGTCCACCTAGTCACATGACCACCAAGCTACACCCACCATCTAAGCCACCGCCCACAGAACCGGTTGTTAAAAAATTTGAATCTCACCCCTGGTCTAAGGCACCAGTACAAGTCCCTCAAAACTAGGTAATGAGATAATGCTGTGGGGGGTGGGGCGGGGGTTAAGGAACAAGCATAGTAGTGGGGTAGCTCAATTGTTGATGACATCTCTTGCAGTCTCCTAGTGTTTACTAACAAGTGTTTAATAAAATTTGGATGATGAATGAATCAATGAATTCTTTAATGGCCAAGTGTGCTTAGACACGCAAGGAATTTATTTTGGTGCATATGCTCTTGGTGTTCATAAAAAGAAGAGAAAAAATTCAGCTTTATAAATTAGAGGAAATGAATCGTGTTTTTCTGTTGCCAGCATACTTTATTTACAAATAACTAGGAACAAAAGAGAAAGCTGTACATTCTGAGAAGCAAGCAAAAGAAAAGAAGATATAATGAAAGTGAAGTAAAAGTAAAACTCCTGCCCTGCACACATGCGCAATACATCAAACATCACAAGACACTCATATCTTGCTACTATAGTAACTGTGATAACCAGTCCAGCTTATTCTGGAAACTTCTGTGGGAGCTCACCAGACAAACCAAAACAATGCAGTGACACATTCATCAAGAATCATAAGGTACAGCACCTAATATATTCATAGAGTACAAATAGGCAATCAAATCATATTAGGAAACAGTTAATATAAATCATAAGTATACAAGCAACAAAGTTACAGTCATACAGTCACAAATGGGAGGGAATGGTTGATAGGAATGATGAGAAGATTAATAATAATAGTAATGCAGACTTAGTAAATAGTTGGACAGTGTTGAGGGAATTATTCAGTTTAGCAGAGTGATGATGTTCAGGAAAAATAATTTCCCAGCCCTCTTTTTGACTCGTGCAGTATGTAGGTCCTTGATTGAAGGCAGGTTGGTAGTAATTGTTTTTTTCTGCAATCCTAATTATCCTCTGAAGTCTGCGTCTGTCCTGTTGGGTTGCAGAACCAAACCAGACAGTTATAGAGGTGCAGATGACAGACTCAATCATTCCTCTGTAGAACTGGATCAGCAGCTCCTTGGGCAGTTTGAGTTTTCTGAGTTGGCGCAGAAAGAACATTCTTTGTTGTGCTTTTTTGATGACGTTTTTGATGTTAGGTGTCCATTTTAGGTCTTGTATGATAGAACCTAGAAATTTGAAGGTCTCTACTGTTGATACTGTGTTGTCTAGTATTGTAAGAGGTGGTAGTATGGGAGGGTTTCTTCTAAAGTCTACCACCATTTCTATGGTTTTGAGTGTGTTCAGTTCCAGATTGTTCTGGTTACATCATGAGGCTAGTTGTTCAACTTCCCATCTGTATGTGGATTCATTGTTGTCTCGAATGAGACCAATCACAGTTGTATAATCTGCAAACTTCAGAAGTTTAACAGATGGATCATTTGAGATGCAGTCATTGGTGTAGAGGGAGAAGAGAAGTGGAGAAAGCACACAACCTTGGTGGTGGGGGGGGGGGGACTGTGCTGATTGTACAGGTATTGGATGTGATTCTGCCTAGCTTCACCTGCTGCTTTCTGTCTTTTAGGAAGCTTATGATGCACTTACAAGTGTGTTCAGGTATTGCTAGCTGGTTTAGTTTAGTTAGAAGAATGTCTGGAATGATGGTATTGAATGCTGAACTAAATTTTACAAAGAGGACCCTTGCATAGGTTGTCATTTACACAGCCCTACATGGCATAAGGCTATGTTATTTGCTGACTGTCTATGTCTCATTATTCTACCACATCAGCAGGGAAGGTATGCTCTGTGTCCCTTTTATTGATTTTTAAAATCTTCTTGTATATGCTCTATGAGAGTACCTGTGTGATAGAATATCATCCCATCAGAGATCCAAATGGATCCAACCCTATTAGCTTTTAGTAAACATTAAAGATTTGGATATTCCTCGAAGCATTTGGGCTGGATGGTTGGTTGAACTCTAGGGGTTAATGCTATCTTACTATAAATTGGGATTGTAATTTTATATTCTGGATATTGCAGTTTGTTTTGCTAAATTGTTTTCCTTTTATTTTTGTACACTACCAAGAGCCTCTTTTGTAAAATAATTTAAATAATACAAATTGATTAAATAAATGAGAGGGGGGAAATGTAAAAATAATGAAAAGCTGCCACAAGAAATATTCAAAAATATTGGGTTAAAATGATGACACTTTCAAAATTATATTTCTTATTACAATACTTAGTGTTGAAAATTCAGGGGGAAAAATGCTTTGATGATATAGCAGAGAAAAATAAAAACTTGCTTGTTTTAATACTAAGAGGTTGGTTTACTCTCAACAGGGTCATTTGTCAAATAGTCATATTTATGTCCGTCTAATGATGGTACACATTATATGACGTATACTGCACACTTTACCATTTTCTCTATTACGATCTCATAGGTGATTTTATGAAATGTGTTGCTAAAGACATGGAATACTATATCTACCAAAGCTTTTCATAGCAGTCTTGATGTTTTGCATCACATTCCTCCATCCCTCTATCTCTTCCCTCTGGCTTTCTTTGACTTCCTGGGAGGTTTCCTGTAGCCCTGTCCCTTTTCAAGTGCTTTCTTTGCTCAATTCAGGAATTCATCATCTTCCCTGATTAGCTGGAGGGTGGATTTAGCTCCTTCACCTTCTCTTCTCTGAGGACAATGAGCCTTCATGTCCAGCATATGTAATTCTTATCATCTTTAGAAAGAAAGAAAACTAACATGCGATATCTTCTGTGAGTAAAAAAACCAACGGTACTCTCTACTTCCATATTTCTTAATAGGCTAAGAAAAGGAAAGAAAAAGTGGGAAAAAGAGCTCACTGGCTGGCGGGAGGCCAATAGTGGAAGCAGGCGGTCCCTCCCAAGCCATGAAGTGCTTTAAAGGTGACTACCAACACCTTGAATCGCACCCGGAAGGCCACCGGAAGCCAGTGCAGCTTGTGTAGGAGTGGTGTAACATGGGAGCTCCAAGGAGCCCCCAAAATCACCTGCGCAGCCGCACTCTGCACCAGCTGAAGCCTCCGGATGCTTTTCAAGGGGAGCCCCATGTAGAGAGCATTGCAGTAGTCTAGGCGGGAGATGATGAGGGCAGAAGTGACTGTGCAAAGAGTGCCCTGATCCAGAAAGGCCACAACTGGCAGATCCACCGGACCTGACAAAAGGCCCCCCTGGCGATGGCCGCAATATGATCTTCTAACAACAGCCGTACATCCAGGAGAACACCCAGATTGCGCGCCCTCTCCATGGGGGTCAAAATCTCTCCCCCCACAGCCAGCGATGGAATGAGCTGGCTGTATCTGGGTGCAGAAAACCAGAACCACTCAGTTTTGGTCGGGTTGAGCCGAAGCCTGTTAAGACCCATTCAACTCCGCACGGCTTCCAGGCACCGGGTCATCACTTCAACAGCTTTATTGGGGTGGCCTGGGGCAGAGATGTATAGCTGAGTATCATCAGCATATTGATGGAATTCTACCCCAAAACCATGGATGATCTCTCCCAGCAGCTTCACATAAATGTTGAACAGAAGGGGCGAGAGCACCGACCCCTGAGGCACCCCATAAAACAAGGGCCTCGAGGCCGACCTCTGCCCCCCTGTCAACACAAATTGCGAGCGGTCGGAGAGGAAGGAGGAGAACCACCATAACATGGTGCCCCAATCGCCGCAATAAGATACTGTGGTCGACAGTATCAAAAGCTGCTGAGAGATCTAACAGGACCAGGACAGAGGAACAACCCCTGTCCTGGGCCTTCCAGAGATCATCCACCAATGGTACTAGGTACTAGCCATCTCCTTGCTGTGCTCGGGCCTGAAACCCAATTGGAGAGGATCTAGATATACCGCTTCATCCAGGTGCTGAGGGAGCTGTCGTGCCACCACATTCTCAACAACCTTCACCATGAAGCGAAAGTTGGAGACCGGATGATAATTCGACAATAGTGTTGGATAAAGGGACAGTTTCTTGAGGAGGGGCCTCACCACCACCTCTTTCAAGGCGGTGGGTAAAAGCCCCTCTCTCAAGGAAGCATTAATAATCCCCTGGAACCAACCTCGTGTCACCTCCCGAGTGGCCAAAACCAGCGAGGAGGGACATGGATCCAATAAACATGTGGTGGTCATTAAGCCTGCCCAGAATCCTGTCCAGGTCTTCCAGGGTCACAGGATCGAACTCAACCCACATGACCTCACTGACATCTGCCACCGAAACCCCCCCCCCCCTGCCCAGAGATGCCCAGTCAGAGTCTAGCCCATCCCGGATCTGATTTTGTCCTGCAGATTTCGAGAAAAATCCTTGGCCTGTCCTTGCAAGGGATCCTCCCACGCTCCCACATCCAAAAGGGAGCGGGTCATCCTAAAAAGGGCAGCCAGGCGATTTTATGTCACTGAAGCTCCCTCAGGTTGGATAGCAAGACCAATGTGCCAATCAAATACAATCAACACTCTTCAGGAACTATCAGCAGTCAATCAGCAGTAGCAAACAGCCAACAATCTTTCTCTCCTTGGTATTTCTTGCTCACTCAGAGTCATAGAATTACATTATAGGAGGGGAGATTGTTAGAAAACACTTCCTAAATGACAGCAGAACCAAGTTTACAGTGGGATGGTGGACATCCCTATGCTGAATGTATTACAGTAGATGCTGGGCAACCATCTGTTGGAGATGTTTTAACCTGGGCTCCTGTGCTGAGCAGATGGTTGGTCTTAAAGGCCTGAATGGCTCCTTCTGGCTGTATGATGCTATGCAAATTTTAATAATAAGCATACAGAGTAGAGACATAAAATACATTTCGTTGTTTTATTCACTGCTCTGTCTGACACAGTATCATCGTTCTTCCTTTCATCTCTCTAGCAGTTCCAGATTTCTCTTTACAGTTTTCCTTTGCCAACTAATCTTTCCCTTTATCACATTCTCTCACCACCTCTCTTTCCGCTCTAAAATGTTTACATAAATATAGTTCTGCAATAATAGTTGACAAGCTGACTGCTAATTCTTGGCTTATACTTACCATCATTATTGGCAATGATTAAGATATGATCAGCAGCATATGGAAACATATGAGATCTTGTTATACCAAAATATTTTTGACAACAAATCCAATAATAGCATTCACACCTCATGGGAGTATAAGAATAGGACCATTTGGTGAATAGCCAGGATGAATAATGTCATAAGAATTAATAAAATCTCATGTTTTTCATCAACCTTGTTTAGTGTATGGAACAATTTAAAAACCTCAAATCAGCATGCAATAAAATTAAACTAATCATATAATAACTATAAATATAAACATTATTATTATTATTATTATTATTATTATTATTATTATTATTATTATTATTATTATTATTATTGTACTTATATACCGCCCTATTTCCCTGACAGGACTCAGGGCGGTGCACAGCCAAATTAAAATACAGAGGGTAATACAAAATTAAGAACAGTTAAAAAACCAAATATAAAAGGCTGAAATTTATAAGAAGTTTAAAAGCCAAACTAGATAAAAACCAGATTAAAATTCTAAAACCCCCTAAAACCCCTAGGCCAGACCGGCTTGATGAAATAAATAAGTTTTCAATGTGCACCGGAAGGTCAGGAGATCAAGGATGATCCTCATCTCTGGGGATAATTCGTTCCAGAGAGAGGGTGCCCCCAATGAGAAGGCCCGCACCCTCGGAGTCACCAGCCATCCAGCCGGTGGCACCCCGAGGAGACCCACTCTATGGGAGCGTACTGACCGACGGGAGGCTGATAATGGTAGGAAGCGGTCCCGCAGATATCCTGGTCCCAAGCCATGGAGCGCTTTAAAGATGGTAACCAAGACCTTGAAGCGCACCCGGTGGACCACTGGGAGCCAATGCAGCTCACACAAGAGCGGTGTAACATGGGAGCCCCAAGGAGCCCCCAACACCACCCGCGCGGCCGCATTCTGCACCAGCTGGAGCCTCCGGGTGCACTTCAAGGGAAGCTCCATGTAGAGAGCATTGGCATAGTCTAGGCGGGAGATCACGAGGGCGGAAGTGACCGTGCGAAGCGCATCCCGATCCATAAAGGGCTGCAACTGGTAGATCCTATGGACCTGACCAAAAGCCTCCCTGGCCACGGCCACCACATGGTCCTCCAGTGACAGCCGTACATCCAGGAGGACACCCAGATTGCGAGCCCTCTCCGTGGGGGCAAGAATTTCCCCCCCACAGCCAGCGATGGAACCAGCTGGCTGTATCGGGGTGCCGGGAAGCACAGCCACTCAATCTTAGATGGGTTGAACTGAAGCCTGTTCTGCCCCATCCAACACCGCACGGCCTCCAGGCACTGGGCCATCACTTCGACGGCTTCATCGGGGTGGCCAGGGGTAGAGATGTACAGCTGAGTATCATCAGCATACTGATGGAACTCTACCCCAAAGCCACAGATGATCTCACCCAGCGGCTTCATATAAATGAAATTTTCAATGTTTCTTGGTTTCTTGGTGATTTGTTCTACAACTTTAGTTCTTGATTAGGTCAAGCTGAATTAAATTTAGTTGAATTATTATTATGGTTTTAATTCCTTACAATTATTTAGGCTGGAAATTAGTTTAAAACCTTTATGGAATTATCAGAGTTCCACATAAATTGCCTGACCTGAATTATTAGTAGCCATTGCTGATTTTTGATAATATGTTGATTTTAATGTTATTAAGTCTATTATTGATGAAAAATCAATACAAATATTGGAATCATAAATGGTCTTAAGAATTATTCTTCTTAATTCTCCTAATGTTGGTTAAAACTGCATCATCAGATCATCAACATAAAATAATAATTACAATTTCATATTTGTTTTTGGTCCCACTTTGGTAGAAGGTTTACAATTTTAATAAGATAGTTCTTTCTTATTTTGATTTTAAATATCTTATTAACAGTGTGGGAATTATATACACTATAATAATTTGCCCACTTTCATATTTAAAATAATATGCCCTCTAAACATGTACATTCAAGATTTGTTTTTCTTTAGATGTGTAAATACTACATAATAATTTGCATCTCATGCATAAATCTCACTCCTGTTGAATACAGATATTTTAAAAACTATTCCTCTTTTTCCCTCCTGCTTCCTTATACAGTATTTATACCAATTTAGCTGGTTAATTTTTCCAAGGAGAATTTGAGGGAAGCATTTGTGATTTGTAGCTGAAAGCATAATATTTTCCTGCAGTTTTCTTCCACAGAGTATAAGACTTCTTATAGCTGATTATTAGACTTTCATCTGCACTTTATACAAATAGATTAAATTTATTTTTCCAGATAAAAATATATTTTTAAAAAACCACATACAGGGTGGTACAAATTAATGGCACTGTTTTGGACTGCTGATATTTACACCATACAGAGTGCCTAGCATATTGCAAGAAGTGGTATACATGATGAGGGTTCTAAAAATATCCCATACCTATAAATACATCCCCATCATGTATACTACTCAAAAGCCACATAAATAGCATCCTTGAAATCTCTTACCGCCATTACCTTGTGTAGTAGTCACTTGACTGCTGTCCCAACAATTATATAAAAACATTTGTCATGTTTCTGAACACAACATTCACTGCAATTTTGCCTTAAATGACTGACAAAGTTATCCTATGAACTCTTGGGACTGGCAACTCCATCGCTAAGCACTGTGGACCCTAAGTCATATAATTGCCACAGGCTTATGACATCACTTCCCCTTTGTTGTTAAGTGAAGCGCCAAGGTCACTAAGGAAAACATCACATGACCACAACTTATGGTTTTATTTCTGCCTTCTCCTTACTCGTTATCTAAGTAATTGCTAATTTGAGGTTTAGTTCTTTCAGCCATTTTTCCTAAGCATTCCTAAGTTTTTTCACTGATCCTCCTTCTGGGAGGATGTTGTTACTTACGGCTTTACCTAGTCTAAAAGATATTTCCTGTAAATACATATTAGACTTATTGTTAGACTTATGACATTTTACTTATTGAGGTTCTTGCGAGCATACAGCCTCATAGACACACATTCTACAATCTCTAACAACTTTTCCTCCAATCATAAAGAAGTCACCAAAACAAGGAGATCCTAAATTGTCCAACATTGAAGGGGCAATCCAACAAGGTTGCACCCGTCATTGCTTAGCTGGAGGGCAGATTTGTGTTTAATTTTGACTCACCATCACTGCAGCCAACTCACTTCTTCCCAAATGCAAGAATTGATGTCATAGTCTTATCCCATGCCTATGTTTTCCAGCTTCAATTCAAAGCTGTTTTTTTTCCTAATCTGAGCCAACTCATCCCATCCCTGTCCTATTGTCCCCATCTATTTGTACCTATTTCCTGTATTCTTACTCATATTTATACTTATACCTACTATCTTGTAAGCGATTGACAAATAAAATAAAAAAAATAAACTTAAACCCATTAGTTTCATTCTGCTCCAGGATCAGGCCCACCTCCAATAGACTGCAATATCTGTCACTCCCCTTCAGTGGCTTGTCATTGCCTTGAACAGCCACTTTATTTTAAACTGCTGGGCTTTTATGTTCTCTGCTGATTGATGGTTGCTACTTTTAACGCCCCCTTCTCTCCATACTCATAGTGTATATGTACATCAGAGGTGGTATTCATCTGGTTCTGACCAGTTCTGGAGAACCAGTAGTAGAAATGTTGAGTAGTTCAGAGAACCGACAAATACTATCTCTGACTGGAGATTTTACAGTATCCTTCCCCTGCCATGCCCATCAAGCCACGCCCACAGAACTGGTAGTAAAAAAATGTGAATCCCATCACTGATGTACATACATAAGTACATAAATATAAGTAATCCTCTACTTATAATGGCAATTGGCACTGGAGCTTCTGTCTCTAAAGTGCAGGGAAATTGCATGAGAAGTGGTCACGTGAAGAGTAACATTGTCTTAAAATTTTGTCAACATCTTCAATATCTGTGAATTTTTTTAAATTTAGATTTTCCTTGAAAATGTTTTGGGGGTGTCCTCAGGGAACTTTGGATCACACTTTTAAAAATGCAAGTTTAAATCTATCCATTGAGCTATGATATTCAAGCCCAATGTACTGTATATTCAGAGCTCCTTATTTGGAAACCTTTATTTGGTCAGTGAATCACCCAGAGATTCCAGAAACAAGCCGACTCTAGAAGAAAGGAACAACTTTGCTTGGAAACAAATAGTATTGTGCTTGATCTAGAGTAATGGCTTATACCATTTCCATTTTAATGTTAGATCTGTAGGACTGGGGGTGGAGTCAAAAGACGAATCAGCCTGGAGTTTCTTTGTTCCCACAAAAAGGGCTAAACTGAAACCCTCTTGAATTCTGTTAACCCTTATCCAGCACCAAAATAGTGCTGATTGATAGTTGACTAGAGTTTTGTGGTTTGAAGTGCAGGGAGAGTGTACATATACACAAGCAATAAATCAGTTTAATTGGCACTTATGTGTGACTCTGATATTTCACACCTGACAAGATGAGTATCAAAATTAGGAAGGAACATAGTTTGATGTTAAAATTAATTGAATGTAGCATTTAATGCATTTATTTGTAAGTGTTCAGAAATCAGGTGTGGATCATCTTTTCTGAGATTAAAATGGCAGCATATTAAAAAAATATACTAATATTTCTGTAATGTCCTTTAAATAGTGTTGGACTACACATTCAGATCTTCCTGACCACTGATCATTTAGATTAGAGCTGATCAGAGTTGGCAACTAGAACATTCATTATGTCCCTAGGTTCTTCATCTTGGTTTCTTTACTATGCACATTTCCATTTAGTGTATGTATGTGTATATACTGTATGCATACATACATGCGCACACACACACACATATCACACATGTATATTTACTGCAGAAACATATACAACTATTACCTATGACTGTCTATCTGTTTCCACTTGTCAGAAGATAGTTGATTTGACATTAGGAATACTGTAGTACAATATTCTACTCAAAATAATTAACATTAACATTGAGTAAAGTTTTGTACAGGTAGGATTGCTTGTAAGATTTGAAGACTTTATTTTCTGTGATTAGAAATGTCCAAGACTGAAATAGCCATAGTGTTATTGCTATATGGCAATTGCTATAGTTTTCTGTAGCAATTTTATATAGGCATTTTTAATTCTCTCTCTCTCTCTCCCTCCCTCCCTCCCTCCCTCCCTTCCTTCCCCCTCTCTCTCTCTCTCTGGGTTCAAAACCTCGTATCATAATAGAACAATGAATCATTTGTTTCTAATCATAATGAAGATTAAAATGACAAGTTAAGGTCTTAAACCTTCTATGCAATTGAAAGTTTACGGCCTAGTTAAGCTACAAGAATGAGATTACATTCCTTTGCACATTTATTCAGCAGTAGATTTCACTGAGTTTCACAAAAGCTTATGACTAATTAAATGGTGGAATTCCAAGACACAGAATTTTGTATATTATCTGAAAAAGTCAAAAATGTTTGTTAAACACTGGGTAATTTTAGAATGTATAAATATTAAAAAACGAATATGTTTAAAAAAACAATGAATAATTGTTTTGCATTTTAAAGCCATTTATCCATTTTTAATTATAAATAAATAAATAGCCACTAAGAATATTTATGGAAGTGTGGCTTAGGGATCTGGATATGGGACAGTGCAATAGTTGTGCTAATCTGTTGGTGACTTTTTAAAAACCTCACTTGCTGATTGTATTTGTGACAGTTTTTTTTAAAAAAAACACCGCTTTACCTTTTTATGCAGTTTTTAATTCTTATAGCTACTCAGCATTGTTAACTCGAGTAGTCAACCATATTAATTGAATGAATGAATGAATTAATTAATTTATTAATAAATTTAATTGGTCAGAAAAGGTGACTTTCTCCTGTTGTTATACCTGTTCCTGGTGTTTCCTCCAGCTGTAAGAAAAAAGTCCTATCCATTTCCAGCTGTTTCCTGTCATCTCATCCACAGTGAAATGGATATAAGTCCAAATTTGTCCCCTGGATACTAGTTTTAGGGAAAAAAGAATTGCAAGATACTGGGGATATCTAGATCAGAGGTGGTATTCATCAGGTTCTGATCAGTTCTGGAGAACCAGTAGCGGAAATTTTGAATAGTTCGGAGAACTGGCAAATGCCACCTCTGACTGGAAATTTTATAGTATCCTTCCCCTGCCACACCCACCAAGCCATACCTACAGAACCAGTAGTAAAAATTTTTGAATCCCACCTCTGATCTAGATGGCTGATTTCAGGACAAATTTGAGCATAGTACATTTTGTTTTTGTTTGCTTGTTTTTGATTTCTTGGCATTAGAAATAATTACTAGATATCTTTTCTAGATTTTATTATCTCAGCTTAATTGTGACTCTGAGTTTTGTTTTAGTTGTTGCTTTGCTAAATTCTTTTTATTTCTTTATTTTTCAACTTTATATCGCTGACCAACTGGCACAAAGGGACAATTTTCATGATGAACTTGATTTTTTCCCAAGTAAATTCTGATGTGTTTTAAGATATTTGAATATTTTCCTTTTGTTTCTTCCCCATGTTGAACACATACTTATTGAATTGTGGATGATAATGAGTTCAATGTATTTTAAAGTGAAGGACAAATGGGGATAAGGACCTGCCTATTTTGGAAACGATTTAGACTTAAACCAAATGTATGTGAAAAGACTTTTAAAAATTTACCCTTCTTTTCAAACTCACACAGAGCTTCAGTTCTGCTACTGGAATCATAGATATTAAACACTAACTTATTTGCTTAATGGTTTTATACCTACAAATACAGGAATTCTAAAGAATAGGGACCTTAATTTTTTAAAAAATGGGAAACAGTTTGTGTCCTGCCAGGAGGAATTTATCATTCTTACTACAGCTGTTTTGTCTGCTGTTCTTTGAAACTAGCATGTGTCTATCACAGCTCCTTCTTCTGAGTACTCCATGTTCAGATGCCTCTGTGTATTCTCTGGAGATGTACTGCTTGCTTTTCTGTTCAAGATGGTCTTTTATTGTACAGTTATTCTGTATCCTATTACCAGATGTCTGGCTTGTCGTCAAATGTATATTTTCCAGTGTAAGTCTATTGAAAATGTGTATATGTACACATACACTGCCTAAAATTATAGAAGTATCATTTTTTGATTTTAGACATTTTACAAACAAAAAACCTGGGTGGCTTCCCTTTTCAATCCAATTTTATCAGAAGTCAAGAGCTGCAAAGGTTTTATTTTATTTTACGTCTTTGTTGCACTTTCTGTTAGTAGATCGTGTCCCCATTATACACATGCTTGTCAGTTACCAACTCTGCAGGCAGAGGTGAATCTGGGCATGGAGTAGAACACAATTTTCTTTTGCTCAGGCAGGACAAGATGATGGATAACACAATTCTGACCTCTAAAAGTCATGGGCAGCTTACAGGGAGGTAACATGAGCTTCTGGTGATCATATCATAATAACAAGGACTGGTTTTGAGTAAAGGCATTTAAGTGGTGGCAGTAAGGGAGGAGGGGGAGGAGCAGGGAATTGATGCTAAATTAAACCTGCTTTGAACTTTTCCAGACCTAGAAATGTATTATTCAGCAAGAATGTGGGTGATGTACTGAGAGCGTGGGAGTGTCATATCCTCATTAATCATCCAAGGACCAACAAGGAGCCAGGATAGGGATGGGGATGAGGGAGAGGAAAGCAGAAATTATTTCAAAGCAGCATTGATAAGCAAGGGAATTGTAGGAGGAAGGGAAGAACTATTAATGGATTTGTTTTTCGTCAATTATTCTGTGTCACAATAAACAATATGTTTTTTAGGTTAATTGGTTACAGTTACAAGGTACAGCTCTTAATCAGAAATTAAGCATGTTATTTCAAGGTCTGAAGAATGTTCTGCTGGTCAATTTTTCAAAACTAGGAGCACTTTGGACTTATGATGAGAAATGGAATAAGAGTAAATTAGACATGAAGGAAATCTGAAGGGCAGTAACAGAACACCCCTCTTATTGCTTTGTATGGTATGGTATGGTCTCGGATCATAATTTGGACAATAATCACTAATATGAAGGGTTTTAATAGGGATAAATTCATGGGACTATTGAGGCTTTTCAGTTTTGGAAAGTCAATGATCTCTACAGGTTGGAATCAGCATGGCTCCAAATACAAATGCAGAGGAACAATAGTCAAAAAGGAGTAGTCTTCTCATACTTGGAAAAAATGGTGAACTAAGATTAAGGTCAAATTCAACAGGGCTTATAAAAGGTGTAGGACTATCTCTACCTTTTCATTAGCATATGCTAACATATTCAACATCCACATATCCACCTATACTTTATGGAGTTCATATAACTGAGCTATAATCTTTCTTCCACCTTTCTCATATCTTTTTATCACCATCAGTTCTGCCATTGTGAAAATGCAGATCTTAATATGGTCGCTTAGGTTCTGAAAGTGTTAACTAGCTATTATAAAAAGACACCAATGATGATTGTGGAAATCCCTTAGCACAGTGAAAACCTATGCTGGTCCCATGAAAGTTCTGTGTATATATAAAGAAAAGACTTAGCAAATGAAGATGGTAAAGATTTGAAGAAAATATTATATACTGAATTCGTATTTCCAATTAGAATGTCTCTTGAAACCGTGTTTGAATCAAGTATCTCTAAATCATTTGGAAGTCTGAATTACCTTCAAAAATGAACTGAATGAAAATACAAAATCTATCTGAATTACAAATTGAATCAAATCAATGATCTTGCCTAATTGTTCCTAAAATAAATCTTTCCTGATAAATGTTATACAAGGAATGTTTCTTTGGATATGAAGGATTATCACCTTTGCCTTTTGAAGGAACCTTTTGAGAAGCAGATTCATTCCTCAGCTTTGTTCACTTCATATTGTCCAAGCCTATCTGTTGTTGTTAGTTGCAAAGTCGTGTCCGACCCATGGCAACCTCATGGACAATGTTCCTCCAGGCCTTCCTGTCCTTTACCATCTTCTGGAGTCCATTTAAGCTCACGCCTACTGCTTCAGAGACTCCATCCAGCCACCTGATTCTCTGTTGTCCTCTTCTTCTGTTGCCCTCAATCTTTCCCAGTGAGTCCTTCCTTCTCATTAGGTGACCTATCTACATGGGCTTAATGATCCTGTGCTAAATGATGTCTAGTCAACTGTGCGTGATCCCTGATGGTTTCAGCCCCCAGATCAACTTTAAGAATACATAGTAGTGCTGATTATAAAGTGATTATTTCTTCAATAAAGATGGTTTTTAATAAAAAGAAAACATCTAATGATGATTAAACAAAGAGGCTTTCCAATTTAATGCCAATATTTGTTGAGGGCACAATGCTTTCAAAACTATGGACAATGGATATATATGATGTGTGTGTATGCATAGCAATAGCACTTAGATACCACTTTATCATGCTTTACAGCCCTCTCTAAGCGGTTTACAGAGTCAGCATATTGCCCACAATAATCTGGATCCTCCTTTTACTGACCTTAGAAGGACAGAAGTGCCAACCTGCTGGCTGCTGGCAGTCAGCAAAAGTAGCCTGCAGTACAGCATTTTAACCTTTGCACCACCACAGCTCAGTGGTGTACATGTATATGCACATGTGCATATATTCTTTGAAAATCATACATTGCCTTTTTCATCTTTACCAGGACATAAAACAGTGGGGATTTTAATACTAAATACTGGGGAAAAGGAGAGTTGAAAGAATGAATCTATATAAGGAATGTTGGAAGCTTTTTGGCATGGTAGTTCTGTATGGATGAAAAGTATCAAGCCCAGATGAAATGCTTCCAGCTGTTCTTATGTCATAAGACCACAGAATAACACAACAATTCTTAACCAGTCATTGAAAAATCTGCTTCTGTGAATTATACTTCACAGAGAATATTGCATATAATGCTTTCACTTTTCCCATTATTTTAAGTTACTTTTTTCTAATTCTTTAAAGAAGCCAGATGCTCTATTTCCTACTACTGTATATAAGAAGGAATACTATTTTTTACTTCAAGCATATACACATATATACTGACATGTGTACAGAACCACAATTCAACAAAAAAAATGATATATTTTTAATAAAAAAACAAGACTGATGAGGGTTTCAGGAAGAGGGCAAATGAAAGGGCAATAGAAATGGAACTGGTGGCAGCAGAAATAGCAAAAAATTAGCACAAATGGCATTTCTGTATCTTGCTAAAATGTTTACTAAAGTTGGAAAAATGGATGCAGAAATATGTGAAAATGCTGCTGGTATTAAGTCAATGGATAGTATGTAATCAGTTATCAGAAATGAGCTTGTGTTGAATGAAATAGAGATGTCTGTGTCTTCCTATCTTATATAAAAGTGACAATGGAATAATCAGGAGAAACATGAAAGTTGAATACAGTGGGAATAGGGTACTTTAAAAATATGTGTGACAAAAAAAAAAAACAGAAAAAGAGTAGCTAAAGGCTACTTGGAGTCCAGTCTTGGGCTAATCATAATTCCAAGAAATAGGATTGAAAGAAAAGCCAAGGATCAAGGAACACAAAGTTTTAAAAAAAGAATCTGTCACTACATTGTCAGACTAGTGTGGCACCTGCAGAGGTTGCATGAACATGTGGGGGCGAACACAATTCGGACAACAGGGGGCGGGTTTCATTGGCACCATAAGTGGGAGGGGCAGATATGACGGGGGTAGAGGGCCATATCAGGTTAGGGGATCGTGTGCCCGCTGTCTCCAAGCGGTGGCACGCTCCGACCCTCCCGACCTGTCTGGCAGGCCTGGTTGTGCAGAGTCTCAGGCCCTGAGTACCCGGTTGATGTTATGTAATGCCAGGTCTGTCATTAACAAGGCCCCCCTGATTTGCGATCTTATTCAGGAGGAGGGCGCGGACCTGGCTGGGGTCACCGAAACCTGGTTGGGCCCAGAGGGTGGTGTTCCTCTGGTAGAGATGTGCCCATCAGGTTTCCAAGCATTCCATCAACCAAGATCTCAGGGAAGGGGTGGTGGGGTGGCGGCGATTATTAGAGAAGTCCTTTGTCCTAGGGAGGCCACTGTTCCTCAGACGGCTGGTTGTGAGTCTCTCTTTGTGAAGTGGGGTCAGGGGGTTCAGATGGGCCTCTTGATAACATACCTGGCTCCCTGCCACATGTCATCGGCCCTGCCGGGCTCCTTGAGGTGATAGCCGGGCTGGCGGTTGAAACCCCCAGGCTTTTAGTCATGGGAGATTTCAACCTGCCTTCGCTCGGGGAAACCTCTGGGGTGGCCTGGGAGTTCCTGGCTTCCATGACGGCCATGGATCTGACCCAATTAGTTTCTGGCCCCACTCACATGGGGGGACACACACTGGACCTGATTTTTGCCTCTGGTCAGTGGTTGAATGATCGTGCTGGGGACCTAGTTATAAAACCCTTGTCATGGTCCGATCATTCTCTTCTTAGACTGGACTTCTGTGCCACCACCCCCCATCGCAGGGAGGCAGAACCGAGGAGATGGTTCCGCCCCAGGCGCCTGATGGATCCTGAACGGTTTCAGATGGAGCTTGGGCCATTTCCTGAAACTCTGGCTCATAACTCGGCCACAGACTTGGTGGCCACCTGGGATAGGTTGGCCGCTGAGGCTCTGGATCGAGTTGTGCCTTTGCGACCTCTGACTCGACACAGATCCCATTTGGCTCCGTGGTTCACGGAGGAGCTGAGGGGGATGAAGTGCCGGAAAAGATGTCTGGAGGGCATCTGGAGGGCCAGTCGTGCCGAGTCTGACCGGACACAGATGAGGTCCTATATTAGGACCTACCTAGTGGCGATAGAGGCGGCGAAGCGTTCACACTTCTCCGCCCTTATTGCATCGGCAGAAAATCGGCCTGCCACTCTGTTTAGAGTGACCCGCTCTCTGCTTGAGCCGAGAGCGCGGGAGGACCTCTTGCAGGGTAGGGCAGAAGAGTTTTCCCGATTTCTGCATGATAAAATCGCTCAGATTCGGGATGGGCTGGACTCCAGTTGGGTGGTCCCGGGTGAGGTGTCTGGGGCAAGTCTTGAGACGGTTATCTGGGAGGAGTTCGATCCTGTGACCGCCGAGGGTGTGGACAGATTACTGGGGAGGCTGAATGCCACCACATGTTTACTGGACCCGTGCCCTTCCTGGTTGGTTTCTACCTCCAGAGAGGTGACATGAGGCTGGCTCCAGGGGATTGTCAATGCTTCGTTGATGGAGGGGGTGCTTCCGACCGCCCTGAAAACGGCGGTGGTGCGGCCCCTCCTCAAGAAGCCTTCCCTGGATCCGGCTCTTTTTAAATAACTATCGTCCTGTCTCCAACCTTCCCTTTGTGGCGAAGGTTGTTGAGAGTGTGGTGGCGCATCAGCTCCCTCAGTACCTGGAGGAAGCATTCTATTTAGATCCGTTCCAATCGGGCTTCAGGCCCAGGCACAGTACTGAAACAGCATTGGTCACATTGGTAGATGATCTCTGGAGGGCCCGTGACAGAGGTTACTCCTCTGTTCTGGTCCTGTTAGATCTTTCAGCGGCTTTTGATACTATCGACCATAGTATCTTATTGCGGTGGTTGGAGGGGTTGGGAATTGGGGGCACCACTTTGCGGTGGTTCTCGTCCTTCCTCTCGGACTGCTCGCAATTTGTGTTGACGGGGGGGGAGAGGTCCACCCCTAGGCCCCTCATTTGTGGGGTGCCTCAGGGGTCGGTCCTCTCCCCTCTTCTGTTCAACATTTATGTGAAGCCGCTGGGAGAGATCATCCGTGGTTTCGGGGTGAAATGTCATCTTTATGCTGACGACACTCAACTTTACATCTCCACCCCAAACCACCCCAACGATGCTGTGCAGGTTATGGCCTGTTGCCTGGAGGCTGTGCGGAACTGGATGGGCGGGAACAGGCTTAGACTCAACCCTTCCAAGACTGAGTGGCTGTGGTTTCCGGAGGCCCAATATAGTCAGCTGACTCTGTCGCTGGCTATTGGGGATGAGATCTTGACCCCCACAGAAGGGGCTTGCAATCTTGGTGTCCTCCTGGATGTACGGCTGTCTTTGGAAGATCATATTACGGCCGTCTCCAGGGGGGCTTTTTATCAGGTTCGCCTGATACGCCAGATGCGGCCCTTTCTCGATCGGGATGCCTTACGCACGGTCACCCATGCCCTGGTCACCTCCCGTCTGGACTACTGTAATGCCCTCTACATGGGACTCCCTGCGGGGAGCACCCGGAGGCTTCAACTGGTACAAAATGCAGCCGCGCGGGTAGTTATGGGGGCGTCGAGATACTCCCACGTGACGCCCCTCCTGCGCGAGCTACATTGGTTGCCGGTGGCCTTCCGGGTTCGCTTTAAAGTATTGGTTTTGGTCTTTAAAGCGCTCCATGGCATAGGACCAGGATACTTACAAGACCGCATTCTGCCAGTAGTCTCCCACCGACCGGTGCGCTCCCACAGAGAGGGTCTCCTCCGGGTCCCGACGCCTTCTATGTGCCGCCTGGTGACCCCGAGGAATAGGGCCTTCTCTGGGGGGGGCACCCGCCCTTTGGAACGGGATGCCCCCGAGGCTACGAACGACCACTGACCTGAGGGCATTCAGACGTGACCTGAAGACCTGGCTCTTTGAGTAGGCCGGCCTGAGCTGACTCAAATGGGATTTTTAAATGGGGTTTTAGATTAGTTGGGGTGGGGTACAAAAGTTTTAATTTATTTTAATCGGGGGGTTTAGATTTTTATTGGGGCAGCCTAAAATTTAATTCTTTTTAACTATATTTATCTCTGTTTATATGTATTTTAGTTGGCTGTTCACCGCCCTGAGTCCTTTGGGAGAAGGGCGGTATATAAAATTTTTGAAATAAATAAATAAATAAACATGTCATATTTGTGAAGACAGCCTTATTTATGAATAATTATTTACTCACAATTATTTACTCACAGAGGCACTTTTCCCACCAAATAATATATTGCAGCTTTGATGCATATCTCAAGTCTCACTTAGCTTAGAGCAGGAGTGTCAAACTCAATTTCATTGAGGGCTGCAACAGAGTTATGTTTGACCACGGGGGGTGGGGGGACTGGCGGGCAAGGCCAGGACGGGCATGGCCAGCTTGATGTCATTCATGTTGGGGATGCCTGTGGTGGCCTGAGCACTCTGCCAGTGAAAACAGAGCTCCATTTTCCCTGGCAGAGGCATCACAGTTTGGTCCTTCACTGTTTCCAGGGCAGCCTCGTGGGCCAGATTTAAGCACCCCGTGGGATGGATCTGGCCTATGGGCCTTGAGTTTGACACCCCTGGCCTAGAGCTTAGCTTCTTATAGTTTAAGATCCTCCTCTGACAAGTAGATCTTAAACCTCTCAAAAGTTTAGGATCTGTCTGATTAAGTTCAGGGTTTCTATTTACAGTTCCTGGCTTCAGAGAACTCTATCTCTTCCTGCAAAGAGAAATCTTCCAAAGAAGACTAATGGAAATTGCAGCAATGCTGAGAAGAGGACTGAGCTCTGATATTCTGTGCCTGCAGAAATAACTATTGCCATAGTCGCTTCTTCCTTCCACTATGGCTTTTTCAATAGATGAAAAGTGTTTCTATATTTTAGTGAGCTTTGATGATCTCGAGTCCTCTTCAGTTGTCATTGAAAAATGAACCTGATTAGCTGGAAAGCATGGCCGCACCACTGATGCCACAAGAGGGGACTGTCATGTTGACACAAAGCCACCTGAGTCTGAACTGCACATCGAATTAGGAAACACATGCAAAGCATTAAAATCTCCACTCTCTATTCCCGAAGAGTGATCAGTAATCATTACCCTTTGCAGTTGGGAGGTGGACAAAGATAACTCAAGAACTCTCCAGTTAATTATTTTTCTTCAGTTCTCTGTAACAACACTGATGTTTTAATAGCAGGCAACCTTTTTTTGTGTAGAGAAGCCTTCGAGGTTTGAAATTGGCAAGAACAAAACACCATTTATCTCTTTGGACAATAAGTAATTGTGCTGCAAGCACTGAAATGAAGTAAAAATGGTTTGTTGGCAAGCTTAAGAATATCACTTTTACTACTTCAGTCTTCCACACTAAATAAATCCAAGAGCAGAAACCACAGGCTTGGACTGGGAGTTCCAGGGTTTTGATGTTGTCATTGTTGTCTGCCACAAAGATTCTAAAGTTGAAATTAAATGCCTTTATCAAATAATCTCTCTTCAAACTGTTATTTAAATATGGTATTTTTTCATATTTTATTTTAAGTTGTTACAGCAATAGTGATATTATATGTATTATACAGTACATGTTAAAACATCATCATCATCATATTGTATGATGACAATTTCCGCATTATTCATTATGACAGTGAGAATTGATAGTTGAACTAATCTAAGGACAAATGTATTATCAGTGAAAAGCTTACAGGGATAATTCACTATTGACTAATATAGTCACTATTCTCTATAACAAATTGCAGTTGGGGGCTATATTGTGCTTTTTGTTGTTATATCATTGGTCAACTCTAATGAATCTAAGATCAGCATTGGCAAGGTCCAGAAATCGATACTTTTTACCAGAGTGTTTGTGTGTGTGTGTGTGTATGTGTGTGTCTATATTAACAGAGAGAAAATAATATGTATGTTTCATCAGAAATATAACACAGTAGGAAGAAAGAAAAGGCTTTTTTTATGAACTCTAAACAGACAGAGTATGTATTATATAAGGAAAGCAATGTAGGAAATCAGTATGTCTGTCAAGATAATTTAAGATGACAAAATGACTAGTTAGCATGTTAAAATGCCATATAGGGAACAAAGACTCAATTTGGTCTAAGGGTTAAGACACTAGGCTAGAAACAAGGAAACTGAATTCTAGTCCTGCCTTAGACATAAAAGCCAGGTGGGTGACTTTGGGATAGTCATTCCCTCTCAGTCCAATGTACTTCACAAGGCTTTTGTGGGGAAAATATAAGGAAGAATGAGTGTTAGGTATATTCACCACCTTGAATTATTTATAAAAATAATAAAAACTGGATTTTAAAAAATAAATAAAGCAATGTGCCTTTGTGTATGCAAAACATATACAATTTAACAATACAAAGAAAACAAAGTTTAAGTCACATGAGATTCACACACTGTACTGTGTAAGTTTGTTAAGTTCTGTGATCACCTACAAACCAGAGGTGATAGTCAGCAGGTTCTGACCAGTTCTGGTAGTGGAAATTTTGAGTAGTTTGGAGAACTGGCAAATACCATTTCTGACTGGTGATTTTAAGTATCCTTCCCCTGCCACACCCACCAAGCCACGTCCACAGAACCGATAATAAAAAAATTTGAATCCCACCACTGCTACAGATCCACTGATTATTACTGAATCTATTTTTTCCTTTAGCCTACTCTACTCATTGGGCCCCAGAATGCTATTTCACAACATTAAAAAAAATATTTTAAAATAGCTGTACAGGCTATAGATCCACAAAATGAACTATATAACTTCACAGTCAAGTACACTGTTTTTCAAACTTGACGACTTTAAAAAGTGTGGTCTTTAACTCCCATACAGGTTGGGGAGTTCCAGGAGTTAAAATTCACACATCCTATAGTTGCCAAATTTGAAACGCACTGCTCTACATATTTGAAAATTATTCTAAGGATATTATGCTTGCTTTAAAAATACTGGGGTACAGTATTGGTGCTTTATTTATTTATTTAACTTTTATACCGCCCCCTCTCCCAAATAGGGATTCGGGGCGGTGAACAGCCATAATAAAACAATACAGTCCATAAAAAGTTTAAAATAGAATTAAAAATTATTAAATTAGTGGCTGAATTTGAGAATAAACCAATAAAAACCTGATAAAAGTTTAAAATTTAAAAAATTAAAACCCTTCAATGGCACTAGGCCAGACTGAAAAAGGTGGGTCTTCAGCGCACATCGGAAGGCCCGTAGGTCAGTGATGGCTCGTATCTCCATAGATAGCTCATTCCAGAGGGAGGGTGCCCCCGCAGAGAAGGCCTGCACCCTCGGAGCCGCCAGCCGGCATCACCCAGTTGGCAGCACCCCGAGGAGACCCACCCTGTAGGAGCGCACTGGTGGGAGGCCAATGGTGGCAGCAGGTGGTCCCATAAGTACCCGGGTTCCAAGCCATGGAAAGCTTTAAAGGTGATCACCAACACCTTGAATCGCACCCAGAAGGCCACCGGCAGCCAATGCAGCTCACGCAGGAGTGGTGTAACATGGGAGCTCCGAGAAGCCCCCAAGATCACCCACGCAGCCACATTTTGCACCAGCTGAAGCTTCCAGATGCTCTTCAAGGGAAGCCCCATGTAGAGAACATTGCAATAGTCTAGGCGGGAGATGATGAGGGCAGGAGTGACCGTGTGCAATGCACCCCGATCCAGAAAGGGCCGCAACTGGTAGATCTGATGGACCTGTCAAAAAGCCCTCCTGGTGACGGCCGCTATATGTTTTTCTAATGACAGCCGTACATCCAGGAGGACACCCAGATTGCGCACCCTTTCCGTGGGGGTCAAAATTTCTCCCCCGATGGCCAGCGATGGAATAAGCTGGCTGTATCTGGGTGCAGGAAACCACAGCCACAAGGCTTTGGTCGGGTTGAGCCGAAGCCTGTTAAGGCCCATCCAACTCCACATGGCCTCCAGGCACCAGGTCATCACTTCAATGGCTTCGTTGGGGTAGCCTGGGGTAGAAATGTATAGCGGAGTGTCATCAGCATACTGATGAAACTCTACCCCAAAACCACGGATGATCTCATCCAGCGGCTTCACATAAATGTTGAACAGAAGGGGCGAGAGCACACCCCATGAAGTACCCCACAGAACAGGGACCTTGGGGTCAATCTCTGCCCCCCTGCCAACACAAATTGCGACTGGTCGGAGAGGAAGGAGGAGAACCACTGTAACACAGTGCCTCCCACTCCCAACCCCCCAAACCACTACAATAAGATACTGTGGTCGACAGTATCAAAAGCCTCTGAGAGATATAACAGGACAAAGACAGAGGAACAACCCCTGTCCCGGGCCCTCCAGAGATCATCCACCAACGCGACCAATGCCATCTCCATGCTGTGCCCAGGTCTGAAACCCAATTGTAGAGGATCCAAATATACTGTTCCTCCAGGTGCTGAGGGAGCTGTCGCACCACCACACTCTCAACAACCTTTGCCACAAAGCGAAGGTTGGAGACCGGATGATAGTTCGATACTAATGTTGGGTCCAGGGATGGTTTCTTGAGGAGGGGCCTCACCACCACCTCTTTCAAGGTGGCGGGCAAAAACCCCTCACTCAAGGAAGCATAGATAATACCCTGGAACCAACCTCGTGTAACCTCCTGGGTGGCCAAAACCAACCAGGAGGGATATAGATCCAGTAAACATGTGGTGGCATTAAGCCCACCCAGAATCCTGTCCACGTCATCTAGGGACACAGGATCGAACTCCCCCCAAATGACCTCGCCAAAATCTGCCCCTGCCCTCCCGCCCAGAGTTGCCCAGTCAGAGTCCAGCCTGTCCCGAATCTGAGCGATTTTGTCCTGCAGATATCTAGAAAAATCCTTGGCCCGTCCTTGAAGGGGATCCTCCCGCACTCTCACCACCAAAAGGGAGTGGGTCACCCTAAATAGGGCAGCCGGGCGATTTTCTGCAGACACAATAAGGGCGGAAAAGTAAGATCACTTTGCTGCCCTTATCGCCACTAAATAGATCCTAATGTGGGACCTCAATAGTGTTTGGTCAGATATGGAGCAGCTAGTCCTCCAACCACTCTCTAGGCATCTTTTCCAGTGCTTCATCTCCCTCAGCTCCTCGGAAAACCAAGGAGCCAATTGGGATCGGCACCGGGTCAGAGGCCGCAAGGGCATGACTCAGTCAAGGGCCTCAGCCGCCACCCTATCCCAGGTGGCCACCAAGTCCCCAACCGAGTCATGTGTGTGAGTCTCAGGAAATGGCCCAAGCTCCATCAGGAACCTATCTGGGTCCATCAGGTGCCTGGGGTGGAACCATTTTGTTGGTCCCGCCTCCGCACGGTGAGGGGGCGTGGAATGGAAGTCCAGCCTAAGAAGCGAATGATCCAACCATGACAGGGATTCTATCAAAATATCCCCTATACTTAGATCATCCTGCCACTGACCAGAGATAAAAACCAGATCCAAGATGTGACCCCCAGTGTGTGTGGGATCCCAAATTAATTGGGTCAGGCCCAAAGCTGTCATGGAAGCCATGAACTCCTGAGCAATCCCCGAGGTCCTGCCGGCAGAGGGTAGGTTGAAATCCCCCATGACCATAAGCCTGGGGGTCTCAACCACCAAGCTGGCTATAACCTCAAGGACCTCAGGCAGGGCTGATGTCACATAGCAGGGAGCCAGGTATGTGATCAATAGGCCCATTTGAACCCCGGAACCACACTTCACAAAAAGGGATTCACATCTGGTCGTCTGAGCAACAGTGGATTCCCCAGGACACAGATCTTCCTTAATAACCAGCACAACCCCCCCACCCCTCCCCTGGGCCCTCGGCCAATGAAAAACCCGAAACCTGGCTGGGCACATCTCCACCAGGGGAACAGCCTCCTCCTGGCCCAACCAGGTTTCGGTAACACCTGCCAGGTCCGCTCCCCCATCCAAAATCAAATCATGAATGAGGGGGGCTTTGTTAACTATGGACCTGATGTTACATATCATCAACCGAAGGCCTGGGGCCCGAAGACTCGGACAGCCCAGGGAATGGAAAATAACTAGGAGGTCGAAGTGCGCCACCATACACAAACAGTGGGGGCGCACTCCCGCAACATGATACGGCCCCCTGTAACCGCCAAATCTGTCTCTCCCGTTCACTGTGCAGATAGAGTTACCCTCTCCCTCCCGGAAAGAACCCCCCATCCTTGACCCGAGCCCACCTGACCCAAGAAACCTCCCGGTCGCGCTTGACCCCTGGTCTGGCCCCCGTCTCAGGTGGGTTGTCCCCCAACCCTGACCTGGTCACCCTCCCTAACCCCGATAAAAATTTAAATAAAAATGAAAACAATTTTGTACCACCCTTAAAACCATCCTTAAAACTCCTCATCTTTTGGCCATGCCACCTCTTGGGATACCAGGATCCGTCCTTGAGGTAGGACATTGAGAGACCGGAGGCCACTTCAGGGAAAGGGGGACATTTCCCAAGGCCTGCAAGTCCGCTTATGAGTATCTAATTGGTCCAGTTGGTCCTGTCTCATGCCGCCTAACCAGCCTAACCGACCGAGCTGGGGCCACTGTCATCGATAAGCCGAGCGCCATCACCACTGAGCCAGGGGCCACCACCAGACCATGCCACCGCCACCATTGCCATCGCTGAGGCCGTAGAGCCACTGCCGACACTGTCACTGCCGGGGTAATTTTTTCTGTCATTGGGGCCACCACCACCAGGGCCGTCACCGTCACCTGGCCAAGCTGTCGCCGACGATGCCAAAGCCACCACCGTTGTCGAGGCTATGAAGCCACTGCCGTCACCATCGCTGCAGGGGTCGTTGTCTCCACCATAGGGGCCATCACCACCAGAACCGCTGCCATCACCAGGCCAAGCCATTGCCGCCGCCATTGTCACCACCGCCCGCTCTGCCATCCACGCCACCTCCGAGGCCACAAAGGCCTCCCAGCCATCATGGATGCCGTTTCCGCCATCGCCACCACTGGCAGGGTCGCCAAGCTGGGGGAATCACCCCTGGAACCGCCAGCCCCGTGGAACCAGGCGGGGGCACCCAGGCCGATCACCACCATCGCTGCTGCCACTGCCACTGCCGCAGTTGTCGGGGCCAGGCCCCCAGCCACGGCTTGCAACCAAAGCGGAGGCTGGGGCAACTGGATCAAGGCCGCTGCCAGCCGCGGCACCTGTGACAGCCGCAGCAGCTGAAACAGAGCCGCCACCAGCCACTGCCAGAACCAACAAGGCTGAAAAGATCGGGGCAAGGTCGGAGGCAAGGCCGGAAGCAATGCCAGCGGCAGCCGAAACAAGGCGGTCGCCACTCATGGCAATGCTGCCACCGTCCACGACAAGGCCACCGCTGCCTGTGGCAGCCTTAGCTCCACCCACAACAACCGCGGTGGCTGAGGCAGGACCGCCACTGCCACCACCACCAGGATTGTCAAGGCCAAAGACGAGGCTGGGGGCCACAGCAAGGCCACCCCCCTCGGCGAGGCCACCACCATCTGCAGCAACTGCGGTGCCACCCGTGGCAACCCGAGTAACAACTTGGGCAGCCCGGGCGGCCATTCTGGTGGCCCATCCGACACCCCCGACACTCTCCGTGGCACCGCCAAATCCCCCCCGGCCCCTCAGTCACCTCAATCATCGACGGGCACTGAGGGGGGAGGCAGGCTCAGGTGAAGACCTGGAGCCCGCAACGAAACTTGTCGTGGACTCAGCTTCCAGTCGCCATCTTGGAAGAGGAAGTCTAAATGAAGAAAAAGCAACCATCCCCTATGATTTATCGTAATGCAGCACCTGACAAGGCATTTCTCTCTCCCTACCATTAAAATATATGGTATATAAATGTTAACAGCTTTTAACAATAAATTTGACCGGGCTGCATGTTTTAGCCTTTCCCATTTGGGTTTCATCAGTGATATGCAATGAACAAAAACATACTTCACCTTACATAGTGGGAAGATAATTATGCAGTCTCAATTAGATCTTTTATTCGCTAAACTATAAGCAGCTAGTGGTGCAGAACTCTATCACCTACTTCATAACAGCAGAACCTTTTCTATGATTTTAATTTCCACAGGGGGATTGTACCATCTATTCAAAGAACTCATTTTCCTGAAAGATGCATTGAGGGAACAATCTATTTAGTATTTCTGTATCTATCTCCCCTAAATATTTTGGATGCACATTGCAAAAGGAGCTACAAATTATAACCCTGTCCAGCCACTGCTGTCACTATTACTCACATGTATCTGTGTTTCTGCCTGTCCTACCTCTGATGAACTGAGAGTAGGTTTTGAGCATAAACCAAGCCTATAAGTAAGCTTGTGCCCAAGAATTAGTCATACCCTACCATTCATCTGGGATGAACTGATTTGTATATAGTCAACACATTTATTGACTCATCTGGCTCACTGACAGTTATCCAGGAAGCCCATATTCATCTCAAGTTATTGCTCATTAAAAGATTGTTGCAAATTATCCACACATCTTTTTACACCTACAGGAGACCTTCCAATCCATTCAGAGAAGATTTTTAGATTGAAGCAAATTTTCTTTTCTACCATCAGTGAAAAAATGACCTCTGTTCATAATATGATTCAGTCTACTATTCAATTATTATCAATTTAGTTCTGCTTTTATACTTTTAATGCTCTTTTAATAATTATTATATCATGATTTAAGTAATGATTGTTTTCTATTTTTACAGCTTTATTGGAGTGTTGTAATACCACCCAGTATCATCTGCCATGAGATTTGAGGCCATATAAATTTGATCAATCAATAAAAAAAAAACAAATAATAATTTAGCATTCATTGAACAAGCTTCTAATTCATATATCCAGTGTTTTATTTCTCAAGGGGAGAAAATTGGATACCCTTATTTCTGCATACAAGTAATCTTGTTATAGAAGGAATTGCACTAACTGTATTGCAACTATAGGCTAACTGTATTTAGCCTTTATTATAATTTACCAAAACAAGCCAAATTTTCCAAATGTTAGATTCTTTTTCCTGTGCATGGGTTACTATAACTCTAATTCCAGACTGATATGTCATCATGACAATGAGCCATTACAACCATAGAGAAAGGGACGAGGTAACCCATGAGTCTGGATCTGATTCATTTCATGCTAAATTCTTTTGAGAAAACATATGCTCAAGGAACTCAGATAAAGCTATAGTTATCAGCTGTCCCAACTTGGTCAGTTAGAGAAGAAAGACTCTCAAATCCATTGTTAGTGAAAGTACACTTTACTAAAGCCAAGTGGTTATAGAAGAAGCAAAGCCGTATCTGGGATTTTCACACCCAAAGCATTTGGTAAACTTTTCCATTGTTCCCAACTTCCCTCCGATCATCTGTGAGTGTCCAATTAGGTGATAACAAAATGTTTTGGTAATAGACCCTGTCTTTGTGGGCTGGGTGGTTCTGAATTCCATAGTGTGACCTTGGAATGGCCAGCGGCTCTCACAGGACGACATGATGCATAGTTTCGATTGCTCTCATGCTAACCCTTTCACCTTATAGCAATAGCAAGAGCACTTAGATTTATATACTACTTCATAGTGCTTTATAGCCTCTCTAAGTGGTTTACAGAATAAGCATATTTTCCCCAACAATCTGGGTCCTCATTTTACCAATCTTGGAAGGATGGAAGCTGAGTCAATCTGGAGTCAGTGAGAATTGAACTGCTGGCAGAATACTTGCCATACTGCATTATAACCACTGTGCCACTTGTGGCTCTTATCCCACTCCACAGTCTCCTCCCATCCCTCACTGAGTATGACAGGCTGACAGCAAGCAAAGCATGATGTAGCAGGATGGCAGTCCTGAAAATTAGTTACCAGATAGTTAAACATGGATTCATCTATGTGGTATAGAATAACCTTTATTCTCTTGCCATTCCTGGATAAACCTGGTGACAAATGCTGGCTGGAAATCTCAACAGGCCCTTTCTGACTGATACCTCTTAAAAGGAACCTTATTTTGAAATAATATTTTGATCTTTCCAAGCTGAAAAGAGAAGTTGCTTCTTCTTACTCTGTAGTAAATTTCACCTGCTGAATTCTGCTTTTGAGATGTCTATCATTATTTGTTTCTGGTCAATTTGCAGTTCCAGTTTAAATGATGAGTGGTCCAAATTAGATTGCCAGCAAAGGTCACATTGCACATTTCCTATTTCAGTTTCTTGGCTTTGTTTTCCAGACGGGTCTGCCTTCCTACAGTTATACTTCGTGCTTTCCATTCCCTTCAGGAATGGTTGGCAAGCTTTAAAAAAAAGAAGAAAAGCAGAAAATAAATCAGGAACTGTTCTTTGAGTGAAACAGTAGTTTTGAAACATGCCCACTCGCCTAGATAAATTATGAAGATATAGTAAGGTGATACAGAACATTTCAGGAAAGTGGAGGTGATGGCAGGAACAGTCCTTATTCTCTTTTGAACAAATTTTTAATGATACCTTACCTTTCCACTACTGCAGCCATTTTATGATCAGGCAAATATCTAGCAGCTATTCTGTGTCATTGCAAAATAATGAAAGCCGCTTTGTAAAATCTCTGGCTTTGGTTTTACCAAATCCAATATAATAGTTGTTCTTAGTAAATAATTTTTTGATCTATGAAATAATTCTCAAACTCTGTGAACCTTTAGAAAATGTGCTGTGTATGACCCCTGAATCACATGCCTGTGCAAGGGATTATGGGAATTGCTTTATAGATTGTTTCTTTCTTTAGCATTTCAAATAAAACAGTTTACCCCAATTGTTTACATATGTGAGATTCTTGCATTTAAATAGCTTATTATGCAAATATTCCAAAAATGTATGTGTGTGTGTGTATTTCCCACTAAACTGAGAGTGTAGTATCTAAACAGTAGTATGGTACAGGTAATGGAATAAGTTATGAATGAATATAAATTCTATACAAAAAATTCCACACTAATATAGGACTTCTGGGGATGAAACGTACTAAAAACAGCTCCCTTAACAATAAGAAGGTACAAAGAAAAAAAATGAAAACAAATCAAGTTCTAGGACATTAGATGAAGGGATTAAAGATTAAGGTTGTAATCAATGAAATAATAAATATAAAGTTGGCTTATTTGATCAAAGTTAAAATAGATATGTTGTTATCTCTGGTTACCTTTAAAGGATTTTTGCTGATCATGACTGAAATAATGAGGTTTTAAGGATTTGTTTATAGATTAGAGATGGGATACAGGAAGAAAAGATAATTTGCTGTATTTTAAGAAAAAGTAAACAAGAGCAAGAGAAGTTGCTAAATTTGCTTATACTTGTGATAAAAAGGGGAAGTCATTACTTTTTTCTTGTTTACTGTATTCTTATTTTTTTCTTTCTTTTCTCTTTTCTTTCTTTTGAGTACATTCTATATTCCTTTGGTTTTTTTTAATTGCAGTTGTAATTTTTAATAAAAAAAATATTTTTTAAAAAATCCTGCTGATACATTGTGAAAAAGAAAAAGAAGGCAACACTGTAGCTTTTTAAAATTTTATCCCAAATATTTTAACATTACATTTTAATGAGAAGTTATTGATATATATTGGGATCTATAGTAAACCAGAATTGTACAAAAATAATACTGGTATGGTAATGTCATAATACAAATCACATCCTTTATATCCCAAAAATGTAAGTCACACTATTTGTGTCATAATCATATTTGTTATTTGCCATCTTCTCCTTGCCATTTAAAAAGGTAATGAAAAACCTAAGATATAGAGAAAAAGAAAATATTGCTATCAAGATAGATCCTATAATGAGTGAGTTCCTAGTCTACTCTCCCTAATTCCACTCTTCTTCCAATATCTTATCTGTATTGGTGTTGACCGCCATGTTTTGATGATTAGCACACTGACCATTAAGTTGAGTCAGCCTTAGCTGCTAATTGTTTCTCAAATTTGCAGGACAATAATTTTCTTAGTCTTCCTTAATTGAAGTTGTCAATGATATTTTACATATTAAGGATTTATATGTTCTTTGCCATGCCACCAATAGTTAAAACCTATCAAGATATCAAAAGTTATGGATTCTTTAGCTAAAGAATTATGTAACATCTCAAAGAGAAATCTTAAGCTAATATACAGCCATGCTGGTATGTATTGATATGTACATGTATCAAATATGTATTAATATGCAGCGTTTATCAACATTTGAATTATTTTCATAAATAAATAAAGGGGTGTGGTCTAACATGGCTAGGTTTGGGAGTTGTTTTGTTTATAGCAAAATTTCCAGCTTCATTTCCTCTTCATTTCCTCCCCTTAAAAAGATATTGCTATGCTTACTGATTTAGCAATTATATTGATCCTTTAATAGTTTTGTATACATTAGCCTAATTAAATTAAAAATCCATTCAATTCTGCTAAACAAAAAAGTTAGAATTACTTGTTAATTTTCAGTAACAATCGGTAAGAGGCTTAGAGAATCCCAGATAGAATGTGAGATTCTGAATTAATTTAAGATTGTTTTTGAAGGTCAGTGAGTCAGTTTGCAAACCAAGCATTATATTTGGCTCTCAACCCTTAGCTTGTGAATTATGAGATTTAGTTCCCATATTGATAAAGAGAACAGCAATTGACAATACAAATTGTTTTGACTTCATAAGAGGAGAGCTGTGTTCTTTCTTAGTGTACTAAAAATGCACAAATAAAAATGGACAATTGTGTTTCTGTCTTAGATTTCTTTACGGAGAAAGAAATTTCTCAACTGCAATTTTTCTGTTGTAATCTGAATCTTCTGTTTAATATGCATTATGATCAGAACTCTGTAAAAGTGTTGTTTGCATTAACTGATTCCAGACCAGACTACTAGGAGAGAAAGGTGGCAGACCTTTTCTATGTATCTGTTATCAAATGAACACCATCTGTATATTTGGGTCTCTCCATAAGAGAATAGGACATTGATTTCATGTTTGGGAAGCTGAAAATTGATTTTTCTTCACCTCTAAACATGCAGGTTCCCCTAACAGCAAGATTGCTATCAGATTAAACACATCTATAAAATAGCTAAATCATTTCAACCTTCAAAGGAAATCCAATTAAGGGCTAATGTTGTCCTAAATATTTTACAATCCTTACAGAATACATAGGTGACAAATATAGAGTGACCAAATGATACAAGCATGATCTTGTTTTTTTTTAAAAAACCCACCCACAGCTGGTTTGAATATCATGTATGCGCCCTTAAAATAAAATAATTTTGTTTTTTATTTGCAGAAATTCCTTACTGGCTGAATTTAGATTGCTGCTTCTGTTAATCTCCATGAAACATATTTAGAAGGCACCTGTCCTTCAAAGTAATGCCTGTTTCTGCAGCTGACATCTTCCCACAGATGTCCCAAAGGAAGACTTTGATCATCCAGCTGTTATTTCCAAATAGGCTTGTTATGGAATATCCCTCAACTGCCTCCCCACTCCAAGTTCTCAATGTCAGCCACTAACCTAAGTTTCAGCATTTTTTTTCCTGAATTCTAGTCCTATGTTTATTTAGTGAAGGGAAAGGATACTCCATCTTCTTCTTAGAAAATTAAAGCAAGTACTCACAAGTAAAATAAGTCTAACCTACCCAACAAAATGTTAACTGCTAAGAAGGTTTTCTGTATTAACTTAAGGCAACAGCTGAAAATTATATGTAGTACACAAGCAAAATTGTAAAGATTGTAGCAAAGAAGCCAGAAACAGAATTCATCATTTCCTAGCTACTTTATAACTCATCTATAGCATCTATTTACATGTACATACTGCACAGAGACTCTCCAAGTTAACAATGTCCAACTTAAGGACAACCGCTACATTTGAAGGAGTTGCCTGTTACTAACAGGCTAATCTCCTTTCTCAAGTTAACAAAGTGCTGAATTTGCACATTTTTAATATACAGCCTATTTTCAGCAGTTTTCAGTGGTTCTTGAGGAAAGAGAACACCCTTCTTTCTCTAAGGGCCTGAAGACCTGGCTCTGCCAGTTGGCTTGGAAGCCCTGTGGGGTGTATGAGGTTGAAGGTGATTGATGGGTTAAAAGAAGGCCTCACCACCTCCCCCTGCTCATCCTGCTTTCTTTCTCCCCATTTTTTTAATTGTAATTTTGACAGTTATTAAAAATATTTATTCTTCATGGTTATTTAATGTTGTAAGCCACTCTGAGTCACCCTGAGATGAGATGGGTGGCAAGCAAATCTAATAATGAATGAATGAATAAATAAATAGCAATAGCACTTAGACTTATATACCACTTCATAGTGCTTTACAGCCCTCACTAAGCGGTTTACAGAGTCAGCATATTGCCCCCAACAATCTGGGTCCTCATTTTACTGACCTCGGACCTTTGAACTGCCAAATTGCAGGCAGCCGACAGTCAGCAGAAGTAGCCTGTAGTATTGCAGTCTAACCACTGCACCACCAAGGCTCTTGATAAATAAATATTTAAAATGTTTATACATGCAATATATGGCATAGAAAATGGAAGTATTCATTTCATATCAAAACAAACTCCAAAATACTTTTGTTGAAAGCATAGCTTTCTGATCTGGAAGCCATAACCAACTGATGCTAATTATCTGTACACTAGTTTGATCAACAGAAAGGAAAATTCTATGAAAGTTCAGAGATACTGACTTCCACTGGCAAATCACGCACGTTACATTCAATTCCAGAAGCAGGCCATAATTTAGTCGTTGCTAAAGTATTTCAATCAGGGAGTTTCGATAGTCATTTTTAGTGCTAATTTTGTAATTGTTTTCCTTGAGTAAGTTGAAAAATAAACGTACACCACATAGAGAGAGAGAGTTCAGTGCAGTTTTATGTATATATATTTTTCTCTTTCCTCTGTGCCTTATATGCATAAAGCACACTTTAACTAAGTATGTAGACGTCTATTTTCACAACTTAAAAATAGGAAATAAAGTTACAATCCTCAGAAATTATAATGGCAGGCACACAAAAACATAGTTCCTGGCATAGAATTCAATTAACAGATAGCAATCACCCTTGGGTGACAGCATGAGGTAGAAATATACAGGCATGCTAATAACTAATATCTTAAAGCAAAGGCGTTTATCAGCTGGCAGCCAGACATAGGCATGAGGGCAGGCAAACAGTACTGCTCTAGGATATTTAATAAAATCTGTTCTCTTCATTTAAGAATTTTATGTTTAATCATTTGGTAGCATTTTAAAAAACATCTAGACCAGCAAACACCTCACATAGAATTGCTTAGGTCAGAAAACCTATAAAGTTAATTACTGATATGAAAATAGCCACAGGACCAAAATGGACTTTAGGTAGACTTTTTGAGAAAATACTTTATTGCCATCTCTGTGGCCTTTTTAGCTTCTGCAATGCACGTGCAGCAGTCATCCCAGCCTTAGGAGGCAAAATGTGGTGAATTAATTTATTAACACTAGCTAAGCAAATGTTTTGTATTATGTAAGTGGGTATATGTATTGAAATGTTAACCCTTTGGGGGATGCCTGAAATGCTTTTTATTGCTCCTTTGACTTTATTTTATATAGAATCTGGAAGAATTTAAGGGAACAGTAAGAAAAAGAGAGTGCCCTCCCCCAATTTCAAATAAATACCCTATAAAAAGCAAAGATTTCATGAACTTGATATAATTAAAAGAAGGAAACATACTTTTATTCCCATTCTATCTGTATATGCTCCAAAAAATGAGTTATGAACTTTTAAGGGGTTTACTGGCAAATTAACATGGACAGAATTGCATGTTTAGTAATATTTTCAAATAAAAATGTCAACATTTTGTTGGATAGAACCTAAAGTTTAAGTATGTTTAAGATATTCTGGATTTCCATTCCTGGAATCCTTCCTACTTTTTCCTCTTATCTAAAGTCAAGTCTTTTGAATTTCAGCTTTCAGCTCTTTTTGCCTTCAATATTATGTTACAGTATGTTATATGTTATATTATATGTTATGTTATGATCACATGGTTACTGTTTCCTAAGGTTCCTACAACTTCCTCATCTTTCTTCTCTGTTCTTCCCTGCCAATCCTCTGATTCCTTACTGGTTGGACAATGAAATTGTCTGCAAACATCTCAAGAACCTATTGGTTTTTCAACTTCTGTAGCATTTGATTCTCAATTGATTTGAGATTACTTAAAACACACCATTACTATAGTGGTGTGTTGCCCGGACACTTTAGCTATCTGAAGATGTGTGAAGTTTTAATCTATAATTTCTTTTCGATTGGTAGCCTGTAATAACCATAATAGAAGCCCATAAGCGCACCAATGTGCCTACCGTTCCTGTCCTATTGTTTCTTTTATTTTTCTTATATGTATCCATGTATTCATAACTATGTTTTTACTTATACCTATTATCTGGTAAGCAATTGACAAACCAAATAAAATAAATAAAAAATAAATATTTTATCAAAAACCTTCCCTGTAGATAGTATAGATTAAGATTATGGGCCAAAATCAAAATTTTCTTGATGATATCATCCAGCAATTCATTTCCAAAGCCAGCAATTCATTTCCAAAATCTTCTTTCTTGGACAATGATCTTCAGCTGGAATATGGATAAAACCACTACCTGTGTTGCAAACTCTTGCCTTCTCACCTAACTCCTTGTAGTACCTAAATATTTTTTTCAGGATTTTTCTGACAGTGTCTCAACATCAAACAGAAGAAAAAGATACTGGCCAGTAGATTTCCTTAGTCAGATCAGTCTCCCATCATATCTTAAAACTTTACTTCTGGGAGATGTCATACTTCCTTGTCTGGTCTGCGGATTGCTGACTCTGTTCCTCTCAGCAATGAGTCGCCCACCACCATCATATGCCTCTCCTCTTTGGAACAATTATTGAATTGCTTACTTCTTTGGCAGCCAAGCTTTTCTCCTTCCCATCTCTGGAAGGCTGGGCAAAATCTTTTTGCTTCCAGAAGTCACATTGCAAGGAATGACCTAAACTTGATACTACAGCTTCAGTGACAAAGACTTTTTCTGAGGACCAAATATTCCCAAAAGGAGGTCAGAGAAGTTTACAGTTTCAATAACCCTAGTTCTTTAAATGCATGAAATTCATGATAAAACTATATGCTCCGAACAGGCAGCCTCTCACTAGGGACTGAAGTTCAGTTGCCAAATGCATTTTGGATGCTATTTGCTGACTGAATAGCCTTTAGATTACAAAGAGTCATCTGACCTTTATGGGGGCAGTAATGTGGTTTCAAAGCTTCTATTCAGTAAGTTACCTTAAAGCAGTAAGATTGTCTTCAACCAAAATTAAGTTTTCTGCTGTGAGATGCTTCAGATGTGAATAAATCTTAGATCAGTTTTTTTAAAATGGGCAGATTAAAGTAGCCAGAAAATAATAACATGTGCATGTTTTTGTAATCCTCCAAATGTATGGGAACATATATTGGTCAAGATACAATAATGCTTGTACCCTATCTTAATATTTGATTGGAAACTTATTTTGAATGCCTTCCCCAATCTTGTTACTGATTGCTTACTTCAGGGGCTCAGAAATATACCAAGAAAGAAAGACAGGAGAGAGTAGTGAACTGTCAATCCTTAAAAATGTGATTGTTCCCAATGCCTGCTGTAACAAAGATTTTGCAAGGCCTGGCTTTAATAAAAACAAACAAGCAAATAAATAAAAATGGCCAGACTGAAGAGAGATAGACAAAAATCACATGGACATTAAAAAATGCATGAAAAGGCCAAGAAAACCTTTTTTTCATTTTAAAGTCCTTTCGTCTTTTTCTCCATTCTTTCTTGGAGTGATCACACAACATTCCATCAAACAATTTTAAAAAACACCTTGTGGCACTGTATGATTAAGCCCTGTTCATCAACAGTTTTCCTCATCCTGGTGCCTCCCATAAACCTGGGAAATTACAAGTTTAGTAATTTCCAGATAATACCATGTCAACTAAAATGATCAAATCTGAAGACTTCTGGAAGGTGACAAATCTGGGAGAGCTACTACACAACTAACTGGATTTATTATTTTGGGTTTTTCTTTGCATTTACCATCCATGGTGCACATCTTCAGATATTGATTGATTGAGCAGCCCAGTCTTGGCTTTCATAGAAAAGCTAGGTCCCTGAGGAACGATCAGTTTTCAAAGTATCCCCAACCTACAAATAGCCACAATTCCTTTTTAAAAAATTGAAAAATAAAAAACAAGTGCCCTTAGCTGTTGTGTGGTGATACATGCTTCCTGTTAGAACTGATTTTGGGAGTCCACTGAATTCCTTGAGCATACTGTATGCAAGATCTCATTGTAATTGCTTGAAAACAACAACAAGAGGGAATTGGAGAGAGAGGAAATAAGTGCCTATTCTATTTTTATTTCTTTCCAGTGACATGGGGGGGGGGGATTTCCTCCTTTAATAAAGCAATACATTTCAACTCCATTGCCACTCATTTGCATTTAGTTACATGCATCAAATTGCAGATGCCCTTTGTCAAGAATTGGTAAGTGTACAAAGCTTCCTTGGGAACATGTTGCAGCTTCCTAATTTTCTGTGTTTGTAGTTCTACGGGATGGGTTTATTCCTCCCTCCCCTTCCTTCTCTGCAAAGCCATGAATGAGCCTGTTGTGCAGACAGCTGGATACATCAGATTCTAAGAAGGTCAAATTACATGCAGGGACTGCAACAAGGAAATTAAAATAGATGGAATGACAAGTTTGCTACTGTTTTCTTTTGCTTGTGTTGGAAGAATTCTGATTTTGATGGCTATGCTTCTCATGGTTTAGCATCATCAACTTATGCATAGCATCTTCTTCCTCCCTCCCTCCCTCCCTCCCTCCCTTCCTTCATTCATTCCTTCTTTCTCCTGTAACTCACAAATTCCAGATTTACTTAAGACAAAGGAGAATCTGGATTTTTTTTTTGGGGGGGGGGGGCTGGGGAGCTGGGAAACAATGCAAAGAACTATAGTGATTGCTTTATAGATTATCAGTTAAGGAAAAAGCAGATAAAAAGTAAAGCCTGCTACATCACAAGCTTTCCCATTTGCAAAACATCCCAGTGCATTTTAAAGCCAACTTTGCTCTCGCTATCTACAAATTACAAAAAATGCACTTTCAGCGTAGTGATGTCCAGGGGTGAGTTTCTACCGGTTCTGTCCACCTCTGTAGAACCGGTACCTCTGAAGAGCAGCAGACATAGAAGTTCTATGTCTGCTGATGTTTTTGCCCACCTGCCCACCCGGTCTCTTACCTGACCTTTATTTCCTGCTTTTCCAACTTCAGCTGCTGTGCTGAAGCAAGAAAAAAGTACTTTTTCAAAGGCTGCTTCTCAGCACGCAGCACTACTCAGCTGTCCAGGCACCAGGCTAATGATGATTTACAGGTGCGCGGCAACGTGCAGGGAAGCACATCGTAAATCACCGAACCTCATAAATCACTAAACCGGTAGTTAACCCTGTCGGATCCCACCCCTGGTACTGTCCATATTCATTGGCTTTGGAGCCCATAGAGAGTGTTTTTAAGTCTTATTTGTTGGTTGGCCAGATGACGTTTGCATGGGAAAATTGTCTTTCAAAAGCAAATGTAGTGAGAAGCTCTGAAAGCTTTAATCATTCCATGGAGCCAAAATAGCCTTGCAAACAAAGTGTTATTTTCCAGCAAATCTTTAAAGTGTAGCATATCTGCAAATTTACATGCCTGGAAAATTGCATTTAAGGGCTTTTCCCCCGCAAGTGAGCTTGGCAAAATGCAAGTTAGGGGTGGGCATGTCAGACAATCTCTACTGATATGCACACAAAGAGTTGATTTTGTTGGGCTATGAGTTTCATCGTTCTCAGAAACAAAATTAGTTTCCTAAAGATGTCAAGAAACTCACAATTTCTCTCCAATGGTTTGTAGTCAATATAATCTGACAGAGATTTGTAGAGCAAAACAAAAGTCATGTATGATATAATTCAATAAAAACAGATAAATTCCAGGTATAATTTTCAGCTCTTCATTTCTTTCAATTAATTTTTTGAACCTTAATAAAATTAGCTAAAACTAAGTGTGCAGCTTGGCAAAGATTGGAATAAATTGCCAGCTGGCAAATCTATATGCATCTGTGAATCACAACTTTTCAATCTTTTTTTTATTTCTGTCAATATTTTGTGAGCTGATTAGAATGTAATCCCCCCTTCATTTCCATTAAGAAAAGAAACTACACTTTGCACTACACTGCTCCTTGACAGAAATGAAATAGCTTCAAAATGAATTGTATTACTTGATAGTTTTCAGAACACAAAAGCTGATTGCATGTAAATCAAATGGGAATAATATGAAGACATTGTAAGAGCTGAAAACTGACATCAGGTTTAGAGGTGCAATGTTAAGGGAGGGTGACAGCTTTCATGTACCACACTAATTCTAGTTTACATGGGAAAATTCCAGTACAAGTAAAAATTAAGCTAAGATTAGGAATAGGTTTGAAGTTAGGGTTAAAAAAAATTTTGGAGTCAAGGCCAAAAATTGCACTTTTTAAAAAAATTTAAATTTTATTTGTGAATCACAGTAAAATGCATGGTAACATCCCATTCCCAGTCAAAATTAAATTGGAATTATGATTAGGGTTAGATTTCAACTCTTGCAATCAGAGCTGAAAACAGATCAGGATTAGATTTGGAAAGGCTCTTCAAGAAAAAATGAAGCTATGAGCTTTGCATTCGAACTTATTTCTGGACCACTATAAATTACATGAAAAAATCCTATTCCCAGTAAAACTGAAATAGAGTTAGGATTTAGAATTAGGGGTAGGATGACAGCTTTACGTTTGCACATATTGGTGAATTACAGTGAAATGCATAGGAAAATCCTATTATCAATTAAAATTAAATTACAATTAGGATTAGCGTTAGAGTTAGGATTAGGCTTCCTTGCTGAAAACTGACTTTAGTGTTAGATTTGCAAAGGAGCTTCAAGAAAAGTGAAGTTGAGCTTTGCTTTACTCTCTGAATTCATGGAGGACTAACCCTAAACTGGATTTCTACCTCAATGGGGTTTTCCATGTACTTTATTAGTAAATGCCGACAAGGCAGATTCAAAATCAATGAGGCCGTAGGTCTACAGTTCCATTTGTAAACTCTACTTTAATCTCCAAATTCACAGAACCATAATACTAACCCTAATCCAAACCCTAATCATAACTCTAACCCTCACTCTAACCTTAAGCGTGTTTCTACCTCTAAGGGATTTTCCCATGTAGTTTACCAGGAAATGCAAACAAATCTGAGAGGTTGCCTAACTCATTCTATGAATCCATTACTAATCTCTTATTTTACTCTCCAAATTCATGGAGCCCTGACTTAACTCAAACTCTAACTCTAACCCTAACCCAACCCTAATCCCACTCCTAACCAGAGCCCAAACCCTAGTCTTAAACCTAATCACAATCTCAACCCTAATCCACCTCTAACCCTAAACCTAATCCTAAACCAATGTCTAAACCTAATCTTCAGCCTACACCTAAACCTGAGTCCTATCTTAAACGTAACCCTAAATGTACTTGATTGATTGTCCCATCAAGAAACTATCATGTCACTTTCAATCTCTCTCTTTCTCTTTCTCTCTCTTCTCTCATCTATTTCTATCTACCTATCCATCTACCAATCTAATCTAATCTAATCCGATCCAATCCTGTGCAGGGCTCTGCCAAGACCTTTTGCTACCTGAGGCAAAATTTTTCCTCCCATTCTGTATAGGTCACCACCACCTTGAGTTCAGCTTGATTCCTGGTATATACATATATTGATGAAGTTTTCTCGGAAGTGGTACAGGAGTAGTTTGCTACAGCTTTCTTCTGACATGTCTTTTCAACTTCCCTAATTTTCTGCTGTTCCGCCAGTCCCAGGCTTGCTTCTCATTGGAATCTTGTCATTTGGCCCATCAGTTACTGTTACATTTCATGCAATAAACCTAACAAAACTGGCAGGAACAGGAAACAGGAAAACTTATTCCATGGCATTAAAGATTTAAGGTTGAGTTACAAGGCACACATTGTTTTCTAACGTTTTGCTGGCATTCACTACATTTGATGCCTGAAATTTACCCCTTAATAAGTCTATTCTAAAACAGCGAGTAGGTTACAGCATAAAAATATATGATTAAAAACAGAATCAACATGAATAATATGTTATCAATATAATAACCAGATTATATAATAAGTGTTCATTTACCTGTCAAATGCCATCTGGAACAGCTCTATTGACCTAAACTGGTGCCTTAATTTACTAGTGGTAGAGCGAGGCTATACCATCAACTCTAAAAGGGGCTTACAAACACCATTAAATGATAGAAGTGTAAAACATGTAGTTAAATCCAAGGTGCATCAAATCATTTAACGAGAAACTCACCAGTGAAATAATAAAACCCATTAGGAACATTCATAAACATTATAAATGCTAAAGTGCATGTAACCTTATAGAAATGCATGAGAAATAACACAGTCACCACATTAAAAAAAAAACCCCTGGGTGACAGACACCAAAGGCAGTCAACTAAATTCTGTGTATTATTTTGTGGTGACCCTCAGAATTAATTTTAAATACTTACACAAAATTTATGCCGAATTAAACCAGCTTTCTTATTAGAGAAGCCCATTTATTTATGTAATGGATATTTGCTTATTAATTTTGTGAACATATTTAAATCTCATTCTACCATTATAAAGCAATGCTCAGGGCTATTCATGTAAAATTATATTAATCCACAAGATATTGTGAACATAAATTTGCTTGGGAAGGTGGGCACTGGCAATAATTGCTTATGTTGGTATGTGTGTGGGGGATTGTGTGTGTGTGTGTGTGCACACCCACCCACATCCATATACCCATACACACACCCATTACACACACAGAAAAGCTTTGCAAGGAATGGTTGATAAGACCCAATTTATTCCAAGACATGTTGAGGGTATTTTTCCATCACTAAATGGAGTTTAAAGGTGCATTAAATATTTAAATAACTACTAACTTAAATAGGATGTCACAGCAGTTTTTCATAAGGCTGTGCAACTATTTTTCACTTGATGTTTTTGAGAAAAAAATACTAGCTCTATTTCCATGAAGGATGCTAGTGACTCCTAGGGACTGAAAAGAGATGGTTACTGAAGTTTCTCCCGTATTTATGGTTTTATAAAACAGACACTTCCAAGTTTTTTTTTGAAATGAGAAATATATGAACACCAAAATAACTGTGTATCAGACTTGTCAAAAGAAAAAGAAAGCTTCTTCATAGCTTAGTTCACATTGCAGAAAGGAAGATCTGTGTCTCTTTTTTTAAATTGAATCCAACAGAAGTTCAAAAACTGTGGCTCTTCCAATTTCAGCAATTCACAATTTTTTTCTGCTATGCATGGACAGGCTTGTTTTGCAGCTCTAGTATTTTACAACTAGGAAGGATATTGAAAGCCTTGTGCAAGATCCAGAAAATAAATTAAAATAAATTAAGGATTTTTTTTTAAATTGTTTTTCCACCATGCACAGTTTTCACAACTTTGTATGCACAAGCTTGCATGTATATTTTCTTATAAAATCCTCCCTGTAATTTCCTACTTCTTTAAGTTAAGAGCTTTTTGTCACCAATATGTATTAATACAAACTAGCTTTTTTAATTAATATGCTTTGCATATGTTCCAAATACATTGCATAATTTTATTTTAACAATTAGGTTAATGGAACACCTGCGTTACAGAATATAAAATTGTAAGAACGAAGGAAGCAGACATATTTTATAAGAATTTCTATTTCATAAACTGGAAATGGTATGAAATACTTACTAAGCTATAGATCTCAATCACTGATTTGGCCCCGAATCCAGAGTTTTCTCTTTATTTTATGATTGTGTATCTTCAACCAGAGGGTGGTTATCTGCCAGATAGTGGATCCTGAACTGAATAGGATCCACTATGACAGATCATCTTATAGATATTATAACCTCTATGACTGCCTCCAATTCTATGTTCTTTTTCAGGAGCTCACAGACAAACCTGAAAGCAAATTTGGCAAAACTCGGACAAATCTAAAAATGTTAGAATGTGTAAATAATTGAAGAACTGACTCTATGAAGAATGTGGAATTACTACATGACTCATTGAAGTTGTTGGGATTCCCAAGGAATCTTTCAAGCAACCCTGTATATCGTACCTATAAAATTTGACTCTTTCAAATTGCCCAACATCTGGTTAATCCCCTGAAAATAGAATTTAGTTAAGGAACTGAAGAAGATGATAGTCTACCTAGAAATCTGGATACATATTTTCCTTTCAGGGCAAAAGAGACATGTCAGTATGGCAGTAATATTAATAGGAGATGTGAAGTTAGATTTTTTTCAGCCCTTTTAGTTTTGCATAGGGAGTAATTGGGAAATGCATAAAAGATTTGTTAAAGAAAGACTAGACTAGGCTAGAATCATACGACGGTAGGAAACCTTGAAGATCTTCTAGTCCAATCCTCTACCATGGCAGAAGACCTTACATCATATTGAACAAATAGTTGTCCAATCTTTTCTTGGAAACCAAACCACAAAACAGAGTCTTAAGGTACCCCACTGCATGGATCCCACTGCATGCATCCCTCCATAGAGATTTAGTTCCAATGAGCACTACACAGTGTGGCTGGTCAGCCAACTGCAAATCCATTTGGTGATGGTATGCCTATCCCACATTGTTCTGTTTTACCAAGAAGTAGGTTGTGGTCTATTTTGTTAAATGCCTTACTGTAGACTTAGTATAGCCATAACATTTCCTTGATCCATTAATTTGATCACTTTATCAAAGAAGGCAATAAGGTTTGCTCTGTTTTTAACAAACTCAAGTTGGGTTCTGATAATCACTTTGTCCATATCTAGATGCTCATAAATACCCTGCTTGATTATCTTTTCCAGGGTTTTCACAAGTATTGATGTCAAGCCGGTTGATCTGTAGTTTCCATGGTTTTTTTTTTTTTTGTGTGTGCAAATTGGAACCATATCAACCCTTTTCCTGTCCTCTGACAGTTCCTTCCCCCATGCTCCAGGAACCATGAAAGGAGTTCGAGTTCACATCTGCCAACTCCTTCAGAACCCTGGAATGTAAATCATCTAGTTTTAGCAATTTGAATTCATCTAGAGTGGAAAGGTAGTTTCATAACAATTTCTTGCTTATTTTGACTTAACACAACTATATTAGTTATTTTTTTTAAAGGAAACAAATGCTGCCAAAATCAGTAATTTCAGAAAGATGATCTTGTATGGCTCAAGGTTCAGCAAAAAACATCTCAAAGTTCCCAGTAAATATCCTTTTTGTACAGTTACTCTGGTGTCCATTGAGAACCCAGGTAAGGAAAATTACTTACATACATCTCTAAATCAACCATTCAAGAACTAGTAATGCAAACCAAATCAATATCTTGATTCATGGTGAAGCTGTGGAAAATGAATGTTTGTTTTTACTTAAAATATTTTGAAAGTGTTAAAATTCACTCTGAACATCTAGCAAGATCTACAGCCATACTGCAGTGTTGCTTTAGTCTTAATAAAAGTCAGTGACAAATAAGAAAACCAAACTTTCAAGCCCTATAACTACCTGACACATAGTTATAATTATGTCTGGATGGAGGACCAGAAGGAAGAACAGATATTAAATAGAAGATGAATCCTCCTGCATATCTGGAATACATATGAGGAATCAGAAGATCTTTTCAGTCATCCACTTCTTGGGTGCCACCTCTCTTGAAAGCCATTTTAAAGAATTTTGCCCACTGATTTAGTTGCATAAGGACTCCCCTTGAAACTTTCCAACATCCATCTCAAGCTATGGTAAATATTCAAATTTCTGTTTTAAAAAGGACATGTTAATACCTCATTCACAGTTTTGTCTATGAAGATTCTCAATCATCCATGCCATGGTTGTCCCAAAGATGCTTTTTCAAGAGGCAACTCGACTTATTTTTTTAAAAGATATTTTGCTTCTAATCCAAGAAGCTTTTTAAGCTCTGACTGGGTGGTGGGGAATGGAAGGATTTATATTCCTTTCAGGCAGCTGGTCATTTGCATTCTTTAAAAGAATTGGTGAGGCCACTTGGAGGTTTGTCGGTGTCCTCAGGGTCCTCAATGAATTTACAGACTACAGGAACCATTTGTGCTTCAGTTTGAGATACAGACAACACAGACTCCTCCCTGGAGACTGCACCTTTGTTTGGCAGTGAAGGGACACAGGGCAGAAAACATCCTGCAGGAAGCACAGCTCCACAATACAGTCCTTTTAGCAGTTCCAAGAAAGCTCCACATCCATTTGCACTACTCAGGTGACTCTGAGGACACAAACAAACATGGCCTCAATGACTCTCTAAAAGAATACAAGTGATCACCTTTCTGCAAGGTATATAAATCCTTCCATTCTCCACCATGCAGTCAGAGCTGAAGAAGCTTCTTGGATGAGAAGTGAAACATCTTCAAAGAAAAACAAGAAAGTTCAGTTGCCTTTTGAAAAAGCACCTTTGGGACATTCAGTATTGTACATTCAGGGTAATTGAATTAAATATACATGGAGACAGGTTGTATTTTCCATGGATTTTTTGGAAATACTTTAGAGGGCATTATTATGCTCAAAGAACTCTCCCACTGATAGTGATAACCTTGTTCATTCCAACAGAGTAAGTAAATCTACATATAACACTCTTTGCTTTCATTTTCTCATTCCATTAAAGGGGGATTTTCTTTGAATAGCCATTGGAGACCATGAGAAGTAGTGGATCACAGATATAAGAGATAAATAGATATATTTTAAAATGCCCTTTTGTTGCAGAGGGAGTGGGGGAGAGAAAAAGACAACATTCTTAATTGTCTCTATTTACTTTCTGTGAATATGTCATATAAATTTAATGAACAAAATCACTTTACAGGAATTGTAATGGTGAATCATGTTTCTTTTAAGTATATGTAAAACTATTGGCCTTGATTTGAGGATAACTCTCTTTAGTATAATCAATACTGGGGCAATCAGATAAGAACATTCTACTTAAAACTCAATAACTCTTGCAAACCCTTAATCAGAGAAGATGCCCTGGGAAGCATTTAGCTAAGTAACACTTGATCCTTTTTTTTGTGCTAAGGAGCCATTTAACAGACTGACAAGTCTGTTTCCTATTCTTTGCCATTTCCGTTATGAATGAATAAAAGACCTTATGAATGAATAAAGGAACTTTCTTTATGAATGGGATGGCACAACGTGCTAGATTAGATTAAAATGTTGTCATTCAGCCTGTTGTGAGATTGATCTTTGCCATTTTCCTTAGGGAGCTACAGTAGCCATTTTTTAAAGTGTAGTATGTTTTATAAATTCTACAGTTGTGTTTTATGAATTCTAGTTTAGCATGTTGTGCAAAGCTGCTTGGGTTAAACAACTCAGAGGGACTAACTCTTAACCTCTAAAATAACCCAATCAGCAGTCTAGAATCATGTCTTGAATGATGTAATATATAATGGTTGGAAGATACCTTAAAGATAGAGTTGTCCAGCTTCTTCCTTAATGACTCCTTCTGGAAAAGGTCCTTTTTAGGAACGATAGGAATGAGCTGTGGTGGTGCAGTGGTTAAAGTACAGTACTGCAGGCTACTTCTGCAGGCTACTTCTGCTGCCTACCAGCTGCTGAAATCCGGCAGTTAAAATCTCACCAGGCTCAAGATTGACTCAGCCTTCCATCCTTCGAGGTGGTAAAATGAGGAGCCAAATTTTGGGGGGCAATATGTTGACTCTGTAAACTGCTTAGAGAGAGCTGTAAAGCACTATAAATCAGTATATAAGTCTAAGTACTATTGATATATCTCTGTCACCATTTCCCTTTCGTGTACATCTCCATGAATGTACATCTCCATGAATTTCCTTTTCCTAAAGGAAAGTCAAAAGATCTAGATCCTCTACTTCTGTCCATTGTGGCATTGATCCTGATTGGGCACCAGGTTAATGTTCTTTTCCTCATCTCAACTATAAAAATCTAAATCTATAAAGAGGAGTGACAGTGTTCTATTTCACAAGCTGTGAGGACTATAAACATGACTATCAAGACAATCGCCTAAAATATCTGGATTCCGGACTGCTAGCATATAGTAGTTAATTCACTAGGGAAAGAAATGTCTCAGTCAGCTATATCCTGCAAACATAGAATTCGTGTATGCCTTTCCTGACTGCCAGTAGATTTTATTTAATGAAGTAGAGTATAATGTCAGCATTTGATATATTAAAAGAATTAGAAGAGTCTTGCTGAGGGATAGACCAGAAGTTCATCAGTCTAACATTTGGTATTATCAATATGTATTCAGGAATGAAAGCAATATCCTGTCAGTGTTTTATGCTGTCCTATTACTATATTACTCTCTGTAGAGACTCCAATAAGCTATCCCAAATTGTAATTCATAACTGTTAGCTGTGAGAATGAAGTAATAGCAAGAATGCTAGATTCCTCTCAACTGGCTAAGCAAAACACTGCAATAGGTTTCCAAGGATCCCAAAGTTGCAATAGATTTCCTGAAACACAGTTGATGGAATCTTTAGGAAAGAATTCTGTTACTGCTGGTTTCTCCTGTGTATTAAATTAAAGCTTTGGTTACAGTAAAATCAAATGAAATCAAGGATTCAATTCTGGTGATCCTCATATCTCTGGTATAAACTGTACATGACAACAAAAGTGAACTGTGACATAAGATGAAGGGGAAGAAAACAAAAGCAGGAATATCAGGGCTGGGATAAGTATTAATCAAATTTATATATTTGGTATATTTATTAAATTTATATACTACCCATTTCATTATGAAAAGTGGCTAGTGAATTTATTTAATATTGGCTGAAGAAAGAATGATATCAACTCTGAAGCTGATCTGGCCTAGGCCATTTTGAGGCTTCAGTGTTGCCAACACTGGTTAATAAGATAGCAAGGGAAAACAAAACTGAAGTGACTTCAAGGTGCAAAAGATTTCCCCAAAGCCTTGAATGGTGGAACTGGAAAAGCAAAAGCCACCACAACGCACTCTGATCTTAACCAAAATTAGAACTATTAGATTCCAATGAGAAGTAATTTAAATTCAAGAGGGTCAAGTGTTATCTTTTGGGGAGTTGCCCATTAAGCATACCAGGGACTGTTTTCTCTCATTTGGAGCCTCTAGTGAGCTACTATATGTAGCAATTAGGTTTGTTTAATGTACTGGGTTATAACCTTTAGGAGATTTAAGCTAGTGAATCAAATTGATTAATCTTTCCCCCCTTCCATTGATTAATTCCTACTTCTGTTTTAACACTATGTCCATAAGATTGCTCCATATTTATTTTCTGTATAAATACATTATGTATTTATGTATGCATTTATTATGTCACATTAATTTTAGAGTTAGCCAACTCACCAATGTGACTCTGGACTGGTACAAGAGTTAGCTAAAACAAGAATAGAAGTAGAGTCATGGCACTCTAGGATAAATACATAAAAGCAAGTAATCATGTAGATGGATCTATACCATGTCTACATACTATGCCTGAAGACATATCTGGGTCTTCAAGTCTTAAAAACACAAGTAGTGTTGGGCCATACAAATCTCAGATAGTGCGGTGATCCAGAGAACAAATGCTGCAACAGAAAATATATGATTGCTGTAGCCCTGTAGATGATATTGTTTTAATAGATAGGAGCTGGAACATTCCCACCCTGTTGAACCTAGTGGGATGGGCAAATTCAGTTGAAGAGAATTAGTTCTACAGATGACCCAGACCTGTGCTTTATATATGATAACTGACACTTTGAATTCTACCCAAAGCCCTACTGGGAGCCACTGCAGCTTGCAGAGCTGCAGAGGAACATGGGCAGATTGAGACTTGCTCATAATTGCCTGCATTTCCACATTGTGGACCAATTTTTAAGTGATCTTCAAAGATACCCTGATTGGGCTCAAGATTCAGCTTTTCATCCATCTGAAGTCAGTAAAATGAGGACCCAGATTGTTGGGGCAACATGCAAATAATGCTTACATTGCAAACCACCCAGACAACGTTGTAAAGTACTATGGAGTAGAATATAAGCCTAAATCTGTGATGGTGAACCTATGGCACGTGTGCCACAAATGGCAGGCAGACCCACTTGCCTCACTGTGCATGTATACACCTCACAGCTGATTTTCGGCTGGTTTGAGGCCATTTTCTGCCTCCCAAAAGTTCAAGGAAGGCTTCTGCAGGCTTCTACAAACTTTGTAGGCCGAAATGTAGCCTGGTTTTGTCACTTCCATTTTTTTCTGAAAAACAGGAAGTGATGAAATGGGAGTAAATTTCAGCCTACAAAGCTTGTAGAAGCCTGCAGAAGCCTTCCTCAAGCCTTTGGGAAGCTAAAAAAGGCCTCAAACCAGCTGAAAATCAGCTGTGAGGTGCAGTGCAGGTAAGGGGGCGGAGGGGGTGGGTGTGTGGGAGATTGCACGCGCATGCGTAGGGGACGTGGGAGGGAGCACATTGCCTTCTGGATGCTGGCATGCGAGTGCGAGCATGTAAGTGTGCGCACAATTTTTGGCACAGGAGCCCAAAAAAGTTAGCCACCACTGGTCTAAATGCTATTGCTATAAAGCATATTGCAGTAATCTTTTCATAAGGTGACTAAGGCATGAGTTATCATGAACAGGACTTCCTGATCCAGATGAATAGATCACAGATGAATTTATGCAAAAGAGTCCACCTGTCCTTAGTTTTGGCCTGTTCTTCAAACGGTATCCATGAATCTAGGAGGACTCTCAAATTGTGTACCAATTTGGGTGGAAGCAGTGGTACTCCGTCTACAGAAATAGAAAAATGTGAGATCCAGGAGTCTAAAACTTAAAGGACTTTTGCTAGTGTTGAGCTGAAGCCTGTTCTTCCCCATCCAGAACTCTATAGCTTCCAAATAAGAACCCCAAAAGAAGTGTTTGGTTGGCTTAGAATAGAGATATATAACAACATAATCACTGAATTAATGATATAATGCACCCCATGTTGATGAATGACTTTACCCAATAGTTTCATATACATTTTAAACAGGAGCAGGGAGAATATAGAGTTTTGAAGGACCCTACATAAGAAGTGTTTTAGGCTAGGTCTCTCTCTCTCCCTCGTCAAAATTGACTGGAACTGATCCTGGAAGGAGAACCATGGCACCACATCATGCTTCTCATTCCCAGTCCCCTGACTTGGTCCAGGAGCAGAAGTGGTATTCAGCAGGTTCTGACCAGTTCTGAAGAACCGGTAGTGGAAATTTTGAGTAGTTCAGAGAACCAGCAAATACCACCTCTGCCTGGCCTGCCCCCATCTATTCTCTGCCTCCCAAGCCCCAGCTGATTGGCTGGGTCTTCTTTAGTTGCCCTGCTAGAAGAACAGAGCTGGAAAGCAGGTTAGTGGGGTGGGGAGGGAATGGAGATTTTACAGTATCCTTCCCCTGCCACATCCACCAAGCCATGCTCACAGAACCAGTAGTAAAATTTTTTGAATCCCACCACTGTCCAGGAGGATATCATGAATACTTATGAGAGACTGAGAAGAAAGAGGATCTATCTGTCCCCACCATATCTCACTCCACTAGAAGTAATCCGGGAGTGTAAGTAACATTTTTCACTCCCATTCCTACCCTGAAACCCAGCTGGGAAGTGTCTCAGTGACCCACATCCTCCAGGGTTCTCTGAAGATGCAGACCCTTCTCTAATTTTTATGCTACTCTTCAGTGTGACTTGACTTGTAGACATTTAAAGAAAGATACATCTATAACATTTTGAAAGCATCAGATGGAATCCTGAATATAAACTGTTTAAATCTGTGAAGGTAGGGAATGAAACCATGAGCACAAATCATTCTCATATCTACAAAACCAAGACAGACTCTTGTCTAAAGAACAGATACGTTTGTCAGCATCCTCCACTTAGTTGTGAGCAGTAATGTCCTAGAATATCTTCATATTTCATGAGTCTGCTGAAATACAGATCCATATATTTTTGATTCAGACAAAAATATATAAGGTTCTTTGAGGACACATGAATTGCTCATGTCAACCTTCTCATAGTAGTAAAACATAACATGAGAAACAGCACAGAATCTGTTTGGCTCACCAAATTCAATGTCGATGGCTATTGAAATATGAAACCCTTCAAAACATCTGCGGCAGGATTGCCAACCCAGATTTAAAAAGAATTTAAAAAGGAAGGAGACATTTATGTTATGTGTTGCCAAAACACAAGAATGAAAATATGCCCTGAAAGGATAAAAGCAGGACAGGCGAGGACACAAATGCATGCATAACAGATCCAAGTTTTGCTTTAATAAGTGGTCGTATGTTTTAGCTCTTTTATGGCTTTTCCCAAAATTGTATGGGAAAAAATGCATTTTTTTAGAACTTAGATTTTAATATTGCTGGATACATTATACATCAATTGGACCTTTTACCTACTGTGTAGCAGAAAATACATTGCACCATTCACAGCTTTTACCTTTAAGTAAAGCTTCCAATTTTTATTAACTTGAAAAGAAATTATAATGTATGAAGAGTCTATATCAGACCATCTTCAACCAAAGGTCTCACATCCTAGCCCCACCACAAGTCCTGGCCCCCTCAAAAAAAATCCTTCTCATTTTGCTTTCTTCCTCAAAAAAAAGATTGCTTTTTTTTTTTCTACATTCTGTCTTTGCTATTCTCTGTAATATTTGTAATAGGTAAAATTTGGACAGTCTCTGACTGAGTAGGTTTGCCTGAAGCATGTTTGGGCAAACCATGGATCTAATAAAGCAGCAGTGATTCCCTATGTCTTCTTCCATAGAGAAAAATGCTAATGTCAAAAGGAATAGAGAGATCTTTGTTATGTTTCCCTCCCTCAGTGTTATCAGAAAATGGGTTATTCCTAGCCTTTCAAATAAATTAAATCCCTCCACCACTTGCTCTGGTTGTGTGAAATACACTTCTAGGCCCCTTTACAAATGCCATTAGTGTAAGCAAAACAAAATACTCAATACAGGTAGTCCTTGACGCATGACCACAACTGAGCTCAAATTTACCATTGCTAAGCAAGATAGTTGTTAAATGAGTTTTGTCCTTTTTACAACTGTTCTTGTCACCATTATTAAGGGAATCACTGCAGTGGGTAAGTTAGTTACACGGTTGTTAAGTGAATCTTTCTACAATAAAAAGAATTCTCTGCCATGCTTAATTCTTGACCTCAATAGACTTAAAGTAGTCTTGAAAATCTTACCACTGCCTCACCTGGGCAGCAATGAAACTTGAATACAGTGGCAGAAACACAAGGCACCTTGCTGTTTGCAGAACAAGTTCTGAAGGATCATTAAACATCATCAACAAGTGGATTTGTTTCTCAAGATGGCTCATTTTGTTCCTGATTAAGTATTAACCTTTTATTCCTCATGAAGTATTAACATTGGCTCAAATGATAGGTATAGGAGCTTAGTTCATCACGTGATCTTGGATCATGATTCTCTGTTTATGTCCAAGTTTTGGAAGGAGCTTTTCTAATTACTGAACATTCACATTCATTTGTCATCCTCTCATCATCTGGCATCAAACAGACCACAAAAGAAAACAAATATTTTACTTGAGCGGAACTTAGGCTGTTAATGAAACCGTAATGAGTTGTTTTGCAGAATTTGTAATGGTTTTCTGCCTTCTTCTATCATGTCACCACTCTTTCAAATGATCTAGAGCAGGGGTGTCAAACTCACGTCATCAGGGCATCATATGACATATCGGGATTTTTTTCTCCTTTATTAAAGCGGGTATGGGTGTGGCCAATGCATGATGCATCCGGCCTGCGAGCTGGGAGTTTGGCAGCCCTGGTCTAGAGCTACAGCTCAGCTTCCATTGTTCCTCAGGATACTCTTTCTCCAGGAGAAATACTGTAGGCTGTTCTACTTCTCTTAAAGGAATAGGTAGGACAAGGAAAGGAATAGACAAGATCAAGATGGAGGGTTCAGTATGGCTTTCTGTAAATTTTTACCTTCCGCTTACCCATCCAAGAAGCTGGGTTCAAAGTTTATTGACTTCTTCCTAATTATAAATCATGTTAACCAAGTAGACTTCCATCTACAATTGTTTGGTTTAATGAGGATTTATTTGATATTCCATCAGCTGTTCCTTCTTCATGAGAGCTGCCCTACCCCTTGGATTCAGCATTTGTTCTTCCTGCCCCCTTACCCTGATTCTAGAGTATAAACTAGAATGTATTCTGGATTCTAGATATAGAGACACTTAAAGTGTATTATTCACTGTAAGGACTATCCTGAATTGGGAGAGGATAACAGATGTCTATGCATCACATCTCGTTATCCATTCTATCTTTAAGAAGAGGGGCACTTTCCAGCTCTGTCTAGTTCTTCTTTGCCAGATTTGTCATTACCCTTGGAAAATTATCAGGACCATCTTTATGTGTGGGAGAAGAGAATGATTCTGATAGGAGAGGTGGTTTGAAAAATTATAGATTTAACCTTGAGTATAGGAAAAGAAGGAGGAGCAGTGGTGGGATTCAATTTTTTTACCACTGTTTCTGTGGGTGTGGCTTGGTGGGCATGCTTTGTGCATGCACCAAACTTTGTGCGCCTGCATAGGCTTTCCTATTGACTTTCTCCTGCAATCCTGCAATCTCCTTGTGTGTTAAACAACTGACGAACTGCAATCTGCTTTGCCACATGAAGCAGCTGAGCTTCAAAACCAGGAAATAAAGGTCAGAATAGAGCCGGGGCAGGGAGGTGGGCCCAGCAGCTGATCATTGGAGTGAACCAGTTTGCTCACAGATGATCCTTGGCGCTACCGATTTGGCCGAACTAGGCCAAACCGGTAGAATATCACGCCTGTAATGGAGGTACTTTCAGAAAAGGTTACAGAGAGCCAAAAGGAAAGCATGAGAAAGAAACTCAAAACTAGACCACCTTGATTTTGCTTAGCATAAGATATGGTTGAAAGAAACAGGGAAAGCTTTCAATATTTCTGTTATTCTGTTTCTACAATAAAAAGCATTTTGGAATCTCTGCTGTGCCTGATTTTTTATTTGGCCTATGTACTTTCTCTCATAGTATAAAGTGTGAAACATATTTTGGCACATTTCTTGAGTCAATCACTGTACTAAACATTCAGGACATATCCATGGAAGTGAATAATTCAGTTTCAACCCACATGTTAGCCTATGAAAATAAAAACTCTCAGGCATTCTTTACTTTAAGTACACCCAATAATATTCTCCTTTGTCAAATCTGAGATGCTGTGATTTGTCCTTGGAGACTGGTTATGCTCATATGCCACCTGCAGTGTGGGGATGTCATCTTGATATATTTGATCTTTTGCCACTCCAGACATTCCCTGAAACAAATCTATAATCCAAATGCTTTTAGAAAAGACAAATATCAATCATGTTTTGTAAATTTAATGGAGGAACTCCAGGTCAATTCAGCATTGGAATAGCATCCATTCCTTGCAGACAAGGTTTTTTTAAAAGCATCCAGTTGGGATGAATTTCCATAAATCCTAGGCTGAGAATTCTAGAAATTGAAGACCAATAATATGTTGACATCACTAGGATGGTACAAGCAGTCTTAGGTATAAAATGTGTTTCACAAAGGTTTTTGATAGAATTGATACATAGGAGAAAACATACTAAATTCTAAGTAAATACAAATTTTAATGAAATATTTTATCAATCAAATAAAAACATTTTGAATTTTTGTACAGAACATTCAATTACTTATAAATAAAATACTCAATCATTAGAATATAATGACAGCCAAATAGAAATTCAACACACAATAGATACAAACTCAAGGTTAACCGCACCAAACTTGACTGCAGAAAATACGACTTCAGCAACAGAGTAGTCAATGTCTGGAAAACTCTACCTGACTGTGTGGTTTCTTCTCCAAACCCCAAAAACTTTAACCTTAGACTGTCTACTATTAACCTCACCTCCTTCCTAAGAGGCCTATAGGGGGCATGCATAAGCGCACCAATCGTGCCTACCGTCCCTGTCCTATTGTTTTTTATTTTTCTTATAAGTATCTATCTCATGTACTCAAAACTATATTTATTCTTATACCTGTATCTTGTAAGTGATTGACAAATCAAAATAAATACTAAAAAAAAATAGTTAAAAAATGTGCAAGAAATAAACTTTTGATAAAGGGAATTGTTGATACTGAATGTATTTGTTCATACTGAATGTGTTTGCGGGTATGGATGGAGTCTTTGTATGAAAGGACAATATATTTCTAATAAAGATTTATTGACCATCCAAAATCATAAGACCCTGGCATGCTTTCAACTTCTATTAGTATTTCAATGGTTTTTGTAGGAAAATCAGTGATTTATATAGAAAAACAAGTGGCTTTTATAGAAAAGCAAGTGGTTTTTATAGAAAAATCTATAGTAGTAGATAACTTTTAAACATAACTAGGTTATAGAAAATAGAAGTTTATTAAAAAGTTTTGCTAACTCAAGGTAGCAACCTATATCAACAAATTAAGTGCCACCACTTAGGCACTATACTGAATAAAAAGTGCTTACTATGGATGAGATCAGGATATTTTAAAACCAGTCAAAAGATGCAGGTGTGTACGTTGTTGGGGATGCAGTTAGATTAATTTGACTAATTGGGCATGAATGCTCAGACTGTGAACATCTGGCATAAATTAACTCATCCAAACCAGTTCTTTCTTTTAAAGCACAATATTAAATCATTCAAAATGGTGCAGCTAGGGCTCTGGGTTTAAAAAGCTTTGGTTTAATGTCAATTACTTTGAGATAAGAACTTGTGGCAAGCAAACATCATAGGAAGAATGCTGTTGGAAGATCTCCATGACTTTGCATTACTTCAAAGTCCTGAACAGAACAGAAAAATAAAATGCTTCTTCATCAAAAATGCCACTGTATCCTTGGTAAATGGGTGTCTTAATCTCTCCAAAAATCAGATGACTCAATTTATACAATATTTCTACATCATAACTGTCACAAAAATTTCTGATGTTATCTTAGTCATCCATAATCAAATACTGAGGAAAAATAGATTTTAAAAATTGAACATAATTTGCAAAAAATAAATGTTTATGAATACGTTCAGCAAGTTTTTTAAAAAAATGGTTTACAATAAAGAGGGAAGTGGTGAGGAAAAGTAGAGAAAAATATGGGCTTTTATGATATTTACATGTGAGGCAGAAATTAAAGGAAAATAGTTTTCCCCCCCAAAAAAGTATTTTAATTTGGCTTTTGCATGAAATAATGATGGGCTAACATTACCAAAAGAGAAACCAAGAAATTCCTCACTTCTGCTCTGGATGGCTGCTGCTCATGAGTAGACTGCAGGATTGCAGTCAACTAGTGAGTTTGAGCACTGGATTCTATGGAAAAGACAACTAATTCATAGAGTGGAGCCTTTAAGGACACTTCCTTAAGTACATTTGGGTTATAATTATTTGTCAGTTGCAAGATGTATTTGTAGCAGCAAGGAAAAGAATCTGGCGAGTGATCCTTTATTTCAGCTTAAAGATAAAAGAAAAGATACAATAATAATTTAAATAATAATAAAATAATAATTTAAATTAAACAATTTAAAGACTTTAAGATTAAAGGCGCAAATCGTAAGTAGTTACACAGGTTGGATCCCACCCCTGGAGAAAATTATTTATCATGGGCAATGATAGGGAGAGTAAAGGGGATGTGCAGAAAAAGAAATAAAAATTGAGAATATTTACAATCTTTGTTAGAGCTAATCCAGTGGGATCTAGAGCAAAATGTTCCTTCACCCTCTGCCAAGAAGCCTTTGATTCAAGCAGTTCTATCCATGTAAGGCAATGCAACTGATATCCATGTGTGTGTGTGTGTGTATGTGTGTGTGTGCGCCTGTCCACCAATCCCATGGCTATTGAGTACATCCAGTCCTTATTGAGCATCCCTTATTTTTAATATTTTCTTCAAAGCACATATTTCCCAAATTCATGAGATAGCTACTCTCTTGCTACTTCTTCTGTTTTCTATTAAAGGTAATGGGAACACCAATTTGCAATTTGTCCCATCAGTTTCCCTTTTCTTGCCCATCTAGCAGTTCAAAACAATGCCAATGCAAGCAGATAAATAGGCATCAGTTTGGTGGGAAAATAACAGGGACATGAAAGGAGTCTCCTCAGGCATCCCCTGGGCAATGGTGATGTCGTCAGCTAATCTATTGAACCCGGAAATGCTTTGGTCTGTGCTTCCAATACAAATGTAATAGTAATGGGAATGTATAAACTGGTATACTTCAACTAATAGTGCACTTTCTTTTCAATAATATTTCAAAGAAAGAGCAGAAGAAAATCTACCAGAGGGGGTATTTCTTGAGTAAAAAAATAATTATTAGTATTTTACCATTCCCACTTGATATTCTGGATAGAATTTTCTAAGGGTATATGAAAAAAGATTGGTACATTAATTCACTTGTGTACTTAATTTGGAGGTTTGGCTTCAAGATGTGCCCCTGGGCCATCCAAAGGTCACCTCTGCCATTATCTTGCCATAGTACATAGCATGTGCAGAAAATTACTGCGTTGCTCATCTGGAGTTATTATGCAAATATGGGAATTTTTTATATCCAATTTTTAGTAGACCAGGATTCATGGTTTCCTTGCAATTTTTCAAAACAGAGTTAGTATTCACTAAAAGCTGTCAGGGAGGTCATTAGAGTATCCTAGTTTCATGAAATAGAAACACAAGATAGAGGTGCCTTGGCAGCTTTACAACACATTGCAGTTTTGCACTTATCATTTTACTATATGAAATGGTAATAACTGTCTCTGTTTGAATTGGAATGGAAGTTGTTGGAATATCCTTGGCTGAAATTCAACTACCTAATGGAGGAAAGGCAGGAGAAGGCTATTTTTCCCAATTTTAATTTTTCTGGTGTCCCTAACCCTGAGGCCACTGTGATTCAAGGACAAGGTGACTCAAGCTCCCTCTTACATTTTTTGGAGAGGAGTGTTAAATAAGCAGTAAACAGGTGAGAGAAGTTGATAACATTGTTTCCCTCCCTGTTCATTTATTACTTCTTTCTCCATACTCCCACCCCACAGGAGGATTTCACTGTGTCTAATCTACTGTCTCACTTTCCAGCTCAGATCTTTAAACTGAGGTGAATATCTGATTGCTGAAGCTACTGATGATTGGCTGAAGCAACAGAGACTTGTAAATATTAGCCAAAAGTTTCAAGTGAAGTGGAAAGAAAATGACATTACCTAAGTCAGGTGAATTATTTCCTTCTCAAATTTTCTGGAGGTGGAAACACACACACACATACAAAATAAGTAACACACACACATATATAAGATTAGGACAGTAGAATAGGCTTACAGAAATTTCAATATACAGGTGATTAAGTATAGATGACTAAAATCTAGCCCGCTTTAGATCAGCCTCTGCTCCTTTGAATATCATAGCAAATAACCTGTTCTTCCACAGAATTGTTTGCTAGTTTTTGATTTAAAGGAACTCTTGGTTAAATTGGCAGATTTCCTCCTACAGTACTTTTAAAATTAATGGTGGCTTTGTGCATAACAAAGAAGATTAATAACTATTTCTCCTTTTAAATATGAACACAAATTCCAGCTTTTGATTACTACTTTTGAGCTATTCTTGAAAAGATTTCTTTCATGTTTGAAAACATGAATCGGATGATGAAGAGGAAGTGATGGAAAGGGGACACACAGCATCAGAACCAAAGACTTCATTTAGTGAATATTAGATTCTTATAGCCAATATGTTTCTAGCTAATATGAAAAATGACCCATGCAATATGATTTTGGCACACTGTTTCTGAAAATAATTTATTAAACACTTTTAATTATAAAAGCAAGAGTAGCTTATTATTTTCCTATCCATTAATTGCTAACAGAAATCTCATTTAGGGTGTTTCAATTAGCTTTTTTCTTCAAATCATACACAAAAGCTGAGCAGCAAAAATGACTAGAAAAACTGACTTTTAAATATAGAAACAGCAGCTCTCACATGCACAATGACCAAGAGTATTAGACTTATGTGCCAAAAATGCAGGTTTTTTATACCAGAAAAACCAAAGGTTTCACATACGGCTTATGTAAAGTCAGCTTGTAGTCTTCATTGGCCTCACCTTTTGCAGAGCAATTAGCTCTGAACATTTTATTCCCATATTTTGGGGGAGGATCTCTATTGAGGAAGCATGTACCACCCTGAAATCCACATCCAGGCAAATGTTACTGTAGATCAAAAGCTCTTCCTCAAGGTCACATTATTGTAATCTCCTTCAGTGAATTGACAGAAAAGAAGGCCAATCTAATCTGGGTTTTCTGGATGAACAAACCCAATTCTCTCTCAGTAACATGGTTAGTAAGGGGTACTGCCTTTATGGTTTGATTTCTGTACAAGTTAAGGAAAGCAATTGATTTCCACTCCCAGCCAGTACTGCACCCCCAGCATCAGGAAAATAATCTCCCAGTTGTAGCTCTTAAAATGATAGTCCATTTTATCTGCAATCTGGAAGAACCCGGTATTAATATATGAATGATAAAATCAATTTTAGAAGTACTAATTCAAACATACCAAAAATAGCACCATTCCAGCTAAGATAATACATAAAGTACACTTAGGGACACCTAACAGGTTTGGTTTGGTTTTAAAAGAAAGTTTACACAAATGATCCAGTGAAGGCATGCTTAGTAATTATAAAAAGCTTATTAATTATTGGAGGAGAAACCAGAAACCAAAATGAATGAATTATCCTAGAAGATACTGTTAGAACTTTGAACTGGAACACCGGATATAACCAGGTGTCATTCGGTGCAATTTAAGATTTCAAATTCGAATACAAGTTATAGAATTATATAAAATATAATAGGGTTGCAAAATATAAACAATACATATCATATGGCAGATCTCTTGTGTATGGCCAGAATCAGGATCCTAGCTCTACCAGCCATTAGGCTACATGTTCCTTCTATAAATGCAAGAAAAGATTTTAAAAAATAGCTTCACAGTCAGCTGTGGAGACTCTTTTTCAAATTGTTTTCCTTATGCATTGAGAAAAATGGGTAGAATTCTGAAATGAATCAGGTTGCGTGAATAAACAATAAATAGTTAAAATGTTCAACTATTGTTTGGTTACAAAATAAACTTTGAGCTACAATAGCCATCTTGCTGAATTGTGATGTTTAGTTTTGAATTCTTTTACAGATGTGGAGTTCTGTTTCATGCAGGGTAGTTCAGTAAAGAAATTGGGGGATTTTATAAAATTTGAATCTGGATGAGGGAGAGACTTTTCTTAGCTTAACATAACTTGGTGAAAAACAGAACAGAAGCAATGGAATGAGCATAAATTCAAGGAGAAACAAAAATAACAGTTAAACAAATAAAAATAGCTTTAAATCTGAGGTATTACAGACATTTTTCAGTCACTTTAAATTGGTTTGTTGTCAAGGCATTATCTATGTGAAGTGATGGAAATACTTGCTTTCATAAGTAATGTCCAAGACATAGATGGTTCAATTTTCTATCATCTTTTTATGTCTGCCTTAATCAAGGAATAGTTCCTTTTATAAACCTTCACTGCAGAAAAATATGTTCCTTTTTTCTTTCTTTCAGAGACATCTGTGGGTGGCTGTCATTATGAGTAGAAGCAGTGAATTGTTTCAGATGTGATTGAAAGTATAACTTCCCAGATTTACTGCTTTAGAGTCAAAGTTATAGTGGGAAGATTCTGGTACTTTTGCAATAAAAAACATATATTGCACAATTGTGCTTTTGCCTTAGGATGGGAAATCTATAATCAGATGCCATTTCCCATCAGGAACTGTCATCATGGCCAATGACTTGGGAAGATGGGATTTGTAGCCTACTAACCTCAGGAAGGTCAATGCCTCTCCAGTTTTGCATTATTCCATCCTTCTATAACAAGAGCACCTACATGGTAGCAATTCACTTATTTCGAATTCCAAATCAAAACAGCAGCAACTACAACAAGCCACAATGATGCACAAATGATATGCAGATAATAATGTAATCATGCAAATGCCACAATTATGTATTTGTGTTGTTATGTAACTTGAGACATTTTTTGTGATGATGTCAACATAAATATGTCATTGATTGTCCCCCCTTTTGGACATCCATGAATCAAATTCTAGTAGATAAATATTTGGCGGGAAGGCAACAGTGTTCTGTGCCTTGATGTATAGTTATGCTGGCCACATGACCACGGAAATGTCTTCAGACAACAATAGTTCTCTTGGCAAAGAAACAGAGATGAGCACCCCTCCCTAGAGTCAGACATAACTGGACAGGGGAAACCTGTATCTTTACCTTTAGCATTCCAATTTCAGGTTGGAACCTTTATCTGAGTTCAGACATCTTTTGAAAGTCTTACCTTGTGTTTCCATGTATGTTTTCATCTTCTACATTTGTGAGAATAGAGTAGAGTAAAATAGAATAGAATAGAATTCTTTATTGGCCAAGTGTGATTGGACATACAAGGTGCAAATGCTCCCAGTGTACATAAAAGAAAAGATACAATCATCAAAAAACAGAAGGTACACTTAATAATAGTCATAGATTACAATAAGCAATCAAATCATATTAGTAAATAGTCAATATAAATCGTAAGCATACAAGCAACAAAGTTACAATTGAACAGTCACATGTGGGAGGGGATAAGTGATAAGGAGTGATGATAGTAGTGAAGACTTTGTAAATAGTTGGACAGTGTTGAGGGGATTATTTATTTAGCTGAGTGATGGCATTTGGGGAAAAAATTGTCCTTGTGCAGTGCTCTATAGCATGTAGGAGTTGAAACAGTTTATGCCAAGGATGTGAGGGCTCTGTAAATATTTTCACAGCCCTCTTTTTGACTAATGCAGTATACAGGTCCTAGATTGAAGGCAGGTTAGTAGTAATTGTTTTTTCTGCAGTCCTAATTACTTTCTGAAGTCTATGCCTATCTTGATGGGTTGCAGAACCAAACCAGACAGTTGCAGAAGTGCAGAAGAGTGAGAAAGAGAAAGTTAGAAGGGAAGGAGGAAGGAAGGAAGGGAGGGAGGGAGGGAAATAAAATGTGACCAGATCTCAGTATCTGAATAGGCATAGATTTAATAACTATTTCTTAATGTAGACATATTACAGTGTCACATTATTGGTTTGGTATTTGGTTATATTTTTAAGAGTATTAATTAAGTGGTACATTTAAAAGTTCAGATTTTTCCATGGATGTATTCAATCATTGAAAGATGTTTGTCAACATCCAGAGCAGAATTCAAAGACAATGATCTCATTCTCCTTTCATAGATTAGAGGATTATTGAAGTATTTACAGGATAGATATATCCAATATCTAGTAGGCCAGGCTTTGTCAGTCTTTGATGGTTTCTGATTCTCAAAGAAATCTCTCTCTGAAATGTATTTTCCATATTTTTGCTTAAAAATTAAGAATGTTTGACACACTGATAGATACTGGCACTAAATTATTCCTTTTGGTTGTAACGAATCAGTCATAATATCAAAAGAATTATACACCAAAGCTCTAAGTTATCTGTGCGGTGGCATAAAATGTTTTATAGCAGGGATCTGAAACCCTATCTATGAGATTTTAGTTCACAACATTTCATCAAAATACTCCCTGGAATTCTTACATTTTTCTCAGAATAGTTTCAATTGTTTAAGAAGGGGGTTCCTAAATTCCTTTTGACATTTCCCTTTAGGCAGATCTCCTGCTTATCCTTACCTAGAGTTGTATGGTATCACTCTCCCATATCCTGTGGTGTTCTAAAGTTTTCAGGGAAATTCTTTCACACATTTTTTTAATGCAATACTATAATGATAGTTTGGGGGTCTGTAGAAACTTCCTGTTATTTGTTGCCAAATTACTCTGGTTTAATTGAAATTCCCCAAACTTTCATCTGAAGATAGTCAGCCTCCCCAATCTCAATTAACATGGCTGTATGTTTTCTAGACTATGGGCTGCACTTGAACCCTTGAGTGGCTTACTAATGGCTATGTTGCAAAAAAATAAAAAAGATGAGTGGGACCCAAGCTATTTTTTTTTACTTAATTGAAATTAAATATATTTAATATGCTTATTCTTCAGATAAGTCACATTAAAAATTCACAAATAATATTTGAAACATTCTAAGAACCACATCTAACTTTGATTCAAGTGGACATGTTTTGTTATTTGAAATCCCTTTCCTCTAGCCTAGGGGTGTCAAACTCACATTGTCATGGCAGCATCATGTGATGTATTGGGACTTTTCCCCCTTTGCCCGGGCATGGGTGTGGCCAGACCATGATGCATCCAGCTCATGGGTCAGGAGCTTAGCCCAGCTCTAGTCAGTTTTAATCATGTCTATAAATCAGTTAATTTTTGGACACACTGTGTATAAATTTTTTACCTAAATTTAAGATACTTCTGTATTGAAAGTCAAGCCGATTTTTATCACTGAGAAAAAGATATGCATAAGCATCATATGGGACATTTTACTGTGTGAAATTTTCTCAGGTACCTAATTCATGTTCATTTAGCTGGAGGTGTGAATTAAATTTTGTTTGCTGCACATTTTCAAGTCACAAGTGATTCAGACTCCCTGGGACCATATGGTCGTCCGAATGCAGCTCTGGACTGTGCTGTTCTGAACTTTTCTCAACAAAACATTTTGTACAAACATGGATTTATTAGGAAAGTTGAATGAAAAATGGGTATGTTGTGGAGAAACAGCATATGGAGATAAAAATCATTTTTGTTCATATTTTGCTTTTAGCCAAAAACTTTTTCCACTGTGGATAAAAAATGAAAACAATATAGAACCAATACTTTATATATAATTCTTCAAATAACAATTGACTTTGATATAAAATGTTCAGCTGTACAAAATTTGCAATCAGCAACAATTTCTCAATACTTGAAAGAATATCACATAGAAGGTAAAGATGACTTCATTGTTCCCCAACGCAGGACCTGAAGTAAAAGTCCTAAGGTACAGAAAGATAGATTCCAGTTGTACTTCAGAACAAACTCACTCTAAGAGCAGTTTTGACAATGGAATCAATTACCTAGAGAAATGGTAGACTCCTTTCACTTGATGTGTTCAAGTGAATGCTGCATGGCTATTTGTCACAATGTTTAATTTAATTTGGATTCTTGTACTAAGCAGGAGGATGGACCTCTTGCCATAAAAAAGTTTTTTCCCCCAAACCCACAACGTTATAATCCCACATAGAAAGCAGGCAACTCAATCAATTACTAAATATTTTGGCTCAACTATTTTAACACCTGCAAATTCATTCCATTCTTTTGAAAGAGATAGAACAAAAGTATTCTTCTTGGATCATCCTATAAGTGGCAGAAGAGTAAAGAATGAACAATATTTTCAATTCAAGGGAGGGCTCTTCCATCAAGGAGAGCTGTGGACATCAACTGGAATCTCCGTTTGTTAAAGTTGAGGGAAGGTCAGATTATACAAATTGCATTATTTATCATGATTGAATACATTATACCACTAGCTCGATACCGTGCTTTGCTACGAAACAATGTGATCTGGCTTAGTTTTTTGGGAGGAAAATAAAAAATTCTGCCTACCAGCATTCATTGGTATTCATCTGGCTAGCGTCCTGTCAGTGTTTGAGAGAATTGAGGGCTGTTTGGAAAGTGAAACAGTATTTGCTGTGTGAGCAAGAAGGAGATAGCAAGGAGCCTGGTCATGGCTTAGCTCAACTGTTCTGTACTAAAGCTGCTTGGTGCTGTGAAAGTAAAACTGAAACTGAAACTCCTCTTCTCTGCTTGTGTTTTGCATTTAGAACAGATTTCTTTTCAGGTGGGGAAGGGGAGTACAACTCCTTAGCATCAGAGCATGTTAATAATAATATACAAAATACTAATGCTCTATGGTCATTTTGAAAAATCCTTTCTTAGTGAGCACCCAGAAGCCAAGGGGAACAAATTTCAAGTTTGTAAGCTTTATGATTCTGGAGATTTTGTGATGATGCATGAATAGTATTTCACCTTTTTATTTACAATTTTTTTTGGGGGGGAGACTAGTTGATCACTTACAAATCAATTCAAGAGACAATATCCAGATAAAGTTTGGAAAGTTTCCTAAAGCATTTTTGAAAGATAGCAGTTAATGAAGATAATGGACAGAATATATTCTGATTGAATACTTATGAAATTGACACATATGATTCTCCCATCCATTCTTATTACTTTTCTATAAATTTGGGAATTTTTCAAATGCTGAAAAAGTTGTAAGATTCTGCAAATTGGTATTTGATCAATCTGTCAATTTTACTCTAAACACAATTTGCAAAACACTTTGAAATTGACATATGTACAGGTTTCACCAATAATGATAATTGTGAGGATTAAATCTAATCCTTGATTAGGCAAATGCTAAGTAAACACTAAACTCCTGGTTATTATCTTTCTTTATGATGGAGTTTACAGAAAATTTCTAATCTGATTTAGTACAGAATCAACCTAATATTCTCTGCTCAGTTGAGATCTGCTTTTGACCTCGGGTTTTGCCAAAGTATTTCGGTGTAATTTTTGGAGACGCTCAGTTGCAATTATTTTTGGGATGGGGATGGATGGATGCGCTTTGGATGGATTAACTATTCAATCTACAACATTTTAAAGATGAATATACCACTTTGGGACTTGCTAAATATAGTGAAATCAGTAATCCATACACCTTTAAATTTCAGGATATCATTGGCAGTGTAAAAGACATGCATAGAAATATAAGATCTGGGAAACCATATGAAGATAAACACATTTTGAAATGGAAAAAAAGTCTTTCAGAAGGTCACACCTCAGGAAGAGTATAAAAATGAATGTACGAAGAGTATTCATAAAAAGTGACAACAATATTCTATGATTTTTTTTCTGCTGATTTGTGAACCAAAGGGTCAAAGACAGAGTGCAATTGACAGATTCACCAATCTCTAATTAGAATTTGCATTTTGGAATGGAAAGCTTGTTTAAGCGTTAATTCTCTTTAATTCGCTCAATTATACCAATTTTATTTTGCTAAAATCCCCCATAGCTATTCCCTTTTTTTCATAGCCCCAAATAAGCAAATTCCTATTGCTCTAATTCAGTTTAGGGGACACACTAACACAGTCCCTCCATGTCTCACCACAACCTACTCCTAATTTACATCTGAAATCACACCTTTTATATTAAACTTTTATCCAATTAAAAGAAAAGCTCAGAGCAAGTAATATTAAATAAGAGGTAATAAAGGTATTAACAGTACCAGTATCTGATTGCCAGGATTACCTAATTGGCTATGACTAGACCCTGGAGTTAGAAGGATTATCTGATTGGAAGCTTAGTATATCCTAGATTTGGAATGAAAGTTAAAGCTGATGAGGCTTAGCTTAAATTCATTAACACTGCCTTGTCAATGGACTTGGATCTCTCAAGAGCATTTGCTTTCACTTCTCTTTTTATTAGTTCAAATTATTCCACCTGTCCTTCCCATTTGCATCTATTTCCAATTTAGATTTTACACTCAGATACACACTCTTGCATTTAAAAACAACTATTTTCTTGCCTAAGGTCACATCCCCACTTTTGCCTTATACAAATATGCATAGACAACACTTTTTTCCTGACCTTCCTTCATGGCATGGCCTTCATCTCAGCTCATGGGTTAGGCAGACTTAACTTGTTCTTGGTTGTGCAGATGTTAAAGTAGTATTGCCTTCCTCGTCAGACAGAGTTCAAGTTATCTCAAGGGGCCCTGTAAGGTTTGATTGCTCATGTCCTTGGAGAGTAGTCAAGAGACTTGCAATGACTGCCAACAGAGGCAGGATAAGGATTAGCAAGGAGGACAAGGTCCAGGCAGTACAAAATTCAGTTTGTTCAAGCTTGGCCTATATCAGTGCATTGGCATACAATTCTAAGAAGCTCTTCTTCATTGATTCTCCTCCTAACCAGGCGAATGGTATTTCGGGGAATATGTCAAAGCAGTGACAAGAGAACAGATTTGTGGGAAAAGCAGCTCTTAGGAGAGAATTTGAAGGAGATGAAATGATTGCAGGTGGCAGGTGGCAGACAGGAAGGGTAGATTTTTAAAATATAGAAGACGGGTTTGCAGAAAGGATGAAGCTAAATCCACCTGATGGTAATAAGAAAAACTAACTTAAGATAAAAGGCAGGGAAGGTATAACCATGGAAAAAGAGAATAAAGCAGAACCTATATTAATGGAAACATCTGAGCACTGTGAGCACATAAGCCAGGAACTTGACATGGGAGCATAAATCTGTCACAGACAGAAAAGTGTGGAGAGTGAAGATGATGTGTGTTAGCTTTATTCAACTCTAAATTTCAACTCCAAAATAATCAAGTATCATGATGGAGTACCTCACTGGTTACACTTCCATATTAGGAACTCTGAGTTCAAAAATGTCCACCAAAATTCAATTTACAATAAAAAATAATTTTGGAAGATGCTTAAGAAGATAAGTTTTTAAGGTGAAGGAACTTGGGGTTCTCATAGCTGAAATATGGTATTTCTGCTCTTTATTTATTAATTCATTCCATTTCTGTACTTCTAGATGGTCAATGAGGCTTACACAACACTTTTCCGTTTTTACTCTGTGAGTTAAATTAGATTGAGTTGTAGTGACTCATCCAAATTTATCAGTGACTTTTTATGACTGAATGGGGATTTGATCAGCATGCTGTTTGGGGAATTCTAAAGAGTTGAAGTCCACACACCTTAAAGTTGTTGAGAATAAAATACAATGCATTATACTACTCTGACTCATTTGGAAAAGTAACTAGATGGAAAGTATGTAAGGAAACCTTGAGAATAAATTACTTATATGCAAAGCCTTCTGGCATATCTTTATCATACAGGAGAGTTGTTAAAGAGCCAGAACATAGAGGTAGTGATTACCTTAACTTGTTCTGCTTAGCTTGTTGGAAGAAACTTAACATTTAAAAATATATGACATTTCCCTAGTACTAGGGAAAATGTCATGGCTTCTTCTGAAATTTCTCAGGTGTACAAGCAAAGTTTCATGAGCATTTTCAATTTTCCCATTTTGAGATATATTGTTTTAACTGAAACTTACTTATTAATCAATTATTCACCAAAGGTCAGTGCAATCTTCCAAGAAATAAAACCTCAGAAATGCTTGGTTCTGGAAATTACAAACATAAAAAGAAGTATTTCCACTTCCTGAGATTATTGAGCATGGTTGTTAGGTTTCTTTAAGAACCTGAACTATATTGGTTTACCATATATAGTTGCAAGTCATAATGACTCAGCACTTTACTGAAGCCACGATATTGATTGGTTACAAGAAGTAGGATTACTATATAGCAAGAAGCCAGAGAGCACATGGCTAGTGGGCTTCTAATGTGGGCTTCTACGTGGGCTTTTAATTGGGATTCTACTGGGGCTGCTACTTGGCTACTGCTGCTTCTACTCGGCAAGTATCTTCATCACTCTGTATTATATCTCTCCATTGCTGCATGGATGTATTGAAGATGCTGTATTGCTGTTTTTGCCTGCTGACTATGATGGTTTTATATATATATATGTTTTCGGAGGTTTTCGTGGGTATCTGTATGTGGATCTTTGGTTCTTCGGGTTTTCTCCCGCGTAGAATTGGAAATATCTAGGTGACGTTTCGATGAAGTCTCATTCATCATCTTCAGGCTTGTGTCTTCGGCCTTGTGCTTCTCGGAGTAACTTCGGCCTTGTGCTTCTTACTCCGAGAAGCACAAGGCCGAAGACACAAGCCTGAAGATGATGAATGAGACTTCATCGAAACGTCGCCTAGATATTTCCAATTCCACATGGGAGAAAACCTGAAGAACCAAAGATCCACATATATATATAAAGAAAGCAGTATGCTTTCTCCCTTAATTGTGGCTTAACAGGGTGTTGTAATACAAAGTATATACTTATTCCCCTGCCTCAGCTGAACAGGATAGAGCCAGTGGTCTAGTGGCAATTACAACTGCCTCACATGTAATACTTCCCTGGTTCGAATCCCAGTAAGGGTATGGCTAGCTGAAGAGAGCCAACTAGCTCGAAATAGATCTATCCTAGTCTCCCTTATTTAATTATTTATCAGCTCAAAACTTTACACACACACACACACACACACACACACACACACACACACACACATATATCATGAAGATGTGGCACAACCACGAACGCGAAGCCAAACAACAGGATCACAGCTCACCAGCTCAAATCCCCCAGCAACTAAGACTAACCTGAGTACAACCAAACCCCCACCGGAACAGAACACACCTCCAGCCAATCAGAACACAGCCAACCCCCAACCAAATTAAAATACCCAAATCTAAAATCAGCCCAAGCCGGCCTGGTCAAAGAGCCAGGTTTTCAAGCCACGCCTGAAGGTCCCCAGGTCCGTGGCTGTACGTAACTCCGGAGGCAATCCATTCCAGAGGGCAGATGCCACCACAGAGAAGGCCCTATTCCTCGGGGTCACCAGCTGGCACATAGATGCTGACGGGACCCGCAAAAGACCCTCCCTGTGGGAGCGCACCAGACAGTGAGAGTACAGTATACCGTATATATATATATATATATATATATATATATGTATATGTATATGTATACTATATATATATGATGGTTAGTTCAGATTGATGAACTGTGTATGAATATTGGACTGAATCTTGGACTGTGCTTATACTCCTGTATATAAAACCCTTTACCCTTCAACTTCTGTGCTTGTGTGACTCTATACTCACTGCTACAATTTTGCAAGCTACTTCTGTTTGCTGCATACTTCTGGAAGACAAAGAAAACTCTGCTATTACTTATAATTGGTTATGGGCCCAGGCCAGGCCATATCAGGCCCAGTACCAAACCTATGCAAGTTATCCCATGACCAGTGTCAAAGGTTGTTAGCATGAACTGAGTGAGTCACTATACAGAAGGTTCATTGGGTATATGGTTGAAGTAAAAATGGCACAAGAACATATATCCAGCTTAGCTAAGATTACCCGGTTGGATGGCACCAACTACGTTACCTGGTCCACCAAGTGCAGTTTGCTCTTGAAGAGAGAAGGACTATGGAATACTGTTGTCAATCCACTGGATGTAGAAGTTTTGGATACCTCAAACGATGCTGACCGAAAGAAGCTATATGAATTTACCAGAGACAACGAGAGAGCTTTGTGCGTTATCAGACTTACACTTGGTGATTCACAGCTTGTGCATGTTCATGGAGTGGAATCTGCAGCTGAATGCTGGAAGACCCTCAAGAAACTCTATGTTAGAAACAGTGTTAATTCTCATATTAATCTAACACAAAAGCTGTTTAGAGCGTAAAGGCAATGATATGCTTGCTCATTTGGAGTACATGAAGAGAGCTCTGCAACAACTTCATGAACAGGAGCTGATTTTCTCTGAACTTCATCAAGTCTATATTATTCTTTCATCTTTAGATGACTCTTATGATGACTATGTATCTTCACTTGAAGTGTTAGACAAGGAAGAAATGACTTTGACTAACATAACAGGGAAGCTAATAGAAGAATCAAGACGGCAAAAGGACAGACAACAACTGAGACAAGATGACCAATCTATGGCTGAGGAACAGCCTACAGTTTATGTTGTTAAAAATATTATATATGTGGGGCTAAGGGTCATTTGGCTAGGAATTGTAAGAAGAAAAATACACAGGGTAGAAAATTGAAAAAGAACAGCAATAATTTAGCTATATGTAATACTGGTTTAGCAGGAAACCATGATAAATGAGTTGTAGATAGTGGAGCATCACATTGTATTCCTAATAGAAAGCAACAATTTGTTCATATGGAACATAGTGCTCAAAGTATTTCACTGGCTAATGGCTGGAAGCTCAAGGCTTCAGGAAAAGGTAATGCATTTTGTTCTTGTCTAAATGAGGAGTTGCCCATGTTATATATGCTTAGCGCTACATATCAGTTATTATCAGTGAGTGTACTGATAAAAGCGGGATATACTGTAACATTCAAAGGATTAGAATGTGTGTTAGAGAAACAAGGTAAGCATATTACGGCTAAAATTGATAAAGGCTTGTTTATATTACAAGATAACCCAGTTCTAAACACTAAGGTGGGGTTTGAGAACAGAAAGCCACATGATGAATGTATTCATCTATTACACAGATGTATGGGGCATGTTAATTTTAAAGCATTAAGAAAAACTGTGGAATTATCAAAAGGTATTAGGATAAAGCCTTGTAATCATTATGTAGATTGCAATGTTTGCAACAAGAAAAAGAATAAAATAACTCCTGCTAATAGAACAAATGGTTTTAAAGCCAGTGAGCCTCTACAAGTGGTAGTAGCAGACTTAATTGGTCCAAAGGAACCCAGCTTTGAGGGAACGATATATATATTAAGTATTGTAGATCTATATTCTCGATATGTGTTTTGTTATTTAATAAAAAGCAAAGCTGAAACATATCAGAATTTTACAAATTGGTTAAGGTTTGTAGAAAGAAAGACAAAACATAAAGTCATGACATTAGTGACTGATAATGGGTCAGAGTTCACTAACAATAAGTTCGTAACTATGTTGAAGAAGGCAGGTATAGACCATAAGTGGTCTGCACCTTATAGACCGCAACATAATGCTTATTGTGAACTGAGAGGTCAGACATTATAAACCATGGTTATAGCTATGCTCAGTGATTCTGATTTAAACAAGAAATTGTGGGGAGAAGCCACAAAATGTGCTAATCATATCCTAAATAATGTAGTCCACACAGCAACACATGAATTGCTGTTTGTTCACTGGCATGGTAGACAACCAAATCTCAGTTATCTCCATGTATTTGGGACCCCTGCGTGGGTACATATCCCAGCTCAGCTGAGAAGCAAGGAGCAACCTAGGGCTAAAAAAATGTTTTTTATAGGATATGAATCTAATCACAGGTCATTTAGATTTTGGGAACCAGGCACAACTAAGGTTTATCGTAGTGCTAATGCGAAGTTCCTAGAGCACATAGGATGGGAGAAAATAGACCAGGATTATGTTATTATAGAATCAAAGGTACCAATTAAGAATAAAGATGATAATGAATCTGTAGAGGAAACACTAAGTGATGATTCAGATATAGAGGAATACTCTGTTTCTGTGAAAGAGGAAGAAGTAGATGAAAGCTCGATAGGGGAGAAAAAAGAGGAGTTTAATAAGGTGACTAGTCCAGTATTGCCCAGAAGGACTGTAAGAGTGTCACGATCTCCTGATAGATACCAGGCTAATGTCGCTCAGCAAACAGATATTGAACCTAATAATATGAAGACATTAAGTCTTACTCTGAGAAAGAGCAAAAAGCTTGGAATGAAGCTATGAAAAAGGAGCTAAAGTCATTGAATGAATTGAAGATATTTGATGAAGTTAAACTTCCAAAAAGTGAAAAGACAGTTGGGTGCAGATGGGTCTATAAACTGAAGAAAGATATAGAAGGAAATGTGATCCATAAGGCACGCCTAGTCGCTCAGGGTTTTACTCAAACAAAATTTTACGACGAGATTTTTGCTCAAGCCTAAAGACTAGCACTTTAAGAGCAGCGCTAGTATGGGCATCAAAAAATAAATACGTAGTGAATCATATAGATGTTGAAACGGCATACTTGCACGCACCATTACAACATACTATATACATTAAAAAACCTCTTGGAATAGATAATAATAGGATGGAAACTGTTTGGTTATTAAAGAAGAGTTTATATAGACTTAAACAATCAGGCCATGAGTGGAACAAATGCATAGTAAAGGAACTAAACAAAATAGGTTTTAAGAGTGGTTTGGCGGACCCATGTTTGTTAAAAAGAAAAAAGATTGGGATGTTGGAATTTTTATTACTGTTTACTGATGATATTGCCATAATCACTAAGATTATGCAGGAAACTGAAGATATAATAGATAGTTTGCAAGCTAAGTTCAAGATAAGAACACTAGGGGAAATTAAACACTATCTTGGATTTGATATATGTAAGACACAAAAAGGGTTCAAAATATCTCAAGTGGATAAAATAATTGCTTTATTAAAAAGGTATAACATGGACCAATGTAAAATTCCCAAAACACCTATGGGGAAGGAGTTTAACAATGATAACAATGATAGTCCTATATTTGATAAGGATATTTATCAGTCTTTAATAGGTAGTTTGTCATATTTGGGAAATTGGTCAAGGCCGGATATAGCTTATTGTGTAAATCAGTTGGCAAGGTACACTATAGAACCTAATGTTAAACATTGGCAGGCTGCAAAGCATATACTTAGATATTTGAAGAAAACTTTGAATTATGCCTTGTATTTAGGAATTAAGGAATTAAGTCTTACTGCTTATGCTGATGCAAGTTTTGCAAATGATGTTAAAACAAGAAAATCAACATCTGATTTGATAATAATGCTAGGAAATGCAATGATTGAATGGCAGTCAATTAGACAGCAACATATCAATCTTTCAACAATGGAAGCTGAATTTTCTTATTTATCTTTGTTATGTACAAAGCTGATTTATTTTAAACAACTATGTTTGGATATTGAGTTGGATGTAAGTAAACTATTTACTGTGTACGAAGATAACCAGGCTACTATAAAATTAGCAATTAGTATCGCTGTTAAAACAAGATCAAAGCATACTGATTTAAGGTATCTTAATGTACAGCAATGTGTGGAAAACAAACTGATTGTGCTAAAGTATTGTGAGAGTGAACAGAATATAGCTGATAACTTCACGAAGGAACAAGGTTTTCAGAAACACAATGATTGTTGTAAGAAATATGGTTTAACTCTGTAACTCTGTAACACTGTAAATATGCACTTTAACTTTGTGGATATGTATATATGTGTATATATATTGGTTGTATATATATAGTAAACCAAAGGGGAGTATGTTAGGTTTCTTTAAGAACCTGAATTATATTGGTTTACCATATATGGTTGCAAGTCTCAAGACTCAGCACTTTACTGAAGCCACGATATTGATTGGCTACAAGAAGCAGGATTACTATATAGTAAGAAGCCAGAGAGCACATGGCTAGTGGGCTTCTACTGTGGGCTTCTATGTGGGCTTTTAATTGGGCTTCTACTGGGGCTACTACTTGGCTACTGCTGCTTCTACTCGGTAAGTATCTTCATCACTCTGTAATTATATCTCTCCATTGCTGCATGGATGTATTGAAGATGCTGTATTGCTGTTTTTGCCTGCTGACTATGATGGTTAGTTATATACTCTATTGATTGATGAACTGTGTATGAATATTGGACTGAATCTTGGACTGTGCTTATACTCCTGTATATAAAATCCTTTACCCTTCAATTTCTGTGCTTGTGTGACTCTATACTCACTGCTACAATTTTGCATACTACTTCCGTTTGCTGCATACTTCTTGAAGACAAAAAATCTCTGCTATTACTTATCAATGGTGATACATAAATGAGTTCTAACTGAAGAGAATCCATTTGGTGCTTGAATCAAAACTTGCAAAGTTCATGAAACAAAAACAGAAAAATCTACCCTTTTCTCTTTAGGTTTTGATATTCTTTAAAGCATTTTGCAAAGTGTCTAATTTTGCAATTATCATGTATATATATATATTGTGTATGTATGTTTTCTTAGTTTTCTTTTCCAAATACAACTTTGGAATATTGATATTAGATTAGTTTTCTTTGGAAAACAAAACTAAGCTAATATCAATATTCTAAAGTTGCATTTATTTTAAAAAATTCACATTTGCCAAATACTAGTTTGTCATCTATTGCTTAAAAGAAATGTGAACTTATTTATGCATGATACATCCAAGAAAGTGTCTCATTAATTTATATTCCAATATATTTAATTATCACCCTTGATCAATGCATGCTTTTTTTTATAAATCCACAAAATATGGGAAGCTTTCTTCCAAGGACTTTCAGCTTGGATTCTGAGTTACTAATTTTTAAAAACTCCTATTTTAATATTCACTAAATATGAATAACATCTTAGATCAGCAAGTTATATAAAAGTTTACTCTTTTTATTAGCATAGATCTTTTCATCTTCCAGCTATTGGAAGAATGGGACATGTTAACAATAATTATGGGTTTTGAAATGACAAAGGTAGACTTTTGCCTTGCATAACTACTCTAAAATTGCAATCTCACATGCATATTTACAGGGAGGAAGCCCCAGTGAACTTGATCTGAACAGGCATGTAATTTTCATAAAAATCTACTATCTTTTCCTACTAGTGACAGCCCAGTAGCAGTTCTCAAAGTTCTTAAACTATTTTAATGTTTGGCAAATATTTAGCACGTGACCATTAATCAAACCTATGACTTTCCACATCAAAAACATATCCCATCACATTGAGCTGTAGAAATTCCTCTTTAGAGACTGGAGACATTTCTTCCTCTTCGTGTTCCAACTTTGAGAGCCGTAATGAAACCCATAAAGTTTCTGAACTGAATGCATCTTAGGACTATTCTACACTCTGCCTATACCTAAATGGTTATATAGGTAATACTTGACTTACAACAGTTCACTTAGTGACTGTTCAAAACTGTAACGGCACTGAAAAAAGTGATCTATGACCTTTTTTCACACATACAACAGTTGAAGCATCCACATGATCACATCATCAAAATTCAGATGCTTGGCAACTGACTCATATATTTATGATGTTGCATTGACCTTTGGCAACCTTCTGACAAGCAAAATCAATAGGGAAGCCAGATTCACTTAACAACCATGTTACCAACTTGACAACTGTAACGATTTATTTAACAACTGTGGCAAGAAAGGTCATAAAATGGGCCAAAACTCACTTTAAAAATGTTTTGCGTAGCAATAGAAATTTTGAGCTCAATTGTGGTCATAAGTCAAGACTACCTGTATTTTTGTAAGCTGACAAAAACCATTTGTGGTGAGCAGCAGATTCATTTGTAAAATAAATGAAAGTTACCTTGATTGTACCTTAATAGCAGCTTTTTGTTATAATTTATTTGTGTGATGTGGCCTGTTGGCCCCCGGCCCTTCCAACAGCCAAATCAGATGAGGAGGCAGTGTGGGAGCCAGGGCCAGCATCAAGGCAACCTGAGAGTTCTGAGGGGGAAGAGGGAATGGAGCTGTTAGAGATAGAGACAGAGGTGGAGCCTGGGCCATCCATCAGCCCTCAGATGGACAGTCAAGAGCTCCCAGGTCTGGAGGTGGCTGATGAGGAAGAGAAGGAACAGCTGGGACCAGTGCCTGACGTGCAGATACACAGAAGGCAGAGGAGAGGAAAGGAGAGCAGTGGAAATGTATGAGGCGATTCTTGGGATGGAAAAGCCACTGCTGCTAGTAAACGCCCACCTCTGGCGATAAAAGGCAGGGAGTGGAGATGAAAAGGTGTAGCAGATAACTATTCATCTCCCTGCTGGACAGACCTGTTAGCCTGGTGCATGTGAGAGAAAGACATTTTGCTGGGGCTGCTTGGTGTTCCTAAATAAAGGAATCATTGATTTAACTACAGAGGTTTTGTCGTGTTTAGGAGCTGGGTAAGAACACTGTGCCTTTTACCTATTCTGACACATCAGAAACAAAATATAAATTCCATTTGAGGATCAGAAAAAATCAGTGTTGCTTTTAAATTAGATATCTGAATTTAATTATAACTGTTTATGTGCCATGTCCTTGAATGGTTATTATTATTTGTGGTAGCTAATAATGCTCTCTTTGCACAGGAATATTACACATTTATATATGTAGTAAATATAAATCATACATAGTTCTCTCAGACTCTGTTAACATTAGAGTGAAAAAGTTGTTTCCATGAACACTAAAATAATCCTTGTTGATTTCTCAAATTAAAATAAAGCCAAGAATGTTTTTTCTTCTCCCTTCAGAAATGCTTCTTAATTTTGAATTCTCTCTGTGGTCGAGAATGTTCAAATTACATTTCCAGTCAGAAATGCATTTATACTTTGTTTTCTTAGCTTTGTTTTTTCCCCCTCAGACTTCTAATTAATGCAAAAGAGAATGTTTTTCTATTTGGAATAGCAATGAATTATATATTGTTTTTATCTGCCTCAGAGGGAATAAATTTTCTACCTTCCATTGACAAGGAATAATACTTTCCTGAAGCTGGACTTCATTGAGGCTATAAATTAGTTTGGATTTAGATAAAGAAAACAGAACATTTTCTCAGATTATTTTTTATAAATTTCTAGTCCTCAAGCTTGATCCATGGGAAACTGTTTTTTAGTATTTAAAAGAAAAAAAAAACTTGCACCACACTGTATTTTTAAAAAACAATTCATTTATATGTCAATTATGTGTGTGTGTGTGTGTATGTAGTTATATATGTATACACACACACACACACACACATATATATCCATATCACTGTATGGGTGATAAGTGCCTTCCTCACTCTCAGGTCCTCTACCAGAGGTCTGGAAGTTTGAGGGTTCTCTGCAGGATTTTAACTGTTCCTAACATTACACTCTTCTTATAAAGAGGCTCTGATATTGTTCCTGGGATCTGTTGGAGCCACTCTCCCACCTTAGGAGTGTGCTCCTGTGACCACTTTCCAACTAATGTACAGTTTCTAGGGGTTGCTTTGCTCTGAAACCTGTTGCTCCCATTTGCAAACTATTCTCTGAGTTTAGAGAACAACTTGATCACTTGATTATGTCAAAATTTTTGTTGAAAGCCTAACATGGAGAAATATTTTTGCAATGCATGTGTGCTACTTTGCTAGGACGATTGATGTATTTTAAGTTGAATGCCCAGCATGAAGTGTATCTATTTACTTACCTGCTATAAATACAAATATAGACTCTCTTTCAGGTGCTTGCTGTTGGCTTCTTTGGCAAGCAGCCCAACCAAAGACCACTCCCATCAACATTGACAGGCAGCACACCAGAATATAAACTGAGAGCAAATGGTACTCCTCGAATAGCACTGATGATGTTACCTAGAAATTTCTGCAAGAAAACAAGCAAGCTCAGAGCACCAAGGACCCCTCATGTCAACCCTGAGCAACATACATTCTCCTTTATTATTATAGTTCTGGAATAAATGAATTTGTGGTAACTGCAAAGAAGCATTCTAAAACAATTTGTACATATTTGGGATTTTTTTCTTTCACCTCCTTTAACCATCTTAAATTATGGTATCAGGATTTCTAAAAACAGCCAAGACAATATGCATGCTTGTGAAATACAGGACTTGTATTTATTAGGAATATCATTGTTTAAATGAAGAATTTAACACATACTACATTTATTTATAACTGGGCTATATAACTTGCTTCATTTATTAAAATTGTGTGTCGCAGTAGAAAACAAAACCTCAATTTCACTCCTCAAAAATTCCATATATATCTCTAAAGCACTCAAAGTGTCTTTCCTTGTCATCCCTCAGCTATATACAGTATAATGTACTAAGAACTGTAGTAATATTTCACTTCATAACACCGTAGTGTTTCCTCTTAGCATAACTTTCCTCCAAGCATAGCTACAGTTTGTGTAAATGCTATAAACAGGAGCTTCCCATCCCAATGCAAATATATATTTCAAAAAGGCTCCAAGCCTGAATGTGATAATGTCTCCTTCTAATGTTCCATAGGAAAAGCCACAGGAGGAAGAAGGGATATTGCCACTGATCTTACAGCATTCTTCAAGGAAGAGCTGTTTGATTACAGCCTGGATTGTATGGCTCTCAAAGGCTAAAAGACAAGGCTCCTGTAGTTAAACTTGATATCCTTTTAAATCAAAATATATTTCCCAAAGTGCACCAGGATCAAACAAGATTAAAGTGACCTTGCATCTTTCTATACTGGAAAAAATCCAGAATACTTTACATTTCAGCCAGGGGTTCTGTACACTTTGCAAAGTATCCCTTTGTCCTGCGGATACTTTTCTGCATCTTACATAAAAGACAAGCTCCAGGAGAAACTGCTAAATAATTGATTGCTGTCCTTTCTTCCATTAGACTTAATTTTAAAGCAGAGAAACAGAGACACACAAGACTTAAACAATTTCTTCCTCCCAACTCTTCCCCTTTCCTATTTCAACTGACCCATTTGAAGGATGTTATTTCTGGACTGAATTCAATTGCTCTGAATGATAAGCCAATAGGAAAAAAAAACAAGAAGGTAACAATTTCAGGTAAAAAATTCTCCATGAAATAAACTAAATTATTCAATTTTTGATATAGAGCAGAAGCACTGCTTACTTTTTTAAGATGCAGGGACAAACACTTCTAATTTGTGACTCACCATAGAATTACACACAGTACTCACTCTTAACATTCTTCAGTCAAGACTTTTAAATTTGGATTAGTTTCAACAGGAGTTTGAAATGTTTTAAGTGCAGTGTGGTGGTAAAGACGCTGGAGTAGGAATGTGATCAGCAGGTTCTATCCATCCGCTTTGGCTAACTTATTTTACAGGGTTTCTGCTGTAAGGTAACCTAGGACAGGCAGTATACTGTCTTTAACTTCTGAATGGAAAGGTGAGGCTTTTAGTTATTCCTTTATAATTATGTAATTATGAAATATATGGATTATGAACTAAGATGAAAGTTTATGTTACTCATTTGTCAGGACACATTGCTCACGAGTTGCTCCTCAAAATTATGAAACTGCAACAGCTGCTTCAAAGCTTGATGTCACTGCTTCAAGACCTTCCTGAGGATTTCTGGGTAAGTAGGCCCAGATGACCTTGTAAGAAGGCCTGAGGAAAGTGTATGGCAAGCCTGTTCCTGAATGATGATTGAAAGGACAAGGAAGTCAACATAGCTGGTCTCCAAAATAAATCTTTACATTTCCCATTGTGGCCAGTGCAACATGGGGTGGCTTGATTTGCCTAGATGCAAGCAGTGGCAATTTGTTGTCTGTGACTTCATTTAGAAGTCTTATTAAACACAAGAGGCTTTCAAAGTAGTCTACAAAAGTTTCTTAAAGTTGCACTCTAGTGTAAGCAGATAAACAGTGGCTAAAAATAATCTTTATAATAAACACGGTGTTTGAACGATCTAATTTTAACGCGTGGTCTGTGACAATGAAGTGATAAAAAATATTGGTTCAGTAGCTTTAGTCAAGGCATAGGGGAATGTGTTATAATTACAAATATAGATTACCAATCACACACACACACACACACACACACACACATACATTTCTACTATGAACAACAAAGTTCACAGTAGATGTTATAAATAGAAGCCAGGATGGAACTTATTCGGTTTTCCCCCCTACATATGTTAACCTATATTAATACGGAGTCTAATCCACCTGTTTGAAGATCATGTGTGTCCATGAAGTTATGTACTAGATAATAGAGGTAAGAAAAAGAATTGGCTGCTGAGAAGGGATGAACAAAGCTGCCAGTTTTCAGCTTCTCTTGTGTTCAAATGATTTCCAACTTAATTTTTTTTATTCCTATTTTTAAAATGGTAGATGGTGAACATTCCTTCCAGAAAATTAATCCAGAGATTTCCCCCCCCCCACCTTCTTTCTGCAAAATTTGCAGCCAAGGATACAAGAATACTTGGCAGGAAGCATAAAGTATCAGCAGAAAGAAAGGATTTCTCAACCATTTGTCAAGAATGCTGAACTAAGCGAGGTGTTTGTCATAGTGGCCTAAATGGTTTTGCCAACTCTGAGCATGTTCAGCTGAAAGTGAGTATATGCCGCTTCCTTGAGATTCATAATTTACCATCTCTCCTCATGCATGAAGAACAATTTTTCAAAAGAGTTAGAGCTGTATGGTGTGCAGCAACTGATAAGCTTGGGCTGGTTGCTCCTTATGTTGCTAGAGTTAATTCAGCTACTTTTCTCACATACCACCGGCAAAATTTTTATGGTTTCAGTACTGCTACCCTTCATCTTTCCATCCAGATTCTACATCTACCAAGGTTCTACTGACTATAACTGAGTAAACCCTCTTCTTCTGAGTTCAATTCAGTTCCTGAGGATGATATGCACATGACATTGGCACTATTTGGAAGTGGTTTATCGTTCTCTTTTTCTGGAATCTCTTTTTTTTCCCATCAGGTTTCCAAGTGTAGCTTTCAGCCTTGGTATTTCCTGGTTGGTTTAACCAGATCTGGCCCTGCTTAGTTTTTCAAGATCATTCAAGGACATTTAGAATGCTGCCTCCTAGTTAGGCTATTTAGGATAGGAAGTGTAAAACTGAATCAATCTGAAAGAAGAGGCAACAAGCCAAAACATTTTGAGTGGACAGAGTTCATGAGAGGAACAGAAGAATTGATAACACAGCTGGGGACCTACAAAACCTGAAACGCCTTCAGCTCATCATTGATAATAACAAATGTCTGTATACTTTTAGTATAATCAAAGCTTTTTTCCCCAAAATTCTTCAGTATATTATACTCACAGATGGCTTATCAAGGGACCACCAATGACCAGTTACAGCAGTTCCTGCATTATTGCACTAATAGGGAAAAAGCTTTTAATTTCATGGTTTAAAACAAAGTGACCCAGATATAATTACTGAAGCTTATTAATTTACTTATTATGGGTCGGTAACCCTTCACAGACTATAGTGCTTGTTACAGGCAGAACCAAGAGGATTATAGCTTTAGTTTAGCACAGTTTGATTCTAGTCTGAAAATTGGAAGAAATGAAGCACTAAATTGCATGTTTTATGATTGTCTTTTATTAAAGAACAATTAATGTCCAACTTCAACAGTGACAGTTTTGGAGCAAGTAGGTATAAAAACCTTGGAATTTGCAAAAATTGCAACCATGCAGTACATGTATGGCTATGATGCTGAATTGTTTGTAAAAAGTAAAGGTTTTACTCCTTATATCCTTTTCCACAACCAATCTTAAAGCAGAGTTTAGTGAACAGTATGCAACTAGATTTGCTTTCCTCTGCAGAATACATTGCATGTACATAACTTTTGCACTACTTTGGGATTAGCTCCAGAGCTGATCAGTCTCAGATTGTCAGTGGTTTTTAGGAGTTAAATCAATTTTTTTTTCTGCTGTAGTACACAGGAAACTTAAGCAAAGCTGATATTTTCCTTTAATCGCTTTGGTTCTGCAGATCTTGTGGGCACACTGTTGTTGTTGTTTTGCAAGACAGAATCCTTCCCTTCCTTCCCTTGCCTTGTCCCATTTCTTCCCTCCTGGATTCAAATTGACCATATTTTTCTTCTTGTCCTCCTCATAGAGGTTCAAAGTATTATGTTGTTGTCTTCCTCTCAGGCATCACAGTGGCCTTTTAGTGCCATTTAGTGAGACATTACAGCTGGGCAGCTGGGAAGTCTTTGGGAATTCATACAGTCATAGAATTGGATCTTCTTGTCCAGCCCTCTGCAAAAGGCAGGAATCCTCAGACCATACCAAGCCAATAGCTGTCCAAAATTTGTTTGAAATGGAGCACTCACTACTCTGGGAGGCCAATTGTTCCACTGATTAATAGCTTTCATGATCAAGAAATTCTTCCTTAGTTTGAGTTTGAATCCTCCTTGTAAAAGGGAAGGGGGATTCCTATCTCAGGCACTATGAAGCATAAATCCACTCCCTCTTTGCAATAGCAGCCCTTCATGTATTAGAAGAATGCTATCATGTCTCCCCTTAGCCTTCTTTAAACATACCAAGTTCCTTTAACTCTTGTCCATAGGATTTAGCATCCAAGCCCCTTACCTCATTTGTTGCTCTTCTATGTACTCTTTCCAGTTTCTCAACATTCTTCTTTTATTGTGGTGGTCAGAAATATGTGGAATATTCCAGTTGCAATCTGATCAGGGCAATATAGAGCAAACAACCACTTCTTATGATCTTGATGCTATGCTTTGTTGATGCAGCCCAAGATTGCATTGGCTTTTTTTTGGCAATGTAGCATACTGCAGGCTCAAAATTTATCAAAATCCTTTTGAACATTTAGCCCAGGAGTGATAAACTTGATTTCATTGAGGGCTGCATAAAGGATGGTTTGAACTCAGGAGGCCGGGCAGGGGTGGCCAGCTTGATGTTACTCATGTGGGGGGCACCTGTGGAGGCTCAAGTGCCCTTCCGAGCTCCATTTTTGTCAGCAGATGGTTTCAGGCAGCTCTCATAGCCAAAAATGGAACTTGGGGGAGACACATGTGACCCACCTGAGCTCCATTTTTGTGGGCAGAAGTTTGTAGGAGGCTGTTGCAGCTGAAAATGGAGCTCAGGGGAGACACACAGAGCCCTCCCGAGCTCCATTTTTGCTGGTAGAGGCACCATGGGCCAGTCCTTCATTGTTTCCAGGGTGGCCCTGCAGGCCAGATCTAAGCACCCCACGGGCCGCATCTAGCCTGCAGGCCTTGAGAGTTTGACACCCCTGATTTAATCTCTCATTTGCAGGGTTAGTAATACTCTCCCTTCCTCAAACTTTGTGTCATTTGCTCAGCATCCCTTCTATTCCCTCAGCTAAGTTACATATAAAATCTCAAAGAGCACTGACCCCAGAGCAGTACTCTGAAGGACTCCACTTTATACCTCTTTCAGTATAATAGAGATCCATTAAGGACCATATGTTGTATATGGTTGTCAACTCCATCTGGCTTCAGTGTTACCATGAAAGTGGTTCTGGTCCATAGATACCCAAAGAGGGCTCATTCACAGTTCATTCTGACTCAGCTAATTCTGATCCATACTTACAGATTTTGGCTATTTTTTTATATTCTGTTTTTGTTATGTTTCTGTTTTCCCATTTCTTAAATGTATCATTTTTGTTTTTCAGTTTCTCAGTGAATTCTATGCAATTACATGGGTTTAAATAGCTGTGCCCCGTTTTCTCCTCTTTGGTATTTTTTATTTTATTAATTTATTTATTAACTTTATTTGCCACCCATTTTGCTACAAGCAACTCTGGATGGCTTACAACATTAAAAGAGATAAAACCATAACCATAAGAATGCAAAATTATGATGAAAATAATACAAAGTTATGATTAAAATATTGTATGAATTGTCTTGTTTTGAATTGAATTATCTTATTTTATAGCTCCTCTGAACTGTTTTTCCTCTCAGGATTTCCATCTACGGAATCCTTCCTACTTTTCCTTTACCTTATCAAAGTCAGTTCTCTTGAACTCTAGAATGCTATTTTTCAATTCTCCCTGCCTGAGATATGGTGAATGCTAGGATCACATGGCTATTCTCTCCCAAGGTTCCTCCAAATTCTACTTCCATTCCCATTTCATCCGTGTTGTTATTAAGTCCATTAGTACTTATAGTTACTTTTCCTTCCTTTAGTTTCTAGATAAAAAGTAGTCTGCAATGTGTCATCAAAGACTTCAATATTTTTAATAACTAACTTTATCCCCCATGATTTTATCAAGTAGAATTCTGCAAACTTTCAGACAAATCCCCCCCTCCATATTATACATGGAAAATATAAACGGGACATAGGATGACCCAAAGGCTTTTGCAAAAGTTGCACAATAGCTGGAATAAAGTTACAATTGAAGCTTATTTATTTGTTTGTTTGTTTATTTATTTGGTTTGTCAATTATTTACAAGATAATAGGTATAAGTAAAAACATAGTTATGAATACATGGATACATATAAGGATGGTAGGCACGTTGGTGCACTTATGCACGCCCCCTACAGACCTCTTGGTGCACTTATGCACGCCCCCTACAGACCTCTTAGGAAAGGGGTGAGGTCAATAGTAGACCGTTTAAGGTTAAAGTGTTTGGGGCTTGGGGAAGAAACCACAGGGTCAGGTAGAGTATTCCAGACATTGACCACTCTTTTGCTGAAGTCGTATTTCCTGCAATCAAGTTTGGTGTGGTTAACCTTGAGTTTGTATCTATTGTGTGCTCTTGTGTTGTTATGGTTGAAGCTGAAGTATTCATTGACAGGTAAGTCATTGCAATGTATGATTTTATATACCATACTTAGATCAGACCGAAGATGGCGTAATTCAAGGTTTTCTAAGTCTAGAATTTCGAGTCTGGTGGCAGAAGTTATTCTGCAACGAGTAGAGGAGTGGAGAACTCTTCTTGTGAAATATTTCTGGACTTTCTCCACTGTATTAATATCAGCTAAGTAATGTGGGTTCCAGACTGATGAACTGTATTCAAGTATTAGTCTAGCAAATGTTTTGTATGCTCTAGTTATTAGTGTAATATTACCAGAGAAAAAGCTACGTAAGATTAGGTTAACAACTCTTAACACCTTTTTGACTATGTAGTTACAGTAGGCTCTAGCACTTAGGTCATTAGAGATGAGTACTCCAAGATCCTTGACAGAGTTTGGATCATCAACAAGGTCTTGACTATTCAGCCTGTATTTTATTTTCTGATTTATTTGCAGATATGTAGGACAGAGCATTTATTTATTGAGATTTGAAGTTGCCATTTGTTTGACCATTCTGATACATAGTCAAGTTCTTTTTGAAGGGTAGCAGTATTGTCTATGGTGTTGAATAGCTTTACATCATCAGCGAAGAGAACACAGTTGCTCTTAATATGATCACAGAGGTCATTTATATGGAGTATAAAAAGAGTTGGTGCTAGAACACTGCCTTGTTTCACCCTTTGAGGCCTGTACAAAAGAGGTAGAGCTTTGATCACCAAACATCATCAAACATCTTGTAGGTCGACCCCACCCCACCACACACAGATACACCTGGGAAGTCATTTTATTTCCCTTTCATTTAAATAAAGCTAAGGGGATTTTTGCCATACCAAGACAGTCAACAGCTCAAGGGACAGGAAGCTGATTGGATGCCTGGAAGGCATCCTTTGCATTTTCCTAAGGGTTAACTGAATTGAAAGAAGGCAAAGCATTAATTGACCCCTGGCATTCTGCATTCTGAAGTTGGCAGAGGTGAGAATGTTTGCAGGTTTTCAAATTGCTTCTGAAGGATTGTGGGGGTAGAACTATTGGCAGTGTTGCTGCCCATAATTGAGTGTTATGCATCACTCAGTTTAGTGCTTTATTAATTCAGCTTCTTAGGGAATTCCCAGGATTGCTTTCATTGATTGGTTACATCTTAAAAGGTTTATTTCATCTCACTTGAGCCTGCAAACTGGGGTTTTTAATCTGAATAAACAATGTGGGAGGAAAGAAGGGAGAAGGCTAGGAATGTTACATTTCCCAAATTAATAAGTCAGATGATATACTGTACTTATCGGGGCCCTCATAATTTCTTCGTCTCTACAACTCTGGAGCTATTTTCATCTCAGAAGAGTTTTCCCTGCTGTTTTCATTTCTTGTCTGCCTAATGGGAATAATTACCCTTTACTTCCAAGATTATTACAAAAATGAATAAGACAGAGCTACATGTTCTTTGGGAATAAATGTGAATTCTATGGCCAAGTTTTTAAAGTGTTTTAATTGGGCATTTGAATGTGAATTAAAGTAAAATATATATATATATATACAGGTGAAACTCAAAAAATTAGAATATCGTGCAAAAGTTCATTATTTCAGTAATGCAACTTAAAAGGTGTACCTAATATATGACATAGACTCATTATATGCAAAGCAAGATAGTTCTAGCCGTGATGTGGCATAATTGAGATGATTACCCCAAATCCACAATCTCAGAAAATTAGAATATTGTGAAAAGGTTCAATATTCTAGGCTCAAAGTGTCCCACTCTAATCAGCTAATTCTGACATAACACCTGCAAAGGGTTCCTGAGCGTTTAAATGGTCGTTCAGTCTGATTCAGTAGGAATCACAATCATGGGAAAGACTGCTGACCTGACAGTTGTGCTGAAAACTATCATTGACACCCTCCATAAGGAGGGAAAGCCTCAAAAGGTAATTGCCAGAGAAGTTGGATGTTCCCAAAGTGCTGTATCAAAGCACATTAATAGAAAGCAGCAGGGATGACTGCAGCCTGGAGAGGATTGTCAGGAAAAAGCCATTCAAAAGTGTTGGGGACTTTCACAAGGAGTGGACTGAGGCTGGAGTCAGTGTATCAAGAGCCACCACACACAGACGGATCCTGGACATGGGCTTCAAATGTTGTATTCCTCTTGTCAAGCCACTCCTGAACAACAAACAGTGTCAGAAGTGTCTTACCTGGGCTAAAGAACAACAGAATAGGTCTGTTGCTCAGTGGTCAAGTCTCTTTTCTGATGAGAGCAACTTTTGCATTTCATTTGGAAACCAAGGACCCAGAGTCTGGAGGAAGAATGGTGAGACACACACTGCAAGATGCTTGAAGTCCAGTATGAAGTTTTCACAGTCTGTGTTGATTTGGGGAGCCATGTCATCTGCTGGTGTTGGTCCATTGTGCTTCATTAAATCCAGGGTCAATGCAGCCGTCTACCAGGAGATTTTGGAGCACTTCATGCTTCCTTCCACAGACGAGCTTTATGGGGATGCTGACTTCCTTTTCCAGCAGGACTTGGCACCTGCCCACACTGCCAAAAGCACCGAAACCTGGTTCAATGACCGTGGGATTACTGTGCTTGATTGACCATCAAACTTGCCTGACCTGAACCCCTTGGAAAATCTATGGGGCATTGCCAAGAGAAAGATGAGAGACATGAGACCGAACAATGCAGAAGAGCTGAAGGCTGCTATTGAAGCATCCTGGTCATCTATAACACCTCAGCAGTACCACAGGCTGATAGCTTCCATGCCACGGCACACTGAAGCAGTCATTGCTGCAAAAGGGCCCCAAACCAAGTACTGAGTACATTTGCATGCTTATACTTTTCAGAGGTCCGATATTGTTCTATGCACAATCCTTGTTTTATTGATTGCATATAATATTCTAATTTTCTGAGATTGTGGATTTGGGATTTTCATGAGCTATAAGCCATAATCATCACAATTATGACAAATCATGGCTTGAACTATCTTGCTTTGCGTGTAATGAGTCTATCTCATATATTAGTTTCACCATTTAAATTGCATTACTGAAACGAATGAACTTTTGCACGATATTCTAATTTTTCGAGTTTCACCTGTACTTTTAAACTATTTAAACTGCAAGCTGAAACAATCCATCATTTTCTCTTGCATGATATTATAACATTTCTTTCAAAATCAAGAATTATGCAGCTTTTGAGAAAAAGTCTACAAGGAGTTTGTTGGGCAGAATCCCTTATTCATATCGTGTCAGGTAATATACTGTAGTGTGGTGTCAAGTTTTGGATCCCACCTCAAAAATGCAGAATTCATGAAGGGCGATCAGAACACAGAGGCTTGCCAAGCTGTTCTTCTCTAGTTTCATGTCTTGCACAGTGAATGTTCATATGTTTGAATATGTTGGGTGAGTGGAGAGGAGGCAATATGAGCAGGACAGAGAGGAGAAAGAGCACATCTCACAAAAGCAGTGTGTAGCAATATCCTTGAGCTCATTATTCTTAGAACCTAGCTAGTAGGCACTTAAATAGTTATTAAGATATGGAGGAAAGAACCTTTGAAGATGGTGCATTGTCAGATATGGGAAACTCCCGGGTCATAAAAAGAAGTGCTTCAGGATTCTACTCTCAGGATTCCACTCTCAATGTTTAGTGAATCTATGGATATGCATATTTTTCCAGTTTTTAATGGTATTTTAGTATTTTATTGTTAATTGTAATCAAATAATTAAAATCCATTGCAATTACAATAAAGTAAAATAAATACATTGTAGCATCAACAGCAAACTTGCCACATCAAATCCCAACACTAGGGTTTGCCAGTATAAAGTTCTATTCAGTTCAAGGAATGAGGACAACCTTGCTATGAAATAAGATTTTGAGAGTGTTTGTGGGTCATAAGGAAAGACGTGGGTATGACTTTTTCTGCCTCTCTGTGATCTAAACTCTAGAATTTGCATTGGAGAGTGTAAACAGGGATATATTTTTCAACATGCAATTACTACAGCATCACACCCCTCCCCCACCAAATTGTAAACTGTGATTCACCTGAAATGCTTTATTGGCAGATCATCATTGTGTGAAAAATATTTGGTTCTGGGGTCAACCTGAGCAGAAAAGAGTTTCTAGAGGTAAAGAAGAATCATGAGTCAATACTGACTTCTGATCCCTGAGGCTTTCTTAGCAACATTTTCAGAAGCAATTTGATATTACCTGCTTCCCAGGTAAGAGAGGGTGACTGGTCCAGAGTTATTTATCACCTCTGGTGTAAGGCAGAACTAGAACTCATGATCTCCTAGTTTCTAATCTGCTCCCTTCACTATTAGACCAAACTGGCTAGCAATTAATATGAGTGATTAATAAAAAACAGTATGACTTTGCTAACCTCAAGAAAACCTTGATCAAGGATTCCTTAATGATTTGGATCATGATAATGTAACCTTCAGCCTCCCAGAATTTCATGATTTCTGGGGAAACATTTACATTAGGTTTTTGAAAACGTGTGAATCACCACAACACTGCTTGTGTGTGCCTCTGTCTCCCAGCTTGTAACTGTGAAGTGAATGGGAAGGGCTTCCTAGGTTAAAGTTTTATGTTTAAAAATATCTTGATTATTTGGCTTGGCTTTAATTTTCTAGGGAATGTCAGGGAAAATACAACAGGATGCATGACAAGCTCTCTTGAAGAGCTTACAGATAAATTCTTCAGATATAAATGCGATTGTTTGAAACATTTATATTTAATGGTTCCCGTCTCGGGAGGGCAGACAGAAGGTGGGCAGCCGGGGGCCAATTTTATTAGCACGGTGACTGGGAGAGGTAGGTATGCGGGGGGTAGAGGGCCATATCCGGTTAGGGGATCGCGCTCCCGATGTTTACAAGCGGTAGCGCGCTCCGACCCTCCTTACCCATCCTGTAGTCCTGGTTGTCCAGAATCTCAGGCCCTGAATACCCGGCTGCTGTTGTGCAATGCCAGGTCCGTGATTAATAAGGCCCCCCTGATCTCTGAGTTGGTTCAGGAGGAGGCCGCGGACCTGGTAGGTGTCACCGAAACCTGGTTGGGCCCAGAGGGAGGTGTCCCTCTGGTTGAGATGTGCCCACCAGGTTTCCTTGCATTTCACCAGCCTAGGGCTCAGGGAAGGGGTGGCGGGGTGGCGGTGCTTATAAAGGAAGTCCTTTGTCCTAGGGAGGCCACTGTCCCTCAGACGGCTGGCTGTGAATCTCTTTTTGTGAAGTGGGGGCAAGGGGTTCAGATGGGCCTTTTGTTGACGTACCTGGCTCCCTGCCACGTCTCATCAGCCCTGCCCGGACTCCTAGAGGTGATAGCCGGGCTGGCGGTTGAGACCCCCAGGCTTTTGGTCATGGGGGATTTCAACCTGCCATCGCTCGGTGAAACCTCTGGGTTGGTCCGGGAGTTCTTGGCTTCCATGACGGCCATGGACCTGACCCAGTTAGTTTCTGCTCCCACTCACATAGAAGGACACACGCTGGACCTGATTTTTGTCTCTGGGCAGTGGTCGAATGACTGTAAGTGCGGGGATTTAGTCATCACTCCCTTGTCATGGACAGATCATTCCCTCCTTAGACTGGACTTCTGTTCCGCCACCCCCCACCGCAGGGAGGCGGAGCCACTTAGATGGTTCCGCCCCAGGCGCCTAATGGACCCGGAGCGGTTCCAGAGGGAGCTTGGGCCATTTCCTGAATCTCTGGCTCTCAGCTCGCCTGGAGACCTGGTGGCCACCTGGGATAGGTTGGCCGCCAGGGCTCTAGACCGAGTTGTGCCTCTGCGACCTCTGACCCGGCACAGATCCCATTTGGCTCCGTGGTTTACGGAGGAGCTACGGGAGATGAAGTGCCGGAAAAGACGTCTAGAGGGCATTTGGAGGGCGACTCGTTCTGAATCTGACCGAACACAGGTAAGATCTCATATTAAGACTTACCTTGTGGCGATAGGGGCGGCGAAATCTTCGTATTTCTCCGCCCTTATTGCGTCGGCAGGAAATCGGCCTGCCGCCCTGTTTAGAGTGACCCGCTCTCTGCTCGAACCGAGAGCGCGGGATGACCTCTTGCAGGGTAGAGCAGAGGAGTTTTCTCGATTCCTGCATGATAAAATCGCTCAGATCCGGGAGGGGCTTAACTCCAATTGGATGGTCCCGGGGGAGGTGTCCGGGGCAGGTCTTGTGAATGTTATTTGGGGAGAGTTCGATCCTGTGACCGCCGAGGGTGTGGACAGGTTGCTGGGGAGTCTGAATGCCACCACCTGTTTATTGGACCCGTGCCCTTCCTGGCTGGTTTCGGCCGCCAGGGAGACGACACGAGGCTGGCTCCGGGGGATTATCAATGCTTCTCTGAGAGAGGGGTCGCTCCCGACCGCCCTGAAGATGGCGATGGTGCGGCCCCTCCTCAAGAAGCCTTCCCTGGATCCAGATGTTTTAAATAACTTTCGTCCAGTCTCCAACCTGCCCTTTGTGGCGAAGGTTGTTGAGAGTGTGGTGGCACGTCAGCTTCCTCAGTACCTGGAGGAAACAACGTACCTCGATCCGTTCCAATCGGGCTTCAGGCCTGGGCATAGCACTGAGACGGCATTGGTCGCGTTGGTTGATGATCTCTGGAGGGCTCGCGACAGAGGGTTCTCCTCTGTCCTGGTCCTATTAGATCTCTCGGCGGCTTTCGATACTATCGACCATAGTATCTTGTTGCGACGGTTGGAGGGGTTGGGAATTGGGGGAACCGTCTTTCGATGGTTCTCCTCCTTCCTCTCCGACCGTTCGCAATTGGTGTTGGCGGGAGGGGAGAGGTCCACCTCTAGGCCCCTGGTTTGTGGGGTGCCTCAGGGGTCGGTTCTCTCCCCTCTTTTGTTCAACATCTATATGAAACCGCTGGGCGAGATCATCCGTGGTCTTGGGGTGAAGTGTCATCTCTATGCAGATGACACTCAGTTATACATCTCCACCCCGGACCACCCCAACGATGCTGTGGGGGCTATGTCCAGGTGCCTGGAGGCCGTGCGGGATTGGATGGGCGGGAACAGGCTCCGGCTCAACCCATCCAAGACCGAGTGGCTGTGGTTCCCGGCGCCCCGATATAGCCAGTTGACTCCGTCGCTGGCTATTGGGGGGGAAATTTTGCCCCCCACAGAGAGGGCTCGCAATCTGGGAGTCCTCCTGGATGTGCGGCTGTCGCTTGAACACCATGTCGCGGTCGGCCCCAGGGGGGCATTTCATCAGATCCAGTCGGATCTACCGGTTGCGGCCCTTTCTGGATCGGGACGCCCTGCGCACGGTCACTCAGGCCCTTGTCACCTCTCGCCTGGACTATTGTAATGCCCTCTACATGGGGCTCCCTGCGGGGAGCACCCGGAGACTCCAACTGGTGCAGAATGCGGCCGCGCGGGTGATCATGGGGGCGTCACGTAGCGCCCACGTGACGCCTCTCCTGCGCGAGCTGCATTGGCTGCCAGTGGCTTTCCGGGTTCGCTTTAAGGTTCTGGTTCTGACCTTTAAGGCGACCCATGGCATTGGACCAGGTTACCTACAGGACCGCATCCTACCGGTGATCTCCAGCAGGCCAGTGCGAGCACACAGGGAAGGCCTTCTCCGGGTTCCGTCGGCTGCCATGTGTCGCCTGGCGGTCCCAAGGGGTAGGGCCTTCTCTGTGGCGGCCCCTGCCCTCTGGAATACTCTGCCACCGGAACTGCGTACCGGCATGGACCTGAGGTCCTTCAGGCGCGCGCTGAAGACCTGGCTTTTCGAGCAGGCCGGCCTGGGCTGAGAGAGGGTTTTAATGTGTCTCCATTAATTTTAATTTGGGGGTTTTAAGGGGGTGGGGTGGGCTTTTTATTCGGCCAAATATCTAATTTAATCTTTTTTAACTTTTGTATTATTGTTGGGGTTTTAGATTGGCTGTACACCGCCCTGAGTCCCTTGGGAGAAGGGCGGTATAAAAGTTAAATAAATAAATAAATAAATAAATAAAATAAATGTCATTGTTCGAGAACCATAACTTGTAGCCTCTCTACAAGAGAAGTGCAAATTGCTAATTGAAACTTTGCTATTATACAGTATGCTGCAGTTTACAAAGACCGGCCAATGATGATGAAGCCCATAAAGTTTTGATGGAGAAAAGCCACTGTATTAAATTGATAATCCACATTGTTTCTTTTTCACTTTCTTTTCAATGTTTTCTCCAAATGGGAATAAAAATGATGCATTTTTCTAGGGCAATAAAGCTGAACCCCAATATTGCTTATCAGTTTGGATAGGAGTGTATTACAAGAAGATAACTAAGGGCACAGACCTTAATTTAGGAAAAAGAAGAAACACATTCATTTCAGGGTTAAAAAAGACCCCCATTTACCTGAAATTAAATACAGAAAAGCTTTCTCCTTTCCTTCACTTTCCCAAATACTGACATTTCAACATGCCCCCAACTTCATGGTCATCTTTCATTTGTCATTCCAGCTTTATTTCCCACATTTCCCTTGGCAACTTATATTTACCCAAAAGCAAGTCCTTTTCTTTTCAGTTTTCATTAGATGCATTTTCAATAAGATACTTTTGGCTTGCATAGGCTTGTAGTCTCTAGGCCACTAAATCAACATACACGGGAGATCATGTAGCAAAGTTATTCCTGGTATGCATAACTTCTAACTGCATGTGGAGAAGACTCATATATGAAATGTTTTCCCACTATTGTTCATCATGACAGCAAACCACAAAGCTGTTATGCTGTCACCAATTTGCAGTTTGCATGGCATAGAAGAAAGATGGAGAAAGAAAAACCCAAACAGAACAAAATTGGGCAATCAATCCAGAATTATCATGAGATTCAGCCCCATATCCTAATTCATGGATTTCAAATCAACCTGCTAATATTCATGTTGCTTAATTCTGGAGGAAATGTAATCTGGCTTTTTTCTAGCTCCTCATTCAAATTATGACTATTGGTGGAATCTTGGGTAGTTAGGATTCACTTTCTAGATTACAACACATAGCAATTTCAAATTAGGAACAGTTTCTATAAAATAAATACAAAGTAGCAAACGTACCTACTGTATTAAATTATAGTATCCCTAGGCCAGGGCTATCAAATTCATGGCCCATAGACCAGATGTGTCATGTGCTGACCACGCCCATGTCTAGTTTAGTGAAGGGGGGAAAGTTGCAATACATCACATGATGACGTCGTGACAACATGAGTTTGACTCTCTTGCCTTAGGCTTATGAGCCAAGGTATCCTCCTCAAATATTGCATCCAGGAGGGTCTAATACCAACAGATATTATACATCCTTGTTAATTATTTGTAATTCAAAGTTGATCTGCTTGTTATCTATCAAACATATTAGGCTTCAATTCCATTACTTTGAGCCAACTTAGTCTTTATATTGCAACACCTCTGAAAGGCACTAGAATGATTAAATTGTCTTATATTGTAGAAGTGTTTAGGTAAACATAGGCCTGATTCTCAGTTTTTTTCAGACACATTTAAAGGGAAGATGATCGAGCCTCAAATAGTAGACACTTATTGGGTTTTCCTTAAAGGGCCTACATTTTCTCCTTATGGTTCTTAATATCTTGGCTCCATAATAAAACTTTGATTAGTTTTGAATGAGATGAAGACAACTCTGCATTTTTTAGCCACAGAAATGGAGGATGGAGGAATGGCAGCAGAAATACTTATTTACTCAATGTTGTACTAGCGGCTAGAACCAAGAAGTATAGTAGGAAAGTATGTCAAAAATAATGGCAATCTATTCCCACTTTGCAACATTCAGCAAGCTACATATGTTCATACACTGAAATGATCTATACATCCAGAAAATAAATAAAAAAATAAAGCACAGTTCTTGTGATTCTACTGATTTAGAATGCATGACAGAAATTCTTCTAAATCATTTCCAGCCTTATACTGTATATACAGAAAAATCAAGACATTAAAAAAGGCTAGAATTCTTCTGTTTAATATATGCCTTTAATATATTTTGAATGGAAACAATCGTGCACCTTATTAAGCATTCTAAAGAGGCTGAATTTTCTATCTAACATGTATATCTCTGATGGTATCCAACTGGAAATTATTCCTCCGGCATCCAAAAACTATTCTGGATACTCCCCATCCCCAATCATTTTATCAGAACCTATGTGCTTGATATTTGATATTAGCCATATGCTTGACATTTGATTCTTAATGTTTGACAATGCATTACTTCTACTGTTCTTCTAATTTACACATTATAACTTGTTTGTGGACTTTTTTCTTCAGAACATGCCTTTACTCCAACCAACAAGTATTCATTTTAAAAGTGTGGTATAGCAAATTTCTTCAAATTAAGTAATTAAATTAATTTAATTATGTCCTAGAGAGATTATGGAAACAAGTGTCTTTTCACTAACAAACCTATTCTGGTGATAGTGGTTATCTGCAATATATAATCTGGTATGTGTATTTGTGTACATGTTCGTGTATATGTATATGATAAGCTAAACTATGACAATAGATGGAGCAAAATACTTGTTGGAAATATTTTTAAAATATTTAGCAAAAGGACCAGGGGAGGGGGGCAGAAATGGTACTGAGAGTTATGAATGATGACAAAGAGTTAGCAAATCCTCTGGGCACCATGGGACAATATAAATGTCTTTCCCAGGGCTGTGTCATCTTTCCTGGAAGCTGTTTGAACATGACTAACATAATGAATGGTTGGCTGTGTGACTAAGCCTTAGTTAGACCTTTGCAATAGAAGAGAAGGTTAGGAACTTGAAAGTAATTACTAGTTAGGTCCAGGTTGTTTGTAGCTGTTCCATGTCCTCTGTAAAAAAAATCTTCAGATACTCTGTCCTAATGGAGAAATGGTGTTTGACTTTTGCATTTGCTCTCCTTTCTATTGCCTTTGTACAGCTGTCAAATGATTGCTGAGTTGCCAAATGCTGCTGTCTAGCAGCTGTCTTGTGGCCTTGATCTCCGATTCAAGCAGCAATAACTTTTTGAACATGGTAACATTTAAAAGAAAGAAAGAAAGAAACAAGCAAAAGAGGTGGGTTTTTTTTAGTAAGTAGAATCTTCTATAGGGCAACTTTGCTTGGTCCAGAGACTGTTCTCAGCATTTGCGGCACACTAGGATAAAAATAACATTTCATTTAAATTCATTTAATTACATTGATTTTAATTACATTTTATTTAAAGGATTTAAATTATGCATAATTAATGTGTTGATTCTCTCCAATTATGTCTTTAACAATTGTCCCTTTCTGTCAAATTCAAAATGGCCATTTGCTGAGAACATTTTGAGGTCTCTGCGGGACCCAAGGCTTATGAGAATTGTGGACCTTGGGACCATGTTTATGAATATAAAGAAGGGCTGAAATTCTGAAAATATGAAGGCAAGAAAAGCATACAGGAGGGAGGGAGTAGAATAAAAATAGCAAGCTTTTGATATTTTCATGCCAAACATTTTTGGCTATTTAAACAAATGTCATTTTCCTGAATGCAGAGGTTGTTCTAGATAGTATCTTCCCATGCTGCAGGATTAGAAATGTAGAAGGCCACCTAAGGAAAGAGGAAATTACATCAAAGATATAATATCAGTATCCTGTTAGGATGTTGATTACTGTTCATTGCAGTAACTGAATACAAAGTTATGATATGCAAAATTCGTATTGTCTTGTACCACTCTGTTCTATTTTGTTTAGGTTTGCACAGTGGTTCAGTCTGACCAGGATCATCATATGAGGAAAATCCATAAACTGGACTCCTTGGTGTTCTGACCAAGGCTTTCCGAGACTGTAATTAGTTAAAACAAGTCTTGTTTTATTTCAACGCTGGGAATTATGTTCATTCCCAGCCAGTAATGAGTCCCAAACAGTCCCTTCGAGATAAGCACCCACCTTTATCTCCTTTGAATTGCTGCCAACAACTAGAGTGCCAAATGAATTATAAAAATCCAACTGAAGTACAAAGTCCACACAGAACTTCAAGGTTGAATCCAAATAGAGCAAACGACTTTGCTTCCTGCAAAGGTTTCTCTACCTTTGCCTGTCCTTTATACCTTATGGGAGGGGCAATCACCTTCAAGCCTTACTCCCGAGTCGCCCCTTTTGTCTCAGCTGTTCTTGCCTTCTAGCAGCTCTGTCCACATGTGCACGGGGAACAGGTTCCCCTTGTTCCTCGGCCTCGCTGCTGCCAGACTCCGGAGGCTCCGGAGTCAGCACCCCACTCCCAGATGGTCCTGGTCCGATCTCTGTATCAGATGCAGGACCCTTGTCCGAGTCCTCTCCAGACTCCTGGACTGGTTCCTGTTCTTCTCCACTGTCCGATTCCGCTGCCGTCTGCACAGCCTGTCGGTGAACTACAACACTTGGCTGTAGCCCCCTGCCACCCTCTTGGAAGGAAGCCACATGCAATTCATGGAGGACAGAATACCATTTTATAATACAGGTAGTCCTCGATTTACAGCAGTTCAGTTAGTGCCCATTCAAAGTTACAACACACTGAAAAGGGTGACTTATGACCATTTTTCACAGCTACAACCTTTGCAGCATCCCCAGGATCATGTGATCAACATTCAGATGCTTGGCAACTGGTACATACTTATGACCATTATTGTGTCCCAAGATCATGTGATCACATTTTGCAACCTTCTGACAAGCAAAATGAATGGAGAAGCCAGATGTACTTCACAACCAGATTACTAACTTATCAACTGCAATGATTCACTTAACAACTGTGGCAGGAAAGATTGTAAAATGGAGCAAAACTCATTTAGCAAATGTTTCACTTAACAACAGAAATGATGGGTCCAATTGTGATCATAAGTCAAGGACTACCTGTACTGGGCAAGGATTTTTCTTCCTTGAGTGTTTTCTTCCTCCTCATACATGGCGGGCCTGATCTGTATTGGAGAACTATATTGGATTAAAGGGGTGTTTCTCAACTTTGGCTACTCTGAGATGGGTGGACTTCAATTTCCAGCCAGCAAGATTGAAAAATACTGGACTAAAGTAAAATAGAAAGCAGTGTATCCTTTTAAAGCGATGTAGCATTTAATTCAGTGGTGGGATTCAATTTTTTTTACTACCGGTTCTGTGGGCATGGCTTGGTAGGACCAACAGGGGAAGGATACTGTAAAATCTCCAGTCAGATGTGGTATTTGCCGGTTCTCCGAACTAGTCAAAATTTCCACTATCGGTTCTCCAGAACTGGTCAGAACCTGCTGAATACCACCTCTGATTTAATTGACTTATAATTATATGTCTTTGAGTGTTCTGCAGATATCTATATCTATCCATCTGTATCTCTATCTACATCTTTGAGAGAATAGCAACATTGAAATTAGGCTGCCTAATTCTAGGCCAAGCAGATCAGACCTTCTGTAAATTCCTTAGCAAGCTTTTCCATAATGCTATCAAGGTTAATGCTGTCAACCTTTCCCTCAGTGCTGGCATTATCACCTAAAACAAGAGTGCTGACATTTAAAGCCCTGGCCATGTATTATCCCCATTCTCCTTTCCTTCTTTTCCTTTTAAGACCACATTCCCTGGTGCTTTGAATTTGGTTTGGTTAAATTACAGGGCAACTTAATAGGGAGCAATAATTAGGCTACCACTGAGGGTGGGTATATTTTATTGCTTCAGGTTTTATATACCAGTGTACTGGGAACTCCCCAAATGGAAGCCATTTGGCTTAATTTTACCCAAATAAATAAAAAAAATATCTTTGAGATGATCTATTACAGAGACAAAAATTGAGATGATCTATTATACAGACAAAAGCCAGGAAAAGCACCAGGGCCAGACAAGATAACTCCTTCTTGCTTAAAAGTCTGTATTGAGCAATTGGCCCCCATCTTCACCCGAATCTTCAATAGATCACTAGAGTTGGGCTATGTTCCTTCCTGCTTCAAACGTTCTACCATCATCGCAGTGCCAAAGAAGCCCTCCATCAAGGAACTGAATGACTACAGACCAGTTGCTCTAACATCTGTAGTTATAAAATCTTTGAAAGGCTTGTGCTGTCCCACCAGAAAACCATCACGGATCCGCTGTTAGATCCCATGCAGTTTGCATACCGAGCAAATAGATTGACAGATGATGCTGTTAACATGGCTCTGCACTACATCCTACAACACTTCGAATCTCCAAATACCTATGCAAGGGTCCTCTTTGTAGACTTCAGTTCAGCATTCAATAGCATCATTCCAGACACTCTTCTAAGTAAATTAAACCAACTAGCAGAACCTGAACACACTTGTAAGTGGATCATAAGCTTCCTAACAGACAGGAAGCAGCAGGTGAAGCTAGGCGAAATCACATCTGATATCTGTACAATCAGCACAGAGGCCCCCCAAGGCTGTGTGCTATCTCCACTTCTCTTCTCCCTATATACCAATGACTGAATCTCAAATGATCCATCTGTTAAAATACTGAAGTTTGCTGATGACACAACAGTCATTGGTCTTATTCATACGATGAATCTGCATATAGACAGGAGGTTGTACAACTTGCCTCGTGGTGTAACTGGAACAATCTGGAACTGAACACACTCAAAACCGTAGAAATGGTGGTAGACTTTAGAAGAAATCCTCCCATACTACCACCTCTTACAATATTAGACAACACAGTATCAACCATAGAGACCTTCAAATTTCTGGTTCTACTATATCACATGACCTAAAATAGACACCTAATATCAAAAACGTCATCAAAAAAGCACAGCAAAGAATGTTCTTTCTGCGCCAACTCAGAAAGCTCAAAGTGCCCAAGGAGCTGCTGATCCAGTTCTACAGAGGAATTATTGAGTCTATCATCTGCACCTCTATAATTGTCTGGTTTGGTTCTGCAACCCAACAGGACACACACAGACTTCAGAGGATAATTAGGACTGCAGAAAAAACAATTACTACCCACCTGCCTTCAATCAAGGACCTGTATACTGCACGAGTCAAAAAGAGGGCTGTGAAAATATTTACAGACCCCTCGCATCCTGGACATAAACTGTTTCAACTCCTTCCCTCAAAACGACGCTATAGAGCACTGCTCACCAGAACAACTAGACACAAGAACAGTTTTTTCCCGAAAGCCATCACTCTGCTAAACAAATAATTCCCTCAACACTGTTCAACTATTTACAAAGTGTACACTACTACTACTGTTAATCTTCTCATCACTCCTTATCACCCATCTCCTCCCACTTGTGACTGTAACTTTGTTGCTTGTATCCTCTGTTTCCTAGTATGATTTGATGTTGATTGTACCCTATGACTATCATTAAGTGATGTACATTATGATTCTTGATTCTTAACGAATGTTCCTTCTTTATGTATATTGAGAGTATTTACACCAAGACAAATTCCTTGTGTGTCCAATCACACTTGGCCAATAAAGCATTCTATTCTATTCTATTCTATTCTACTCTATTCTATTCTATTCTATTCTATTCTATTCTATTCTATTCTATTCTATTCTATTCTATTCTATTCTAGGGTGCTTTTGAATCTTTAATGCTCTAAAGTGGAAATTGATCCTTTTAAAGCCAGCATTCACTGAATTTATTTATTGTTATCCCATTGGTTATTAAGTGACTAACAAACATGGTTTAAGTGATTCATATTAGTCTGGATTTAAATGGCATCTTTGAAAGTTTGATATGAACTCATAGCAAAGGTGGTATTCAGCAGGTTCTGACCAGTTCTAGAGAACCGGTAGTGGAAATTTTGAGTAGTTTGGAGAACCGGGAAATCCCACCTCTGACTGGAGATTTTACAGTATCCTTCCCCTGCCATGCCCATCAAGCCATGCCCACAGAACCGGTAGTAAAAAATTTTGAATCCCACCACTGACTCATGGTGTGTGTATTACATGATGTGTGTATTATCCACGGGTGTCAAGCTTGCCATGTCATGTTGCTGTCAGTGTGATGTATCATGACATTTTCTCCCCTTTGCGGAGCTGGCGTGGCCTGCACATGATGCATCCTGTTTGTTGGCCACCAGTTTGACACCCCTGATCTAGCCTAAATCAGTCTGCTGCAAGATTGAAAATTATGCATCATGATCAATCATACTAGTCGACTATGGGTTGGTAGATGAATTTTGACTTCCTAACAAATAACTGTCCCAAAGTCATCCAACTAATGTAGGTTTATCCACACCATCCATAAATATGAATAAAGGTTCTGGAGGAATTTGTGAATGGGTGCATATGATTGCTTACGTGTCATCAAGTTGATTTTCAGCTAGCAACTACATGCAGGTAGCCCTTGCTTAATGACAGTATTTGGGCCTGGAATTTCTGTTGCTAAGCAGTTGGTCATAAAGTGTAATATCATATGACTGCATTACTTAGCAATAGCAATCCTAGTAGTCCCCAGGTGCCATTGTTAAATGAATTGCCATGGCTTGTTAAGCGAGGACTTCATATGAATGCGTCTTCCAATTTCTTGCCGGCTTTCTTCCCCATTGACTGCTTGTGGTAAGCCATCAGGGAAGGTTGGAAATCACAATCGTGTGACACATGGTTGCTGCACATCTGGGCTGGCTGCCAAGCATTTGAATAGAATAGACTAGAATAGAATACCTTTATTGTCATTGCATTCTACAAATACAATGAAATTTGAAAGCTACTCCAGCACAGTGCCCCAAACATCACATCACAATCACACTACAAAGTATTTAAAATTAAAATAATAATAATTAAAAACCTAGTCTAAAATGTATCTAAAACATATAGTAAGTTAGATAGTTTAAAAATGCCACTATATACATAGGGCTAAATTACATATGCATTGTTTGATTCAAGACAATTATTGCCTTGGAAAAGAAACTGTTTTGCAGTCTATTAGTCCTCATTTTAAGACACTTATAACGCCTCCCTGATGGTAACAGTTTGAAATATGAATGTCCAGGATGAGAATGGTCTGTGGAGATTTTTAGTGCTCTAGAGAAGAGTCTGGTCTTCACAATCTCTTCCAAAGAAGAAAGAGAGCAACCGATGACTTTTTGTGCTGTGTTTATAACTCTCTGGAGCATCTTCTTATCCACTACAGAGCATCCAGCATACCACACCAGTTACACAGTATGCCAAAATACTCTTGATGGTAGAACGGTAAAAAGTAACCAGCAATTTCTCACCCAGACACTCTTTCAGTAGCCTCAGAAAGTGCAGGCACTGTTGGGCCTTCTTTGCAGTGGCCATAGTGTGGACTGACCAAGTAAGGTTGTCAGAAATATGAGTTCCTAGAAATTTAAAACTATGAACTCTTTCCACACAGTCTCCATTGATATATAGTGGGAGAGGCTCTGCTTTGCATCTTCTGAAGTCTATAATCAATTCTTTGGTCTTTTTGATGTTCAGGGCGAGGTTATGACTCTTGCACCACAAGACCAGTCTGAGAACCTCTGACCTATAGGCTGTTTTATTTGGATTGCTATTGTGTAACTGAGGGAGAGCTGGATAGGTCACAACTTAAAGTGGTTGTTAAGCAACCACTGTAGTGAGATTTCTCCCTAACTTGTTCTTTCAAGTCTACCAATGGTGTCCTCACTGGCACTGTAACTTGCTCAATAATGAGATGGGTAGCATATAAATTTAAATAAATAAATAAAACAAAATCAATCTACCTTGCTGCATATCCCTTCCCTTCCCTTCCTTGCAATAGAACAAGGCTGTCAAACTCCCACAGGTCAGATGTGTCATGTGCTGGCCATGCTCACATTTGGTTTAGAGAAGAGGAAAAAAGTTCAAATACATCATGTGATGCCACCATGATGACATGAGTTTGACACTCCTGCAATAGAGCCTTTTCCAGAGAGCTGGGTCTTTTCATAATGTGTCTGAAGTAGGATACACTGAGCCTTATCATTTGTTCCTTGGGTGAGTGGGTTGATTTGTTCAACAATCCATTGGTTTGTTTTCTTGGCTATCCATGATATCTTCAGGAGTCTTCTCCAACACCAAAGTTCAGAGATGTAAATACTTTTCCTAAAACAGCTGAGAGCTGAAGCCTCAAACTGAAGAGGATTCTTGCTCTTTTTCCATTTTTTAAAAACATGAATGAAAACAACAATACTGACAACAATTAACTTAGTTTAGTAGGCTAGTTGAAAATGTAAATTTAAAGATGAGAATCTTGGATCTGAAACAAGCTTGGGAGATTTTCCATCCTCGTTTAAGCCTTGAGAGACAAAATGGTCCCTTCATCTCTCTTAAAACAAATAAGTAACTTGAAAAAGCAGTTTATTTATACAACAGGTTTCCCAATAACAGACTTACAATCATATATACTGCAGATAGATGTATGTTAAAATTTTATATAATCATGCCTGAAGCCACATATAGGCTCCACCAGTTCAGGGAGCAGGATACCAGCATGTGGACTTTGTCCAAGGTCCTCTACTTGGATCAGATTGCCCCATGGGCCAATATGTTTATTCAACATATGTTTCTTCATAACTCTGAGATCAACTGAATAGAACTTTGCATAAAATTGCCATGTCACCATGCTGCCATGGGATTGCCTTAGCCTGAGCTGCTAATGTTTACCAGGATGAATAGCAAACATTTCATGAAAGGCAGGGAGAAAACATTAGCGTTATTCTTAGCAAGGGGGCTAGGGGCAGGGTGGGGAGAGAAGACTGGCAGACATGTTTGAAAGGCCTATTGTATCATTTACACAAAGTAAAAAAAATGTAATGAATGCTTCTTTCAGTTCCTCATGGGCAATGTCCAACCCATAGTGTCCTGAAACTTCTTAATACAATATAGTTGACCTAAGAATATGGTGAAACTGGGGGAATAGATACCGTACACCAATCAATGAATCAGATAATTTCCTGTATTTGAATGGGGACAGTCCGTGCTTTTCACTTCTTGGGCTCCTGTTTTATAGATTGTATAATTCTCTAGCGTAGTGGGTGGAATAACTCAATTTTTCCTTTCCTTTCCTCTCTTTATACAGAGTAAAGAAATCTTTTCTCCTTAAACATTAATTGATCATGTTTCCCAAAGCACTGTTCACTTATTTCTGAAAACGAGTTGTTCTCATTTCTTGGCAGGAAAGAAATAAAGACCCTTTCCTATATCTTTTCCCTCCATATCAATACAGATACAAAGATTTCTGCTGCCAGTTCATTCATTCTGCTCGGCAACAACTCACTGTGCCAAATTCACTTTTGCCTTAAAAAAAAAAAGCTTTTCTTATTCTTTGGTTTTTTTTTCCTTAAGAAAAAAAAAGTGTATGTTACCATAGCAATAATGTGAAAATGAGCCATTGGAGTTGATTTGAGTGGATCTAAACTTTTGTAAAATTGCTTAAAAGGACAGGAAAGGAGTATAGAAGAGAGAGAGAGAGAACAAATGTAATGAAAAATAGGACAAATAGATGGAAATGCATCTGGGCTGACATAATTCCCTTTTTCCCACAGTGGTCATTCAGCTGGGAGGCTCCAGTGTCCATTCACTGTCTTAAAGCTAGCTTTTCAGAACTCAGTGAGGCCATCTTCCCTTGCCTGAATGCCTTTTTTGTTGCAAAACAGTGAACTGTTTCTGAAGCCCTGCATAAAGGAGGTGAGTAATTCATTTCAGTTGCCAGGAAGTCTGAGCCACTTGTGAGCTAACAATAGCAAACTTTATCTTCTCCCTTCCACCCCACCCCCTCCAGCTGAAGGTTCCTGTAGAAGATCCAAAAGCTAAGAAAGGCCTTTGCCTGTCCTACCGAGGTTATGGTAATATTTTAGACATCTTTTCCCATTAGAACATAGCAACATCTACAGCTCTGCCAGGCAAGACAAGCAACGTGCAGAATGACAATTTGGAGCACTGGGTAGATAAATTTAAAATGCAGGGTTTATGTAGCCTTTTAAAAATAAAAAGTATCAGAAACGATTTGCAATCATTGGCAGGAAATAGGAGACCTGAATTGAGACATGATTGTGTTATTAGTCCTTAAACAACTGGCCTGTTTTGATTTCCTTCCATATTTGAAGAATAATGGCACATGTTTTTAAATCTGGAGATTTCTATCTTTCCTATTTTTCCTTGCTCTGTATAGGAATGACTGTTCAAAGAATAGAAGGCAGAGTAAAATCATGCAACAGGTATCTGAAGGAAGGAAGGAAGGAAGGAAGGAAGGAAGGAAGGAAGGAAGGAAGGAAGGAAGGAAGGAAGGAAGGAAGGAAGGAAGGAAGGGTTGTGTTTAGGCGGCAGAAAAGACGAGGCACACACTCAAAAGTGATTCAGCTCTTCTTGTTTATTTCAGAGTTCAGAATGCCAGGAGCCGCGGCAGCCTCTCTTTTAAAGGCTGCCCGCGCTTCGCCAGCCAATGGCAGGGGTTTGATCTCCCGCCGGAACAGTAACCAATAGGAGGTGAGTATTTCAAATACAAAACACCCCTCCCCTCTTGGTTCAGTCTGACCAATCAGGAGCTCCGCTATGTTACGTAGTCATGTAGATAGGCGGGGCTCCTGTGGGTCCGACTGGACCTGCGCAACTCACTCACTTCATCGCTGACGGCCAGTGCGGACGGACCTGTGGGTCCTCCCGTCCCTGGCCAGGGAATCTTCTGGAAGGTCGAGCCGGCCGGGCCACTCCTGACGGGCTTAGCTCGATTTGTTGAGATGGCTAGGCCGCTCCCTTCCCGGACCGGATGGTCATCGTCCGCGGATGGAGCCTCATCGTCGGGAAGTTCCTCAGGCTCAGGTGCGTAGCTGCAAAACTCGACCGGAGCTAGTGTTGAGGGTGTGTGTAAGGAGGTTAAGTTGTCATTATTTGTTTGTGGGTATGCTGTTCCTTGGTTGCTTGGTGGGTGTGGGTATGTTGTTTCTTGGTTGTTTGATGGGTATGGGTATGCTGTTTCTTGGGTGCTTGGTTGATCCCCTTCCCCCCCAGGGTTTTCGTGTGGTCTGGTAAGGGTGCGGGATCGTAGTTGGTCAATGTGCCGCTTCCAGTTTCTGTTGTCAGAGGTGGTAAGGCGGTACGATCGTGGGCCTGTAAGTTGGGTGATGGTGGCTGGCACCCATAAGGGATGTCCCACCAAGTTTTTTGCGTAAACTAAGTCTCCTACTTTAAATGTGCGGAGTCTGCTAGATGAATCTAGTGGTTTGTCAGTGGAGTAGGTGGGGTGTAGACGGTCCAAAGGGGAGCGTAGTTTTCTCCCCATGAGTAATTCGGCCGGAGTTTTGTTTGTGGTAGTGCTGGGTGTTGTGTGTTGTATAGATAATAGTTTATCGATGCGTGCTTGCATAGGGCCCTGGCCTAACTTGTTGAGTGTTTCTTTGGTAAACTGAACCATGCGTTCGGCTCGTCCGTTCGCTGTCGGGTGGGCCGGCGCGGTTAGGGCATGCCGTATGCCCAGGCTGGTTAAATAGCCCTCAAATGCTGTGGCTGTGAATTGGGGTCCATTGTCCAAGACTAGTACATCTGGAAGGCCGTGTGTGGCAAACCATTTCCGGAGCTGTCGAATGACAGCTCCAGAGGAGGTAGACTGCATAAGGCTGACCTCTAGCCATTTTGAGTAAGCATCTACCAGGATTAGAAACATATAACCCCTCATCGGACCCGCGAAATCTATGTGAACTCTCGACCAGGGCCCCTGGGCAGTTCCCACTCAGCGATTAGTGCCTGCGGGGGTGAGGGTCGGGATTCTTGGCACGGCTGGCACCCAGCAACCCAATTTACAATATCCCTGTCAAGCCCAGGCCACCAGACATAGCTTCTGGCTAAACTCTTCATTTTGACTACTCCGGGGTGTCCCTCATGCAGTAATCCCAAAATCGGATCCCTCAGTCTTGGTGGAATAACCACCCGATCCCCCCAAAGTATGCAACCTTTAAGTAAGGAAAGTTCCGTTTGTCTCTGTTTAAAGGGTTTCCACAAGTCTTGTAAGTCAGAGACTGGCCACCCCTTAGCAATCCAGGAAGCCACTCTGTGCAGTAGGTGGTCTTTGGAAGTTTCGCGAGCGATGTCTGCTGCTGTCATTGGAAGGTTGGGTAAAGCTTCAATCTGCAGTGTGGATATGCTGGGGTGCGGGTCGGGGTCAATGTCCGGCAATGGGCAACGGCTTAATGCATTGGCGTGCGTGATAGACTGACCGGGTCGGTAAGACAAAGTATAGTTATAAGCAGCAAGAAATTCCGACCATCTAGTCATTCTGGGTGACAATATGTTAGGGGTAGCTTTGTTTCCAGCCAGGATTCCCAATAAAGGTTTATGGTCGGTTATAACAGAGAATAGGCGACCATAGAGGTACTCGTGGAAACGTTTAATACCTGATATGATGGCCAATGCTTCCTTGTCCAGTTGACTATAATTTCGTTGGCTTTTGGACAATGTTTTAGAATAGAATCAATTGGAGGCTCTCTGCCATCTGGTAAGAGGTGGCTCAGAACAGCTCCGACCCCAAAAGGTGACGCATCGCAAGTCAATGTTAATGGTAAAGTCTCGTTATATTGTATCAGTACCTTTGTTGAAGTAATGAGGTCCTTTATTTTTTTAAAAGCTGTTTCCTCCCGATTGCCCCACTTCCAAACATTGTCTTTGTCCAGGAGTCTATGTAAAGGTTCCGCAACCATGGCTTTCTGCGGTAGAAAAACATGATAAAAGTTTATTAACCCTAAGAAGGCTTGTAGTTTTCCCTTGTTAGTCGGGGTGGGGACATCTTTGATTGCGCGGATCTTTCCTTCCGTAGGGTGAATGCCATCGCCATCAATTAGGTATCCCAGGAATTCGATTCTATCTGTGATCAATGTGCATTTGTCTTTTTTAACTTTGAGGCCGGCTTCAGTGAATTTGGTGAGAACTTGTCTTAGGCGGTCTCGCAGTTGCACCTTATTTTTAGCCGCGATCAGGACATCATCAAAGTATGGAATGACTCCCGGTATTCCGTGGAGGAGACGTTCCATTAAGCATTGAAATATGCCTGGTGCCACGCTAACGCCAAATTGGAGCCGGTTACATTTAAAAGCTCCCCGGTGCGTGACAATTGTTTGGGCTTCAGCTGTTTGCAAGTCTACAGGCAGTTGTTGGTATGCCTGGGCCAAATCAAGTTTAGCGAAGATTTTTCCACCTTTTATGGAGTGCAGTAAATGTTGAACGACCGGAACGGGGTATGCACTTTGCTGTAGCGCATGGTTAAGGGTCGCCTTGTAGTCCCCGCAGATACGAATTGACCCATCCGCTTTAATAGGGGTGACTATAGGGGTCTCCCATTTGGCGTGGTCAACTGGTTCGAGGACTCCTTGCTTAATTAATTTATCTAATTGTTCCTCGATTTTTGGTTTTAAAGGCGAAAGGCACACGCCTTGCTTTCAGTCGAATTGGGGCTACCTTAGGGTCTAGGTTAAAGGAAATAGGGTTACCCCGGTACTTGCCTAAGTCGCCGCTGAACAGGTCCTGGAATTCTTTGACGAGGTCCGCCTCCCAGTCTGTGTCTGAGATGTGATTAACGCCGGTCATTCCGATTCCAAGATACGGCTCAAACCATTCCAGTCCCAGAAGGCTGGGTCTGTTCCGGTCAACTATGGTCAGTGGTAGAATTTCAGTGTGGTTTTTGAAGGTGACTTGGAAATGTCCGACGCCAACGACAGGTATTCTGTTACCTTGGTAGTCTTTTAGTATAAAATTTTGAGTTTCCAGTTCGCTTCGTTGGATATCTGGAATCAATTTTTTAATAGTGGCCCGTGAGACCATAGAGAGGAATGATCCCGAGTCCACCTCCATTACACAGTCTTGTTCCACAATTCTTACTTGAATGTGGACCTTCCTCACATTTCTTGTATTGGAGTGGCCGATTATGACCGTTTGGTGTGTTTCCTCTTTTCTGTAATTTGACTCTTTGTTCCGCCTTTGCCTTCCTTCCAGGCTCCAACAGGCTGCTCGTCTTTCTCTCTTTCTCTTTCTCTTTCCCTTGGAGGTGGGCTTCCTTTTCGCCTCGGGCTATAGTTCGACCTGGATCTGCATACTCTTGCGATGTGCCCTTTCTTCTCACATTTCCGGCAGATGGCGTCAATGAAACGGCATTCTGACCGGGGGTGATTTCCTCCGCAACGGTTGCATTCAAATTCGAACCTTCTGTTTGCCCACTCTTTTTTGTCTCTTCCTGCCTTCAGGTGGCACACGTCATCCTCCTCGCTACTGGTCTCTGTTTCAACGTCCTCGTGATGTGTTGTAGTCTTTTCTCTGTCCCCCTCTGGTCTGGGTGAATCTCTGGTGTTATAGCCCGCAGATCTGTTAATTTTCTTCATTTTTGCAGCTGATTTTTGGGTGGCTTCGGCTGCTGTGGCTTCTTCCATGGCTTCTTTCACTGTTATTTTGGGCCGGTTTAACAATCGGCTCTGCAGTATGGGATCTTTTAACCCTAGAACTATGTGGTCCCTCAGGGCTTCGTCGAAGTTTAGGAACTCGCACTCACCGCCGATGTCCCTTAAGGCTGCCACAAAATCGGCGATACTTTCATCTTCTTTCTGATTCCTCAGATAGAATTTGTGGTGCTTAATCAGACAGGAGACCGTTGGTGCGTAGTGTGCTCGCAGGATTTTTTCCAGTTCGGGCCAGGTTAAAGTCTTGACATCGGTTGGTGCCGCTAGTGCTTTCTCCATGCGGAATACTGTCGGACCGCAATGGGTCAGGAAAACCGCTCTCTTCCGATGTTCCGATACGCCGTTCAGGTCGCTGCTCTCCAGGAACATGAGGAAATGGTCCACGTAGGACTGCCATTCTTCTTTCGCCGGGTTGAATTGTTCGGGTGGTGTATTGTTCCCGGACATTTTGCCGCTCGATCTCCGCCGCTATGCACTCGCTTAATTTAGTGCTGTCTCGATCCCATCCTCGTCACCAGTGTTTAGGCGGCGGAAAAGACGAGGCACACACTCAAAAGTGATTCAGCTCTTCTTGTTTATTTCAGAGTTCAGAATGCCAGGAGCCGCGGCAGCCTCTCTTTTAAAGGCTGCCTGCGCCTCGCCAACCAATGGCAGGGGTTTGATCTCCCGCCGGAACAGTAACCAATAGGAGGTGAGTATTTCAAATACAAAACAGGTTGAAAGAAATATCCTTTTGGGTTCAGTTCCAAGTGAGGAAAAAGACACTGGAAACATGGTGGCTGTTTGGAAGGTGGTTTAATGGTGGACAGTAGGACCACATGGCTTGGAGCTCCAAAGAAGGATGATCACATGCTCCAAGGTGAAGGAAAAGGAAAGGAAGGAAAAGGAACTGACATGCTGAGTGCTTGGTTTTATAACCTTTGTTGGGATTTGAATTGGAGTATTCTGATTGGTTGTCAAGCTTCCATGGGGCCATGCAGGGGCAACTCTGTAGGCTGTCCTGAGTTCCAGGCTTCGTTGAGCCTTGCTGGATGATGATGCACTGAAAGGAGTTTTGAGCAATTGCTACAGTTTTACCTGGAGATCTTTGTTATGTAAAGTATTCTGGCCCAGGCCTTAATGGCCCACCCATTAACTAAGGTGGGGGTGAGTTTCTGCTTCTGAGGTGAGTTTCTGCTCCTGAGTTTCTACTCTTTTTAGGGAAATATTTTGCCTTTTTAATATTTCCTAGGATATTTCAATTTTTTAGGAGAGGGGTGGGTGCTAACTTCCTACAGAAGGTAGGAAGGAAGGAAGGAAAAAAGAAACAAAGAAAAACATTAGAGAAAGAAAGAGAAAGTGAGAGAAAAAGAGAAAAGGAGAAAGAGAAAGAGAGAGATGGAGAGAGAGGGAGAAAGGAACAGAGAGTGAGAAAATAAGAAAATAAGTAAGAAAGGAAAGAAAGAAAGAAAGAAAGAAAGAAAGAAAGAAAGAAAGAAAGAAAGAAAGAAAGAAAGAAAGAAAGAAAATATCAGTAGAAACACTACTGAATGGATCCAGAATGGTATCTGATCTGACTATGAATAGGAATTATGTCACTGCAGTGCTTTGTTGATCAAGCCACCCAAATCTGAAACTAGGGGTGCTTCTAAATGAAAGAGGGAAAACTCATTTTTCTAGGTTATTGGCATCTGCTCTGGAAGGCACATTTCATGGCAAGAGAAAACTCAGAGTGCTACCAGTGTCTTCAGAACTATGAAAACAGCCTCCTTATGTGTAACATTCACGGTAATAGCCAACAAGGTTGCAATTCTTTTTCAACCTGTCTCTTTAAATTCTCTGGCTGGATCTGAAAGCAAGACCTATTCAACTGGGCTCTCTGCTGCCTTTGCCTGGTGCTCTGTCCCCATGGTGCCTTGAACGAAAGCTTTAGAAATGCCTGAGCTGAAACAAAGGCAGGCATTTTGGGGACTTCCACTTAGCCAGCTATTAATTAGGACAGGAAATGGCTTCAAATAGCAATACAGATACAAATGAGTTTTGATTTGAAAACTGAGACAAAGACATACGTACTCAGTTGGCATTCCTTGTACCCACTGGGAACCGGCCCTTGATCTAAACTAGCATTTCTGATCATGCTTCTGATAGAATTTGCAGCAATCCAACCAACACACAAGTACATAATTCAGCAGGATTCATTTATATAAGAAACTTCTCTATATACAATACCATACAGCAGAAGCCAGAACCAGAACTCAGAATCCAGAAGTACAGAATCAAGAATCACAGAAGCAATATAAACACAGAAGCAATATATTACCGAGGCACTCATACAGAGGTGGGCTGCTGTGGGTTTGCAGGGGTTCAGAGATCCCCTAAGCTAAGATTTTGCATAGTTCAGAGAACCCCCAAATCCCACTCCTGGCTTGGGCCCGTCCACTCCGCCCCTCCCAGGAGTCCCCACACAGCCCATTTTGGCTGCAGGTAAGTGCAGGGCGCCTGTGGAGGCTCGGGGAGGGTAAAAAACAGGCCTCCCAACAGTACAGGAAAGCCAGAAACTTCCAGAGAGCTTCCAGAGCCCGGGAAGGCAAAAATGCCCCCCACATGGTGCAGGAAGCCAATTAGGCCCACCATGGCCATGCCCACTGAGCAACCAGAGAACCTCTTGCTAAAATTTTTGAAGCCCACCCCTGCACTTAGATAGATAGATAGATAGATAGATAGATAGATAGATAGATAGATAGATAGATAGATAGATAGATAGATAGATAGAGGTTTGGTATAGGTATAGATATAGATATATAGATATAGATATATAGACAGGGGTGGGATTCTACCAGTTCTCCCCTATTCGCTAGAAGCGGTTGTTAACATTTTAAGCAATTCGGAGTCCTGACAAAGAGAAAGAGGTCTTAGCTGGCTTGGAAACTAGGTCTTGAGTAAAGAAAGAAGCCACATAAATGAATAAATAAAAAATAATTAAAACTAGCAGCCTAGGACTATTTATTTAGTGCATTTTTCAAGTAGCTTTTTGTATTGCTAACTTTTTTCTGGCTGAAGAAATAGGGGAAGCTTTTCTTCCATCTTCACCTCTAGGAGTTCCATTTGATCTAATTGTATAAGGAATAAATCCATTAATCCACCTTAGTAAATTTCACACCTGAATCACATTGTGTGATGGAAAATGCTGGTCTCCTGGAAGTTCTTTAGAGGTATTTCTGCCTTACTTCTTATCCTGGACAAAAATCTTGCAAACATAATGAATGACCATCAAGTTTTTATTTGCATCCCTTAAGAAGAGGTTTAATGATCATCCAGTGACACTGTGTTCCTCTGATGAATACCTATATCACTATCAGGTTCCTTCTAACATACAGACATATTCTGCTATTTCCATCAATAGTTTTTACTTTGGGACAACAGGAACAAGTTTCCTTCATTTTGTTTGCAATAATTCTTCAAGAATTTCTCCTTAATTCACAGTATTTTTAAACTGCAGGCCCTTTAGGTGAATGACATGTCAAAAATTATGCAAGATCAGAACAGATACTTTTTGCTTAAAAGTAATTATGGTACCATGTTGTTAAATTTTAAGCAAATTAATTCTCCATTTTTACAATATTTTCTTTTTCTTGCATTAAAAATGATTTGATTGGATCTTTGACTGGGACATTTTGTCTGGACAAATGTGCCCTTTTCTCTTTTTATTGTTTTTCTTTTTTAATTGTGTAAATGGTCTGGAGTCATTGGAGTTGGGTGGCCTTCTAAATCTAATAAAAAAAATAAAGAACGCAGACATTTTATTTATTCCTCTTCAAATCAAGGCCACACACAGAATTATCAGCTGCTCAGCCAGCATAGGAATCATATTTGTTTTGTGTCAATTCTTCATAATGTCTATGCAACTGATGCCAACTACTGTGGGAGTAATTATGTGTATATATCTCAAATATCAGGGAGAAAAATATATATAAAGCTTTCCCTCAGGAAGATGTGATCCAGTGGTGGGATTCAATTTTTTTTTTACTACTGGTTCTGTGGGCATGGCAGGGGAAGGATACTGTAAAATCTCCAGTCAGAGGTGGTATTTACTGGTGCTCTGAACTACTCAAAATTTCCACTAGCGGTTCTCTAGAACTGGTCAAAACCTGCTGAATATCACCTCTGATGTGATCCCAAGTTTCTAGAGACCACTCTTTGTTTTCTGAATAAGGAAAAAAAGGAGGTTGTATCCAAATGACACACTAGGTCACATTCTTGCCAAACTTTTTTACCCTAATGTGTTGTGTAAGCTCATCTCAAATGGTCAGGCTATGATACAATGTGTTATTCATCCTTCAAACTTTCACCAATACATTTCAGGGAAAAATTATCTACCAGTTTATTATTCCAATTGAAGTCAAGTGTTTGTAACATCGAATAAATTCCACTTATGGATTTGGAGAATACGAATCAAATTTATAGAAAGTCAATCCAAAGATTAATTCAAAGTTCCTCTTCATTTGGTATTGTAGAACTCAATGAGAATTGTTAAGTGTGAATCCAAGGCTGGCCCATTATTTGAATTTCCATATGAAACAGCACCGTAGTTTTAATTGAAGAACATTCACACATTCAGTTTCAGGTCATCAAATATGTAGCAGCTGAGTGTCCCCGGGTAATGTAACAGAAGTACGAACTGATGTGCCATGACATTTCTTTCCAAGGTTTTGGTATGAATTCTGACTCTATTTTATTTGCTGCATTCTACTTTAAAGAGCCAGTGCTGTTTAATGAAAAATACTTATTATTACTTGAGCATATCTTGAATGTAGCATTAGTTTTTATAATCAGTAGGAAAGTATTTTCAGAACATCAGATGCTATAGGTCTGTGTCTCTTTGTTTCCCAATTTGAGGGTTTCAATATGCATTTTTTTTTAAAGAAAGGAGTGAGGCAGAAAAGCTGTGTAGCAATGTTATAGATACAATAGAAGTTAAGTACAGGTTGTCCTCAACTTACAACCACAACTGAGCCCAAAATTTATGTTGCGAAGTGAGAAAGTTGTTAAGTGAGTTTTGTCCTATTTTATAACTTTTCCCATCACATTTGTTAAGTGATTGCCGCAATTCTTAAATTAGTAACATGGTTGTTAAGTGAATCTTAACTTTTGACTGTTTGTCAGAAGGTCGTAAAAGGGGATTACATTATTCTGGGACACTGCAACTGTCATAAATATGAGTCAGTTGCCAAGCATCTGAATTTTGGCCACATGACCATGCAGATGTCACAATGGTCATAACTGTGGTGGAATTCAATGTTTTTTTACTACTGGTTCTGTGGGTGTGGCTTGATGGGCATGGCAGGGGAAGGATACTGTAAAATCTCCAGTCAAAGGTGGTGTTTGCCGGTTCTCCAAACTACTCAAAATTTCCGCTACCAGTTCTCCAGGTCGGAACCTGCTGAATGCCACCTCTGGGTCATGTGAAAAACTTTTTTTCAGTGCCATTGTAACTTCGAATGGTCACTAAATGAGCTGTTGTAAGTCGAGGACTACCTGTTCTGGATGAATTGCTTTTTCCTACAGGTTATTTATTCACCCTGAAACAGTTCCAATGATTTTACTAACTTCAACGAAAATCAACATATGAGGAGATCTAACATCTGGATGAATGAAGCACTTGTTTTGATGCAGACAAAATTAAATGTTCTAACTGTTAATATTGTAGTTGAATGTCATTAGGCATTATATTCCAATCAACAATTCTCAATAGCAAAAGTAAATAAATCGGTAAATGTGAATGACTATTACACATGCCTGTGACAAGTTATGAGACTTAGAATTTATCAGCACTGCCCCATTGTTCTTTCACTAGGATGGATTGGTAATAGTTTCTGAAGTGCAAAAACAGATGGCATCATTCTTTGTTAAGCCACAATTGGGCAATCTCAGGATGCATTTTACTTCTCTATTTCCAAAGTACACTTTTCCATGATTTGTTGCCTCAAGTACTTGATTTTTTTTATAGCAGCTTGTTGCAGACCAATTCCAGCAGTTCATTGGCTACTTCTCAGAGGCAGGAATGCTTCCTCAAATAAGTTTATGGTATGTGTATCTTTATGTTTCTGTGCACATGCACTTTTGAAACATTTTTTGATTTTAACAATGAAGTTTGGAAGTGTTTTGCCATTACCTTCTTCCTTGGGCTAGAAGAAAGTGACTGGCCCCAAATCACCTCTCTGACTGTGTCTAAGCAGGAGTAAAACTCTCTGTCAACTGGTTACTAACTTGCTTCAAATTGTACATATATTATTTGAAATATTGGGTTACTGAGAGTAAAACCATTATACTTTGAACAACTGGACAAACAGTGAAATTATGCAGTATTGGACATCTTTGTTAAAAAGCAGAGTGAAAAGTAGAAAGTTTGGTGAAATAATACAGATAGTCCTCAGCTTATGACCACAATTGAGTCCAGAATTTATGTTGCTAAGTGGTAAAAGAAGCTCCAAAAAACAATAGAAAACAATAGAGCATTAATACTATTTTTGAAACAGTTTGTTGGACCTGCATGCATGTAGATTTTGATGCCTTAATTTTATGCATATATAATCAATTTAATTTTATGTTTGTATGTTTGTGCATATATCTCATGTATACAAACAATCTCTGCATGTGTATGTGTATGTATGTAAGAGAGAGAGGGAGGGAGGGAGGGAGGAGAGGGAGAGGAAGAGAACACATACAACAAGCATGGATATATGTCTGGGATAGTTTATCCACAAGAAAGAAAGTGATTGGCAATTGTTTTTGGGAATATAAAGATGGAAGGTCACAACAGTAGGGTAATGATCCAATGTAAGGATGCAAAATCTTGCTATTTGGATTGAGTGCCCTGCTAACCTTGTCAAATGCCCTGTTAACCTTGTCAAAGGGTTTCAGTCTTAACAGGATTTTTTTTGTACCGTTATGAAGTTATGCTTAAACAACAGGTGCAGGTATGCTTCCAGCGGAATGAGACAACTTGGGACAATTTGCTGTGACCAACTCACCACGGCCAATTTGTGGCCAACTCATCATGGGACAGCTCACTGCAAGACAACTGGCTGCAGGACAATTTAACAATTCTATTTATTTTAAATAAATAAAAATATTTTAATTTTTGACATTCACATTTCCTTCTGTCCCTCCTTTTGCATCCTTTCTTTAATAATTCTATTCCACCATTTCTTTGATATTAGGATAACTCTTGTCCCGCAACAAGTTGGCTGTGGTGAGCTGGCCATGGTGAGATCCTGCAATTGTCTATGACAATTGTCATAGACCCTGCTTCCAGTGCTCTTTTTATTATATGTGTCTTAGAGAAAAGATATTTGCTGGAGCCTTTTTGAAATTTATTTTCATCATATACTTGCAAAAAGATGTCTTCAGTCCATGTAAATATCATACCCAAAATCCAAATATATCATCAGAAGTGATCCTTAGTCAAGCTCGAAGAACATGATGGCATGTTATTGTGGGGGCAAAAAACCCCAGTGAAGGTGCCAGACACTGACACATGATGGACCTGTCTCAGATGTGCACAAAGGATAAAGGTGGCACATGACCCATCTGATCTCCTCTCAGCTTTAGTCAACATGGAAGATGCTATTTTGATGAGACCATATGTAGGATGGATGGACAGATGAACAGAAGGATAGACAGACAGATGGACAGACTGGACAGCACATGCTCTGATGAGATTAACCTGCTATGAGAAGGGACGAGGGTTTTTGTGATGACCCAGGACATGACACAAAGGCAGATAAGTAATAAGAGTCCCTTTATTATCTCCAACTTTGCCTCCAATGTCCAGGTTACCTTCTCTCCCAGGAACAGCCTTTGGCTGCAAAAAATTCAGTCCAAAACAAGGTACACACAAACTGTAATTTAAAATCCAAACAAACCAAACTGAAGTAATTAGTTTGGCAGGGCAGGAGCAGGAATTTCAGACTTGAAAGCACAGAAAAACTCACACAGTTGGGAAGACACCAGGATCACAGACAAGCCACGATGATACACAATAAAGTCATGTTTGCTCCCAAGAGCTTGCTGCACGCAGCTTGTCTTTTTTATACACTGGGTTCCCAGCTGCAGCTAATGAAGGGAATCATGGCCCTTTCCTCCCCCATAAGTCATACAACCCACATTGCTCTCTTCTCCGTTCCTCCCTGTGTGCCCTAGGATGAAGAAGGGGTGGGTCTGGGTCTTCCTCTGAATTCCCTCACCCTTGTTCTATCTGTTCCCTGCTCTGCCCAGCCGGACTTTGCCCTTCCCCAGTTTCTTCCACAGCCAATGGAGCCACACTCTTATTCCCTGCCAACTGTTCGGCTTCCTCTTCCGAGTCAGATTCCAACAGGGGTATGACAGGGTTTTTTTTTTTCCTAGCAATTGATAATTGATCTGGTATTGATTTTTAAGATACCCAGAGGAAAATGGGGATCCATCTTAAGATATAGCAGAGAAAATATGGAAGCTGTACTAAAATCAAAGGTAGACTCTTTCTTTTCAATTCTGTCTGCCATCAGGAAGCAAATCAAAATTCACCCCAATTTAAATGTAGTGTAAATCTTTCCAATATACACTTTGCAAGCAGAAACAGTAAAATAATTCTTGGTGGGGGTGGGAGAGAGAAAGAGAGAGAAATGTGATTTCTCAGAAACACTCTGGAAATACTGCTGGAAATTTGAAGGAAAGAGCCAAGATTAATGCAAGGAATGGCAGGAAGAAAAATTGGCCAGTCTGTGTGTGAAACAATTAGAATGAAACAGCTAAAAACAGAGCTCACTTGTTGAATGATTTGGGAGCAGATATGTCTGTGAGGCATAGCAGGCAATTGCTGTTGTGTGTGTGGTATATTTCATTGTCTGTCTGTATAATAAAACCAGAAATTTTCATCTTAACACTGGAAAATGTCTCTTAGAATCAAACCATTTGTCCCTCATTGTCTAAACCCTATTTACTCAAGTCTATATATGCTTTCTGTCCTGGTTTTATTTTCTTGTTGTATGTGGCAGCATTCTGATTTTAACTCTCTTTCTCTTTTCATTGTTTCAGAAGCAGGAAATATTAAATTCTGACTTTGATTGGTCTCAATGTTGCTTACCCTAGGGCAGCATTTTTAGGATTATGAATACTGGCGTCAGTTGACATTGTCATCTCTGCCGTCAATTGAATGAGAATAAAATCATCATCATTTCCATTCTAACGAGACATTAAGGCAGAGGACCTGATAAATGCTGGGGTAGGGCAGATTTCTATGGGGAGATTTTAGAAAAATAAAGCTCTTCCTCCATTCCTTCAAACTCCCATCAATATCATTTTGTCTCTGGTTGTGCTGCTGCAAATGCTACTGACTGACAACGTATTTTTTTGTTTGTATTAACACCTTCCCTTCAAAAGGGATGGAAAAACATGTATAGGCCCTGTGGCCAAAGATGATAATTTATTCACTGAAGATTGATAATTGTCCTAGTAGTTCTGCTGCTGTTTTTTTTTCTGGTGACTTTGTTGGCAGAATGCAGTTGGTGGTCTGATTCCTCCATAAACAAATGGCCCAGTTCCTGAAATTTCTCCTGAAACTAGCCAGTGGACCTAATGCAAGGATTCTATTTTTCAGAGTTCATAATGATCCCAGGATGAACAAAAAAAAAATGGCTTCCCTAAACATTTCATGTCCAAAGTTTGGACATTGCATGTTCTTTCAGTGAATATTTTCTCTGGGGCAAAAGGATAGTACTGAAGCTCTTGAGTCCCTCATGTATAATATTAAATAGGAAATGAATATTAAGGTTTGGAAAACACGTGCAATGCAATAAAAATCTCCCTTCTCCTTCCTGACACCATACAGCACAGCAATGAAATATTTATTGCCCACAGTACTACATTCTACAAGGAACTTAAATTCTATGTGTATGAGTACTTGAATGGATCAAGGCTACAAGAAGATTAAAAAAGAAAATTCCAGTAGACTTCTGAATATCTGTTGACTTCTAAGAGGGACAAAATGCTGAGTGTGTCAGTGAGAAATAAAGCATAAAGAAAACAAAGCTGAGGAAAATGGTGCAATTGATCTTATAGGATATTTTAGAATGAGAAAAAATAGCTTAAAGAGATATAGATATAAATACTTCTAATACATTCCTATACATTTATATTGAGAAGTAAGTCTCTCATTGATTTTAGAGTGGTTCATTCCCAGATAGGAGAATATAGGATTGAAGCCTTAATGCTGTCATTTTTATTCTATTTTTCATATATAACTTTCTTGCTAAAGAGAAAGTTGTAACAAAACAACAAAACAAAATGAGAAGAATAGGTATGACTTTATGAGCAAATAGGTATTACAGAACAAATCTTTTTAGGTGTACATTAGACAGCAGGTGGCAGTATCCATCTGACATGGCCAATCTTGAAGAAGCTAAGGAGGATCAAATGTGATTAATGCTGTATATGGGAGGATAGGAAATCACCCGAACTATAGGCCAGCCTGGATAATTAAAGTAGTCAATTGCAAACCATTTTAATATTGCTGCAAAAATGATCCCATCTGACTTGTCCATGAGATCATCAGGAATGGAGCTCAAGTTGAAGGAGGATTTTCCTTTTAAAATGATGCAATGTACAACTAGTGTCCAAAATAAACCATAATCCAACCATAAAAATCACAATGATTGCAACTAGATTGTACATGCCTAACACTGAATATGTGGACTTGGGAAGAGATAGCAGATTTGTAAACACCAACTTTCACTTTATTTTAGGAGACTGTTTACATGTTCAGTTGCTTGCTCTCCAAGTAACTGAAAAAGATATGATTATTTTTTAAACTTCAGCAACATACAGTTAAATACCCAAGAAAGCTCTTGATTAAACACTGTCTGCATGTGAAAACTAGAATCCCTATTGTGAGCAACTATTCTATAGGAAGAACCTTTTTAGGAAATGATTTCTAAGCAGAAAGAGATGTTAGAAGTACCTCAAATGTGTATTTGCTGCTTTTTACTGATTCCCCAGTGAGAATTCAAAAAAATACCTAAATATAGGAAAGTAAATAGGAAAGGATGGGATTATGTGGGTTGATGAAGAGTTGGGGGAAACAGATATGTTTCTTTTTTCCTTTTTTGTGTGATGTTCCTTTGGATCTTTTTTGATGCCTATTGAAGCCTTCTACCTTATCCAGTGTGTATTTGTGTGTATGTGTATGTGAGTAAGTACTTCACACAAATCTTTCTTGAGTGATATTGTAATATAAAGGGTGGCATTCAGTTTTTGCTTTCCACTTCCATTTCTTTCAACAGAATGTCTCTGGATCATATGGGGAAGGGAAGGGAGAAGAGGAGAGCAAATGCTCTGTATATCAGAGACAGCTGTGTGTTGTTGGAGGAGAAACACAGATTTCACAATCTGGTTTCAGAATCTTCAAGTGCTCTAAAGCAGGGGTCTCCAACCTTGGCCTCTTTAAGACTTGTGGACTACAACTCCCAGAATTCTTCAGCCACCTTTGCTCTAACTCCACCGGCTTTGCTGGCTGAGGAATTCTGTGAGTTGAAATCCACAAGTCTTAAAGTTGCCTAGGTTGGAGACCCCTGCTCTAAAGGTCTTTCCCAATTACACCTAACCAAGGAATTGCTTTCATTTCATTGCCCTATCCCATAAGAACTTATGTCATTTTTAGCTGTTTCAGCATTAAAAAAAGTATTTTTTCTTGTTATGCCAGCACTACCCAAGGATAGCCTGAAGGTATGTAGTATCTGCCTGGATTTCTCATCTTTTAGCTTGGAAGGAAATCAGGTGCCTGAAGTAATAGTTTTCTGTCAATTCAAGGAATGGTGGCGAACCAGTGGGAAAAGTCTTGAACAGCATCATGTTGCCTTCTATGGTTTCCTTCCATAAAATGAGCACTTTATGATGTTTTGCAGAGACAGGAATATGGTTTAAAATATAGGGTTACATCTCTTATATGTGTACATAATCACCTATTAGTGTTTGAAAACAATATAGCAAGACATACTACAAAGCAACTTGCAAGAGTTAGCGCAGTGATTAGGGTGAAGTACTGCAGGCTACTTCTGCTGACTGCTGACTGTCTGCAATTTGGCAGTTCAAATCCCACCAGGCTCAAGGTTGATTCAGCCTTCCATTCTTTCGAGATGGGTAAAATGAGGACCCAGATTGTTGGGAACAATATGCTGACTCTGTACACTGCTTAGAGAGGGCTGTAAAGCACTGTGAAACAGTATATAAGTCTAAGTGCTATTGCTATAAAATGTAGGGGGGGGGGAGTAAAGCAAGCCATATTCCAATACTCTACATATTTTTGGAAGGAATTTACTACATTAGAAACTCTTCCATATGTGGTGAGAATATAAAGTGGTAAAGAAATTTATAGTTTGTATTTTTTAGGAATTCTAACACAAAATCTGTTGAATAGTTTAAAAGAAGCAATATTGTGTACTTGATGGGCAAAATGTGAACATAATTTGTAAATATATTCTAAAGATAATGTATGCGGGTGGAACTCATGATATTGCTAGAAATTAGGAAACAACTACACATCTTTTAGTAGGATACCAGTACAAACAAATGTGAAATATTGTATGTGAATAAAAAAAATGAGAGTGAAGGAAAACAAAACCACAGTCAACTTGTTTAAACCATGACATTCTTTTACTAAATTTGAAATTTAAAGAAGACAGGTGAGAATTATTGTGAAAAGACGAATTGATTTTCTGATAAATTTTGTACAATGAATGCAATTATCTCCAATTCTTTGCAATTGTTCTTTTTATTTCTTACAGTTGTTTTTTCCCTAACACACTAACAAGGAAATTATGATGAATTTCATATAAATGAAATTATTTTGAATAGAATACTTTGATTCATTTAGTACTATTTCCTATATTCTTCCATATAATGCAATATAATGCAAGGAAAACAGATTTGCTTCCCTGGAAAAACTTTAACCCTCAAAGCAACATTAAGTCTTGTTCCAAAGAATCTCCCTGCTACCACCACCATCATTATAATTCCATATAGATTAGCTGAGTTAGCTGAAAATTAATTCAGAACTGATACTTTCGGAAGAAATGCTCAACCAGGTTGATAAAAAAAACAAAGGCACAATCCAAACAATAATTAATTTGTTAAATTAATACATGATTTGCATTTTCCTAATGAAAGCATGATTTAAAAAGAACACGCCTTTTGCTAGATCTTAGCTTATATTTTACCAATGCTTCTAAGTCAGCCAAATTTCTCCATTTATTAGAGCTTGGGGATCCTTTGAAAAGACAGCCAATGCAAATTGAGTTGAGCATCCTGTGAGAAAAATGAATCCATTTTAGAGTTTCAAATATGAATTATCTAGCATAGATAGACCTGACATTTAAAGATGGTTTAGTTAATGTATCTAGTCATAAAACAAAATCCAATTATTTGTCTTAGAGCCTTTTCAGATATTTTTGTCTGCCATAGGCTGGCTTGCCAGGAACCATGTGGGATGGACAGACAGACAATGACAGATAGACAATGACAGATTTATTTATTTATTTCTATTTGTTATTTCTTTCTAAATTTAGAAGCCAGCGAGATGGCGAATTGGCCATGATGAGATAGCCCTGGCAAGATGGCCATGGCAAGTTATCCCATCCCAATCAGATCTGTCCCATTTTCAATTTGATGTTTTGTTTAGCCCTTCCTCTTACTTATAATTACTCACCCCTCTTTTCCTTTGAAATTCACATTATTGATATTTTTTTCTGCTATGTGATCCTGTGCACTATACTGCAGCCTAAGAAGTTATTCTCTCTTCCTCCCTCCTTCCCTCCCTTCCCCTCTCTTTCATTTTGAAGGCTAAGATTCCTTTAATCCAGTAATGGGATTCAAATAATTTGACAACCGGTCCTCTGCCCCAATGATTTATTCCCACAACCAGTTCACCAAACTGCTCAGAAAGTTAACAACCAGTTCTCCTGAACTGGTGAGAACTGGCTGAATCTCACCACTGCTTTATTCCTTCATTTCTTCTCTGAAAGACTTTTGAATGTAAGGTTACCTCTACATAACTAGAGAACTGCGATGTCAAGAACATTTTTTATTGTTATTATTATTTTTTGGTTAGTGCTACTAACCAAAACTCCTCAGAAACTACTCCTCAGAAAATATGTTTTCCTGTAAATCATTTTGTAAACCACTAGACAAATGTAGGCCTTCTGGTATGTAAAATAGTACATGGAGAAATGATAGGAAATTATTTTATTTGGTGAAGAGGTGATGGAGAGATTTTTGCTGCTTCCAGAGGTGAGCTGCACTTTCATTGACAAAGGGTTTGCTGGTCGTGAGCGTGTGCCATTTTGGGGCTGAAATGCAGCTTCAAACAGGCAGCTAATCAACTCAGGCAGCTCCGGTGAGTACAACAGCGCGGCATGGAACTCATCTGGGCAGTCTGGGCAGGGGACAAGTTAGTTATTTAGGAAAAGCATAGCACAAGGATAGCTGGGCGGGCCCAGCCAAAGAGCACAGCTAGGGGTTCACCTGAACCTCACCAACTAACAGCTGACCAGTAGCCCACCACTGGTTACTTCCCAACCTAGTGACAAAGAACACTCAACTACCACCAGAATGAACGATGAGTAGCATTCCAGGATTTAAAAACTATAGACATGCCCAGGATTACAAATATGGATATCAGCATGGATTGGAAAACCTAGAAAATATTTAGAAAATTTATGCTTAGGTCAGAGTTCAGTACTATTCTGTTAATGGCAGGGTTTTTTCTGAATCTGAACTTCATACCTACTTAAATTATTATGAATAATCCTGGACTCATCTTTCTACTTTCTTTCTCACAGTAATATCATTTTGATTCTGTTTATGAAGAATTACAATTATTGTTGTTTTCTTAACTATACCTTTTCTTCCTCTTGGAGCTCTTTGTGTAGTCAAAAGTGTATGTGCCTGCACACACACACACAATATGAGCAACTCATTTAACAAGCCCAGAATTTGACATAGAAAATGCCAGGAAGAAATATTTTTTAAAAAAAATATATTGAGCAACTTTTCCAGTTTTCCCTCGTCTGAATATTTCTTTTGGATGTGTTCTAGTTGTCAACATTTATTTGTCTTTTTCTTTAATTACAGCTTTGAATTGAGAAGCTGCATTGGGACAGCTGCAGTACACAAATGTATTTTGTTGTTGTTATTATTAGTCTTTTTGCCTTAAGCACTCATAGCTGATACTGAATCTCTCTTCTTTTGAAGTCTACTTACAAATGAATGTTTGCCTATTACCCTTTTAGGGCTTATCAAATTTTTCAGCTTTCAATTTCCAAACATTAGGGGTGCTCAAAAGTTGTAACATGCCTTGGAGATTGTAAAGATATTTTGGTTACTTTAATATAATTTAGATGTGCTTGGTAAGTAACTACATAAATTATCATAACCTTTTAAACATTTTATTTGTTTACATGACAATTCATTACCCACAGAAACAGAATAACCGTAACCAGGGATGTCCATGAGGGTGTCTGTGTAAAAAAACCTCAAGATGGCAGCTGTGACCCTTTTTTGTATGTGTATTGCACACAGGTTGCATGCAAAAATGGGACAGGGTTTTGGTAATGGCTCCTTCTGCAGAAGATCTAACACACACACATTGTGACCACTCATTTAACAAGCCCAGAATTTGTTCAAAGACATTTCCCTAGTCATGTGGCCAGCTGTCAAGGTTCCGGCAAGTGCCCTAATTAAATCATGAGCCTCAAGCCAAGCTTCAAAAAAATTCAAAAGATTTGTTAGGAGCAACATGACTATACACTGAGGTGCACAGAATGCTGCTACCTTCCTACTGAAGTGGTACCTATTTATCTACTCATATTTGCCTGCTTTCAAACTAGTAGGGCGTTTTTGCTGGAGACCGGCAAAAATGTTGTAAATCACAATCATATGACTACAAAATACTACAACTGGCCATAAAGGTGAGCCAGCTGCTAAGTGCCCAAAATGCAGTCATGTGATTCTATCTCCTCCCCCCCCCCCACCCCTCTCTTTGTGTAAAACCATTGGAACACCAGAACTAGGTCATAACTAGTTTTTGAAGGTGTCTATTGTAACTTTGAACAGTTGCTAAGTGATGACAACCTATATGGAAACTGCATATTTGTCTTATTTTGTTTGTTTAACTTCTCCCAAGAAGAAATGGAAGTTTGGATTATATTGAATTGTTGTTTCATAGAGTAATAATTATAGTGAACAATTCTGAAGTACAAACTGATATTGCAATATTTTATTCTTCCATTCAAGAAATTAGCTTTTTCCAGAAATAGATTTTTTTTTTTACTAGCAGCTTGAAGGAAGAAGACTAACATATTTAATTCTACAAAGTGTTCATCTGGAAGTAAATGGAGCCCAGCCTTGTTCTTTAATATTTAATACAAACTTTATTAATTTTTTTAAATAAAAGATTTCATTTCTGATTTACTCCTACCTCCAGGCTAGCAGTAATATTTTCTAATGTGTTATCCGGCTTGCATTTATTTGCTCTTGTGCTTTGCTTAACTATTTTATTTTGTTACATTTTGCAAATCATGAGGCTCAGGGTATTAAGTCTGAATTTCAATAGAGATACAATTGTACAGTTTTTCAGTTGAATAATATATGGACAGAATTTGGATGCACAACCACTGAAAATAGTGGACATATATACTTCAGAATTAGATTGAGATCAGTGAATAAGATCCAAAAATATCATTTAGACATACTTAAATTAATAAGCAAAAATCATGCAAACTGGAAACTACCATTTTATAAACATGTCAGAAATTAGTTTGGAATGAATCTTCAGCATGACTTGTTGAGTAGCCTACCAGGAAGGTGAAGACTTTTAAAATAGCTACTTTTACCTTCTACAACCATTGTTACTGGTATTGTTTTATGTGGTAACATTTTAAAATTGTTTAGCCTCTTATAATTACCATTATAATTTTTATTTGTCAACCATTCTGAGATCTTTTTTTTTTGTAATGGGAAGTAAATAGAAATGTTTTAACTGCATACCTGTCAGGCCCAAAACCAAAATTGACACCTGGCAATTCTTCCAAGCTGAATTCTTTATTATTTAACACATATATACAAAATCATGCCAGATTGAGGACTCTACTGTCTGCATCTACAATATATTCTGGAAATCATTAGGGAGGGGCTGTCTTCCCCCTCCTTGTCTCACACAAGATATCTATGTTGCTTTTAATCTTCTGGAATGCACCCCTTCCCTCTGAGGATCTATCTTACATTCCATCCTAATATCTAAAAGTATCAAAATTATCTTTGAGCTAGGAAAAAAAAATATTTTAAAATAAGAGTGAATTAACATAGAATAACAGAGTTGGAAGGGACTTTGGAAGTCTTCTAGTCCAACCCCTGCTTAGGCAAGAAACCCTCCACCACTTCAGACAAACGGTTATCCAACATCTTTTAAAAAACTTCCAATGTTGGAACATTCACAACTTCTGGAGGCAAGTTGTTCCACTGATTAATTGTTCTAACTATTCATTATGGCTTCCCTTGGACTGGACTAGGCAATACTAAGTGATGAAGGAGATATTGTTTTTTCATCTAGAGTTCAACAGTTATTCATAGTAATTGTCTGTCAGACTTACCTGACAGTCAACTGAACAGGGAACATAGCCAGGCAAACTTACTTCATCGTAAAATTACATTAACAAAAGACTGAACGTACAATTCACTGGGCATCACTTTTACATGATAACTCTCTCCTTTCCCTCTTGTTCTATGCAGCTATGGGCTGTGTTCCTCCTATCTAACCATTCCCAAGATAGCATCACTTTGCCCAGTTTCCATGCATTTCCATGTACCATTACACTGTTCCATACTCCATCCACAGTTCCATCCTCCATCTTGGCATGGCGAGGATTCTGACAAATTCATAATGGTCTGTTTCTTCCCAGTAATGCAAACCCAGCAGACATGGCACTAGCATGAGTAGAAAACTGCAATAAACAAATAATAATTTTAATTCAACTTCAAATTCTTCCCTCCCATCCAGATACTGACAATGTCCAAGACCAGAATAAGATGTTGACAGCATCTCCCCACTGCCTGTGATGATGATATAAGTTGGATATCATCAGTGCACTGATGATTCTGTACTCCAAACTGTCAGATGACCCTTCCCCCAAGTAGCTTTATTTAGATGTTAAAGAGCAGGGCAGGGAAGACCAAGCTCTGTAACACTCTGTAAAGACATGATATTGGGGAAGAAAGGAATGAACAGATAAGGGAGAACATGTGAAAATTCAGTCCTGAAAAAAATGAAAAGTCAGAGAAGGAATCTTAGCTTGAGAGAAATTCCCCCAAACTCTCAAGATTATGTTATTGTATCCAACAACAATAATATAGTATTCCTAAAATTCCTGTTTGTTTCTTGACCTGGCCAACTTCAAAGGGCTGACACACCCCACAAGATATGGGCTACTGGGTCAAGCTCTTATCCTCTGCCCCTACAGACTGAATTTTCCTAATGAAGAAGAATCAAAGCTATTATAAAAGAGTGCCTTCAACTCTCAACCACTGCAAGCAATCTAGCAAGATACCATGCCCAGTACCAAAGCTGCTGAGAGGCTGAAAAGGATCAGGAAAGGCATAAAACCCCTATCCAAGCCCCTACAAAGTTCACCCAGAAAGGAACCAATGCTGTCTTATGATTCATATAAAATATATATGATTCATATAATATATATGATTCATATAATCTACTTCTAATGTGGTCTCTAGCTGATTTCTGATTTGTCACCATCTTCTTCACAATGATTGCCCAAAAGGGATGTGGGAGGGAAGGTGGGCTAATAGTTATCTAAAGTCATGGGTTCAATGCAGTGGTGGGATTCAGCCAATTTGCACCAGTTTGGGAGAACTGATTGTTAAATTACCCACCACCTACTATGGGTGCTGTGCTGTAATGGAGAAATGGGCAATGGAACAGTTGGCACAAGGGAAGGAGAAGATTGCTTTCCTTCCTCCTTCCTCATGCCAGCCCCTCCATTGCCAATTTCCCCACTGCAGTGCAGCACCCAAAATCCACTTTGATTGGGGGGGGGATAATTTAACAACTGGTTCACCCAGAGTTAGGTTGGTCATTGTGGGAGACTCAACCTGCATGTGCAGCGGAACTGGAGGATGGGAATGAGCCATGCCTCCCACAACAGCCAACCTGACCCTGGGCGAACTGGTTGTTAAATTATTTGAATCTCACCACTGGTTCAATGATGACCTATTCAGAAGGGGTAACACCATAGCTCCCTTCAAGACTATTGGCAATTCCTCTTCCTTTACCAATTGCTTGACAGACAAGTCCAATGAAGACAATATAGCAAGACAATATAGCAAGTCTAGTCAACACTAAAGGAATTCTCTCTTGCCAGTAGTCAAAATTTTTGTGAATCTGAGTCACTTCATCAACAAACACTATGTAAATAGATTATAGTTGCCAGCTGGAAGATCCTAAAAGGGAGCTTACAATCCTAAACAAGGCATCTGGATGACAGTATCCTTTGAGAATAATCCAAACGAAGGGATCCAAACTAACAGGTAATGCTACCTTAAAGGTCTGTGTTAATTTTAATGTGTGGATTCTTTAGAACACTATACCTTTCTCTCAGGGTTGCATGAAAATCTGAAAGAAGTCAGAATACTTTAGCAAACAACAGAGGGATTATGCTCACTTTAGATATCATCATACCTCTTTCAAATATACATAACCCAATTATCAACTTCCAATTTAGTGCACAGTGATTTCCCAGCAATACAAAGGAGTATCCTGGAAGTTAATTTAGCTTGCATGGAGGAGTTCTGGAAACTAGGTAGTTGCCACATCTATGGAACATCTGTGGGTACATAGACTAAATAAATACATCTCTGCCCTTCAGAACAGCAGGGAATAGGCGATCACAAACATAGCAATAAAATCACTGTCCTTTTCACTTTTACAGTGAAGAGCATGAGGAATGGCATCTTGGCAAGCAAATGTAACGTAAAATCTACTGCCAAATCCAAATGCTACACAGGTCACAGCCATGCCTTTATTTTCCATGCCATCTATCTGGGAAGAAGGCCATGAAAACTGAGCTATTTTCATGGTCCTAAACTTGTTTGATTTTTGAATTTAATTTGTAGACTGGTTGCTGCACATTAACTACTGGGTGAATGTTCCGAATTCTAAAAGCAGGTCAATTGCAGAACATTCAATTTAGGAATTTGGGGTTATAATAATGGTAAAAGAAATCTTATGTATGCTTAAATAACCAATGGGAAAAATAAGAAAGAATAGAAATAGAAATAATAGGGGAACAACAATATACATATTTTAATATAACAAAATATATGTGCAATAATAAGAGGGAGAACTAGAAATTGAATGGCGGCAGTATTAGAAATGTTTAAACAATGTGGAAAAAAGAAAATGAAATGTAATAACTATGAGTTACAACATTATGTCTATTTGTACTAAATGTATGGTGCCTTGGGTATCACACTGTTCACACATTGATATGTATAAGTAATACAAAATAAAAAACTTGATATTAAAAGAAAAGGAATTTGGGGTTATCTTCTTTAGGAAGTGCAGATTATTTGGGAAAAATGAGTTAATTTTATACTATTGCTTCATTTTCTGCTCAACTCAATTTTATCTATTGATTTATTTGACCCCAAAACAAGTTAACAAATATAATTTAAACAGGACGCTAGCTAGGACAGTTTAACAAGTAAAATATTTAATATTACATAATAAACTTAAAGCCCCAACTCATTGTTTTGTTACCAAGAGTCTTATTTTTAATAGTCATAGTTAAAAATCTGGCTCTTGCCACTTATCTGAGGATTTTCATCTGCAAGTAAAAATTTCAACTCAGGACTGTAATGGGACTTGCCCATTATGGTTGCATTATGGTGACAGTAGTTAAGCAAGACAGCGACATGATCGCCTTGCTTAATCAGCCTTCCATCCTTCTGAGGTTGGTAAAATGGGGAGCCAGATTGTTGGGGGCAATATGGTGACTGTAAACCACTTTCAAGAGGGCTGTAAAGCACTGTGAAGCAGTATATAAGTCTAAGTGCTATTACTATTAAGCAGAACATGGGGTACCTTGGGGTGGCACGCAATGGGAAACATAGAGCAAGTCCAGACTTGCCTGATGCAATCTCCTGAGGCCTCTCCCACCCCGAGGAATCCTGTGCTCTGCTTTCCCATCTTTTAGGTACCCCTCAGACCTTGGGGCTGCTTCCCACCTCATTTGGTCTCATGTCCTCTTTTCTAACCCTCATCACCCATCACACACTCAAAGAGCTCTGGAATTCCAAAGTTCATGTTAGGGAAGGAGGGCAGGGCTCTCTGTCCTTTGGCATTTCTGGTCACATAGCTGCATCTTGGAAGCAGGCCCCATTTTTGGAGTAGTCACAATTATTTTTCCTTCAATTTTGTGACAGAGTCTTGACAAATTATTGAGAAAGAGGTACGTTGTTTTTGTACAACTAAAGCATATATTTGTATATTTTTGAGTATGCACCATATGCTTGTCTGTATTTATCTACAAATGACTATACAGCAACTTTAGAGCAAACTGTCTTCTTTTATTCAGGAGCACGGATGCTGTTATTGCCTTAACAATTATCTGCAGTTAAAGTGTAAATTACGTGTACACTTAAAAGTTGGCATGTGTACTGAAAAATAAATAATGTACCTAATAAACAGGGACAGTTGCAAGCTATAACAAGTGCTGCAGACTAATGCTGGTGATACACTTTAGAATCACAAACATCCGCAGTGCAATTCTGAAGCTTTTCTGTACCTATAAATAAGTGCAGTATATCTCTCCTTAGCCTGTGACAAACACTGAAACCACACAAACCTTCTGTAAGGAGAGGTGTAGTCAATGGATTTGCTCAGCATTTGTAGTGGTGTAATTGAGAGGGAAATCTGCCTCCCGGTCTACAATAAACAAGAGCAACCACAAATGAACTGTGAAGGTGATTGGGTTATTCTCTCCTGTACAAGCGCAAAACTACATGGCAAATTCCCATTCTCGCAGGCTGTGATTAACTCCTCTTGATTTAATTGTGTCTTGAGGGGAGAATTGGGCTTGAGAGCAAAAGTGTTGCTGCCAGCACAGCTCCACAATGTTGAACCAAGCCAGACACAGGCAGATGTGCAGACAACACAGAAAGTATTAAAAGGCAACTTCAAAATATTTTAATTGATTGATTGATTGATGACTTCAGGGAGTTTGAAAAAACAAACAAATTTCAGTCCAATTGTTGTTGTTTTTTTTTAATGCTGATAGGGTCTATATTTCGCTGCCTGAAGTTCACCTAACCTAATGGTCTATTTTCAGCAATAACAGAGCAGCCTTAGAAGTTACTGAGCAGAAAATTAAAAACTGTGTTCATGAAGGGTCATGAAGGTTCAATTAGCTGAGCCTTTTCCAAACTGGGCAAAGGTTAGGTTGTTAGAAATCTAGAAGGGCAGTAGGTAGCAACAAAGAGATACCAAAAACTCTAATCCTTTACTACAATCTAGTGTTTTCTGGATATTTGAAACCCAGTTTTGATGAACCCAGGATAAGAGGACCTGTAGCTCAGAAACAGTGCTGTCCATAGCAAATGTGATTATATACTGTATGTATATATTTGGGTGCATGCATGTGTGTGTAAATCCACCCACCCACCTATTTTTCCTCCATGCTAATATATATAAACTGTGGGCCTTCCCCCCCCAAACACATATGTCTTACTACAAGATAAACATCTCTAGATAGCTAACGTTTCTTCTTTTTATCATTGATTTCATCTTTTCTCCAGCCCATGCATGAGACAGGCCTAAGCTGGAATTTGCTAAAGCAGTTTTCCACTGAAGGCTGTTATAGAAGGCTGCCCTCTGGTTCCCAGAGTCCTCTGCATTGCTTCCATTCCTTATCTTTCCTTCCTTGTAGTAACAACAAAGAACCTGGCTTGAGGGATTTGAAAAGAAGGGATCTCTAGAAATGCACAGCTCTTCTACAACCAATAATCAATTAGCAAGCCATCTGAGAATGTTAATACTTGGATCCCATTTCCTGGAGCAAGCTTTGGATAAACTATGAAGCCCAGTGAAGCAGAAGGTTGGCAAAATATGGCTGAAAACTGAAAAATTGGAAACTGTGTGACTTCCTTTCATTGGTTTGGTAAGGAGACGACTCTTATTTTAATTTATTTATTTATTAAATTTATTTGCTGCCCATCTCACCCCCAAGGTGACTCTGCACAGCTTTCAGAGTTAAAAGCAATAAACAATAGGAATATATATAGCAATAAAATTGTAAGCTAAGGTAAAAAGTTGGAAAACAAGAGTAATGTAGGGAATGAAATGAGATCTATAATTAGTCCATCAACCACTTCCAGTGTGGCATTCCCTCATAGGGACCCCAAACCACTGACAGAGCCAGGTTTTTAGGCCATTGTGGAAGATTAGGAGGCTGGGAGCGGAGCTCACCTTGGGGGCGGGTGGGAGAGCAGTAAGATGTTCCAAAGGACAGAAGCCCTTATGCCAATCAGGGAAACAGAAATCTTTCTTGCCCACAGAATTGGCAACTGTTTGTGCAACTATAAAGTAGGGCTACCAAATCTAAGCTGCAAACATGACTTAGACCAAGGATCTAAGCTGAATGACTTAGACCAAGGGTCTTCAAACTTGGCAAGTTTAAGACTTGTGGACTTCAACTCCCAGAATTCCTGAGCTAACATGACTGGAGGAGGAATTCTGGGAGTTGAAGTCCTCAAGTCTTAAAGCTACATGTTTGAAGATCCCTGACTTAAACTTTTCTTTCTTAAGAGCAATGGTGGCACAGTGGTTCAGGGGTGGGGTTCTACCAGTTCACATCTATTTGCTAGAACCAGTTGTTAACATTCTAAGAACTGGTTGTTAGAAGAAATTACTGGCTTAATCCTGTAAGGAAGGCAGGAAGGAAACATTCTGGTGTTGCTTACAGAAACTGCCTTTCCATTAACCCTTATTACATTCTTGGCAGGACTAGACTTTCTGTCTCAGGAACTTCTCTGGAGATTTTTCCCCTCCTTTGCTGGTATTTTGCTTGTGTGGAGTGACCATTCAAAGTTATAATGGCACTGAAAACTGGAGGCTAAAACATACAATGAATGGTTGCAGGAACTGGGCTTGGCTAGTCTAGTAAAAAGAAGGACCAGGGGAAACATGATAGCGGTCTTCCAATATTTGAGGGGCTGCCACAGGGAGGAAGGGGTCAAGTCATTTTCTAAAGTGCCTGTAGGCCAGACGAGGAATAATGGATGAAAACTGAACAAGGAGAGATTTAACCTGGAAATAAGGAGAAACTTTCTGACAGTGAGAACAATCAACCAATGGAACAGCTTGCCCTCGGAAGTTGTGGGAGCGCCATCACTTGAGACTTTCAAGAAGAGATTGGACTGCCATTTGTCAGAAATGGTGTAGGATCTCCCATTTGGGTGGGGGGTTGGACTAGATGACCTACAAGGTCCCTTCCAACTCATTATCTGTTCTTAAAAAAGTGACTTATGACCCTTTTTCACACTTATGACTGTTGCAGCATTCCCACAGTCATGAGAGGCCAGGTGAGGAGATGCGTGCCTCGATGTGAGTGATGTTGAGTTGGCCACACCCAGCCAGTAACATGAGCACCAAGCCATGCCCACCCAGTCATGCCCACTAACTAAGCCACACCCACAGAACCGGTTGTTAAAACATTTGAATCCCACCCCTGCAATGGTTGGAATGCAATATTGCAGTCTAACTCTGCTTCACATTGCCAGGAATTTGATTCCTTTGATCCTGACTGGCTCAAGGTTGACTCAGCCTTCCATCCTTCCAAGATTGGTAAAATGAGGATTCAAATTGTTGGGAGCAATGTACTGACTCTGTAAACTGCTTAGAGAGTTCTCTAAAGCACTGTGAAGCAATCTACGAGTAAAAGTGCTGTTGCTAAGTGCTATTCTTTATGTGCCATCTAACCATCAACTGGAGTTTTGCAGCTCTAATCTGCTAATTCTAAACATGATATTCTCTACTTAAAGCATCAAGCTAAGGTGCCAAGCTTTGTCCCACTTCTAGAAAACGTCCTGGATGGATGGATCTCTTCCACTGATTGGAAATATCCCGACGAGAGGATAGCAGCAAAGCTGGGATATGTGCCAATTGTATTAAAGAAAACATGCAACACAGGAAATTGGGACACCAGCAATCAATAAGAAAGTATTTATTTTATGTGACTGGCTGACTGACTGATTGATTTGATTTCTAATCCACTTTCAGTTGGCTACACGCCCAATAATTCCTGCTTTATTTTTCCCCACAACCATGCATTAGGTTGGGCTGAAGGACCTGTCCAGGTCACTATTTAACTGAATCATAGGAGAAGGCTCTTGTCTTGCCAGTTAGAAATCCTCTTAATCAAGAAAAGCTGAGGGGGGAAAATCCATGTTTAAACCTATAAGTAAAGCCATGAGATATTGTGGCTGTTAATAACAATGTGAATTGTTTTTGTTTTAATTTTCATCTTCTGGCTGAATTTATTTTATTTATTACAGAATTTCAATAAAAGGCCATAGGGATGTTTTAGATTTACATTCCAATTAATGAATAAACATATGCAAATGAGCAGTGGCCTGTTGTTGTTTTTTTCCTTTGGGACAGAAACAACCCTAATTTGCAGTTCTGCCATTACAGCTATAAAGCAGAAACTATTGCTCTTCTTTGGGTGATTGAACAGAATTTGTATCTCTCTTCATTGCTCTTAACTGCCACCACTAAAAATACCAACATTGTTTGGTATGGGATGCACATATGAGGATGTGTTGTATGCTGGTGAACAAAAGCATCTTTGAACTTGAAAACCTCTGAATGAAATACCCAAGCCTACATTCTGTAGACTAGGTGTCTTATTAAAATGCATTGAGAGTTATGCTATGATGAAGATATTTGTAAGGAGGTTGTAAGCATTCCATACCTTTGAATGGAATTGCTGAAGTTGATCATGATTATAGTCAAGAGCAAGTAATATTTGGGGATAGCCATTCTGTCAAGGGTTAAAATAGCACCTGACATGAATAGGTTCAGTTTGCAATGCTTAGTAAGGTTATAATTGATCCCAGTTCCCTTAGAAAGAAGTATTGTTTTGTTGAAAAAGCCAAAAAGTGCATTCAGCCTTTTGGGAGGGAGAGAGAGCAGGGGGAGGGAGGGAGGGAGAGACTAAACTAATAACCATGGGTACAACAACTTTAGAACTGACAGTGAAGGTATTGAAGAAGTAGATAGGTTCTGCCTTTTAGAATCCAATCTCAACAGTAAAGGAAGAAGAAGTCAAGAAATATGCCACATATTACTACTTGGTAGAGCAGCCATGAAAACCTTGGAAAAAATGTTTAGATGCTATTTCTCTATATCTACAACCATCAGAATTGTGCAAGCACTGGTATTTCTTGTGATATTTTATGGAAGTGAAAATCAGACTCTGAAGAAGCTGGATAGAAAGAATATGGATGCATCTGAACTTTGGAATTGGAGAAGATTCTTGAGAATACAATAGACAGCCAAGAAAACAAACAAGTGGATAACTGGACAAATCTACCCAATATTCTTACTTAAGGAACAAATAATCAAGTTCAAATTATCATACTTTTGATATGTTATGTGAAGATCCAACTCTCTGAAAAAGGCTGTGATGTTGGAAAGGTGGAGATAAAAAGAAGAGCAAGACAGCAGCAAGATGGATGGATTCAATTACAATGGCATTGGTTTGCTGTTGGAAGACCTGAAGACTAAGTTAGGGACAGGTGGTCATGGGGAAAATCTTTCTATGTGGGCAATAAGAGTTGGTACTGAATTGATGGCACATAATCATTCAGTGATTCAATCAAACCATTTTGTGGGGTCCTTAGATTGAAAATCCTTACTTTATTCCTGATGATATGTCATTTGGAAAGGATGAATATGGCTTCGTTTCCAAACATGGCTTGGCTGGATCATTCAGTCTTAGGCATAAGGTACTCGGATATGACATTGTGAAAAGGAAGGAAGGAAGGAAGGAAAGAAGGAAGGAAATAGCACTATCTTTTTCAAACAAAGCAAAAGGGAATTTAGTATGAAAAGTTTTGAATAGTCTATTGATGATTTCTGACTGAAACTGCATGAGCTTCCTCACCATATCTTTCTCAGTGAGTTTTGATTCACCAGCAGAGAGAAGAAAAGAATAACATATATCAAAATCTGACATGTTTCTTTCCATTTCAGTATTTCCTGGAAAAACCAAAGATGGCTCTTTTTCTCATGACAGCATCCTGTGCTTCTGGCAGCATTTTCTACCTTTATAAATGGAAGTTGTCTATCAAGGGCATGCTGCCTTCCACCTTGTTTTTGGGGAATTCACTCATTACTATCCATGGTGAAACAAAGGGCATTACAGTATGCTGATATGTTCAGAGCTTTTGCTTGGGTCAGAAGGCAAGGAAGGAGATCAAGGATATTTAGCTCAAAAGCACAATTTCAGTTAGGCTCCTTTGTAACAAAAACATGTCCTGGATCCTAATACAGACATGGGAAAGGAGAGCACAGTCCTGTTTGTGCCCCTGCTTCTCGATTTACATCCCTGTGGTCTGATTCTGCTTCCTCATTACACTGGGAAAAAAAGTCAACGTCAGCATGGATATTTTCTACTAATATAGTTTCCAATATAATCCATAATTCAGCATGAGTAGGATGCAAATGGCATGGGGAGGGATGCATAGATATCATGGCTGGGTCAGTGGGTTTAAGGAAACCATGTAGTGAAAAAAGAAGCAGAAAAGTTTCAGCCAGTGAGCACACTCTTGCTTACTTCCATGGCACATGGAGAGGCAATGCTTTCATCTATTGAAACCTTCCCCAAAAGCTGATGAATGGTAAATTATTCATAGCCTCTATCACTTAAGACTGGCAGGGAAGGACTCTGCATTCTAAGTGTTCCAATAAAAACCAAGCATGTAAAAATCAGCTGGTCAGAGAGTAGACTGCATATTAGAAATCTTTCTCAGGATTCTAGGTTTATAATTTTAAGAAGATCTCTCCCCCCCCCCCCCCACTCTCTCTCCCCACTCTCCCTCCTCTCTTTTCCACTCCTAGAATGAAATAATGAGTTTTCCCTGTTTTCTTTAGAAGCACCCCTAGTTTCAGATTTGGGTGGCTTGATCAACAAAGCACTGCAGTGACATAATTCCTATTCATAGTCAGATCAGATACGATTCTGGATCCATTCAGCAGTGTTTTTACTGATATTTTCTTTCTTTCTTTCTTTCTTTCTTTCTTTCTTTCTTTCTTTCTTTCTTTCTTTCTTTCTTTCTTTCTTTCTTTCTTTCTTTCTTTCTTTCTTTCTTTCTTTCTTTCTTTCTTTCTCACACTCTGTTCCTTTCTCTCTCTCTCTCTCCCTCTCTCCCTCCCCGCTCTCTCTCCTCTCTTTTCCATTCCTAAAATGAAATAATCCCCTGCAGGAGAAAGCATCAGTTGTCATGGCTGGTATTAATTCTCAATACATTTTCTAATATACAAAATGTGCTGCAGATTATTCTGTTGCAAATGTGCAGAATGAGTAACAATGTCCACCGTAAATTATTATCATTTTTTTAACATTATGTTTTAGATCCACAGTATTTGCACATAATAAAGTAACCTGTATCAAAAGTTTCTCATGATGGCTCCCCAAAATCTGGGGTCCTGATTTCATAAAATAAAAATCTAAAATTCACCAGTAATGCTACATTTGGTTGCCAGATCTATATATGCATTTTCCTATAACAGCTTTTGCTTTAAGGCATCTTTTCTATGACTTCATCTTAGCTATAAGGATGATATGAAGGGCCCAGAAATACTGGTTCCTCACTAAGGCCTTGGCTAGGATGATTGAAGCTCACCCCCTTTTTCTCTTTTTCTTTATTCCCATCCAATTTTGCCATTTGTCCTTATTCTTTTCCTTTTTCATCTACTTTTTAAATGTATTCACAATCTGAAAAGTGCCCAGAATTGCTGGGAATTGGGTAGCACATGAATTATTATGATTAGTTTATGGGAAACAGGTCAAAGTCATGTAGAAACCTTCCCTTGCCAATTGCCCTTCCAACTATTTCTCTGTTGTTGAATCTCTGGGCCACAGCATGCCTCAAAGGCATTGGTCTCTGTTGCTTCTGTCTTTTGTAGCTTGAAGCGTAGGAATGAAGTTGCAGAGGATAGTAGAAATGATGTTCCCAATCTTGCCGGGTTCATGCTTTTCTTCATCTGTTTCAGAATGGATGAAAATGGAACTGAACTAGTTTCCCATTCTTTACAAAGCTAATTGTATATTGCACACAATCTTTTTCTCTCTGTGAGAGAAGTAAGATCAAGCTACACGGTGCACATATTTGCAATTTGATATAATGTGCAAGATTGTGGCTCACTGAACATAGCTAAGTTTTTGGGATGCATGAAACTAGATATTGGGCCCTTTCAAATTCTAGGATGCTCCTCACTCTTGTTTGAGGAGTAAAATCTAAGCGAGGATAATGGTGCACCTGCAGCTTTGATCTTATAAAGATGCAAACTACAGAAAGTGTTGCCAGGAAGGGAAGAACGTCACTCTTCTACCAGCACAGCAACGGCATTCGATGCATCACTCCACAAAGTCTCTGATAGTACAACAGTGCTTGTAACCCCTTGCCTGTTCCTTGTCACTTTTTGCATTTGGTATTATTTGTTTTATGTTGATATTGTCAGTGTGCTTAAAGAGATTATTTTTTTCCTCCATGGCATGCACAGAATGACTTGGATTTCACAATGAGAATAATGGTAATGACTAGTCAGACTTGGAGGAGACTGATAGCAAGGGGAAATAAATCTTCTGCATTCAGCTTGTGTTAGGTACCACTTTTCTTAAGAAATAACATGCCAGATGGCGAGAAACAAACTGTCCAACATGGAGTTCAGGTCAATCATTTATCCCCCAGCAATCCGTCTGATGGCCTGAAGCAATCCTGGCAGCAGTATTTAGAAAAATGCCTAAGAGAGGGTTGGACAACTTGGGACTGCAGGCAGTGTGCAATCCTTGGTGCCCTACTTTGACCACCCTCTTTCAAATGCTCTCTTCTCCAACATTGCTACACTACTAATGGCCTTCCTTCCTCCAATGTACTCTCTTGCAATATAGCTACCATTATGCTGCAGCAAAGAGTATACATCAGTGTTTTTTCCAACTTGGCAACTTTAAGATGTGTGAGGTTCAATTCCCAGAATTTTCCTGCCAGCTATACATAACTAGTGTACATAACTCTTGTTCCCAAGTGCCCTGTGGCAGGCTGCATAGGAATCTTATTATCCTGGGAAAAGAATTTATCTCTTCCTCAGGGTTATCACATTTCCTGGTAATGAACCAGTTTGGCAGGTAGTGTAGCCTTTTGGACCGAAGAAGGGTACACTAGCAGATACTTTTCATGGCCCACTTTCCCACAGCTAGAGCACTGCCTGACAGTCCATATGTTCATAGAAGGCAGGAGGATGCTATCATATGCCTCCATCTCCATGGTGCTGAAGATGTTCCTCATTTATCTTCACCCACAGCATGATGTCTGTTTGACTATAACTTCTATGTGCATGTGTGAAGATGCATAAATAATCAGAGTTGAAAGGGGTGTTGGAGATGATCTAGTATAGTACATGAATTCCTGACAAATAGTCATCCAGCTTCTGTTAAACATCTTCAGTTGAAGGAGAATACACCATCCCTCAAGGGATTCTGTTCCATTGTTGAGTAATTCTTAGTGCTAGGAATTTTCTTTCTGATGACCAATTAAAATCTACTATCCTATAATTAAAATCCATTGTTTTTGGCCTGTCTTTTGAAAGAGCTGTCTTCTGAAAGAACAATTTGCCTCTTCGTCTATATGACAGTTCTTCAGGCACTTAGAAAACAGTTATCATGTCTCCCTGCAGTGTATTCTTCTCCAGGCTAAATATATCGAAAGCTCTAACAGTTTCTTCTAGGTTTTTTTCCCCTGGTACCTTTATCAGCTTGATTGCTTTCTTTTTAACACATGCCATTCTTTTTTCCTAAATTGCAGTGCTAAAACTGGATGCAATACTCCAGATGTCTGACCAATAGAATGGGATGACAACTTCTTGGGATTTTGTCATCACACTTCTGGAGATGCAGTCTAGGTTGTATTGTTGAAAGAAATTCCTTCTGGGTTCAGTTCCAAGTGGGGAAAAAGACACTGGAAACATGGAGGCTCTTGGAAGGTTTAATAGTGTATAGGGCCAAATGGCCTGGAGCTCCAGAGTGAGAAGGAAAGATGATCACATGCTTCAAGGTGAGAAGAGAAGGGGAGAAGGGCCGACCAAGATGCTGAGAGACCCTTATATAACCTCTGTTCGGCACCACCTTAGTGTTTCCTGTTCCTGTGCAAGAAACGAATCCTATTGGCTATCAGACTCCCAGGGGCGGGGGTCTTAACTCTGTAGGCTTGGTCTGGACCACATGGCTTCACCTGAGTGCTGGCTAATGCAATCTTCCCAGAACATGTGGTGAGATGGGTAATCCTATCATTTCCTGAGGGCCATCCTTAATCCCATCACCCTGGAGCTGAAGGGGGGAGGAGGGGGCGGCAGGGAGCTGCAGGAAGCTGCTTTGTCTTTAAAACATATTTCTCCTTTCCTCATCCAGGGAGATATAATATTCTGCCTTTTAAATATTTCCTAGGCTATTTCAATTTTTCTAGGAGAGGGGTGGGTGCTAACTTCCTATAGTATTAATATTATTATTATTGATCGTTGCACAGTCAGCCAGATGTTCAGACTGGGTATGGCATCTTTGTCTACCTATCGAATCCTTACCAAGGACCCAGGATAGGCAAATCCGGATGTTTGATGGTGTTACAGATATGGTCGCAGGATAGAAGCTGTTCCAAGTAAAGCCACATTCTGCAATTGACTGATGGCAAATTTGTCAATGCCTATGGTGTTCAAGTGGTGCTCTAGTTGTTTTGGGATGGTATCCAAGGCTCCTATTATTATTGGTACTACCCTTGCTTGCCTTTGCCAGAGTTGTTCTATACCTATTTGTAGGTCTTTGTATTTTGTTGTCTTCTCCAGTTCTTTTTCTTCTCTTCTGCTGTCTCCAAGCATTGCCATATCCACTATTCAGACTTTCTTATCAACAGTTGTTAAGTGCGTGGTATTATGTGGCAGGTGCCTGCCTGTCTGCCTGCCTGCTTGTTGTTGTTATTATTATTATTATTCTTTGATTCATTAAACATGAAACTCAGTTAACTGAACATTTGAAAATGTATCACAAATATCACTGACTGGAGCTGATGGTTGATACGGGTTGCTGCCAGAGTTTTAGGTATCAACTAAGTATCTTCTTAAAATGTACGATGTTCCGAATAGCACAGTTTTTTGCAGTTCCACAGGTGTTATTGCAGGAAGCTGCAATTTCTTGATGTATTTATAAAGTTCTGGGACATGGTACAAGTTCCCCAATGACAATGGGTATCACTGTTACATGTTTCATCCATAATCACGTAGTTTTGTGGCCAGGTGGCGATATTTCGTGTTTTTGTTTTACAGTTCTTTTTCTTTAACTCTGGCATCTCTTCAAATAGTGATATTAATAAATTGTATGCTACGGTTTTTGACATCTCTGATATCTGGCATGTTCTGTTCCAAATGACGATCCATCTGTATTTGAAAGTCCCACAATGTATTATTATTATTATTATTATTATTATTATTATTATTATTATTATTATTATTATTATTATTATTATTATTATTATTATTATTATTATTATTATACAAAAATGACAGTATACACAGCAAACAAGATAATCATGCTGGGTTTCGTATCACAAATCACTAGCCGAACACTTCCCAAGTATTTAGGACCACGTGATGTATTGGCGGATTATGTGAGCAGATCCCAATAAGGTGGCCTTCTGCAGCTGACCAATGGTGATCTTGTCAGTGCCAATTGTTTTTAAGTGCTTGCCTAAGTCTTTAGGCACAGCATCCAGTATGCCAATTACCACTGGAACCACTTGCACTCATTTATACCAGAGTCTCTGCAGTTCGATTCTCAAGTCCTGATATCTGGTGATTTTTTCAAGTTGTTTCTCATCAATTCTGCTGTCACCAGGTATGGCAATGCTGACAATCCACACTTTTTTCTTCTCCACAATCGTGATATCCAAGGTATTGTGTTCCAAAACTTTGTCAGTCTGTATTCAGAAGCCCTACAGTAGTTTTGCATGCTCATTTTCGACCACTTTTTCAGGCTTATGATCCCACCAGTTCTTTGCTACAAGTAGATGGTGGTTGAGACAAAAATTCCAGTGGACCATCTGAGCGACTGTGTTGTGACCTTGTTTGTAGTCCGTCTGAGCTATTGTCTTGCAACAGCTCAGTATGTGATCAATGGTTTCATCCGCTTCTTTGCAGAGTCTGCATTTGGGGTCATCAGCAGATTTTTCTATTCTGGTTTTGATTACATTCATTTAATGGCTTGTTCTTGTGCTCAAGAATCAGGCCTTCTGTTTCTTTCTTCAGTGTTCCGTTGGTCAGCCATAACCAGGTCTTTTTCTTATCTACTTTTCCTTGGATTTTTTCAAGGAACTGTCCATGCAGTGCTTTGTTACACCAGCTGTCAACCTGAGTTTGCATCACTGTTTTTCTATATTGATTCTTGGTTTGCTGCACTTTGAGCAGCTTCCTCTTGTTGACCTCCATCAAAGCTGGTTCAACACTGTCTTTCACATAATCTGCCAGAGCATGCTTCTCTTCTTCGACTGTCTGCTTCACTTGCAAAAGTCCTCTGCCGCCTGCTTTTCTGGGCAAATGTAGCCTGTCGACGTCACTACGTGGGTGCAGTGCATAGTGTATGGTCATCAGTTTTCTTGTTTTCCTATCCAAACTGTCCAGCTCTGCCTGTATCCAGTTTATGATCCCAGCAGTATATCTGATGACGGGTATGGCCTTGATGGTGTTACCACCATTCAGTTTGTTTTTTAGAAGTTTTCTGACCCTTTGTGTGTATTCTTTGCTGAGCACATTTTTCACTTGCCCGTGCTTGATATTATCCAGCTGCAGTATGCCCAGGTATTTGTAGGCTTTGGGTTGGTGGCACTTGATGGTTTGTCCATTGGGCACTTCAATTCCATCGCTTTCTACACTCTTTCCATTCTTCAGTGCCACTGTGGCGCATTTGTACAAGCCAAACTCCATGCTGATGTCAGTGCTGAAAATTTGAACTGTATTGGTGACTGGATTTCAATTTCTGATTTTCCGTATAACTTCAGATCATCCATGTACAGCAGGTGAGAGATTTTCTGTGAATTTTTAGCAGTTTAATAACCCAGGTTAGTTTTCTGTAAAATTGCTTGACAGGAGGGTCATGACAATGATGAACAGCAGAGGTGACAAAGAATCACCCTGGAAAAGTCCTCTTTTGATGTTGACCAGTCCGTAGCTTTCACTTCCAATAAACAGTTCTGTTTTCCAGTGTTTCATCATATTTGCAATGAAAGTACCAATGCACTTGCATATTCCAATGACATCCAGGCACTTGATGATCCAGCTGTGCAGTAGTGAATCAAATGATTTCTTGTAGTCGATCCAAATTGTATGCAGATTTGTTTTTCGGCTTTTGCAGTTCTCTAAAATCATTTTGTCGATCAGGAGCTGATCTTTTGTTCCTCTGCTTCCTCGTTTGTTTCCTTTCTGCTCTACTGGCAAGATATTATTTGCTTCTAGGTAGTCCTGGATCCTGTCAGCTATGATGCCGGTCAGCAGTTTGAACATGGTTGTCGCACACATTATTGGCCTGTAATTTGCAGGTGTTGCCCCTTTTGCTGGATCCTTCTGTATCAAGTAGGTTTTCCCAGTTGTTAACCATTCACTGATGTTTCCTGTCTGCAGCATCTCATTTAATTGTTTGGCATTTTCCCGTGCAGGCTGGTCAGGTATTTGAGCCAAAAGCCATGCAGTTGATCATTGCCAGGCGATGTCCAGTTCTTGACTTTTTCCACCCTGTTGCTTATGATTTCAGTAGTTATTTCCAGTTGCTCCATTTTGTTCTTGGAGAATTTCATCTCAAAGTCTCTAATTCACCCAGCATTTTTGTTGTAACATTTCTCAGTCTCCCATAAGTTTTTCCAAAACTGAGTAGTTGCCATTTTTTCAGGTTTTTCAATTTTTGTATTTCTCGTCTGATTCAGACTCTGATAGAACCGTCTTTGGTCTGATTGGAACAATTGATTTTGTTTGTACTGGATGACTCTGGCTTCTTTCAATTTTTCTTGCTGTTGCTGTTATCTGCTGCTTCACAATTTCCAATGCTTTGTCAATTTTTCTTGTGCTAAGCCATATTTTTTATCAGATGTTTCTTGATCTTGCTGTTCTTCAGCTTTTTCTCCTGCAAATGCTTCAAGTTGCTTTCATCTGCTCGCAGGCTCTTGATTTTCAACTCCAACCTGATTTTCCACTGTGGTTTTCCAGTCGATTTTCTATGGGGCTGCGGCTGTTGAATCCCCAGTTCTTAGGTAAGCTGACTTTTTTGTTCAATTGATGTTATCTGGACTGCTGCAAGTGCTTAGTTCACATCTATCATCAATGGCACCAAATATTTTCTAGGCACAGTCTTCAATGTTGGAAGCCTTCTTCTTTCTGCATTTGTTGCAGCGTGTGCCAAGATTTTAGCTTTCAGTTCTTGCTACCTGGCATTGAGTACTCCTGGTGTTTCTGTGATGACTTCAGGCCCTTGCTGATCCTGTTTTTGCAAAATATCTATATTTTCTTCGAATTCAGGCTGTTCAGTTGCTCCAGATGTTATTGGAGTATTTTCTGCTGCCACTTCAGCAGTCTGCTGTTCAGCAGTCTGTGTTCCCATTTCACAATTTTTCTGTATTTCTTCAAGTTCGACTTCACTAAGCACTTTGTTCCGAGTGATGAATCATTGTTGATCGGCTAATCATAATTCAGTTATCCTTGAGTCTGGGTATTCTTGCTTTCAGAACTTGTACATCCTTTTTTGGTAGCCTCGTTTTTCTGGTTCTGCTTTGTAGTAGCATTTCATTACAATGCGGTTCTCTGACATGGTGTATTTCTGCCTCTTCTGAGGTTGTTCAGCTTCTAGTAGCCCTGCAGGCCCATGCCCTAGTTGCTCAGCTATGGGACCCATGGCCTGTAGTCCACTTGTCGATGGATGCCCAGGTTCCCCAGCACCCGACGTGGTCCTTGTTAACCCAGGTGACGACTGAGCCGGTATAGGCTTTGTTTGGTTGTATTTCACCATGATTCATTGCATGGGTTGTTGGGTGGACTCAATTCTGCTCCTTGTCCTAGACCTTTCTGACATGGTTGGATCTGGTAGTTTGCACTACTACCAGCACAGCTCTCAGCTTCATTGGAACAGTTAAGCCCCCTGCCACATCAAGGCGGCATCATCATCATCATCATCATTATCAACACAAAAATGACAGTGTACACAACAAATGAGATGACTATCCTGGGTTTTGAATCACAAATCACTAGCCGAACACTTCCCAAGAGTTTAGGACTGTGTGATGTATCAGCAAATTATGCGAGCAGATCCCAGTAAGGTGGCTTTTTGCAGCTGACCAATGGTGATTTTGTCAGTGCCAATTGTTTTCAAGTGCTTGCCTATGTCTTTAGGCACAGCACCCAGTGTGCTGAGTATCTCTGGAATCACCTGCACTGGTTTATGCCAGAGTCTCTACAGTTCGATTTTCAGGTCCTGATATCTGGTGATATTTTCAAGTTGTTTCTCATTGATTCTGCTGTCACCAGGTATGGCAATGTCGACGATCCACAATTTTTTTCTTCTCCATAATTGCGATATCCAGGGTGTTGTGTTCCAAAACTTTGTCAGTCTATATTTGGAAGTCCCACAGTAGTTTTTGCATGCTCATTTTCGACCACTTTTTCAGGCTTATGATCCCACCAGTTCTTTACTACAGGCAGATAGTAGTGGACCATCTGAGTGATTGTGTTGTGACGTTGTTTGTAGTCAGTCTGAGCGATTGTCTTGTAACAGCTCAGTATGTGATCAATGGTTTCATCTGCTTCTTTGCAGAGTCTATTATTGTTATTGTTATTTGTTATTATTCAAATGCAGCCTGTTGCTGGCTTGGTAACCCACTACCAAGAAACCCAGATTATCTTTTGTCAGTTCTGGTGGTGGGCTAGATCAAGAAACAGACACAACTTTCAGAATTTTGTTGTAGAGAAAAATCAAAGTAAGATTATTTTGAGTTTCTTTTTCATGCTTTTCACTTTCTCATATCTGAGTGGCTGTTCTTTTTCCCAAAGCATTTCTAAGTTTTTCATGGTTTTATATATATTGGTGGCCAGTGTGGTCTTTCTCATCCTATGCCTTTAATTCTCATATTGAAATATGTGAGATTGTAATTGTCCTTACTGAACCAAAGGTTTCAAGACACAACTGGATTTTCTGGAAAGTCTAGTTGCCTTTTGAAAAAGCACCTTTGGGACAACCATGACCTGGATGACTGAGAATCTCAATAGACATTTGTCCTTACTGAAATTAATCTTGTTGAGTCTTGTAATGTTCTAACTCCTCATGATCTGTCTAAACTTAATATATTATTCAAGGAACCTCTGCTATCTTTTTATGTTTGCAAAATAGATAATTATTAGGTCATTCAAAACTCTTCTGAGCAATAAGAACCTAAAGTGAACTCCCCATAGTATGCCACTCAATACTTCCAGTTTAATGAAGAGGATGAATTTTGTATACATCTTGTGGTAGGATTGCTAACAGTACATTTTGCCCAACTTCTCCAGAGGATTCTCAAGATCCACTAAATTGGCCAGGTTTGTTATTGATAAATCTGTGCAGCCCTCTTCCCTCCCTCATTGTTATTACCCAACCACTTTCCTTTTTCTTACCCCCCAAAATGTCATTTCTGTTGCTTTTAGCTTTGCTAATGAGTCTAAGTTCTGTTAGGCTCAAATGTTAGCTTTGCTAACTTTATCTCTCCAGCTGCTTCCTCCTCACAGGTGTAGCTCCTTGATGACTACAACACACATATTCCATTTCTTATATATGACCTTTAAAAGTCCTTCCTCAGATGAAAGCTCCCCATGCACCCCTGTTTTCTATCCTACTGTCCTTTTTTGGATTGGAATGAGGCATGGTTCTACTTCCAGTATCTCATTTTTGAGAAATTCCCAACCCTTCTGCACTCCCTTTGAACTAAGATTTTTTGTCTGTAGTAGTGCCTCCTAGTATTCAGAATTTCAGTAGTAGTGCCTCCTAGTATTCAGAATTTCAGTTTTAATGTGGACTCAATTCTATAAAGAAATCTATAAAGAGATAAAGTAATCTTTATTACATTATCTCTTTATAGATTTCTTTATAGAATTGGGTTCACATTAAAACTGAAATTCTGTTGCCTGCTCTCGAAAGAAAGTATATATCTACACATACGTAACATTATCTATCTATTTATCTATCTATCTATCTATCTATCTATCTATCTATCATCTATCTATCTATCTATCTATCATCTATCTATCTATCTATCTATCTATCTATCTATCTATCTATCTATCTATCTATCTATCATCTATCTATCTACACACCACACACGTTGAAATTAGCTTCCCTGAAATCAATTATACATATACAATTTCTTTTCCTATAGTACCTTGAAATACAGGATGGCACATTCCCTTCTTTCCAGGTTTTCTCTTATTTTTACTTCTTCAACCAGCTGGTTCTTTATTGGTTAGAATCAGATCTGGGAGAGTTGATCCCCTTGTTTCTTCTTTCATTGCTAGAAAAAGAAAAAGACAGTAGGACTACTGAGGAATTTTTTAGAAACTTGAATCTTGACAGAGTTGGCTATCCAACAAATATCTGGGTCATTGAAGTGTTCTGTTAGTCTTATCTCTTTTCTTTTTTAAATTCTTGGGGTAGGAAGGTAAGATATCCTGACTCAAACCCAGCAGTGCGTGTAGCCTCTGAGATTGAAATTACTGGTTAGGAAATATGCAAAACTATACTCACAACTAAGATTTCAATTTGTGGGGGGAAAGAAAAATGCACTGTGCTGCTCTTGGTTAATCTGTTTTTGCTTTGTTATTCTGCTAGTTTCTCCCCATTTAGCTTGCTACCAAAATGTTCAACAGTGGCAGCTGTAGTACTGTGTGAGAATAGCATTAAATATGTGTAATGTGCCATAAATAAACAGAAATAGACAGCCAGGAAATTGTGGTAATCACTGCTTTGATGTCACATGAATTATGGTTACTGTGAAAACTTTAAGTCCACAGAGTCTATGGATATGCTCATTTTGGCTCAGTTGGTACTGGGTTAGGAAGACACTTAATCCAGTTTTCATCTTTCAGTTTCTCCCCTTTGCACTGACAGCTGTTGTCTCATGATGAAGTGAAATGCAATCTCCTCTGATTTCCTAGTTACAAGAAAGTAGGAGCTCTTTTCTGCTTCACAAGTTGTAGACAGCTAGCCACCTCCCCAGGACAGAAGTCCAGATAGCAGCTACGGCTTTGGTGCAAATTTCCAGGCTTATAAGAAGCTGCTTCTTAAATCCTGCCTGGTGGCGGAACCTGCATGTTTCCTTAGATTCACGTGTGTTAATATGACACCACCACACAGGCTCCACTGAGACTAGCAGCAAGGCAGATAGGTTCTGGGTGACACTTTAATCATTATGCTACCTGGCCTCACTGAGAACTTTCTTTAAAAACAAACAAACATACAAACAAATAAATGGCAGGTGCTAAGACCAATGCAACTCTTAGGCTGTTTCCATTGCTCTCTCTTAAGTAGAGCTATAGTACCCCCTTGTTGACAGATTTCTACAGACATTTTTTGAAAGTTGTAGTATGATCGTTGCTTAAAATAATCTCTTCTCAGTTACAGTGACGCTGTAAGAAAGTTTCTTATGAAATCCCACTTGTGTTTTCAATGTGTGTGTGTGTGTATGTGTGTATACACACTTAATGTGCATTATCATTTTACCTTCACTTGACCATTTCGCTATAGTTTTAGTTATTTTTTTTTAATCTTTTCAAATTGCTTGGCCTAAATGGCTGCAAATGAGATGAAAAGTGCTTAAATGTTGCCAAGGTTCAACAAATGCGTTGACCTTATGATAATTCAGATGTCACAGGGCATCAGTGAATGCCAAAGAGAAGTCTTCCATTCCATAACTAGCTAGATAAGTGCTCTAAAATGCCATAAAACTTCAATCCTGCCTTCTAGTACTCTTAATGAACTATCAGCAATGTTTGTATTTCTTTAGACTGGCATCGAGGAGAGTCCTCTAGTGGTAGAAAGTATTAAGACCTGGGTGGTCATGGATTCTCCAGCAAAATTGATTTCATGGGGGAAAAAAGAAACCTTCATTATAGGGAGACCTAATATTCCAATTCTTTCAAAGCCTTGTTTGAAGGTGAAAAACAAAGCAGTTGTGGAATTAGAAGTTGGAAATGGGACTGATGCCACGAGAGATTGTTTTCTTCATAATTTTCTATCTCAGTCCATCAATAATATTATAATACAGTACTGCCAATATTTATCATGAGCATCATCAGTAGCAGTTGGAGAGGAATAATGGCAGAAGAAGGATATACAGGTAGTCCTCAACAACAGTTCATTTAGTGTGGTAATGCCACACTTGAAATACTGCATTCAGTTTTGGTCGCCAAGATGTAAAAAACATGTTGAGACTCTAGAAAGAGCACAGAGAAGAGCCACAAAGATGATTAGGGGACTGAAGGCTAAAACACATGAAGAACAGTTGCAGGAATGGTTATGTCTAGTCTAATGAAAAGAAGGACTAGGGGAGACATGATAGCAGTGCTCCAATATCTCAGGGGCTGCCACAAAGAAGAGGGAATCAAGCTATTCTCCAAAGCACTTGAAGGCAGGACAAGAAGCAATGGGTGGAAACTAATCAAGCATGGTTCTAAGTTCTAAGCAACTTAGAACTAAGGAGAAATTTCCTGACAGTTAGAACAATTAATCAGTGGAACAACTTGCCTCCTGAAGTAGTGAATGCTCCAACACTGGAAGTTTTTAAAAAGATGTTGGATAACCATTTGTCTGAAGTGGTGTAGGGTTTCCTGACTAAGCAGAAGACCTCCAAAATCCCTTCCAACTCTGTTATTCTATTCTATTCTATTCTATTCTATTCTATTCTATTCTATTCTATTCTATTCTATTCTATTCTATTCTATTCTATTCTATTCTATTCTATTCCAGTGACTGAAGTTACAATGGCATTGAAAAAAGAGACTTATGACCATTTTTCACACTTAGGACTGTTGCAGTGTTCCCATGATTTACAATCGGATGTTTGATAATTGGTTCATATTTCCGATGGTTGCAGCATCCCAGGGTCATTTTTTTCTCTCCAGAGACTGAAAGGAAGCTATTAATTTATATGGGAACTTACTGGATTTCCTTGCAAACTTGCAGTGTTCATATTGGCTATTGCAAACGAAGCACCTTTCTCCCTTAGAATTCAAAGCTAATTATAAATATCAAAAGGACCCCTTGAGAATTAAGCCTACTGTTATCTCCCTGAATCCCATATCTTTCTGTCCTTAGACCAACCTTGAGTTCTATTTTAAAATATTTGTGTGTGATAAAATTCAGGACTGCTATCCATCCATCCATCCATCCATCCATCCATCCATTCTAGGAAAGAAGCATCTTTTCTAACCCATCTCTGACTCATAAAAGCATCTGATGTTTTCTTATACAGTATATCAAGCAATCATTTTTGTTATATTTTATACATTAGATGTAATTTTTGATTATGTATTCTATTTTGAAATAGTCAGTAGAATAGTTTGCATCTGAGTTGCCTTTATATGCTGCATACATTAACCTTTCATTGGTATGTGTTTGAGAATTGAAACAATTTCACATGCATCATTAACAATTTTTGCAGTTTCCCATCTAAAAGATATTTGCATGAGACTCAGTAGCTGGAGAATATAAGATAAACCAGTTTCATGATTATGCTTCCAATGCTTTCTATATTTTTTTCCTCAAAATATAGAGAGGGGCATACTTTCTAAACATTCCATTGAACTTCTGATTTCTACTAGGCAATAATGCTAATATGTAATGATTAGAGCTATTTATTTTGAAGGCAGATGACCTTATTTCCTGCAATTCATTTTTGGATTGCTGAAGCATTAGAACTTAAGTCCATGTGTCACATGGCAATTGTTTAAATATTTGCATCTAACTGAATAAAACAAGATGAATTTGAACAAACTGAAAAGGCCATGCATGCATTAACTGCATGATTGTTCTCTGCAAAAGGTGATCTCCTTTTATAATTTATTATCATGGTTACTTGAGTCCATGCAGAGTTAAAGTTGAGTCCCTGCAAAAGGAAATTCAAAAAAGAAATATAAGTAAATGTGTCTCTGTTAAGGCCATGACTTCATCTTCTGTAGATGACATCATGACCAGCTGTAAGCTGACGGCATATACCAGTCCGGTATCTGATTTTTAAAAAATATAAATGATGCTGCACTTCAGTGGTTAGATGGTTTAGACCAGGGGTCCCCAAACTTGGCAACTTTAAGACTTGTGGACAAGAATTCTGGGAGCTGAAGTCCACAAGTCTTAAAGCTGCCAAATTTGGAGACCTCTGGTCTAGACTTTGGTATTTGAACATAGATCTTTTTAACAATTATATTTTATTGTGTTCTACTAATCTAGATGAAATGTTAATATATATTGTTAGTTCATGTATGATATGCCATATGCTAAATACATAAATAAATTCATCTTCTTCCTGGTGCAGTGGGAGATACTGTAATAGTGGTAATGAGCCAATTTGTCTTTTGAGCGAATCCTCAAATTTCCTACTTTAAATTCAAATACTACTGTATTTATTTGGCAACTACGACTTTTCTTTACTCTTTCTAAAGAAAAAGTCATCTCAAAATCCATTCAGCTTCTGACAGTTGGAATGAGATACTTGTAAACAAAGCAAAGTCTCTTCAGCTGAAATTTCCAGGAGTCTTATCTTGCCCAGACAATCGTTACAGATGCTGGTGGTTGATATTTAATAACTGTCAACTCTGAATTGAACCTGGCTGAAGCCATCTTTTGCTGCTTCATAGTGGCCACACACTCTAAGTGTGTGTTTGCGGGGGGGGACAAGTAGATATACCATTTTCAAATATAACAAGTCTTCCCATGGGAACCAAGATCATCCCAACAGGTGGCAGTTGAAGGAGGAGAGGAGTGACTGAGGAGCCACTGACTGTTTTAATTGGACAATGTGAGTTGGAACAATTGAGGAGGGAAATGGTTACACTTCAATTATGCTATTAGTTCAGGAAATGTCAGACCTGGTTTTCACTAGTTGTGCCAATATGATGTGTCCAATAAACATGTTCTCTCAGGAACGTTCCTGCCTTGGGGTTCTGATTTCCTTGGATGTGTTATTCGGAACACTGACAGTAACATTTGGAATGTCACGTTCAAACACTTTTATATGTCCACCAGAATTATTTAGCATTTTTAGTATTTGAGGAAAATAATGCTAATGATGAAAAAAGTTGAACTAACATAGGATGATTAATACATATCTTTGTCCTCATTGAGGTATCTTTGATTGTACTGCATTTTTATTGTAACTATTTCTTTTGTAAACGTTTCTTTAAAAAAAAAAAGCAACTACAGTGAAACTATTGATACCAAAATAATTAAATTATCTTAAGATGGTTTGAATTCACCCTTGTGCTTAAGAGGTTTGAGTGTGGAGCGGGTTTTTAGAGTCAAACAGATGCTAAAATAATCTATTTCCTTCTGTTTTCTTGCAAGATGTTTAATCAACAACTAGTATTTTTTTCCCTTAAATAATTCATGACTCTTTTCTACTACTGGTATGCATTTTTATAATGCTTTTTAACATCTCTGATCTCTCTCCTTTGGACTTTTTCTCATTTTTTAAAAAAAATATTATTTTAGTTAATAATACCAAGGTTAAAACTGCCTACAGGTTTTTTTCTAGCATCTGTTTTATTTAGGCACTTTTTCTTTAACTTTCTATAAATGCTTAATCTCAATCACTGGAGCTCCCAAGAATAAATAGGTAACAATGCCCACTGGCCAACATTTGTCTGAACCATGATCAGTCAGGTCCTCACAGGTGGGATTACTAAATTCATGCTGTAGAATGACATGGATGGTGTGTTAGCCAAAATACATGGAAGATTAGTGTGTTGGAATTGAGGCGAGGGGCTAGATTGCCTATTCAGTAGTCTTATTAAGGAATCTCATTCTCATGTCTACCAAATACATGACATAGTCCTATGATTAAAGATGATCAGAATTTTCTTTACAGCTGGAGGAAGCCTTTAAAGGAAGGCATATCTGGATCTTCCTGTGCTTATTTCATTAAATCCGAGAAGTGTCCTTTCTTGTAACACATTGGATATTCCATTGTATTTAACTCTGAGGCCTCCCACAGCATAGAAAATATCATTTCTCTAGTTTCTGCATTCCAGAACCAGTGTGTTATATCATTTTTTTTCTCATTCCTCACTCCAGGGAAATCCACTTATACAAATTAGCTATTAGGCATTTAATAAATCATAACTGACAGTATGGAGAGGACAGGAATAATGTGCATTTTCTAAACTTCAAAGATTCAGTTCCATCTTCTGGTTTGAAACTCCAAAGTATCATCTATCAAGACCAGAAATTTTGCAGTGTTTTATCTGGGATGTTCTTTGAAGGGCAGGATCCTAAATATCTTATGATGCCTTCCCAAACAATAACACAAATCTCTCAGTATTTAAAAATTTTATTATTCCTAATAACACCAAAAGCCATGGGACCTTTGACTGCTTTCCGGTATCTATAAATTATATGCTCTGCTTTGAAAACAACTGTATATGATTATATAATATATAATTGTATGTGTATATAAAATTTGTATCTAATTATGAATCTAAATGCCAGCTTTCCAATCTCACAGAAAATGGTGTTGAACTCTACTTTCCATAGCTTGCTGAATGTTTAAATAGAGAAACATAGAAAAGTTGGGCTGAGAGTGCACAGGCTTTTCTGAAATTAAATGATGCAGTCCTTCTGTCCCTATATACAAGGTGAAACTTGAAAAATTAGAATATTGTGCAAAAGTTTATTTCAGTAATGCAATTTAAATGGTGAAACTAATATATGAGATAGACTCATTACATACAAAGCAAGATAGTTCAAGCCATAATTTGTCATAATTGTGATGATTATGGCTTACAGCTCATGAAAACCCCAAATCCACAATCTCAGAAAATTAGAATATATATGCAATCAATAAAACAAGGATTGTACATAGAACAATATCGGACCTCTGAAAAGTATAAGCATGCATATGTACTCAGTACTTGGTTTGGGCCCCTTTTGCAGCAATGACTGCTTCAATGCAGTGTGGCATGGAAGCTATCAGCTGAGGTGTTATGGGTGACCAGGATGCTTCAATAGCGGCCTTCAGCTCTTCTGCATTGTTCGGTCTCATGTCTCTCATCTTTCTCTTGGCAATGCCCCATAGATTTTCTATGGGGTTCAGGTCAGGCAAGTTTGCTGGTCAATCAAGCACAGTAATCCCACGGTCATTGAACCAGGTTTTGGTGCTTTTGGCAGTGTGGGCAGGTGCCAAGTCCTGCTGGAAAATGAAGTCAGCATCCCCATAAAGCTCGTCTGCAGAAGGAAGCATGAAGTGCTCCAAAATCTTCTGGTAGATGGCTGTATTGACCCTGGACTTAATGAAGCACAGTGGATCAACACCAGCAGATGACATGGCTCTCCAAATCAACACAGACTGTGGAAACTTCACACTGGACTTCAAGCATCTTGCAGTGTGTGTCTCACCATTCTTCCTCCAGACTCTGGGTCTTTGGTTTCCAAATGAGATGCAAAAGTTGCTCTCATCAGAAAAGAAGACTTTGGACCACTGAGCAACAGACCAGTTCTGTTGTTCTTTAGCCCAGGTAAGACGCTTCTGACATTGTTTGTTGTTCAGGAGCAGCTTGACAAGAGGAATACAACATTTGAAGCCCATGTCCAGGATCCGTCTGTATGTGGTGGCTCTTGATGCACTGATTCCAGCCTCAGTCCACTCCTTGTGAAAGTCCCCAACACTTTTGAATGGCCTTTTCCTGACGATCCTCTCCAGGCTGCAGTCATCCCTGCTGCTTTCTATTAATGTGCTTTGATACAAGCACTTTGGGAACATCCAACTTCTTTGGCAATTACCTTTTGAGGCTTTCCCTCCTTATGGAGGGTGTCAATGATAGTTTTCTGCACAACTGTCAGGTCAGCAATCTTTCCCATGATTGTGATTCCTACTGAACCAGATTGAGCGACCATTTAAAGGCTCAGGAACCCTTTGCAGGTGTTATGGCAGAATTAGCTGATTAGAGTGGGACACTTTGAGCCTTAAAATATTGAACCTTTTCACAATATTCTAATTTTCTGAGATTGTGGATTTGAGGTTTTCATGAGGTGTAAGCCATAATCATCTCAATTATGCCACATCACAGCTGGAACTATCTTGCTTTGCATATAATGAGTCTATGTCATATATTAGGTACACCTTTTAAGTCGCATTACTGAAATAATGAACTTTTGCACGATATTCTAATTTTTCGAGTTTCACCTGTATGTGTGTATGATAGAAATCTGGAGACGTGAAGATCATTTTTGTTAACATTCTGCTAGCAGTGTTTCAGGGAACTTGAACAAAAGATTGTGTTCAAATATTTTTTTGAATAGAATCAAACTAGTTTCAACTACTGCTCTAAAGATTATCTTCATGGTAAAGCTCAAGGATGACATAAAGGTTTAGGTTTAGGAAATCAGAGTGAATAGCAGGCATTACACTTTTTAAAAATCAAATCAATGTTTACATGACATGTTTCTTTCCATTTAACACTTTTTAAAGGCTTTCATAAATTAATAGATAAACATTAGTTATGGGGGAAAACTAATTACTTTGTTGACATAAATTGTAACTCAGCAGGAAATTTTAGGGTCTACAAAATGATCATAGAATTTTAGTTGTTGACAGTTGCAATGCTATAAATCAATTGTTTTCACAATTCTCACATATCATTAAAATTAGTTTGCAGAAATTTCTCTTTTTTGCTGGTGTGATATTTCAGCACTTTAATTTTGTATTTGAACATTATTTTCTTCAGACTGGTTCATTCATATAGGAAGATATATATCTTCCTCCCTCCCACCCTCCCATCTTTGCAAGAATAACTCATCTGTGGTGCCTGTGTTTCCATAAAACATTCAATTGTGATCTTGATGTGATTTTTTAAAAACTTTTTATCACATATTTGGAGATTGTTTTTGTTTCATGAATAGCATACACGAATTACTTTAATAGATGCAAATAAGTAACTATCTATAATAACTATAACTTAAAGTTAAATTGTACTTCATTAATTTATCAGAATTCCAGGGCGAGGGCATAATTCTATTTTAAGAACTTTGAAGTGCATTTTCAAATAAAATATTTTGTGGACCCCCATCTTTGTTCAGTCTCATCCTCTTCAACTTTTTACAACTTTTTATAATTTTTTTAAAGAATGAGTTCTTATTTTACAGAATACCTTTTATTATTGTATTTTATTATGGTATTTATTATACCATTATTAACTTTTAAAAAAATACTGTGTAGCTTTCTGTCTGCTTTTTTTAAATACTTGCTTTCTTCTGAAGTAGTGGAGAGAACTTTTGAGAAGCCTAGCCAACATAACTTATTGGGCATGTTGAGAGTTGTATTTCTGTAATATCTAGAGAACTATGGTTTCTCCCAACTTGGAACAACCAGAAAATATGAAATATGCTGCACAAGGCAAAAATGCTTTTGAAAATGTTTCAAAGTAGGTTAGTAGGTTGTGCCATTGGTTCCCTTGTTAATTATATAAAAATGGTTGGCCTGTATTATTAGTAAATGTATGTATGTATGTATGTATGTATGTATGTATGTATGCAGTGCAACAATTCAAATCTCACCAGACTTAAGGCTGACTCAGCCTTCCGTCCTTCCAAGGTCAGTAAAATGGGGACCCAGACTGTTGACTCCGTAAACCGCCTACAGAGGGCTGTAAAGCAATGTGAAGCGGTATATAAGTCTAAATGCTATTGCTAAATGCTATTGCTATTTTGAAGGGGAATGGGACAGTAAGTGCCTCCGCCTCTTTTTTTTTTCTTTTGCATATAATGATGCAGAAACAGAATCCTTATTCACTGGACCCAGATCCTCCTATTCAACTTGGGCCACAAATCCTGAGTGCTTTACCTGTTCTTTACAGCTTTAACTTGTAAGAACAAAGGTGAATGAGAAAGAATAAAATTACATATGGGAAAAATATGCAAACATGTGCACTAGTTCAAATCATAATCCCAGAGTTCAGGTAGGAATTGGCATATCTGATTTCAAAATGAAAGTGCAGAGAAAGTTCAGTCATTTCTATTATTCTGATGATTGCAAGAATAACTTGTATTAAGATCTATAATTAGCTACAAAAATTACTCACGCTTGTACTCATTACTTGTACTAATTTTCTCCAAAAAAAAAAAATCTCACTATGCTAATTAAAACCTACTTCTGAATAAACAAGCATAGATTTCACCATGGATAACTCTGGGCTATCTATGCTGGAGGATAGATGGAGCCTATGCTATTCTCCATTATTGTGATGAGGATTATATGAAGAATAGAAAATCAATGCATGGTCCTGAGTTCTTTGGAGGCATCAGAGAAAAATATAAACAAAATATCTCATCCTTCCACAAAGAAACAAGGCTCTACTGTCTCTTTTGAAACTGCAATAAGTTCAGCATTTTCTTTTTCATTAAAAACTTCTAAAAAAAATCATATGAGGCAGACTGTAGATCTTTCATTTCAGTGAATAAAACTGTTCTGCCATGTGGCTTGAGGGTTATGGCCTAGAAGGGCCTCCAAAGACAAGGAAACCTTTTACATGAGTAAAACATTTGATTTCTTTTAACAATTTCCAGCTTATGGACATACTTTGTTTATCCTCTCTTCCTAGAAGGAACACTTATTGGTGCTATTTAAATTACCTGGAAAGAATCTCCTTTCAGCTTCTCCAAGAGCCAACAGTTGAAAGATATCCATGTCATTTATTACTTTCTTTCTCACTCTGACTTTATTGTTAGTACAAAATTGGAGTTCTTTTTCTAGGTGTGGCATTGTATAATGTTTGTATACTATGCTGTCTCATTGTGGTGATGATGGCATAGAGTGTACCAGGGAAGGATTAATGAAGAATGTCAGGAGTATGTACCAAAAGTGTATAATTCTAGTGGAGTAACCCAAAGCATGACATCATCCCAGTTATCTAGCTAAAGTAGAACATCTTTATTGGGTAAGCAACCCAATCTAGGAAGAATAATAAACTGTTCCTGCATTTTATTAAGAGCATCACATGGATAGACAACATGAAGTGATTGATTATATATGGATTTAAGAAAATACAAAGCTGCAAAGACAGAATTATGGTGATAGCATAGAGCATAAGAGGAGTGAATATGGAAAGTCCAGCATAGTGAAAGATGAAATGAGTGAATTACACATTGTCATGTATTAAAATGAATAGGAATTGGACATTTCCAATCAGATGATCATACTGTTGTCTATTCAGGGCATGAAAAAGAAAGAAGGAATAGCATTGTTTTCATAGTGAGAAGCAATATAGCACAGGCAGTGCAAGGGTACAATCCTGTCAGCAACTAACTAATAGCTTTTCACAAACCATCTTTTAATATGATGATATCCAAGTTTACATTGCAACAATTGGTGAGGTGGTTGATGATCTGAAATTTACTTAATATGCAAACAAAATCTGTTGCTTGTGATTGGAAACTGAATATTAGCATTGAAAATAACATGGAGGAAAATGTGATTGAAATGTATTGTCTAGGAAACAGAAATGAAGCAGAAAAATGAATTTGTTTCATTTCTATCAGTCCAATGATCTCTTAATTGCTACCACAATCAAACAATCAAAAGATGCCTATATACATGGGTCTCCCCAGATGGAGAACCCCAAGATCAAATTAACTACATTAACTACAAGACCTCATTTATAACAGCATATTGATGGTCTGAGGCTGACCATGAAACAGATCATGAACTACTCATGTGCAAGTATCCTATCATGTTAGATCAGAAGGCAAAAAAAATCAGTTTCAATGATAGAATTCTAAGCATATATTTATCATTTTCAAGGGGAACATAAGGAATTATTTTAAAATCTTGAATTTCACTGAAATAAAATCTGAGAAACTGATGAATGAAAACAGAGAAATTGTTAAGGATGCATGTGAAAAGAGACTGCCAATAATCAAGAAAAAAAAAGAAATAAAATTGGATGTCAGAATAATATGTGGAAATTTCCAAGAAGAATAAAAAAGAGAAACTAAAGCCAAGCAAGACAAAGATTACAGACACTGAAAAGTAAGAAATGTCTTCTAAAAGATCTCTGAACTCAGAAGGAGGTTCCAACCTCAAGTTGGTGTACTAAAAGACCCCCAATACAGAGACAGTAACATATTCAAAGATGAAAACAATGAAAAGAGAATTAGCCTACAATACTGCATTTAATCACTGTACATATATATCAGACCAGCATTTGGAAAAAATATGAAAATGCCATTATGTCTATATTTACAAAACCCACATTTTAGACACAAGATGTGAAGGTATATTCTCTTCAGAAGTTTATACAGTATTTCTGAGAAAGGTGGGAGGAAAGAAGAGAATGACCACCTACAAGGTCATAGCAGCCAACTGGGAATTCCAGTGACAATTGCTGCACTATTGGAAAATCTGAAGGGTCAAATTGGAAATAGATTCTCTAGGGAAATGTTTATTCATGTTCAGAGTCAACTCTAACTTGATGATGAGTAATCAATGAATCTATGTGTGCGATTGTTAAAAAATGTTTAAAACAAAGCATTTCACAATAGCACAGATGAATTTTTATAAGGGCAGCAATAACACTAAAATATGTGAAACGAACATTTATTTCATTGTTCTTAACAAATGCAAACAGTGAAAATATCACTCATAGGAACTGGAGGTAAAAGGCCTATTAAAAGGCCTATTAAAGTCTACACTGCATGAACTAATAGAATAGAACAAAAGAATATAATTCTTTATTGGTCAAGTGTGATTGGACACACAAGGAATTTGTCTTAGTGCATATGCTCTCAGTGTACATAAAAGAAAAGATACATTCATCAAGAGTCAAGAATCATAAGATACAACACTTAATGATAGTCATAGGGTACAATAAGCAATCAAATCATACTAAGAAACAATCAATAAAAATTGCTAGGATACAAGCAACAAGGTTACAGTCATACAGTCATAAGTGGGAGGAGATGGGTGAAAGGAAGGATTGGAGGATTAATAGTAATAATAATGCAGACTTAGTAATAGTTTGACAGTGTTGAGGGAATTATTTTTTAGCAGAGTGATGGTGTTCGGGGAAAAAACTGTCCTTGTGTCTAGTACAGTGCTCTATAGCGTCTTTTGAGAGTAGAAGTTGAAACAGTTTATGTCCGGGATGTGAGGGGTCTGTAAATATTTTCACAGCCCTCTTTTTGACTCGTGCAGTATATAGGTACTCAATGGAAGGCAGGTTGGTAGTAGTTGTTTTTCTGCAGTCCTAATTACTCTCTGAAGTCTGTGTCTGTCTTGTTGGGTTGCAGAACCAAACCAGACAGTTATAGAGGTGCAGATGACAGACTAATGTGAAAGGATAAACTACATTCTCTTTCCCCATCCAATAAACATACTGTATTATCTGATCAGTATATTTTATAGTGAACAGAGAAAATGAAAAATGAATTTTCTAATTTAGACTACATCTGATGCTGATGGACAGTTACTTGATCCTCTGGGATTTAATCTGTTAATTGAAATAATTCTAAGACCATTTATCCACTCGTAACTGTACTCATTACTGTTATTTACATAAAACAATGGATAGATGATTCAAGTTGTTATAAATCACTAATGAGAAAATGATAAAACAGCCTCTCTCAGCCAGTTAGATTTCATGAATATTCTTAGTCTCTCTCCCCGCCCCCCCCCCCCCCCCCCCCGTTTTAACTGATATGAAAGGATGTGTGAAAAGTTTTAAACAGCTTCTTAGCAACAGTAAGTGAACAAATTAAGTCTCAATCTAGAGAAAATCAGGGGTGGCAACCTGTCCTTTGAAAGATCAAATATAATTCTTAGGACTGCTGTTGGATTTCTCAGTGTTCCCAGAAAGTCAGAAAGCAGCTTTGCTAAGAAACAACTTTGAACATTTTTGTCTGATATGCTAACCATTTCTTTGTGGGGGAAAAGAAAGGCCTACCAATAGTGATTCACACAGGAATAATCTCTTGTTTAATCTGTAATATATTCTAAAATGCTATTATTAAAATATTAGATGCTAGTGTGATATGTAATGCTAATGCTTTGGAATAAAATACTAACTGATATAAATGTCTTGTAATTAGTTTCCACATAAAGTTCAAAATGTTGGTTATGACACTTTAGAATTCCGAATGGTTTGGAAAGTCTATTGGAAAGAATACCTTTTCCCATATGTACCTAACATTAATTTATTATTACAATGAGAAAACCATTTAAAGTTGAACTATCTTTAGAAGATAGATTGGTGGCTGCTCAGGAGAGATGTTTCTGTTTCATTCTTTCTGTTTTTTAATGGTTCTCACAAGTTAGTATGATTTTAACTTCTAGATTTTTTTTAAAGATAGTTATTTGTAATATTTTTATGTATTGCCTAGGGAGGGAGAGAGAGGGGAGAAAAAGAAAGTAAGAAAAAAAAGAAAGGGAAGGAAGGAAGGAAGGAAGGAAGGAAGGAAGGAAGGAAGGAAGGAAGGAAGGCTCTAGCTACAGGGCCACTAAAAAAAATGGGAATTGCAAAAAACTTACTATCAAAAAGGAAATATTGCCCACACTTGAGGGTTTCTTTTAATTCAAAGGCTATGGCTGCCTAAAAGAGGAGAGGTATTTTAAAACAGCTTGGTGTTGCTTTTAGTATTCTTGCAAAGATAACAGATAATCAGAGTTGTAGGGCATCTAGTCCAACCCCCTTCCCAAGCAGGAAAGCCTACACCGTGGTGTAGGAGACCCTACATCAAGGATGAACTTAGACTGGCTCAAGAGGCTGATTAGACTGGACCTTTTCTTAGGTTCCAAGATTGGACAAAGCATCACTCTTAGAGGCTCATATACTATTTTTTAGGGCAGGGGTCTCCAATCTTGGCAACTTTAAGACTTGTGGACTTCAACTCCCAGAGTTCCTCAGCCAGCTTCAGTTCCTCAGCCAGAAGCTCCTCAGTTCTTCAGCCAGTTCCTCAGCTAGAAGCTGACTGAGGAACTCTGGGAGTTGAAGTCTACAAGTCTTAAAGTTGCCAAGGTTGGAGACCCCTGTTTAGGATCTCTTGTTCTGAAAACATGTTGTCATTTAAGACCTGTGGGGTCCAAGTCTGGCTGAAGGAAAAAAGTAATCAAGACATCATTTGAACAGAACACCAGATAAGCAAATAGGTTAACAGACTCCAATCTGCCCCATTACAAGAAGTCTTTCTTTCACTTAGCAATATCTATAATTGAATAGCTACATATGCACTAACCCATTCAAATGTTTTTCAGATTGTTCCCCCTAACATTTTTGTTTTATTCTGCTGATTAATTTCTTCTTTGGAATCAGTACTGACTGTGGGAGTCTGGAAGCTGAAATCCAACTAACTTTTTATAAAAGAATTAATGGACACAAGATTGACTCAAAACAATGGTATGGGGGCATTTTAATCTCAGAGAACACTCTATTACAGATCTCCAAGTGACCATTTTGAGGGAAAAAAATAACCCAAGACTCTAATAGAACTATAGATTGACAGATTGTAGAACACATATACTTCAAAAGGTTCCAGACTATCTCAAAAGGTTTAAACAAATAGAACAGGTTTTTTAATTATTGATTATAGTTGCTAATTGGTACTTGTAATCTGTCTCACATCTACATTACCAATCCCTCTTCTCCTCTGTCCATCCCTCCCTAGTTAATCAACCTAGTTTAAATCCTATATCACTTAAGCCACTTTATGCAACTGCAGCTTATGCCATTTAATAACATTTGTTAATCTGAAGAGCTGTTATCAGACACTTTTGGATTCCTATTCTATTAATTTAAATACTGTTGTACTCAATGTAGAGAACAAGTGGCTAGTTCTAATTGGTTGAATAAAACAGTGACCGATATCTTTTATTTTGTTTTCATCGGCACAGATTTTTTTTTTTCGTTGTGGGTATCCAGCAAATCTGAAATTAATTTTATAAATTCTCCAAGTCAAATCAGAAGGCAAATAAGGATCTAATGTAAGGATGAATTGAGGTGCAGGATAATAATAAAATAGAAACAGAGAACTAATTCCTAAAAGTACAGTTTGAATAGAAAGGAGACACGTGGAGACTTGTACCAATGAAGTAAGAGGAACTTGGATGCAATTCTAGGAAATGTGGCTTTCCTGTCTGCAATACTGATTTATTTATAGAGCAAAATGAATGAGAATCCTTCTTTCTTCACTAAGACTGTATTTTTACTGCTCCCCAGCAAAAGTTGCGCAATAACTTTTCTACCGGAAAATGTAATTTTTCCCATCTCTTTATATATAGCTGCAGTCTGTGAGATTGTCTGCTAAAAATATGAAAACCAACAACAACAGTGTTCCAGGCTACTGCTTGATGTTTCTTTAGGCAGTTTCTACCTGCCCAGAAATTCATCAACATATTTGGACACATGTATCTTTAGTTAACAATCCTATTCAGCTCAAACACATATTTAACCAATGGCAAGCAGTTTCATTCCCTCCATTAACAAATAGTAATAAAAAGGCTGATTATCATTCTTTAAAGTATTTATTTGCTACTATTGTAGCCTTCCTTTCTTTGGAGAGGGCAGCATGATACACATGGACATCTCTAATTCTGTTCATATGGCCATTATCTGTGAGGTAGGTTGGATAGAGAAGAAATGACCAGCCTAAAATCACTTATGAGCTTCATGGTCAAATAAGGATTTGAACTTGGCACTCTAGTGGAAGACTTGAATTGGGGTAGAAGAGGCCTGAACAATATATGGCCTTTAGATCACATGCATCCTGCTAAGAAGCCTTATGCTACCCATCATAATTTTTTAAAGATCAATAAATTATCACCACTGCCACTGTCACTATCACTTTCAGGTTGTCAGCATTCCGAGTAATGCATCCATTAAAAGCAGAACTCCAAGGCAGGTAATTTCCTCTAAGAATGTGTTTATTGGATACATCATATCAGCACAGCTGGTGAAAACCACCTCTAAAAGTTCCCATGGTTTTCACCTAATTAAAAGAGTAAAACTCTTCCTTTCCTAGGTGTCCAATGAATGCAGCTGGCAGGGTCCTTTCCTCCTTCACCAGCCACTTGTCGTGATAACCTTGGTTCCCACAAGAAAACTTTTTATCTTGACTGTTAGTTGGGCTATCTACCTCCGACCTCCCTTCCCCTTCTCAGACTTCATGGCAGCTATGAGGCAGCACAAGATGGCTTCAGCCAAGGTTGCCTCAGAGTTGACATACACTTTATCACCAATGCCACTGCTAGCTCCAGTCCTGTTGCCACTTTAGTATCAACTAAACAGACGGTCAATTACCACATATTTCTTGGTGGGCATCAAGGATTTTGAATGTATTAAAATGTTTCTTGTGCAGTCCTGAGCTAGAATATTAATTCCTATATGATTTCAAGTTTTCCAAGGATGTTGTCCTGACTCTCTTCATTCCCTTTTGAAGTTTTGGGTTAGCACAAAAAAGCACAATAAAGTGCATTAAATGGAAGCCTGAGATGAGCAGCATAGGGAGAGTGGGGCAGGAATGAGATTGCCAGACCATTTTGGTGACATTGTGAAAAGAAAAAAAATCTAAGAAGGAAGCAGCAATATTTGAAGAGTCAATGACACCAATAAAGCTGAAATAATGATCTGGGAAAAAATAATCTTCCTTTTTTTTTCCTTAAAAAAATCTTCCCTTAATGGCTTTTCTTTCTTTTGTTCAATTATGTCTGATTCTCTTGGAAAGTCCTATAGTTTCTTGGCAAGGTTTTTCAGAAGTGGTTTGCCCTTACCTCAATCCTAAGACTAAAAGAAAATGACTAGCCCAAGGTCACCCAGCTAGCGCTGTGCCTAAGGCAAACCCCAACTCACAATCTTTCAGCTTCTAGTCTGATGATTTAACCCCTACACAAAGTCGCTCTCTAATGGCCAGCACACACAACTTCAAATTAAAACTGGAGGTCATTTGGTACATATATGAGAAACTATTATGAAGAAACATTGCATTCATTGTTACAATCTTCCAGTTTCTGCAGTGATAAATTCTGGATTACTGAAATGCATATAATTTATATATTACTTACATGTTACACTACTTTGAATTTAGTTCTGTTACTGAATGCCAATGCAAACCAACAATTCAATGATATAAACAGATAATAACTAGAAGAGACAGGAAAACATTTTGTGTATTGTTGTGTAAATGGACAATAACATCTGCGGTTTCCCCCATGTTCTATTGGAATAATTTAAGACTGAATAACTCACTAGATTAGGAAATTGAAAGAGGAGTTTTATAATAAAAATGAATTTCAGAGATAAGATGCAAAATTTTAACTGTGAGAATGCAATCTCCTTTTTTAAAAAATAATGCTGTATTGAGTTTTTTCCATTTATACATAATACCAATAATTATTAAACAGGACTGTGACATTATACATACATTTATGTGTCCTATCAAAATTTACAATACACAATACTTTCATACCCTCTTATCTATTATATACATTATTTACATTTTCTATTCTTATAGCTATTATCAATCCAAATAAACCATGTTTCCCATACTGCATTGTATTCTGTGTCTGCTTTCCCTTTTAATTCCATAGTCAAATTATCCATTTCCACACACTCTAAAATTTTTTGGATTATTAAGCTTTCAGGTGGTATGGAGTTTTTCTTCCAGTACTGAGCATATGAAATTCTTGCTGCTGTTAATATATGTAATATAAGATATTTTGTCTTTCTGTTATAGGTTTTTTAAATTATTCCTAAAAGGAATAATTCCAGGACAAAATCAATTATTTTTAGTTAACTCTTCCAACCACGTTTGAATCATTTTCCAGTATTTTTTCGCTTTGGGGCATGTCCACCAAGAATGAAAGAAGCTTGTAGTACAACTTTTTCTATTTGCTACTACTTTGTCATGATAGTTTAAAACTTTGAAGTCCCCATACAATTACTAGCCCATTATATGCTATTAAGAGTCATTTGCTTGTGACATGGGCAACATATAAATTTGTTGAATAAATAAAAAGATCAGTTGTGTGGATAGAATATAATAGAAAGGTCTCTGCCTAGTGCTAAACTGATGTTAATATAGGCACCAGTTGAACCTTTCTCAAGAGGCAATTCCATAAATATGATGCCATCATCAAAAAAAAACTCTCACCTGAGATGACCTGGAGAAAGGCATCAGTTAAAACTTCAGTAGGCACATATGGGAGAAGATGCTTCTTCAGGTGACTTTGTCCTAAACCATTTAGGGCCTTAAATGTAAAAAAACATCACTTTGAACTGGATCCAGAAATACCAGCAATGAGTACAGATGGAAAAAACAAAAAAAACTTATAGCCAGCTCACGTAAGCAATCTAGCCACTCTGATTTGAACTAACTGAAGTTTTCAGACCATTTTCAATGGCAGGCATGGGGGGAAAGAGATTAATATCTATGTTGATCATAGACCATAATATTAATTCATATTTATTTTAAAAATTATTATAGTTTACAAACACAAAGATAAAAAACTTACACAAACTAAGAAAAGTAGAGAAAAATTAGAAATAAAAAGAAACAGAAAAAGTACATGAAATAGAAAACAAAAAACAAAAGAAAGATAAGATAGAAAAAAATATGACTTCCTCCTCCTTCTAGACAAACAAACGATTTGGCTAACTTAACTGCTTCTGTAATACTTCAATTAAAAAAACCCTCTTTCTCGTGTCTCATCCCTTATCAATAGTCAAATTATAAAAGACAAATCATTCAATCCTACTGGTAATCAGCAAAAAAACTCTATAAAGAGTTACCAGAAATACATTTTAATTTTAATCAGAACATTCAGCTTCACTTTCTCTAAGAAATAAAGCAGAAGAATTTTGTCTCCATTTATAAACAAAACTTTAAAGCCTTGACATACAATCCTGGTCAAAAAGAAATACATTAACAACTGCCAGAAACCATAACACATATATTTTAACCCTTATCAAAGTAATTTGTATCATACAGGAACCAAACTGAAGAACATGTTACAATTCTTTTGTAAAAATATAAGCAAATTCAGATTTGATTTTTTTTTCAAAATTTTAGACAGACGGATGCATTTGTTTTAATTTTTGAATGCACAGATGTTTTTTTCTGGTTACTATTATTTCACTCAAGTTTTCTTCCTGAAAATATTAACCCATACATAGGTATTTATCACATATCTTTGGCAGTGAAAACAGATACAAAAAAAAAAATCAAGGTTTTTCTGAAATCTCTTTATTTTTTGACAGTGTAGTTTAAATCAAATAAGCCAAGTAATCCTAGTCAGTTATTTTTCTAATATATTCATTTTCTGAATGAGGCCCTCATTTTTTCAACAGCTTCCTTGATACCGCTTGTAAACTGTGTTGATAATATCTTGGTTTAGCAAAAACTTCTCTGCCTTCACTAACATGATATCACTATAGATGTAAGGGAGGATCAAGACTGACCCTGAAGGTGGGGTTAAACAAGTTTGGAGTCTCTATACAACATAAAAAAACCCTAAGTCCATCCTCCCATGAATTCTTTTTACTCTTATCTGGCACCAATTTGCCATGACCATTAGTACGTCAGATTCTTGTGCATAGTAGCATGAAATAAACTTGTATTACTTTTGATGCTATCCAGTTCTGGTTTCTTGCACCTGGCAATAGATTTGAATAACCCCAGGTACACTGGAGGAATTTCAGTCAGAATCTATATGTTCTTTTTTTTTCCATGTCAAATTCCTGGCACACTTTTTTTTTTACCAATCCCAAATCAGAAGATTTCATTATAGTCAGATGCCTAAATCTGATCTCAAGGTAACACCAAGTAGAGGTGGGGAGCCCTTCAGTTTGGCTTTCATTTTGTATTTTCAAAATCTTTTGAAACAACAGTCTCTTTGTATGTGTGCATGTGTGTGTGTGTGTGTGTGTGTGTGAGAGAGAGAGAGAGAGAGAGAGAGAGAGAGAAAGAAAGAGGGAGGGAGGGAGGGAGAGGGAGAGAGAGAAATGCTTTCTATTTCTTGACTCAGTGATTCAGATAACATTACCTGGAGTTAGGAAAGGAAACTGAGTCCTTGTGCCCTTCCTGAGGTATAGATAAATGATTTTCAGCTTTGATGGGAAAGGACAAGTTTGATAGAAAGACCCTGGGATTTAGTCATGGATTTATTCAAAATTAAATCCTCTCAAACAGCTTTCAACATTGGGGGTCATTTGTCTCTCCCCCCTCCCTCTTACATACTTCTTAATGGAGATAAAGCTGTTCCTTCAAAACAAAAATGTGTGAACCAAAGGCAAAGAAGAGGAGGCAGCCTTCAGCCCTGCTTTCTTGGGATAAAGAAGCCTTGATAGAAAGCCTTTTATATTCAGTGTTTTCTGTGCCCAGTCCATGCCATGAGAACCGCATTCAGCTACTCACCCTGCCCCTCTCTGCTCAAGGAAAGAGTCAGAAAACCTCTGAAAGAATAATAGGGGAGAACAGAGTTTCTGGAAAGACGTTCTCTCATCTCAGCCATAGGTGGCTGAACAAAGCAGTTCTGTTTCATTATGGTGGTCCCTCTCACCAGGCAACCCTTGCCAAATCATCTGTCAGAGCTCAGATGCTGCTGCCCAAACTTTATTCACTTCAGCACTATTTGTTACAGAAACTAGTGCTTTAATTTGGGTCCTGAGGTTTCTGGGGCATGAGAATTTCTCCATCCTGGAAAGTGAATAAAAGACTACTTCCATTCTCTGCAGGCAAGAAGAGACTAAATTCTCTCTCTCTGGGTTTTTCTTTGTTATGAGTCCAGATACTGTCTAATATCCAAGCCAGGTCAAACAAAAGCCGATTATCTCACCTTTTAAATAGAAGCATTGGTGGGGGGAGCAGTGGAAAATCTGTGGCCTGCCACTTGAGCAGCTTCTTAGACTACAGTATTGCATGCAAGTAAAAGAGAAGAGATTTTGATTGGAGGTAGGAGAACTATAATGCTGAAGCACAGCCATAAATCCAGCCCTTTAGGAAGGTATACCGAGAAACTTCATTTTTCATTCTTCATTCACAAGTATTCTCTGTCCAAGTTCTGCTGGTCAGGTAGAACAGTTGGGTATGTCTCTTAGAATCCCTTCAAGGGCAACCTAAGGCATATAAAATGTACTAGACTTTGACACCCATTATCAGGGATCAAATCAGGATTATTAATGGGGAAATAGCAAATCTCATTTCAAGTTTTGTTCTGAGAAGGAAAGTTGGAGAACATTACAGGTGTTGGGTAGGTGTTGTTGGTGGCAAAAAAACCCCTCCTTTAATGTGTTGCAACAGACTCCTATGTTACTTTAAAGACTAATCTTTTTGCTGTTTTCCATGAGATTTGTGTCTGGAGATTTTGAATCTACCTGACTTTACTAGCCTAATATGTAGACACTCTGTGAATAAAGAACACATTTCTCCTCAGATGTCATACCAAAACAATGGAGGAAAAGAAATCTTGGAAGATTTTTAAGTGGATGTTCATGGAGAAAAAAAGTTTAGAATGGAATGGAACAGAATAGAACAGAACAGAATTCTTTATTGACCAAATGTGATTGGACGCACAAAGAATTTGTCTCCAGTGCATAAGCTCTCAGTGTACAAGTAATAAGTGATAAATTATGATCATAGTCATTGTAAAAATACATTCATCATAAATCATGATACAACATATAGTGAAAGTCATAGCATACTAAATAAGCAATTAACATAAATCATACTAGGAAACTAAATAAAACAACATAAATCACAAAGATACAAGCAACAAAATTATAAGGAGATAGGAAATAGGAAAGATGAGAAGAATAATAGAATACAGCTTTACTAGATATTTTGACAGTGTTGTGGGAATTAGTTGTTCAGCAGAGTGATGGCATGGGGAGAAAATTGTCCTTGTGTCTAATTGTTCTGGAGTGCAATCCCTATAGCGTCATTCTGAGGATAGAAGTTGAAACAGTTTATGGCCAGGATGCGAGGTGTCTCTAATTATTTTCTAAGTTTCTAGGTAAAATCACTACTGAAGAAGACCCACAAGTGAAGGTAGCTTTTCCTTCAATGTATCCTTGGCGAAAGTAAATTTTTAGCACTCCATGGAATTAAAATTCATATTTCAGACAGTGATGAAATATGCCCTCTTGTATCCTGCTAATAATCCATACATTAAACGTAAAGGTATGAATTAAAGCATGCTTTATTTCAGTGCTTTTATTTTTGCTTTTTGAAAAAAAGAAACATTCCTAGGCTGCTCCTCCCATTTATATTGCTTTGTGTTCCAGGGTCTTGAGAAGTCTTGAAAAAGCATTGTGCTGAAGTGCCATTAAATTAAAAAGGAACCATGAGTAGTGCTGGGCAGAGAAATTATTTGGCATTTTTCTCCTAGTACTTCTCATTCAGTTTGATGAATAAGGACTTGTTTTAGAAATTTACTTCAATGCCCTCCAACTTTTTCACATGCTAAGCTTTTGCCATCCAGCACCAAGGACAAATCATTCCAATAAAGAATGTGACTGATTCAGTGAAATTCCTGCACTGCAACAAGAAAACAAGACTGTTTTCTTTGAACATTTCATTGCCACCTCCACACGTCTGTTCAGCTGTCAGATTATTTCCAATGCAGCCTGAGTCTTTCTCTGAACAAGAACTCCATGAACCATTTCTCTAGAATTCCTCTTTTTTTAATCTATTGGCCCTGAAATAACGGGAGTTGCCATGATGGGACATGGTAAATTGAGCAAGTATGACAAGAAAAATAACAGAAAAGTGCAAATATGGTCCAGACAGGTTCAGCTTTTTACCGATGCAAAGAAGTTGAGAAGTACGTTTGCATCTCACTAGCAGTGAGGTGGAAACAAAAGTAGTCAGCCCTACAATTCTGCATTTGGCTCACTAGGCTATACTATGCCTTATGGAGATTCTCAGAATTTGTAGTCCAGATTCATGTCAGTTCAGAATACTATAGAGTCTTTCACTACATTGTTATTTCTATGTATTTGCTTTTCTCCAAGTGGCTTTTTTCAAAGTGCTGTTAGTAAAGTTTCTTTCTTTCTTTCTTTCTTTCTTTCTTTCTTTCTTTCTTTCTTTCTTTCTTTCTTTCTTTCTTTCTTTCTTTCTTTCTTTCTTTCTTCCTTCCTTCCTTCCTTCCTTCCTTCCTTCCTTCTTCCTTCCTTCTTCCTAACAATGAGGACAATTAACCAGTAGAATAACTTGCCTCCATACATTGTGGGTACTTCATCATTGGAGGTTTTTAAGAAGAGACTGGTCTGAAATGTTTTAGGATCTCCTGCTTGAGGAGGGGGCTGGACTAGAAGACCTCCAAGGTACTTTCCAGCTCGATTCTGATTCTTTCTTTTCTTTTCTTTTCTTTTCTTTTCTCCCTCTCTCTCTCTCCCTGCCTTTCTTTCTTTCTTTCTTTCTTTCTTTCTTTCTTTCTTTCTTTCTTTCTTTCTTTCTTTCTTTCTTTCTTTCTTTCTTTCTTTCTTTCTTTCTTCTTTTTGCATCAACAGGGTCACTTTTATCTCTGAGGTTTACTCAAGTCTCTAGATGCAAAAAACAAAGGATCTTAGGTGAACCAGCAGAGACTGAGCACTAATATACACAAAGAGCAGGATTATCTGCATATTAAGTATTATATCAAGACATGTGAACGGGAAAGATATGATTGAAGAGGGGTCCTTTTGAGTTTGGTTGAGCTTGGGTTTTTTTTTTATTGCAGACATGTCATTACCCAAACTAGGTAACATAAACAGTGCTAGTCTAACATTGATAACTAACACTGATGATATTACCTAGTTTGGGTAATGAAACATCTGCAAGGAAACAACCAAGTTCAGAGAGCACCCTCATTTCAACCCTGAACTACAAATATTCTCCTTTACTTAAAGGGGGTGGAACTGTGTACTCTTGAACAGTATTTCTCAACCTCAGTAATGTACTCAAAATATGTAAGAGCTTCAGCTCCCAGAACTTCCCATGAGACTAGAAGGCATTGTAGACACATAAAATGCTACGCCAGAACTTGCTAAATAAATATATGATAAATAAATGCCAGTATATTTCTGACACAATGAGAAAACTCCATTGAGTAACTATTCTATATTTCCTTTTCTATTTCATTGATTGATGTTTGTAGAGGCATCAATTATTTCTAGGGATTAGGTTGTGAAGATGCATATTCCAAAGCATTAAAAAATAAATAAACTGGAAAAGCAAGGATCTGAATCGCCATATCAGCTTTATCTAAAAAGCTTTATCTATACCCTCCAGATGTGCTGGACTATGCTCCCAGGGGCTTGGTCATCTCTAATGGTGCTTATGAGAATTGTATTCATGTATCAGGCATATATGTCCCAAAGGTGCTTTTTCCGGAGGCAACTAGATTTTCTTGTTGTTTTTTTTATTTTGAAGTCGTTTCAAAAGAAGCTTCTTCAGCTCTGACAGGATAGTAAGAAATGGACTGGATGAGAAGTGAAATGTCTTCAAAAGAAAAAAAAGAAAATCCAGTTGCCTCCTGAAAAAGCACCTTTGGGACAACCATGACCTGGATGACTGAGAATCTCTACAGACCATCAGACGTATAGTAGTTTAGATTGATCAATGCTTAGATGTCTTCCAGTAATGGATGAGCATCTTGTTCTCATTAAACCATCCATAAACTACCCAATTTGAATGAAGTGGCTGAATATTTAGGTAATGTAAGATTACTTGTACTGTCCCTCATTTGCTGCTACAGAATGCTCAATACTTGTCTGATTTATTAAAGACAAAATATCATGAAAGAATTACATTTTGGTGAATGTGTCTCTACTGGTCCCGGGATATAATACCACATCAAAAGGAACATATTTAAGAACACAGAGGCTAAGCATGAGGGGGAAAAATCTGAAGAAAAATAAATAAACCTTAGTAAAAAGGTAAAGGTCTCCTTGTCTAATCATGTCTGACTCTAGGAGACAGTGCTCATCTCCATTTTTAAGCTGAGGGACCCACTGTTGTCCTTTCTGTGGTCATGTGGCCAGCTTCTTAAGATTCCCTAAAAGTCTGGTGATGATCTCATCCCTCTCTTAACAAGCCACTGTAAATGTAGACAGGAATCCATTAAAGCTAAAGAGTCATTTGGCATGTGCATTATCTTGATTCACTGTCTAACATTTTAACAAAAAGGTGCTTTGTTTATATCATGGGTGAGACAACAGATGGATTCAAATTAGCTTTTAAAGCAAATGTTCCCATTTATAAATGATCCTGTCAGAGATAAGTTATTTGGGCTAAAATTCTATGTATAGTTACCTAGGTCCAACTGAGTTTAAAAAAGTAGACATCTGAGTAGACATCCAGAGAATTATATAGAATTATATAGATTATAATTCTGTATTTCTGAGACAGCAGAAGAAATCTAGTCATAGGAGAAATCATTTAGACTCATACAACTCAAATTAAAAACATTATTTATTAAGCCTATATGAAGGGATGCAGCTTTGCTTCATTTAAGGCTACCTAATTTATACCAGGATAATAATATGGATTGCCTCAAATTGCTTTGAGCTTGTACTGTAGGAGAAGGCACTTGTAGTGCTAACCAAAATACTTCTAGTATCTTCTTTCATTGCCTCCCTTTTCTCAGATAATTCTCCTCAAGACTTTTCTTCCAACTGAGAGTGGTCAGTAGCATGGAAAACCTCATTTTGTGTTCTCTTAACTATTCCCCAATGGCAGAAAAAAAAGAGAAGTGTCAAGAGATATGAGCCACGGTGATGCAGTAGAGTGCAGTACTGCAGGCTACTTCTGCTGACTGCCAACTGTCTGCAATTTGGTAGTTCAAATCTCACCAGGCTCAAGGTTGACTCAACCTTCCATTCTTCCAAGGTGAGTAAAATGAGGACTCAAAATTATTGGGAGTAATATGCTGACTCTGTAAACCGCCTAAAGAGTAAAGCACTGTAAAGCAGTATATAAGTTTATAAGTTTAAGTGCTATTGCTATATGAGAAGTCTTCCATGCAATCCTAGATTGGAGAATTGTTAGCAGCCCAAGGGATAGCCTTGGCCAAGGTTATAGGAGAAGGTTCTCCTTAGTCACTGAAGAAGTTTTATCTAAGTCTTCTTTTCCATACAAGGTCTGCAGGAGAAGATAGAACTTTAAAACCGGCTAATTGAAGCAATGATACAGAAGCTGGTCTTTTTAGTGTCTCAGTCTAGCAACAACCCTGACATTCCAAATTGTCACCTCCCAAATATTATCCAGATTCAACCCTCTTCAATTTTTGAAATCAGTCAAGATGGCTAGGTAATGTCACCTGCTTCAGTTTGTTCTTTGTGAGAAACTTCACAGTTTTTCGGAAGTGACTAATATTTGGGAGGTTTGCTATATGGCAATATGGTGGCTCATAATTAGAAACATAATACAAAATAATATAAAAATGACTCTCTTCCTGGGGAAAAAATCCAGGGTCACCTACAGAGTTATCTAAGCAAGTGGCCCCCAACCTTTTGGGCACCAGGGACTGGTCCATGGATGGGGGTTGGAGACCCCAGATCTAGACAACAATAATCAAGGCCTCTTAAGCTGAATTTTTGTTTTTTATATTTACCATCCTGTCATAACTGGAACAAATAATTCAGGAAAAACAGATTTGTATTTCTGATTCTGGGTCTTTGCATACTGAAATGCAAACATAAGAAAGCAAAAGACATGTCACTAGAGAGTCAGAAGATCTGAGGTTCTGTCTAATATTCATAATCCTTAAATTCAACATTATATATTAGTTAACTACTCACAGTTTTATGTTCTTGCTGAATATTTTAATATATATTTACATAGGGGAAAAAGAACCATGGGGGAAGGGGGGCGCAGAGAGAAAAGAAAAAGAAAATGTCTTTATTTCATTCATATTTTTGGATATAACAGATTTTAATCCATATTAATGACTGTGTGAGCAAAGAACCAGAGATTATAGGCATCAGAACACAGGTATATGACACGAGTCATTCATCTGTAAAAAGTGCAACTCTAAATTTCATTCTGTGGAGGATATAAAGATGTCACTTGCTATTAATTTGAAATAAATTGTATCACTGCATTTTTCTTTCCTCTGATCTTAAGCATTTTGTAGCATTTAATAAAGTGTAAAGGGCAACTGCTTAATTGGCAGAATTTGTACAGTTTTTAAAGGTCTTTTAATGCAACCTCCAGCTCTTTTCCTTGGACTTGATAGTCCTGACAATATTACAAAGTGCTCTCCCTCTCTCTTTCCCTCCTTCCCTCCCTCTCTCTGAATTGATGACAACAGCATTTCTGATCAGAGTTACCTGAAAGCATTTCAAAGTCTAATAACCTATAAAATATAATGATTCATAGAGAGCATGTGTTATATCTAGCCTTGAGGTTCATATAGTCTGCCATTTACAACAAAGGCTGGTGTGTCCTGTTGTCTGCTTAAAATGCTTATGGGATAATTTATATATAGGTATACCCAGACATACAAAATTGCATTCTGGAATCTGACACCATTGTGGAAGTGATTCCCCCTGTATCAATGCAAAACATTTTATCCCGTTCAGATATAAACCAACTGATGCTCAGTGACCTTCAGGTCAATCCATGACTTTCTTTTAACTTCACTGACACTTTTATTTATTGTAATAGTCTGTTCTTTGCTAAAATCCAAGCAAGGTACTATATAACCTAGATAAGGCTTGCTTTATGATTGCACTTTATTCACTGAAACAGAACATTCACAGTTTGCCTTCAGGTTTAGTTTTGCAATGAGTCTATGTGTCTCTGTTTTTGTCTGTCTCTGTCTCTGTCTCTGTGCCTGTCTGTCTGTCTGTCTGTCTGTCTGTCTGTCTCTCTCTCTTTCTCTCTCTCTCTCTCTCTGTGTGTGTGTGTGTGTGAGAGAGAGAGAGAGACAGAGACAGAGACAGACAGAAGAGACAGAGACAGAGACAGAGAGGGAGCTTATCAAGAAACTGATGGTAAGCACAGAACTATCAGAAAATATTTTTCACCATTCTCTGTGGCCTTTTGGATATACTGTACTAGGAAAACTTCTAAGCTTGGCCTAGAGAATAATATCCCCCTTTTACAGTCACTTCAACAATCAGTATTTATGGTATGCTGCTTATAATTCAGGTAGTTCTAAGCAGCCATACTGTATATATTAATTGACATGACAGTCTGTTCATGAACCTGTCTAGTTCTCTTTTAAAACCATTCAAACTGGATGGTTATCCTAACTCCTAGCAAGGAATTTCATGGATTAACTACAATCTGTGAAAAGGCATTTCCTTCTTCCGATCCTACTTTATTAGATGATTGAGTTCAAACATTATGACCAAGGGAAGAAAATTCTCCATGTTTTCCCTGCTAAGTATGATTTTACATGCTTCTATCATGTCTCTAATTATCCTCCTCCTTTCCAACATAAAGAGGACAAATTCTTCTTGTTCCTCAGATTCATTCATTCATTCATTCATTCATTCATTCATTCATTCATTCATTCATTCATTCATTTATACAGCTCAGCAAATGGCTCAGGGTGGCAAACAATCTGAAAATGACTTAAAAACAAATTTCCATCACAAATACAAAAATGAAAATGTATGGCAGTTGAGGAAGATGTCACAACCAAAGGTCATTAGCACAATCAGGAGATGGGAGCTTTGCCTTCACACATATTATATGGTGTATGTTGCCATAGCCCCAGAGGTGGGAGTCAACCGGTATAACTACCCGGTTCGGTGATTTACACTTTTGCGCTGAAAGTCCTACTATTTCTGATGGAGCATTGCCTTAGTACCTACCTATATGGTCAAGGGAAAAAGGTTAACTCCTCTGCATGTCATCCATATCTCTATACAAACCCTTTTTAATCAGCCAGTATGGTAAAGTGGTTAAAGTGTGGAAATAATGCTAGGAAAATCAGGAACAAGGCCATCTTCTGCCATCTATCACTCTCTTTTGATTCAATCTAGATCAAAGGGTTGTTTTTATAGGGAAAAAAACAGGAAGTTGGAATGCTATGAAAGAAAGGTGGGATATAAATCTAATAAATAAACCCAAAAAGATGCTGAAGGAAGGGCAACATCTTATAGTTACTCTCCATTATTAGAAAAGAAACTCACTGCCCACTAATATAAATAAATTTCATATTTTCTCTTTCATCTCTTTTTACAGGAAAGCATAAGAACCTAAAATGCCCTTGAAAATTAACAAATGTGCTTCCAACTCACAGTTGCACTGATTAAAGGGGCTCTAATCAATTATAATTGGTCTCTACCAGTTTAGTGTATTCTTGACTTTCAATTCTACTGATTAAAATCTGCCCTTGCCAATTAGAGCTGGTCCCCATCATTTAATCAACAAAGGCCTTACTGTACTTGATTGATATGCCAATTAAAGCTTTGAATTATATTTTTATTGTTAGTTCTTAGCAGAAATGTTACTCTTATTTATAGGAAGAGTGGATTCCTGGGATCTACTTTTCCTTTTTCCTTTATCTAGAATTTCATGCATAAATGTATTTACTATCTCAAGTAACAGCAACCTGGGTTACTTAGGGTATTTAGCTTAACATTCATGGTCAAGCTCCCACAGTTGGCCTGCATGTAAAGAATATGGCATTTTTATCATAGTTACATGCCCACCAAGCTATTCCTCTCTGGAGAAAAGTATACAGGAGTAATAAATTAAAACAATGGAATAAAAATTAAAATAGAAAGCCAAATAATTTAATGACATGAGAAAAGGAAACATATTAGTTTACACCAATATTGTCACTAGACTTCTCCAAACTGTTTTACCCTTGCAAATCAGCCTTGCTTCTGCTGTGCTCATACATTGCATTGTGTTCTTGCACCATGAAAGTTGCATAGATATTGATGTCTATCATCAATCAGGCTTTGACTAATGTAGGCTTTCTCTTAATACTGTTATGAAAGATATAGGTGGAGTACATTACTTTACCAATTTTAGTCATAGCCAAACTTCACTCAGCATATCATATCTTCATTTTGGGCTCATTTTGACTAGGTATGCCACAAGTGCAATTAAAACTCTATTTTATCCATGTTTCCTTACAGAAGCTAGATTCTGTAATCTGGAAGATAGAATCTGTAATCTAGAAATTATTTTGCAAACCAACAAACTGCTGTCTACACCCCGCCAACTAAATGTACCTGCACTGTATTAATTCACATATCCAGGAATGTTTAGGCAGATGCTTTATCTATAGCTAGTTTTATGTCTCCATTTTCATTAGTCCCAATCCTGGTGAAATATTTATTTGTGACTCACACCTTTAAATTCACTGATTACTATTGTTGCTTTTTTAATAAAATAATTAAAGCCTCTTACAAAAGTTAAAACAAAATAATATAAAGCAAATCAAACAGCAATTAAATAACTGAAAAGATGCATATACAATAAGGTCCAATTGCAAGATTAATAAACTTAGTTTGGCTCCTTCTTAGCTGTTCTTCCCTTCTTCCAGCCCAACAATTACATTTTGCTTAATCTTTAAAGAGACATTTGACTGAGAGTTCTCTATTATTCTTGGAACCTCACTGTAATTTTTAAAAAGTTATTCCTATCTTCATGGCAAAAATGGTGCCGATGCTTTCTAAAGCAAAGCCTATCCTATTTATACAAATAAAGCTTTATTTAATTCATTATGTTTTTAAATTGTACTATGTAACTGCATTTGATTATATAGCCAGGAGGCCATAAATATTTTTGTCAGAATTCTATCAGCCAGATTGTACCACCTCCTCACTGTGATTTTAAGTAAATGTTTTCTCAATTCCTGTGATTTTCATGGTGTTTTTGGTACCACTTCCTAGGTCTCTGGTTATAAGCATAGTTTTTCACAGATGGATAACAACACAGCATTAAACAGATGTATACATTCTAGCATGTCACAGGTATGTGTTGTATTATTTGCAAGCAGTGATTTAGGTCCAAGTAATGTCTTTTGATGGAATCCATGTTCTGTACAACATGAAAAGAATAATCACATGAGTACATTGTGAATAAATTATATGCCAAAGTCCTGTTTTGAGTAGGGAATCCCTGTCTGTCCTAGACAAGAAAAGCTAACATTGTAATATATCAGTATCTATCTATCAATCTTTCCTAATTGCACTTTGTCCAAGGTAGTATAATTGAACTAAGAAAATCTCTTAATGGAGGAGGTTAGGGAGAATGGATCCTGTATAAAAATTTAATGCTTTAAGTTTCACCTGTATCTATATTTGGTGAATCTGTTTCACCCAAATTAAAGAATGCAGGATGCTCCACTGGACAAATCTGACATAGAGATGGGATTCTAACTTGATGGGCCAGAGAAAATTTGGGAATGTTGAAGGAGTTTACTTCTCTGGATAAATAGCATCCTAGGATGGTGAAAGAATTTGCTGATGGACTATCTCTGTTATAGTTGCAAAATTCTGGAAAAATAAGCAAAATCCCAGTTGACTTTAATAAGGCAAATATTGTCTCTAACTTCCACACAAAAACAAAATATGAAATCTGAGGAAATAAAAACCACTTTGACACCAATCTCTTGAATGTTTCTAGAATATATATGAAGTGGTTCATCATAAAGACTTAAGTTGGCTACAACTTAACCAATGCAATGGCTACAACCAGGCTGGTGTGATTTATTTTTGACAAAAATAAATCACACCAGCCTGATCTGATTTCATATGATTACATACAACACAATACAATACAAACAATACAATACAATATAAAACATATGAGGTGTGGTGGGTTACACTGAACTGAACTGATTCAGGGTAGAAAAAAAATTAACTGCAAATGGGTTGCATTGTTAGAATAACAGAATAACAACAGAATAACAGAGTTGGAAAGGACCTTGGAAGTCTTCTAGTCCAATTCCCTGCTCAAGCAGGAAGCCCTGTACCCTTCTAGAAAAGTGGCTGTCCAGACTCTTCTTAAAAGCCTCCAGTGATGGAGCGCCCATAACTTCTGAAGGCAAATTGTTCCACTATTTATTTAGATAAAGATCCAGCTTTAAAAAGGAAATTTTGGAAGTGAGAAGTTTTTCAAACATATTTCCTCCATTCCAAATCCTTTGCGTTTCAACTTCATTTTGGGATAAGTATTAATAAAAGTGATATGTGTTTGTGTGTCTGTGTATCTATGTGTGTTGGGGAGGGAGGGAACTAGATAGCTTCCATTCCAAAGCTGTATCATGCTCTTTTTTTTTTTTTTTGCTTCTTCTTCTTCCTTCCTTCTTTCCTTCTTTTCTGTTTTCCCAGTACGGGAAATCCCAGATGGGTCTTTCCCTCTCTTTCCATGCACACATTTCTAGTAATTGACATCTCAGATCAGATTTCTGCAAATAAGGAGGATGACAATCATCTATCTCATCCCCTTTGCTCTTTCGTTCTCAGAATTCCGGGAATCGGATTCTGAGATGTTGCACTTTGACAGCTCTGGCTTCCCAGTAGACCATGAAGGGTTTGTATCCTTCTGCATTCCCACATCATAGACAAGATCAGAAAATTAGAGATGCAGGACCAAGTTTTGCATGCAGGAATAGTTTTCCACATTTCAGGAATAGATGGATCATGGTTCAACTCAGCAATGGAGAAAGGCTCCAAGGTTCCTAATGAGACTAGTGGGAGATAGTGACTCTGATAATATTGAACAGAGATAAAAGTGAAGTCCTTTATTTGGAAAGAAAGAAATCAAATGCCTTTATTGGGTCTGGCAGTAGATCCTTGAAAAAGAGCTTCAATGTGCAATTCAATATGAGATCAATGTAAGGAAAAAACAAAATGTAGTTGCACAATATTCTGTTGTATTTATTGAATCATTATTTTCAAATTATATTAAAATCATAATTATAATTTCAATCAGAATTTTACTTACTCTGATCAGCTACTGCCTCATATATTCTATCCAGTTTTGATCATTTCAGTTTAAAAAATATTCAGGTAAATTGCAGTTGATTCCAAAAATAACACAAAAATAATCCAGGAACTAATAGTGACTTTTACAATTCTCCAAATTAACTCTGAAATATTGGAATGGGAAGACAGATCTGATCCAAGATTGAATATAACTCCAAAACCTACAAAAGCTGGTTTAATGGAATAGATCTATGAAACTATCATTGACCAAGAGGAAATAATCCTAAATATTTGCCTTATTTGCCTAATCAAATAAGTGGAAGGAACAACAGTCCACATCAATTTTTAGGTTTCTTTAACAAACTTAACTATATTGGTTTACCATATATGTCTGCAAGTCAGAAATGACTCAGCACTATCTTGTAGCCACTATGCTGATTGGCTACAGGAAGTAGGAGTGCTATATAGTAAGAAGTCAGATAGCACATGACTAGTGTCTGTTAGAGTGTCTGTTTGTGCTGTTGGAATGCTGCTACTGGCTTGCTAGGTTTCTACTATGCTACTCTGCTACTTGGCAAGTATCTTCAACTATGTAACTATATATCTCCATTGATGTATGGATGTATTGAAGATGATGTATTGCTGTTGTATCTACTGAACAAGAATGATTAGTAAGCTAATCTACTGATGGATGAACTGTGTATGATATTGGACTGGAACTTGGACTGTGTTTGTACACCACTGAATATAAAGACTTCGCACTTCAACTGCTGTGCTTGTGTGGTTCTATACTCACTGCTACAATCTGAACACTACTTCTGTCTGCTGTATTAATTACCTTGACACCAAGGATACTCTGCTAAATACTTAACATTGGTTATGGGCCCAGGCTATCCAGGCTACCCAGGCCTAGGCCAGGCCAGTTCTACCAGAACATCAAGATAAACCATAACCCAGACCTATGTAAGTTATCCCAGGTCCAGTGTAAAAGGTTGTTAGTGTGAACTGAGTGAGTCACTATACAGAAGGTTCATTATGGTATATGGTTGAAGTGAAGATGGCACAAGAACATATGTCCAGCTTAGATATGATTACCCAGTTGGATGGCACCAACTACGTTATCTGGTCCACCAAGTGCAGTTTGCTCTTGAAGAGAGAAGGACTATGGAATGCTGTTGTCAATCCACTGGATGTAGAAGCTTTGGATACCTCGAACAATGCTGACCGAAAGAAGCTAGATGAATTTGCCAGAGATAACGAGAGAGCTTTGTGCGTTATTGGACTTACTCTTGGTGATTCACAGCTTGTGCATGTTCATGGTGTGGAATCTGCAGCCTATGCTGGAAGACCCTCAAGAAGCTCTATGTTAGAGACAGTGTTGGTTCTCATATTAATCTAATACGAAAACTGTTTAGAGCATCTATGCGTAAAGGCGATGATATGCTTTCTCATTTGGAGTACATGAAGAGAGCTCTGCAACAACTTCATGAACAGGAGCTGATTTTCTCTGAACTTCATCAAGTCTATATTATTCTTTCATCTTTAGATGACTCTTATGATGACCTTGTATCTTCACTTGAAGTGCTAGACAAGGAAGAAATGACTTTGATTAACGTAACAGGGAAGCTAATAGAAGAATCAAGAAGGCAGAAAGGACAGACAACAACTGAGACAAGATGACCAAACTATGAATGAAGAACAAGCTAAAGTTTATGTTGTTAAAAAATGTTATGTATGTGGAGCTAAGGGTCATTTGGCTAGAAATTGCAAGAAGAAAAATACACAGGGTAGAAAGTTGAAAAAGAACAGCAATAATTTAGCTATATGTAATGCTAGTTTAGCAGGAAACCATGATAAATGGGTTATAGATAGTGGAGCATCACATTGTATTACTAATAGAAAACAACAGTTTGTTCATATGGAACATCGTGCTCAAAGTATTTCACTGGCTAATGGCTGGAAGCTCAAGGCTTCAGGAAAAGGTAATGCATTTTGTTCTTGTCTAAATGAGGAGTTACCCATACTGTATGTTCCTAGTACAACATATCTATATACGGTAACATTCAAAGGATTAGAATGTGTATTAGAGAAACAAGGTAAGCGTGTTATGGCTAAACTTGATAATGGCTTGTTTATATTACAAGATAACCCAGTTCTAAACACTAAAGTGGGGTTTGAAAACAGAAAGCCACATGATGAATGTATCCATCTATTACACAGACGTATGGGGCATGTTAACTTTAAAGCATTAAGAAGAACTGTGGAATTATCAAAAGGTATCAAGATTAAGCCTTGTAAGCACTATGTAGATTGCAATGTTTGCAACAAAGAAAAGGGTAATATAACTCCTGCTAATAGAACAAATGGTTTTAAAGCCAGTGAGCCTCTACAAGTAGTAGTAGCAGACTTAATTGGTCCAAAGGAACCCATATTTGGGGGAGCTAGGTTTATATTAAGTATTGTAGATTTATATTCTCGATACGGGTTTTGTTATTTAATGAAAAGAAAGGCTGAAACATATCAGAATTTTACAAATTGGTTAAGATTTTTAGAAAGAAAGATAAAACGTAAAGTCATGACATTAGTGACTGATAATGGGTCAGAGTTCACTAACAATAAGTTCGCAACTATGTTGAAGAAGGCAGGTATAGACCATAAGTGGTCTGCATCTTATAGACCTCAACATAATGCTTATTGTGAACTGAGAGGTCAGACATTATAAACCGTGGTTAGAGCTATGCTCAGTGATTCTGGTTTAAATAAGAAATTGTGGGGAGAAGCCACAAAATGTGCTAATCATATCCTAAACAATGTAGTCCACACAGCAACAAATGAATTGCCTTTTGTTCACTGGCATGATAGACAACCAAATCTTAGTTATCTCCATGTATTTGGGACCCCTGCATGGGTACATATCCCAGCTCAGCTGAGAAGCAAGGAGCAACCTAGGGCTAGAAAAATGTATTTTATAGGATATGAATCTAATCACAGGTCATTTAGATTTTGGGAACCAGGCACAACTAAGGTTTATCATAGTGCTAATGCAAGTTCCTAGAGCACATAGGATGGGAGAAAATAGACCAGGATTATTTCATTGTAGAATGAAAGGTACCAATTAAGAGTAAAGATAATAATGAGTTTGTAGAGGAAACACCAAGTGATGATTCAGATATAGAGGAATCCTCTGTTTCTTTAAAAGAGGAAGAAGTAGATGAAAGCTCGATAGGGGAGGTAAAAGAGGAATTTAATCAGGTGACTAGTCCAGTATTGCCCAGAAGGACTACTAGAGTGTCACGACCTCCTGATAGATATCAGGCTAATGTTGCTCAGCAAACAGGTATTGAACCTTATAACTATGAAGACATTAAGTCTTATTCTGAGAAAAAGCAAAAAGCTTGGAATGAAGCTATGAAGAAGGAGCTAAAGTCATTGAATGAATTAAAGGTGAAGTCAAACTTCCTAAAGGTGAAAAGGCAATTGGGTGCAGATGGATTTATAAACTGAAGAAAGATATAGAAGGAAATGTTATCCATAAGGCACGCCTAGTCGCTCAGGGTTTTACTCAAACAAAGTTAGACTACAATGAGATTTTTGCTCCAATCCTAAAGGCTAACACTTTAAGAGCAGCGCTTGTATGGGCAGCAAAGAATAAATACGTAGTGAATCATATAGATGTTGAAATGGTATACTTGCATGCTCCATTACAACATACTATATATATGAAGAAACCTCTGGGAGTGAATGATAATAGGAAGGAGACTGTTTGGTTATTAAAGAAGAGTTTATATGGTCTTAAACAGTCAGGCCATGAATGGAATAAATGCATAGTAAAAGAATTAAACAAATTAGGTTTTGAAAGTGGTTTGGCAGATCCATGTTTGTTAAAAAGAAAGAAGAATGGGATGTTGGAATTGTTATTATTATTTACTGATGATATTGCCATAATCACTAAGACTATGCAGGAATCTAAGGATATTATAGAAAGTTTGCAAGCTAAGTTTAAGATAAGAAAACTAGGAGAAATTAAACACTATCTTGGACTTGATATATGTAAAACACAAAAAGGGTTCGAATATCTCAAGTGGATAAAATAATTGCTTTATTAAAAAGATATAACATGGACCAATGCAAAAAGGAGTTTAACAATGATGACAATGAGAGTTCTTTATTTGATAAAAATATCTAGCAATCTTTGTTAGGTAGTTTATCATATTTAGGAAATTGGTCAAGGCCGGATATTGCTTATAATGTAAATCAGCTGGCAAGATACACTATAGAACCGAACTTTAAACATTGGATGGCTGCAAAGCGAATAGTTAGATATTTGAAGAAAACTCTGCATTATGCTTTGTACTTAGAACCCAATAAGGAGTTAAGTCTTACTGCATATGCTGATGCACGTTTTGCAAACGATGTTAAAACAAGGAAATCAACATCTGGTTTGGTAATAATGCTGGGGAATGTATTGATTGAATGGCAATCAATTAGACAGCAACATATCAGTCTTTCAATGATTGAAGATGAATTTTCTTGTTTATCTTTGTTATGTACAAAGCTGATTTATTTTAAACAACTATGTTTGGATTTTGAGTTGGATGTAAATAAACCATTTACTGTATATGAAGATAACCAGGCTGCTATAAAATTAGCAACAAGTATCACTGTTAGAACAAGATCAAAGCATACTGATTTAATTTTTTTTTATTTGCATTTATATGCCGCCCTTCTCCGGAGACTCAGAGCGGCTTACAGTCTATGGAGCACCATGCTAAGTGCTCGGCAATAGCCTTCATTCCATTGTATATGCCTGCTTATTTCTAGGACTTTTTGCCCCCCCAAGCGGCATTTTTACAAAGTCAGCTTATTGCCCCCAACAATCTTGGGTCCTCAATTTACCTACCCCAAGAGGATGGAAGGCTGAGTCAACCTTGAGCCTGATGGGATTCGAGCCTGCACTAATTGCAGGCAGCTTGCACTAAGTGCTAGATGATTAACAGTCTGCACCACCAAGGTATCTTAATGTACAGCAATGTGTAGAAAACAAACTGATTGTACTAGAAGTATTGTGAAAGTGAACAGAATATTGCTGATAACTTCACAAAGGCACAAGGTTTTCAGAAACACAACAATTGTTGTAGAAAATATGGTTTAACTCTGTAAACTCTGTAAAACTGTAAAATATGCACTGTAATTTTGTGTATGTGTATATATGTAAATATAATGGTTGTTTATATATAGTAAACCAAAGGGGAGTATGTTAGGTTTCTTTAAGAAACTTAACTATATTGGTTTACCATATATGGCTGCAAGTCAGAAATGACTCAGCACTATCTTGTAGCCACTATGCTGATTGGCTACAGGAAGTAGGAGTGCTATATAGTAAGAAGCCAGAGAGCACATGGCTAGTGTCTGTTAGAGTGTCTGTTTGTGCTGTTGGAATGCTGCTACTGGTTTGCTAGGCTTCTACTATGCTACTCTGCTACTTGGCAAGTATCTTCAACTATGTAACTATATATCTCCATTGATGTATGGATGTATTGAAGATGATGCATTGCTGTTTGTATGTACTGAACAAGAATGGTTAGTAAGCTAATCTACTGGTGGATGAACTGTGTATAATATTGGACTGGAACTTGGATTGTGTTTATACACCACTGTATATAAAGACTTTGCACTTCAACTGCTGTGCTTGTGTGATTCTATACTCACTGCTACAATCTGAACACTACTTCTGTTTGCTGCATTAATCCTTGACACCAAGGATACTCTGCTAAATACTTAACATCAATATTTCATTTCACTTAGAATATGCTTTTATGATATAGTTCTTAATGCACTTGCCCCTTTTTATTAATTATAACGATGAAGCATTGATCTGAGTTCAGGAGTTATAAACTAATTTTTTGATAGACCATTTTTGCTATTTGAATGTTAATTTCATCAGATCAATTGGTATTAGCATACAGTGATAAATAATTGATTAACAGCAGAATGTTGAATTAAAGTGGAGCAATAATTTTAGGCTGATTTTCCCATAGCATCTATTCAAATCACTGATGGAAATCTATGTCCTAAAGCATATGCATATATTCAGAGGAAGATTGATCCCTATACTTAGCATTTATTTGGTAGTTGAGAAATGTATAACCATTAAAAAAAACAGATGTCATGAGGATGTTTACTTGGTCTGAGGCCACAAATCTGGGGAATAGAAATAGAGGACAATCTTCCTGTGTTATAAGTGAAAAAAAAAAAAACAAGACTCCAAGCAGTGTAATATTCTTATTGCTGGACATATGTAGAAATAACAGTTACTGTGTTTTCCTAGAAAAGCTAGAAAATAAAATAATATCCACAGTTTATGTTGCAACAGAATTGCTACCATATGTGAGAATTTAATTATCTGAAATAGTATAGGATCTCCTGCTTGTGTAGGGGGTTGGACTAGAAGACCCACAAGGTCCTTTCTAGCTCTATTCTAATTGATAGATTGATTGATTGAAGAATTTGAGCAATAATTTCATATTTGAAAAGTTAATGAAATTAAACCCTTCAATTTAGGGAGACTTATATTTGACTAAAAGTATAAGTTTGAATCAATCAATTGGATTCCATAAGTGTCAGATTCTTAGTGAGTTCAAGGAGCTGATCCAAAGCAGATTGTTCCTTTATTACTTTGAATTTCTATTCTTCCAGTCCAGGAATCTGACTCTTGAAGCTTGGGAGTTGAAGAAGGTGATAAAAAGGATTCCATTGTGTTGATTGATGAACTACAGATCTGTTGGAGAATGGGACAACTTTAAGAATGTGAAACCTATTAGCAACAAGAGTAGCAGCACAGATTTTTCCCTGATGGCTGCAAATCTGTAACTACAGGTAGTCTTCAGTTAATAAGCATTCATTCAGCAATTGTCATACAGAGTGATGACAATTGTGAACAGTTATGATAATAGTTATGAAAGTCATGAAGGAGACTTATAGATGGTCCTTGAAATTGCAGCCAACACAGTGTTCCTGCTAACATGCAATTAAAATGTGGGTGTTCCAAAAGTGCTTTTTCCAAGAGGCAACTGGACTTTGTTTTTTCTTGAAGACATTTCATTTCTGATCCAAAATCAAAACAAAGGAAGTCCAGTTGCGTCTTGAAAAAGCACCTTTGGGACATCATGACAGGATGACTAAGAATCTCCATACCAAGGGTGTCAAACTGGTAGCCCATGGACCGGATGTGTCATGTGCAGGCCACGCTCACCTCAGCTCCATGAAGGGAAAAAATGTCATGATATAGTGATGGCAACATGATACTACGAGTTTGACACCCAGCGCCACAGACATTTACAATTTTGGTGTTCGGCAGTCAACTTGCAATTACTCAGCATCAACTTAAATCACAAGATGGGTGGCAAATAAATTTAATAAATAAAAAGCCTGATGGTCATAGTATCCTGTGGTCAAATGATGATTGTTTGTGACTTTCATTAGCTTCTGATAAGTGAAGCCAAGGCTGAAGTCAGGCAGGAGATCATAAATGGTGATCATATCACACCATACCTAACCAATTTTTGGATTCATCTAACAATCACAACTGAAACTCCTGGAATCACTATTATAAGGCAGTATGTTTCATTGTACTTCATGGGTACATCATTTAGCAATGAAATTCCAATTACCATAATTAACTAATGACTATGTATTTCAGTGGTGGGATTCAAATATTTTTACCACCGGTTTGGTGGGTGTGGTTTGGTGGGTGTGGTTTGTGCATGTGCGCACACTTTGCATGCGTGTATGCCAAATGCTTGTGCAGGTGCAGAGGCATTTGTGCAGGCACAGAAGCGTTCTAATTCCCTGGGGGAGGTGTCCGGGGCAGGTCTTGAGACTATTATCTGGGAAGAGTTTGACCCTGTGACTGCTGAGGGTGTGGACAGGTTGCTGGGGGGGCTGAATGCCACCACATGTTTGTTGGACCCGTGTCCCTCCTGGTTGGTTTCGACCACCAGAGAGGTGACACGAGGCTGGCTCCAGGGGATTATCAACGCTTCATTGAGAGAGGCGTCGCTCCCTACTGCCCTGGAGATGGCGGTGGTGCAGCCCCTCCTCAAGAAGCCTGCCCTGGACCCGGCTGTTTTAAATAATTATCGTCCAGTCTGCAACCTTCCTTTTTTAGCAAAGGTTGTTGAGAGTGTGGTGGCACGTCAGCTCCCTCAGTACCTGGAGGAAGCGACTTACCTCACTCCATTCCAATCGGGCTTCAGGCCCGGGCATAGTACCAAAATAGCATTGGTCATGTTGGTTGATGATCTCTGGAGGGCCCATGACAGGGGGTTTTCCTCTGTCCTAGTCCTGTTAGACCTCTCAGCGGCTTTTGATACTATCGACCGTAGTATCTTATTGCAGCGGTTGGAGGGGTTGGGGATTGGGGGAACTGTCTTGCGATGGTTCTCCTCCTTCCTCTCCAGTCGCTCGCAATTCGTGTTGACGGGGGGGAGAGGTCCACCTCTAGGCCCCTCATTTGTGGGGTGCCTCAGGGGTCAGTCCTCTCCCCTCTTCTGTTCAACATTTATGTGAAGCCGCTGGGGGAGATCATCCGTGGTTTTGGGGTGCAGGTGTCATCTGTATGCAGATGATACCCAGCTTTACATCTCCACTCCGGGCCACCCCAATGATGCTGTGGAGGCTATGTCCCGGTGCCTGGAGGCCAGTGCGGAATTGGATGGGCAGGAACAGGCTCCGGCTCAACCCGTCCAAGACCGAATGGCTGTGGTTTCCGATGGCCCGATATAGTCAGCTGACTCCGTCGCTGGCTATTGGGGGAGAGATTTTATCCCCCACAGGGAGGGCTCGCAACTTGGGTGTCCTCCTGGATGCACGGCTGTCCTTAGAAGACCATATTACGGCCGTCTCCAGGGGGGCTTTTTATCGGGTTCGCCTGATTTACCAGTTGCGGCCCTTTCTGGATCGGGACGCCTTACGCACGGTCACTCATGCCCTTGTCACCTCTCGCCTGGACTACTGTAACGCTCTCTACATGGGGCTCCCTGCGGGGAGCACCCGGAGACTCCAACTGGTGCAAAATATGGCCGTGCGGGTGATTATGGGGGTGTCACAAAGCTCCCATGTAACGCCTCTCCTGCGCGAGCTGCATTGGTTGCCAGTGGTTTTCCGGGTTTGCTTTAAGGTTCTGGTTCTGACCTTTAAAGCGATCCATGGCATTGGACCAGATTATCTGCAGGACCGTGTTCTGCCGGTGATCTCCAACAGACCTGTGCGTTCCCACAGGGAGGGCCTTCTCCGGGTGCCGTCAGCTTCCATGTGTCAGTCTGGCGGCCCCCAGGAGTAGGGCCTTCTCTGTGGGGGCCCCCGCCCTCTGGAATGATCTACCTCCAGAGATACGCACCAGCACGGATCTGAGAGCTTTCAGACGTGCATTAAAAACTTGGCTCTTTGAGCAGGCTGGCCTAGGCTGATATAGGATTTTTAATTTAGTCTTACGTTTTAATTGGTTTTTAATATTTGGGTTTTAATTATCTTATGAGGGAGGGGCAAAATTTTTAAACAGCCTAAATTATTTAATTCTGTTTTAACGTTTGTATAGTGTATTGGGGTCTGTGATTGGCTGTGCACCGCCCTGAGTCCTTCGGGAGAAAGGCGGTATATAAATATTAAAAATAAATAAATAAATAAATAAATAATTCACCTCCTGCAAGCCTGCATAATCCCGGTTGCTTCAGCAGCTGCCGCACGGCACTCTTCTGTGCCACGCAAAGCAGCTGCGCTTCAAATTCAGAGGATAAAGGTGAGTATGGGAGCCCAGGCAGGAGGGTGGGCCCAACAGCAGAGCGGCGGAGAGAACTGGTTCGGTCTCCACTATTCATTGCTGCTACCGACTCAGCAGAACTGGGCCGAACCAGCAGAATACCACTACTGAATGCGTATCATTCCCCAGTCCTGCACTTTTTCAATCCAGTGCTAGCTATTCATGAGAAAAATAAGGAAGAAGTTGGAGCTAGGACAATCCTGTATAGGTTTAGCTACCATCTTATGCTGAAACCAACAAAAAATTAGCTGGAAATGTTTTTTTTTTCTCCAGAGGATTTGGCATTTGGCTAAATAAAGTCTCCTCTCCTCTCCTCTCCTCTCCTCTCCTCTCCTCTCCTCTCCCCTCCCCTCTCCTCTCCTCTCCTCTCCTCTCCTTCCTAGATGGCTATATGTTTTAGTATGACTGATATACAGATATAGCAGAGTTATATGATTTTTAATATTTAATTATCTGTTTATGAACTTGTAAAAAGCATCTCCTCTAAGTGGACAGCAGCTCTTTTTCTACTGAATGGCTCTCATTTTTTGTAAGCTTAAAGTTTTGTGCCTTATTTTTCATTAGGAGAAAGAAAGCATATTTCATTTTATGGAAAATTTCTTTAATACACTGCAGTGTTTATCATTTTATCCTAAAGATTTGTTCTAAAAACAAGAGACACTTGTTACATGATCTAGATCTGGTTGCCATGTTTTAATGCATATATTTAATGCATAGTATTCTGGATTCATTTTTGAGGATAGCTTCATGTACAGCAAATTGCAATAGTCCCTTCTTGAGGTGACTGGCACAAGTGACTGAGTATATTTTATTTGCTGCTTTGCTTGTGATGGGAAACAGTCTCTGCTCTTCTTGCAGGATCTTTCTTGGTGCCTCAATGGTAGACCAGTAGCAATATGTCTATTGATGGAATTGTTGGAAAACCAGGCTTCTTTCAGTAAGCGTCCTTCTTTGGTTGCATCATGGGCAACAACTTTGGCCTCTTGAAAATTAAATATGTTCTTGTGTTCCTTCATATGTGTCCAGATCTGGGAAACTGCTTTTTGTGCCAGACAGCCAATTCATGTTCGTGTACTCTGGTCTGTAACCGCTTGGCCGTTTCTCCTACATAGTTGGTTATACAGTTACTGCAGTTGATACGGTAAACCACCAAAGATGCCTGTTCTTTGGGTAATGTTTCTTTTGGGCACATCACTCTCCTTCTCAATGTTTGATCTGGTTTCTGCACCACCTTGACCCCATGCGTCAAGAGAATGCATGCAGCAGTTTCAGATACCCCCATATATACAGGAGCCCCCTCCATGCAGATGTTCCACTAGCACCTTCAATAGGTTGTCGGGCTCTGGTTGTAATACATCTTCAGATAAAGTCCATAGAATAACCATTGAACTTACAGACTTGATAAAGGTATGCCCGGTCTTTGGCTTTAGCTGTCATTGTGCTACAATGGGTAGCAAAACTATAGAACAGTGCCCAAATGCAACTGACTTTGTGTGCAGTGGAGTGATTACTCTCATTGTGCAAAATACAGTCTGTGCTCATGATTTTTTGATGTGCACCAAGGCTCCCGTCTGGGTTACGGCTGACTAGTATACCCAGGAAGGTCAGCGTGTTATTGGCCTCCTCTTCAATCGTGAATTGAATATTTGGGTATGTACCTGTCTTTTAGTAAAATTTCTTCTTTTAAGTTTGTATTTTAACCTTCTGAATAAAATAAAAATGCATTGAAAAAATATAAAATATTAGCTGCATGTTTTAATATGATGATAAAATTATAGTATAATTGATCAGGCTCAAAGTATACTACCTTGAAAACATTATTCAAAGATCCAACTCTCTAATCCTAGGAAAGATGGAAAGAAGGAGAATAGGATAACCTGCAGCAAGCTGGATGGACTTAAGTGATAGCAGAAATGGAAACATCATTGGGAAGACTTGATGGATAAGATTAGAGACAGATCATTGATCTTTGAGACAAAATTTATCTATATGGTTGCTCAGAGTTGACCCCAACCTGATGGCACACAATCAATTATTTTTTAAAAAATCTATTTCTCACCCAACTCTAATCACAATTAAATCATTAGGATTTTATGGGGGTGAAGGGTCACACAGATTCAGTTTATCATTTTAGGGGGTCAGAATACCACAGAGTTTAAGTTGGAGGACCTCTGACTTAAAGCATTGGTGGTCATCTGAGAAGCCCCCATAATACATCTCCAGCTAATCAACCATTGTTGCAAAGTCCATCTGTTTTCACGGGATGCCAAACTTGTCAGCTGCATGATAGGTAAACACCAGACATACTGAATCAGCATCTTCTTTCAGGTTTAGTTTTCAGCATAGTAAAGACAGACATCCTGGCTTCTCCTCTTTGCTAGAGGGCAAACATTTTTTGTCGTTTTAAAAAACAGACAGAAATTGATACTAAGTTTAGGGAAAGAAGAAAAATAATATTCACCTGCTGAATCTCTAAAAATTCAGAAAAATGTTTGCATAGGGGATCTATTTTTCTCTAAGAAATAGTAAATGTCACTAGAATTATGCATAAAATTACTTTTTATTTCATAGCTAGTGGCAAATATATGCTCACAACTGAATGTTTTGTGCAACTTAGAAACCTATTACCATAGTTGCCTCTGAAAGAAGCAGATGATTTGAGAAATCTCACCTTTTCCTGTATATTTTTCTCATTCTCATGGCTAACAGAAGCAAGAAAGAATTAATATTGCTGATATTGAGATAGCTATTTCTCCATTGCTAATACTTACAGAGGAATAAATCCCAGCCTACCGACATAGGAATGGGGGAAAGGGTGTGTCTGGATTAGCTCCACAAAGTTACACAGCTGCTGTCTGCCCAACACTGTTCAATATGGTCAGGAAGCTGATCTGAATTGTGTGTTACTGGCTAGTTCAGGAGTGTCAAACTTGTGTCATCACAACATTGTCACATAACATACAAGGACTTTTTCCCCCTTCACTAAATTGGGCATGGAAGATTGTGGCCAGCATGTGGCCCATGGACTGGGAGTTTGACTAGTTCATAGGCAATTGCCAAAACTGGGATTATCAAACTATCATCGGCCTCTTGCAGTACTACCCATGAAGAGTACAGATTGTCTTTTCTTTTTATATTCACTATGTATTCCTGCTTTTTCATGCACTGTGTTAAATACTGCTGTGTGTTGGCTCGATGTTCATCTGTCAATAATTAGTTTTGCCTGCATAGTAGCATTGAACCACACTGTTTAATATTTGTAGGTGATTTGTACTACCAGTGTAAACACTAGTTGTAATGTTGTTTCATTCACATCTATTTCTTTTCCAGGCCAATATCTAATATATAAGGATGCTAAAAGGATGACCTGATACAGCATAGAAAAAAAATATTATCCAGCTACATTCAATATTTTTTTCTTGTCCTGCATTTACCAATAGTTTGTATATATTCAGGGGTGGGGGAAAAGAGCATACGGTTTTATAGAACTGATTTTTAAATCCAAATTCCCAATTTATTGAATAGGTTTGAAGTGGCTTTTAGAACCGCATATAGAAATACAATAACAATTTATATTTGGAGTATGTAAAATTAGGTTTTTCAAACTTTTTTTTTTGGGGGGGGGATATTTTTAATAAAATTAACAATAACTAGCTTTACATTCTCAGAACTATGAAAGCAAGACTTTTCCTCTGACTTTTTCTACCAACAAAACGCCACCCATGCGGATGATTGAATGCCACAGTTAAGACTTTTTAATAATTTTTTGTTTTGTCTCTGCTATCGTCTTCTCAACTTGCATTATCGGAGACCTCCTAGCGTGTTTGCTTTAAGGAACAAAAATTGGACAGATGTATCATCTGTCATGGGACTTGAACCCACTGTCATCCTCAGAGAGTGCTGCTATTAATGGATGAAGATGTCAAACAATGTTACAGCCATATCTGCGATGGCATATTTATCACAGTGTCATAGGTTCCTTACAAACCGAAGGATTTCACTGTTTATTCACAGTGAAGGCACTTAATTAATGACTATGCCTAATCACACTGTTTTTATTATTTACAGGGATACCAGCACAGTTTAGCTCAACTGATATGCAAACAAACTGTCCTCAGCCTGCTTTAATTAATAATTCTCAACCAGGCACAGAGAGTGGCACTGTCAAGTTGCTCATCCGTGATTTACAACACCTTCTCCGGGAGACACACAGCTCTTGCATGCAAATGAGCAGCCACCCCTGCAAATCTTACAATTTAAAACACAAACTGTCACATTGGTGCCTGCAATGTCCTTATCTTAATGAAGATAAATGTCTGATTTGACCAGGTTCCTACGGTCTCTCGCACAGAGGCACTTGCCAGGGACCACACTGCCAAAAGAATGAGGAGTAGTTGAGGAAAAGGACAACAGGAACAGGTTGGTTGGTTGTTGTTGTTTTGTTTTAAAAAGCCCTGTTTTTAATCTATTAAGTATTCATGCAAAAGATTTCTGATTTAACTTAAAAGTTTTTTTTTAAAAAAAAAACACCTTCCAAACTGGCTTACATACAGTAACATACAATATATAAACTTTGTCTTGAAGTTATTCTCAAGTGGTCTCTCTACACAGAACATTAACTGTGGTTTGGAAATGTCCATGTGGATATTATGACCTCACCTGGCATACGGTAGCACATAAACATCATAAGAACATTGTTTAAGAAAAGAGGAGGAATGGGGTACTCAATACTTTTGCCCTCAATCTTTCCAGCGAGTCCTTCCTTCTCATTAGGTGGCCAAAGTATTTAAGTTTCATCTTCAGGATCTGGCCTTCTAAAGAGCTGTCAGGGTTGATCTCCTCTAGGACTGACCGGTTTGACCACCTTGCAGTTCAAGGGTCTCACAGGAGTCTTCTCCAGCACTGTAGTTCAAAGGCCTCAATTCTTTGGCCCTCAGCCTTTCTTATGGTCCAAATTTCACAGCCATACATTGCAACTGGGAAGAGTTTATATTAAATAAGCACAGAGAGGGAATAACATAGACCAGTACAAAATCCTAGCCCTCCTAACAATTTTCCCCTCATCACTCATCACTATTGGGGATTAGTGTTTATCCCACAGTAACTCTTGTCTTCTACCTCAGAGGTCCCCAACCCCTGGTTTGCAGCTGGGCCTTGAGCTGCTCAGAACTGGGCCACAAAAGTGATGGGCGAATATGCGTGCACATCCCCACTTGTGCAAACAGCAGGCAAATGCATGTGCACATGCTCCATTTGTGTGAGCAGCGGACGTGCATGTCTGCCGCTGATGCAAAAGGAGTTGTGTGCCCTTTTGCCTGCTGTTCCTGTGGAACCATCCCCTCTCCTTCCCATGCTGGTCTGCGAAGCCAAAGAGGTTAAGGAACTCTCTTCTACCTCCTTCAGGTCTTTTGTATTATGACAATTGTTAGTTTTATGGTGTACTATTTATTTTGGAAAATGTATTTATTAAAAGTTTTTTAAATTGCCCAGGTGAGATCTTGCTCATTTATAAAGGAACACAATAAGTAGGAACAGAATATCTTGTTGTGATTGCAGATCCCTTCCAGGAAAATCTCTGTATAAATAGCTACTGGAATCTATTCCTACCTGGCCATCTAACATTAATTTCCTGGAAAACATTATCATTCAGAGAATCCTCAGATCTGAATAATGTTCCTGCTTCACCTGATGATCATACATTAAAAGACAAATAATATTTACCTGAAAAATAATTACCTTCCTCAGAAAGAATATAAAGAGTACTTACTAACACAGAAGCTTTTTGGAGATTTTAACCATATATATTGTGGGATATATTTGAGTTATTTTTACATTATGTTATGATAGCTATATCTGTGTAATGATGGGCATTCTGACATTGACTGTTTATTAGACAAAGTGACATGCATAGCACTCTTCCTATTTTTCTCCGGAATAACAATTCTGTGTGATAGGTTGAACTGAAAGAATCACTGACCCAAAGTCCCACAATGAACTCACAAGATGGTCTAGAGACCAAGGGTATCCAACCTTGTCAACTTTAAGATTTGTGGACATCGATACCTAGAATTGCCCAGCCAGGTTGACTGGGAATTCTAGGAGTTGAAATCCACAAGTCTTAAGATCTAAAATGTGAGTTTTTTTGGTGCCAATCCAACACCTCAACTGCTATACCACTAAAAGAATATCAGTCACTGATAGTCTAGAAGCCTCCAAGTGCTGCAATAGCTGAGGATCCCCTGAGTTTGCCACAGGTACCACCCTCCAATGCATCACACTCAAAAGCTTTCATTCCTGTTCCACAAAATTAAATGGAAATAACTTGCTGGTGACCCTCCCACAATCCATACATTTGTTTCCATTTATATGTTGTTGTTCTGAGCATATATCTTGCTTGATTACAAAACCTGCCTGCACTTGCCTAAGCCATACAAATGATGCACTAAGAGGTTTTGTTTTTTCATGCAACTTGTCATTGAGCCAGATTACAGCTGAGAGTGAAAGACTGCCCCAAAGTCACCCAGCTGGTTTTTGTGCTTCTAAAGAAGGACTAATAATTGGGTTTCCTCAACTCCTAATCCAGTTCCTTAACTACTATAACTTGCTGGGTCTCTATTTCCATGTATGCATTACTTAATAATCTAAAAAATACGTTTATTAAGGAGTAATGAGGGAAAATGACTGAAAGTAAGTAAATGACCCAGTTCCATGGTAATAAAGCAATAAAGCTGGATTCAAAAACCTTTTCAAGTGGCCAGGATCATGATGGCTGGGATGTCAAGTTGTATTCAAGGGTTTTCCTGAATGGCAGAGCATAGAAAGAGGTAGGGAATGGAGCTTGTATGATTTGTGAGAAGAGGGAAGAAGGTAAGACAAATTGCAGGTAACATAGAATGCAGAAGCTGAGCTATGGAACCAAAAGGCTCCTTTTTCCAAGCAGAGAATAGGAAGTACTTGTATAACTCTTATCAGTAGCTTAATTTCCCCCAGAATGTCTCTTGACTGGCAGAAAGCAGGGATATCCATGGAGGAAAGGGTATAAAAGAGTCAGGAATCTGATCATACAATCATTGGCATCACCTTGGCTTCTTTACCGCTTTCCTGACAAGAAGGCAAATATTTCTCTCTATTGGTTGGTCAGTTAGGAATCTCATAGTATGCATAGTTGCATATTTTATCATTTTATTAATCTACCTTAATGAAAATAGCATGAGATAATTTGCTGAATAGTTTACTGGGGTTGACATCACAAGATCAGTGGCATTCTCATAATCTGTTAAAGTAGTAATTCTGTCAAAAAGGGGATAGGTTTATTCTGGTGTTATTTGTTTGTAACAAGCTGATGCTGTGTCTTGTAATTATTGCATTCCTATTCAGTCTCTCAGAAATCTGTTGCTTAAGAATCTCCTTGAAAATCTCATCCAATGTAGCAGTTGAGATGACAGGCTTGGAATTTCTTAGGTCTTATTTGTTCCTTGCTAAAAAATATAGTATAGGGAACATTGTTCCCTTCTAGTCTTCTTAGTCTTAACTAGTTATCTGCTGTTCTCAAAGTTCATAGTCATTCATTCCATATGATTCTAATTTAGTCACAATTCCAGTCAGTTAACGTATTTGATTAAAACACAGTAAATTCATGTTAATAATGAATAATACAAATAAAAAATATAACTCAACCAATAGCACAGGTTCCATTTCAAGAAGGTCCTATCAACAATACACTCACCGAAATAGCAATATCTCAAGAAGAGGACAAATCAATTGGGAGGCTGTTCCAAAAGATAGGTACTGCTGCTGGCAAGACACAACCCTAAGTTCAGCCCATCTCACTTTTAGAGAGTGGTGTACCAACAACTGCTATTTCTGGGATGATTGCTTTGGCTGAGATGTTTGTAGATGGAGGTATCCAACTGCCTTATAGGACTATAGCATTTGAATTGCACAAGAAGCATTGCCCAGCATAGGTGGAATGTTAACTCATGGGCTATCTCATTATGCACCAACTGCAGTTTCCAAGTCATCTTTAAAGACAGTTCCATGTAGGGTACATAGCAGTAATGCAGGAGAATAATAAAAAGGAAGGACAGAATTTACTATAGTAAACTCCTAAAGCTCCATCATTTTTCCCATGAAGTCTCTATTACTTCAATCTACTGGTCTGATAATTTTTGTAAAATATTACTTGGTGCTTATATCTAAAGAGCATTGGATGAATGGCAAATCTAATACAGCAGAATATTTCATGATTATAATTGCAAGGTTAAGTTTGCTACTTGTTTTTTTTTCTTTTTTCTTTTCTTTTCCTGGATGTTATGACTGCCAGTAAGTCTGTGCCAAAATGTTTGATGGTCTATTGGCTGAGTTGAGCAATTGCATCTTTGCCTTATTAAAATATCACTCTCTGCTCCACATTCTCAGTTACATTTGTTCACATTTGCTCTTTCAGAAGATATTGATATGGCACAGTGAGTTTTGCTGAAGTTAGATGCTCCCTTCTAATAAATCCCAAAGACTCTGTCAAACTGTGAACTTATCAAATCAGTCTGTTCTCCTGCTCAAGAAAAATGTCTAGAACTTGAAGAGCCCTTCTTTATTTCATGTTTATTAATTGTCTTAATGAGACATAACTCCTATTTATGTCAGAAGAGTTATCATTCCTGATATCATAAATATAGAAGCGTCAACTATTGTAGTTTTTATGTCAGGTTATTATATTTCACAAGTCATCAATTTGCTAATTAGGAATCGGTAATGGTACATGGCTCTTGCATGTTGGTAAATAATCCTAAACCACTATCTTTGGACCAATCTTTGTATCCTTGTAAAACAGCACCCATGGCAAATCATGAAATTAACTCAGCTAAATTAATATGTGAGAGGAAATTAGAGGAAAGCAAGCAGAAACTGAATACTTCTATCAAAAGACAGGATACATACATATTTACATATGTATATATATAGTTTTAAAGATTCTTTGTTTTGATCTTCCCCATTTGATCTTCCCCAAACTGTGTATATCAATGTTCCTGCTAGTTGCTATTTCAACTCCTTCCCTCAAAACGATGCTATAGAGCACTGCACACCAGAACAACTAGACACAAGAACAGGTTTTCCCAAAAGCCATCACTCTGCTAAACAAATAATTCCCTCAACACTGTTCAACTATTACAAAATCTGCATTACTATTACTGTTAATCTTCTCATCACTCCTTATCATCCATCCCCTCCCACTTGTGACTGTATGACTGTAACTTTGTCGCTTGTATCCTTACGATTTATTTGACTGTTTCCTAGTATGATTAGATTGGTTATTGTACCCTATGACTATTATTAAGTGTTGTACCTTATGATTCTTGACGAATGTATCTTTTCTTGTATGTACTCTGAGAGCATTTGCACCAAGACAAATTCCTTGTGTGTCCAACCACACTTGGCCAATAAAGAATTCTATTCTATTCTATTCTATTCTATTCTATTCTATTCTATTCTATGTCACCAACTAAGCCTTTGTTTGGGAATTAGAATAAAGTCACAAATATCCGAGTCTCTTTTGACTTTCTCCATCCTCAGAAAGTTTTCAGTAAAATAAATCATTAATTTCCTAGAAAACTATTGCTTGGGAGAGTTTGTCTCGCAAGAGATATTGGATAATTACTTCCATCATTACTCTTCCATGCTTTTTTGAAAGTTATGCAGTTTACTTTTGGAAGGCACTTTCCATATCTTATTTTAAGTCAAGTGAGTGATAGTAAACACAATTTCTTTGCTATTAACAATTTATAACAAGTTATTAACATTCAGAAGGCATCTATAATATTTTAAATGCATTAACCTAGGGTGAATAGACAAGGTTATTTAAAATATATAGTGCAACTCCTTTTTCCTTCTATTGCTTTTCAATTGCAATGTTCTAGGTACTGTAGGGGAGTTTTCCCGCCAGGTCTCTATGAAACCCATCATTTATGCTTTTTTGTAAAACAGCACCCATGGCAAATCATGTCACTCATGTTGGTGGCCCAAGTGCTCTGCTAGTGAAAACAGAATCCTGAGCTCCATTTACAGCTGCGATGGCTTCCTGCAACCCTTTGCCAGTGAAAATAGATCTCAAGAGGGCCACCTGTGGCCCTTGCAAGCTCCATTTTCGTTGGCAGAGGTACCGCAGTCCAGTCCTTTGCATTTTCAGGGCAGCCTTGCGGGTCAGATCTAAGCACATTAAAACAACTAATATCTTACCTGATCCATTCCAAACAATCTAGGTAAGCCATTAAGAATTCTTTAAATTTCCGTCCCTGAAAATGAGTAAATCATAGTACCTTCTCACAAAAAAACAAATACTTTCATATCAGTTCAACCTTAATTCAGATTGAGTCTGAAGGTTGTGAAGAATTTATTGGAAAGAGAATAGATGTAGACTTTTTAAGACCACATATGGGAGCATCTGTGGTGCAGTGGTTAGAGTGCAGTACTGCAAGCTACTTGTGCTACTTGAACCCAGATTGTTGGGGGCAATAGGTTGACTCTGTAAGCTGCTTAGAGAGGGCTATAAAGCACTATAAAGCTGTATATAAATCTAAGTGCTATTTGCTATAACTTCATTTTTGAGTCAAACATGGAACAATATACATTTTTTTTTAAAAAAAAGCATCTCTAAAAGTCATAGCTTTGTTCACAAAAGCTCTGAGTGCATTTCCAAGAAAATAAATCTAACCTGAATTAGGGTTAATGAAACAGGTTCAAAAGAAAAAAGATATTTAAGAAAGAATATTGAGAGGATAGACAAAGCCCAGCACCTGGTTAGCTAAATTCTACAAGAAGAACTAGTAAGCTTATACTTTATTATCCACTGAAGCATAACATGCACATGCAGTAAAGGCATGTCAGAAAGCATCATGAAATGATAATGGAAAAAAGCAAGGGACTGTGCATAAACTTACTGTAGTTTAGTCCTTAAGACAGAATGCTATTGCAGAGAGTAAAAATCATTCCTTGATTAAAATGATAAGTGCATGCTTTAAGAAGCAGGACTGATAAGTACATATTGGGGAGAACCATTTAAAATAGACAACAATGTTCAAAGTAGGTAGGAAAAAACATGGCTTATTCTTGAATCACTTTTGTTGGTGAAAATCTTTTGTTGGTGAAAATCTTAGCAGGGCTTTTTTTTTTTTTCAATAAATGTTGCTTATTTAAAATTGACCCCTCTTTTTTTTTCTTTCATGGCAATTAGACCAGAAAACATTTGATTTCATATAATATGGGCTTTTGTGTTAATTTATATTCTACTCTAATTTTCATCTATAGGTCAATCAGTTGAATTTATGAATACTTTTTAAAATTTGTATGCTTCACCATTCCATGCCACTTTCAAACAACGTCTGTGACTTTATTTCATTGCTACCCTGATTGTATCATCTTTATAATCCAGTTCAAATAGTTTCTTTTCTTAGAAGATCCCTTTCATAAGCAAAATTCTATTTTCAGGCACAAAACAATGATTGCCTTACTTTTGGTGGGTTATAGACTGCAGACTTATCTCCAAATCCAGGACATACAGGGCATGCTTAACTGTTAAATTCTTCTATCTAATTCACAAGAGAATCATGTAGAACCTTTCCTTGCTTCTAGGAATTTTAGTCTGCTTGCTAAGGAGATTATTGACTTATATACTGCATCTAGTTCTACACATCTTTCCTGCACTTTGGTAAGATTGGAGGGCACTTCAGAATCAAAACATATATCATTTCACGGTTGAGAAGGTAACGCTGTCATGGCCTTGTCTGGTATCATACGCCTTGCTCTTTATTCAATTTTATTCCATTTTCTAATTTTCCTTCATTGTACTGAATTGACTTATTCACTCCAGAATGTTTTCTGACTGGCTTATGCAATTTAGATCTCTCTTTCTTGGGGCAATTGACCTGCAAAGGACTGATCCCATTTAGCAGAAGCATTTCCTTTCCCTGTGTGTGATTTGGGAGCTGCCTTGAAAGAAAAATGATTCCCCTCCTCTCAGAATTATGTCTTGCAAGCAGTTGATTGCAAAATTAATATCTGCCTCCCCTTTCATTTCTTCTGCATAAACTAGACTTGCATAGCTTTACAGCAAGAGTTCAGCAATAGGGCAATTGCTACTTCTGGCTAAGAGATATTGAAGAGTCAGTGCCACTGAAGTCACAGGTCCCATAACCACAAATTCACTTCTGGTTGAAATATGAACCTTCTTTGCTACCATAAACAACATAGGAGCCATTGTTGAAATGAGCTCTGACACATAATGATCAATCAAACTTTTCTCAGTTCTTTTCTATCAATGTTTTACCCAAATGTCTATAGAGATTCTCAATCTTCCAGGTCATGGTTATCCAAAGGTGCTTTTTCTAAAAGGCAACTGCACTTACTTGATTTTTTCTTCTTCTTTGAAAACATTTCATTTTTCATCAAAGAAGCTTCTTCAGTTCTGAATTGAGAAGAACTGATGAAGCTTCTTAGATGAGAAGCGAAACATTTTCAAAGAAAAAAGAACCTAAGGAAAAGCATCTTTAGGATGTTTTGCCTATGTGTCATCTACTTTATCTCTCCAAATTTTATGGACTTACTCTTTGATACACTCAGTGTTAATCGAAAACACTTTATTATTGTCATTTTTTCAGTTTACTCCCCCAAAGCAGCAAAAAGAAATATGTTATTAGTTCATCTTCAATGTGCCATTCAAAATGTACTTTCCTCTGAGATTTAGATTCCAGTAACTTTTATTCCCCATTATTTCAATTCTCTTTCCCCACTCATTCACATACAATAATTTAGCATACTTCTAATGTTTTTAAAAAAATCTTTGGAATTTAGTACTATAAAGAGGTCTTTCTTTAACAGCTTATCCCCATTTAGTGAATTATCTCAGTTAACCTAATAGTTGCTTTGCATAAATCTTTTGTTGCATTAAAATCAAAGCTTCAGTTACATATAGAACCTTTTAAGCCATCAAGGTGAAATCTATAGAGGAATTAGAGATGGTTTAATATATTAGATGTATAAATAGCAGAATTCTATCTGCACCAAAGTGACAAGGGATCAGGAAACATTAATTTGTGTATGCCTGAGCATAAATAAGAGTGAAATGAAATTTCATTGAAATGTTTTCTCCACTCCCACAAATTCTACAAGAATGTAAAAAAAAAAACCCCAACAAAAATACCACCCTCTAATAACTGCTTCCATTACTAGCAAACACATTACTTTTGTATTTGTTTTGTTGTTGAAAGATGATTTCAGAAAGAGGAAATCCTGCAGAAAAAAATATATTTTCCCTCACTTTTCCCCACTCCAAACAGTATGGCTGATATTGACTGTAAACCTGAAAATTTTACAAAGCTTAACATGGCTTAGATCTAAATTACTTGCAGAACATTATGCTCCTATGCAGTATGCTCTGCACTCTCAGATTTTCACCTTCAGTTGATTCCACTAATTAGATAATTAGAACTATTGAACCTGGGTTTCAAAAGTCATGACAACCACTAGATGACAGCAAAGAGAGTGTCCAATCTATTTTATAAATAAACTAACCTTGACAGCAAATCCTGAATTTTTCACAGTGGATTCCTTAGTATGGATTAAATTTCCTTTTAAATTTTAATGTTATGTTTTAAAGTTTATCTGTTATGATTATGTTATTGTATTGTTATTTTTATAGCTTTCTAAGCCATCTAGCACCATTAAGGTCTTGGATAGCATGTATATTTTCTAAGTAAAGAAATATCAATTTAAAATATTAAGATTCAATTCCATTGAACACTGTGAGCTCAGGATTACTTCATGAAGTGCTTTACTCCTACAACATGTTTTATGAGGGAAAAAATGGAATGTGCAGCCCTCCAACTGAAATGGAAAATAGGTCATATTTCTGTAAGATTTAGCTGTTTCTATACACTCCTGAATTTTTTTTTAAGTTACTGAAACCATAAATGATTGCTCTACAAGGGAATAAACTTTATAGCTGGGTCCCAGTCTTACTCTAATGTGATAAAATGTTCCATTTCTAGCAGATCCTAAAAATGAAGAGAAACAGCCAAGGTAGTTATTTCATAATTATTAAATAAGTGTAACTCTCTACTCAGAGTAATGCAGAAGGACATTTAAATATACAATATGTGCAAAATGAGATCACAGATTCTCTCAATTGTTCAGAAGTGATCTTATGTTGGGCTCTACCCCAACTTAAAACTTAAAAAAAAAACTGTTTAAAAGGCAAGCTGTTATTTTTCTTGGATTAAAGTTTGGCATGATAGAATGATCATTGACTTGTAATGTATTTTGCTCTAATCACTCAATTTTCTGACATGCTGGGAAAGCTGGCATAGCTAGTTGACAAGCATGGCTTCTCCTGGAGAGGACCTCCTTGCTTAATCAGTAGCAGGGCTGTTTTTTCAGGGTTTTGGCTGTTAATAAGTGATAGTTGATAAAGACAGCAGGGGCAGAGAGAGATAAAGAGGCAGGCATAGAATTAGCTTTTACCTTGTCCTTAAAGACAGTAAACATTTAGGTGGTCATTAAGGCCAACATTTCTGCCACAATTATGCAGAATTTAGCAGTTGGATCAGACTTAAGCTTTATTACATGCTGAAAATTGAGTTCAACTCCCAATTGTGCTAGCACGCCCAGCAAACAAGTTCAGCAATCCTAGAAAGAACAAAGTTAAGATTTGTGGCTGGTTACATTCATGAAGATAAGAAGATGAAGACCAAAACAATATTAACTTTACTAATACTGAAGAGCTCTGATAGGCAGTTTAATGAGGCATTGAAATGATTGGCTAGTTACTATTGTTAATGTCAGAGAACTTATCATACCACTCACCTCTTCTTCTTCAATAGTCTCCATATTTCAAAATGAAGCTGCAACATTATACAGTGTCTATACAAATCCTATAATAATAATAATAATAATAATAATAATAATAATAATAATAATAATAATAATAATAATAATAATAATAATAATAAATATTTATTTATATACCGCTCCTCTCCCGAAGGACTCGGAGCGGTGCACAGCCAGTACAGATTAAAACAATAAATATGTGAAACAATAAAACTAAATTAAACCCAACCCTGGCTGTAAACAAATTTAAAACCATACTCTAAAACCCTAAAATTTAATAAAAACAAAACACCCCACAACTAAAATCAGCCCAAGCCGGCCTGGTCAAAAAGCCAGGTTTTCAAAGCATGCCTAAAGGTCCCCAGGTCCGTGGCTGTCCGTAATAGGTAGCCATATAGGTAGCCAAGAAATGATCAAATTTGTGAAATGCTTGAGAAGGCTATGAAGCTGTTCAAAGCCAGCCAATATTTCTATTTGCTATTTCAAAATAAGATCCTGGCTTTGATTTAGGGTCTGATTGGTGGGATGATCAAAGCTTCATGGAATTGTAATGCTCATTTGAAACTGCACAGCCCTAGCTTTTGTGTATTAAATTAAAACGCACCATCAGCACAAAATTAGGAATTTATATTGATCATGCAGAGCATAGGTGCCTCAAGTTTACATTGCTTTGCCACTTTCTTTCTAGAAATTAAGACAAACCAAAACTATAATTAACCCATGGGAAGCTATGCTTCTCTATGCAGTTATAAACATCAGTCCACTTCCTCAGACGTACCCTCTTCATCTGTTCATATATCCAAGGGCCAAATCTTAGCACTAAGAAAATTCAAGTTAGAAAAAAATTAGTCAGCCTTACTGGGAAAAGACAATTTTTGAATGCAAATCTTTATTTTTAAAATCTTTCAATATTTTGTTCAAATATCTTCCCTTAAATACCCACAATAAACATCATTATTTACATTTCCTACCCATGTGTAATAGATGCCAAGCGGGTAAGATATCAGACTGGATGGCACAACAATTAATTATAGGCTTGGCTTGACAATTGTGCTCAGAACTCCTCATCAATCTGGAATGAGGTATTGAATGGTATTTCCCCAAGTTCAGATCTGGATCCTCTACTTCAAAGCGTTTTCATCAAATTCTTGACAAATAAGTGAATGCCTACCACAACTGGTTGAGATAACTGATACTCTAGGCAATTAAATTAAAATTCAAAGTTATAGGGATAAGTTATAGAAAAGATCTGGGGGGAAAAATGAAATTTAACAGAGACAAATATCTATAGATATTCCCAGTCATCCAGATCATGATTGTCCCAAAGGTGCTTTTTCAGGAGGCAACTGGACTTTCTAGTTTTTTCTTTGAAGCTGTTTTGCTTCTCATCCAAGAAGCTTCTTCAGCTCTGACAGAGGAATGGAACGATATATATTTCTTGCAGACAGCTGGTCATTTGCCTCCTTTTAGAGGGTCCAGGAATAATAATAATTGAATAACAAGGAAAAGTGGATTTCAGTTACAAGAAAGAAAATTCTGATTGATTTTTTAAAAAATCTGTTTCCTAGTAATAACAGCAATATTTGAAGAAATTATCCAAACAGGTGATGAGCTCCATGTTACTGGATGTTTTCAAGAGGAAGCCATCTGTCCGTTATATTTTAATCTGAATTCCCACATTGAGCAGATAATGGCTTTTTAAATAATTTTATTAATGATTATATTTGCAAACAATAAATTTTAATTGTCAGACTATAATTACAAAGAGGGCAGTGGCAGTGGGTTCTGTCCTGGGTCCATATCTGCACAATGATAATTATTATCCTGTCACTAAGATAAGATTCAGCTGCAAGTTCAGATTTTGTTTATGTGGGGAATGATGTGAGGAATGGAATATTCTGATGAGCTTCTGCAGAAGACTTACAGAATTGGAAAGGCCCATTTAGTCCATCGTGTTCAACTTCCTAGTCAATACAGTAAAATATTTTCTAGAAATTCTGGTGAGTAAGAAAAAAAATTCTGCCTTAATATCAGTGCAATAAATGAAAAAAAAAATCGCCCAAGCTATACATGTCATGATCTTCAATTTTCAAAATCTGTTGTGTAATACTGCCTCTCAATTGAAGTGGCTAAATATGTAGTTTATGCATGCACCTATGTGCACATATAGCTATATACATAATCCATTCAAGTATTACCTGTCTTCTTCCTTACTTTTCTGACTTCTTCAGTTATTCATATCTAAGGGACCCTTCAGTTCAGATACAAGAGAAATGCAAATAAGAAGCTAAGTCATGAACATCAGGTAAGCTGTCTTAAGCAAATGCATCAGTGAGGAACAATTGGTACACGGATGGGATTTCTGTAACTAATTAACTTCACACAGACTTCACAATGTCAGATGTGTTATAATATATAGAATGTTCACTCCGGTGTTCTCTTATCAGGTAGGTATACCCGACAGACATTCCTTCATTTTGCTGACTGCAGGGAGATGATGGTTTTTAGATAAAAAGCTCCTGATTTGGCATAATGCCATTTTCCCAGCATTTCGCAATACACTATAAAATAATAATTAAATTAAATACAAATCATCTATGTGTAACCGACAGGGTAACCCACATTGTCTTGATGAAGTTTCATGGAATTTCACAAACATTTTTGCAGTGATTTTGATCATCGTTTTGTGTCTACCATTTGCATTAAGACATCTTTCCTCCTTATAAAATCTGATTTCACCATATCCTTAACCAGGACTGAAAGCATCAAAATAGTTGGGTTTATAAAGCCAAATCTGACATTTTGGAAACCAAAAGTAACATTTAAGTACCTAAATTACCCTACTGCTGTAAATATTGTTTCATTATAGGATATGTCTCCCTGACTAAACCCACTACAGTATATCGAGAGAATATTTGGTACAAGAGACAAACACTCAGGCTGAAGATAAAAATCAGATTGGAAAGATAAAAATCAGACAAATCAAAAGGAAAATTTGATGACTTCTATTATCCAATTATTTTTCCACCGGAGCAATCCTGAAGAACTATTAACACCAATTAGGACTGAGAATTTCCATGGTATTCCCTGTGGAATAAGCAAAATTTGGGACTCCTCTGACTCAAAGGAGTGTCTCTCAGAATCTAATAAACAGAGATGCCCTAAGAAATACTTTCTAACCTGTCTAGCATGTCTCCAACCTTTACTGCCCAGAGAACTTAAGCCTTATAGTAAAATAATATTAGACCTTTTAAGGCTAGCTGCAACACCTTCCGTAAAACCATTATGGCTTGCCTAAATAAATCTCTGCCTTTGTTTCAAGTTGGTGCTGCAATGATTCATTTGCACTTTAAGGACTGAATTACTCTGCTAGTTATAATACTAAGAGGGATGCTATGGTTTGTTTTTCCTGATCCTGGATGCATTCAGATAGGATGCTAAGCCATTTTTAAATAACATCAGACAAGCCATAAATGATTACTTTAAGGCTAAATCATAATGGCTGAGTTTCTACACTGCATTTAATTAGAAGCAAAAAATGTCATCTTCTATCTGAATCGGGCTCAAGTAAGTGAATTAAGTATTTAAAACAACAACAACCTTAGAGTATTAAAGAAAATTATGATGACATACAAACACATTTATTCACAGATGAGTCCCTTCGAATTGAGTAGAATATATGGAGAAGATTGTGACTGAATATTGCAATTTTATGCATATCTACATAAAGTTTCAAATTCTTATGAGAAAAATCTTTGTGACTTTGTTTATTTATTGTGCCTTTGAGTCAGTATTGACTTCTAGAAAGAGGCTGGACAAATCCATCCAGTTTTTTTTCCTTTTTATTAGTTTATAATATAAAATACAAAAATACAAAAGAAAACAGAAGGAAAATAAGGGAAGGAGAAAGGAAGGGAAAAGTGTAGGGAAAAGGGAAAAAAGAAAGAAAAGGCATTGACTTCCAACTCCCTTTGGTGCAGTAAAATAAGATAACAGCATCAAACCTTTTTCTTTTTTTAACATTTATCATTTTTATTTTTATTATATAAAATACAAATAAGAAAAGAAAATAGGAAATTAAGGAAGGGAAAGGGAACAGCAAAAGGGGGGGGGGTGAGATACAAGGGTGAAGAGAAAAAGAAAGAAAAGGCATTGACTTCCAACTCTTCCTGGCACAGTACAAGATAAACACATCCAACCTCAACTTTTTTGCTTTACACATTACCTATAACACCAAATCTTTCTAATCAACAAAACCAAGGTCAAAGTTTCATTTTTTTTCTTCACAAGCACACATTCCAGAAGGGATATCCAAATAAGAACATATTTTCCTCTTTAAATAAAGTAGACAATTTAACCATTCCTGCTTTATCTTTATCTTTTTCTTTTACATAGTAGTATAAACTAACCATTTCTATAACAATGTATCTATCTAATTGGTAAAACCCAAATCAAAATTTCATTTCTCCCCACTTCAAGCACAAAATCCAGAAGCAGTTTCCAAGAAGAAATAAAAGTAATTGTGTTGTGACCAGCAAGTCCTCACTCCGGTCTGCTGTTTAAGCGGGAGCTGGAGGAACCGCTGATTGGCTGAGTCGTTTGAAAGCTCCGTATAAAAGGAGATGTCAAACGGAATCAGCTGTCTCTCTCTCTCTCAGCTGCTGCTACGAGCTCGCGATTAGCCGCAGCTGAGATACAAATTAACAATAAAGCTAGTTAAGCTTTATTGCTGCCTCTGCCTCTTTCTTCAGCGCGCCAAACACAAAACTGGTGACGAGGATGGGATCGCTAACAATCTGAGGCAATCCTGAGGCAGAGAGAGAGAGAGCACCACATGGCTGAAGTCACTACAAAAAGAGCTGTCACTAGAGCTGTCACTTACAAGTGGTGAAATGACGGCACCGCCGAACTTCCCGCCTTTCGGCTGACCACTAAGAGGTGGACATTTTATATCAACAGGTTTGAATGCATCATAGATGCTGCAAACCTATCAGACATTCCTCCAAACAGGAAAAAGGCTTATTTCCTGAGTTTCTGCTGGGCCACCGTTTTCGATATTGCCACCGCTTTTCTGACTCCTCAGACGGTCAAGGCTGTCACCTGGGAAGAGCTACAAAACAAAAAGTTCTCCAGTGTTTTCAGAATGCTGGACTAAAATTGAACAGAAAGAAATGCACCTTCACAGTTTCCCAGATAGACTACCTAGGTTATCACATTGACTACAAGGGAATTCACCCTATGGAGTCCAAAGTACGTGCTATTCAGAATGCCCCAGTCCCTCAGAACAAAACTTGAGTTGCAAGCCTTTTTGGGATTACTTACAGCTCTTTCTTGCTCCACAAGGCCACTGTAGCAGAACCTTTGCACAGATTATTAGATTCTAAAATACCTTGGAAGTGTGGAGCCATGAAGCAGGCCTCCTTCACTGCAGTAAAAGCCTGCTTACTTCATCCAAGGTACTTATTCAGTTCAGTGATGCTCTTCCCCTTGTCATAGCTTGCAATGCCTCCCCTTATGGGATTGGGGCAGTCCTAGGCCTTAGATTGCCAAATGGCCAGGAAGCCCCTATCACTTACTTTTCAAGAATGCTTTCCAAGTCAGAGCGCAACTACAGCCAAATTGACAAGGTGGCATTGGCTGCAGTGGCCTCAATCAAAAGGTTTCATGAATACCTCTATGGACACCAGTTTGAGCTCATCACTGACCATCAACCTTTTGCTAGGCATCCTGGCAGGTGGCAAGCCCAGCCCACAAATCCTTTCCCCAAGGATGACCTGATGGACTCTTTTCTTGGCAGCTTACAACTACAAGTTGACTTAGAGGCCTGGCAAAGATGTAGCACATGCTGATGCCCTAAGCAGATGCCCATTACCCATTTTGGACACTGCCCCTGCCCCTTCAGCCTCTGTGTTCCTGCTGGAAGATCTACAATTGCCTCTCATGGCCGATGACATCGCCTACGCTTCCACCAGAGATGTACAGCTATTCCAAGTTATGAACTGGGTGTGGAGGGGGTAGCACAGAGATACCCCTACTGTGGATTTCCATCCCTTCAAGGCACGCCAGGCAGAACTGAGTGTGCTAAAGGGGTCTTTACTGTGGGGGCCCCAAGTAATTATTCCACACCTAATAAGACCGTGTATCATTGAAGTACTCCATGAGGGTCACCCAAGTATCAACAGAATGAAAGCTCTGGCCAGGAACTATGTGGGGTGGCCAGGATGGATGAGGCAGTTACTAATAAAGTTCAAAGTTGCTCCATCTGCCAGATGTCCAGATCTGCTCCACCAACTGCCACTCCTGGGAAGTGGGAAGATATCAAAACACCTTGATCTAGAGTGCATGTGGATTTAGCAGGCCCCATGCAAGGAAAAAACATCTTAGTCCTAGTTGATTCCTTTTCAAAGTGGGTAGAGCTGGTTCTCCTTAAATCAACCACTTCAGAAACTGTAAGCAGGGCCTTGGACAATATTTTTGCATCCCATGGGTACCCAGATACCCTGGTTTCAGATAATGGACCCCAATTCACCTCCTTTCCCTTTGAACTATTCCTGGCCCAAAGGGTATCAGACATGCCCTGGTTTTCCCTTTTCACCCAGCTTCCAATGGCCTGGCAGAGAGGGCTGTAAAATCAGCTAAAGAAGCCCTGGGGAGAATGGAGGAAGGGAACTGGTCCACCAGGGTAACCTACTAACACAGCACACCACCCTGAGCACTGCCACCAGCCTCACTCCAGCTGAACTATTAATGGGAAGGAGACTTCACATAACCCTTGACAGGCTGCACCCTACTTATGCTCCCAGGGCAACCCTCGACTCATCCAGCAAGGCAAGGGACTTTAAGCCAGGAGACACGGTCTACTCCTGCAATTATGTGGGAAATCCCCTATGGTTGCCTGGGTGGGTGGAACAGAAAACAGGCCCCAAATCATACAGGGTACGGTAGGCTGATGGAAGACTGTGGCGCCAACACGTGGACCAGCTAAGGAGTCGTTGGAGTGCCCCTACAGGTCCAGTCCAGAGACATCGAGTTTTTGCAACAACAATGCCCTTCGAAGGCCGACTCCCGACCAGCGGTCTCTCATGGAGGCATTACCTGGGGAAGCCATGACATTGATGACCGGAGCCTGCTCCCCGTCATCTGAAGAAGTCCCATCGACTCCTGAGGTCCTTCCGCGGACAGCTGAGATTGCCAGAGAAGGGGAGAAGACACTGCCCCAAGCGGAAGGTGCCACTCCAGCGACAGGTCCTTCCCCATTGCCGGCGGCTGCAGAACTAAAGTGATCTGGGTGTGTGAAGTGTTGCCCTGCCTATCTGGACAACTACGCTTGCGCAGTTCCAGGGGGAAGGAGTGTTGTGACCAGCAAGTCCTCACTCTGGTCTGCTGTTTAAGTGGGAGCTGGAGGAGCCGCTGATTAACTGAGCTGTTTGACAGCTCCGTATAAAAGGAGCTGTCAAACGGAATCAGCTGTCTCTCTCTCTCTTAGCTGCTGCTGCGAGTTCGCGGCTAGCCGCAGCTGAGATACAAATTAACAATAAAGCCAGTGAAGCTTTATTGCTGCCTCCGCCTCTTTCTTCAGCATGCCAAACACAAAAAATTGTGGTTTTTCTTTAATCAAAACAATCAATTTAGCCATCTCTGCTAACTCCATCAATTTTTGCAGCCATTTATCCATTGTCAGTTTTCTTGATGAAGTTTTTTTTGGGGGAAGTTATTTGTCATTGTTTCCTTCCTAGGGCTGAGAAAGAATGACTGGCCCAAGGTTACCCAGCTGGTTTTGTACCCCAGGTGGGACTAGAACTCACAGTCTCCTGCTTTCTAGCCTGGTGCCTTTAATCACTATACCAAACTGACTACTCTTGTCTTATTTACTACATTTTAAAATAATAATATGGTAAACAAAGATTTCTTTGTATAGATAAATAAATGAGTAACTTTCAAGAAGCCTCACAGAATATTTGGAAATTCAGAATAATAAAGTATATTCATTTCAAATGATGCAAAGATCTATTGATTCCTTAAGGTTTACAATTGTCCTAGGAAAGGCAAAACTACATTATTATAGAGCAATTTACAATAAGAGCTCTATTTAATTTTAACTGTTTGGACATAAGCCTCTGTTGGATTGTAACCACTAAAAGCCTAAGAGGAGAGCCAATCTGGCACAGTGGTTTATGCATCAGGCTAGAAAATAGGAGACAGTTCGTATTAGTTGCAGATCAATGCTGTATGTTCTTTGCTGAGGTAAAGATTTTTGAGCTTATTTTTTTCTGATGAGAAGAGATGAGTTACTTTAGAGAACAAAACAGATATTTAGCCAAAGATTGCACAGAAAGCAAGCAAGCAAGCAAAGAAACATCCCTATAGGTGGGTATTGTTTATCTCTAAGCTTGTGCAAAATATCTGCTCTCTGTACAAGAGGTGCAGAATAAGGGACTGCAAAATTTAAACAGCAGCAAAGAAAGTACAGATTCCTCTAAGTTTCCTTTTTTTTAAAAAAATAGAGCTGGTTCCTACCAATTGAGATAGAAAATGGTACCATTTTCTAGTATCAGACATTTTGAAATCCCACAAATATCAATGAGCGACAGAAGATTTAGATGTGTGGCAATTTTTCCCCAGAAATCAATAAAATTTATGCTTTGGCTAGATCACACTCTTAAGTATTACACCATCTTCTGGCTGATAGTAAATCTAATCCTTTCTGCAATAAGAAAGGAAAATCACAGTTTTTAAATCCACACTGTCATATAAAAATTCAGGTCATGTTAATGTTAATCTTACTGAACAGAAAATATATAACCATTTTTTCAAAAAATATAATATATATGTGTAGATATTCAAATATTTCAGAAATTGTCCCTGCAGAGTATATTTAAAGTCAGGGAAAAATAAAATACATAAGTTTTAAGATTTTGGAAACTTTCAGAGCCAGATAGGTATTCTTCTTGAATAATTAAATTATATCTCAGATTTCCCTTTACTGACATGCTTCCTTACTTGTTACACATTTAAAATATTTTTCTATTAAAGTGAGACTTTAATTTTGCATTTAAAAAAAACACATAGGGTATTGGACAGCAGGAAAAGGCATCATCCTTAAGTACAATTTAGAAAGACAGTTTAATTTTAAAAACTTTTCAGATTTTAGTTCAGGAGCTAAAGGTAGAAGTTCTGATGGCATGAGGGTTAAGATGCAGATTTCAGAAACTCTCTCCACAGCTGGGAGTTTAATCCTGACCAACTCAGGGTGGACTTAATCTTCCATCGTTTTGAGGTCAGTAAAATGAGGATCCAGACTGTTGTGGGGAAAATAATGCTTGCATGTAAACTGCCCAGAAAATGCTATATACATGGGGCAGTATATAAGCCAAAATGCTTATTGCTATTGCTAAAAGGTTGCATACAGAGTGCTCCATCCTACTTTTTGTACCACTTTAAGAGGTAGATTTGGTTGAGAAAGAGTGGCCAGCCAGATCATCTAATGAACTGCCATAAATGCGTTATAAATTATTGCAACTCTTATTGCAAGTTAGCTTATTATATTATAATCAATTTTACATAAAACAATGTAAACATAAGCCTGTATCATTTTAAATTCTTAACTGTATTTCACACACAGTTGTTAATACTCCAAACTTCAAAGGTTTTTGTTTTCTGAAAGGGACTTAGAAAATTTAAATAATTTTTTGCATTCAGCTCAGTTTCAGGCTGAGAAACAACACGAACAATCCTTACTCAGAACTAATGGAATATTTGACACCTTATAAATTATGGAAATCAGTGAAATTAATTATTTAGGTGTTTGGTTAATTACTAAATAATTAGATTACAAATAATTTCCTTTGGTTTATATACATTGTTCATTCTCTCACTACTTACTTATTGCCTCTAATTAATTAGTTCTTGAGAATGTACATGTAAAAAACCAACAAATGCAAAATTAGCTTCAGTAATCTGGGTTTTTTATTTCCCTGAACTGTCTGGTGAGAAATTTCTTTCTCCCCTTTGCCCATGGTGATAGTGTATTGTTCTGTTTAGGCCATATTTATCACAGCCCCTGATTGGTGGATTCCCCTACCTTTTTCTTTCTAAGCCAATAAACAAACAGTCATATTTTTACCACATTTCCTATCACTTGGGCTAGAAGGGAAAAGCATCAAAAATTTTCAATTTCACTATTTTTTTTTTAAATGGCATCACTGTTCCAAAAAATGGTGGTGGAAGGCAAGGACCATTTAACTGAAAAAGCATTTCTGCAATAGCATAGGATAACCAATTGAATTAGAAGAGGTTTCCTGCAATGTAATAAAGTATAGCAATAGCAATAACACTTAGAGTTATATACCACTTCACAATGCTTTACAGCCCTCTCTAAGCGGTTTACAGAGTCAGCATACTGTTCCTAAAAATCTGGATCCTCATTTTATCAACCTTGGAAAGATGGAAGGCTGAGTCAACCTTGAGCCTGGTGAGATTCAGACTGCCAAATTGCAGGCAGTCTGCAGTCAGCAGAAGTAGCCTGCAATACTGCATTCTAATCACTATGCCACTGCTGCTCTTTCAGGCAAACCTGAACTGACATAAGTCAGAAAACATTGCTTTTGATAGGTAGCAGAGGAGATTGGAGGGGAGTGCCTTTTTGGTGGCTATAGGATAACATTGTGCATTCTTACACTTGGGAAAGGATCAAAGTCATGTACTTGTGCTTAAAGGCTTGTCCTGCAGATCAGCCTTAGTTAAGACTCAGTTTGGAGTCGGACAATGTACACATTGAATAAATTAAATTAAAATAACATAAATTAAGATATATTAATTTCTTACTCAAGGAAAAAGAAGTCAAATAGTTTGCCAGTAATTGTTCTTTCTTATAATAAAACCAGAATTGTTGTGTTACCTCCTGAATGGATAGCACTGACAACAGTATGGAGAAATAAGATAGGAAAACACTCTGGTGGTGTATAATTGTAGTGATTATCTGGATTATTGAGTAATCTCTTATAAGCACAGAGATTTCTACAAATATGATGTTCCATTAAGAGGACACTGTAACAACTGGCTTTTGATGATTCAGAACTAAATGGCTAGATTATTTCCATAACAAGTTTTGCATTTATTTATGTAAGGTTATGTTATAAAATTCTGAACATTTTATTGCAATTTCAAAGCCTGTCAAAGCATTTGCTAATGTTAGCCATCAAGCAGGTAAAAAGTGAAAGAGTACTAGCTTATGACTGTAGCATTTTCAAATGTAACAAAAATATAAATATGCACACCTTTGATACAACCATGAGTTAAGAAAGAACTTTTATTTAATTACACTCATGAAATGTTCACATAGTTAAAGGAGAAAGAGGGTAGAATACTGTAAAATATTTTATGAGGAATATATTCATTCGGTCTCAGCCAGCAGAACAGAACAGAATAACTGAGTTGCAAGATACCTTGAAGATCTTCTAATCCAACCCCCACCGAAGAAGGAGACCCTATACTATTCAAGACAAATGGCTGTCCAGTCTCTTCTTAAAAGCCTCCAGTGATGGAGCACCCTCAACTTCTAAAGACAACCGGTTCTATGGTTAATTATTCTGCTAGGAAATTTCTCCTTAGTTTTAGGTTGCTTCTCTCTTCGATTAGTTTCCATCCATTTTTTCTTGTCTTGCCTTCTGGTGCTTTGGAAAATAGGCTGACCCACTCTTCTTTGTGGCAGTCCCTCAAATACTGAAACACTGCTACCATTTTATCCCTAGTCTTCTTTTCACTATACCAGACATATCCAATTCCTTCTTCATATGTTTTAGCCTCCAGCCCTAGAACTGCATTGGGTTTTTTTGGCAGCTGCTGCACACTACTGGCTCATATGTAAGTGATCATCCACTAGGACCCCAAAATCCCTGTCACAGTTATTGCTTTTGAGCCAGGTTTCACTCAATCTGTACCTGTACATTTAATTTTTCTTGCCTAAGGGTAAAACCTTACTTTTCTCTACATTGAATTTCAGTTTGTTAGATAGGGCCCGATGTTCAAGTCTGTCAAGATTCATCTGGATTTTGAACTTATCTACTGGGATGTTATCTATTCCTGCCAGTTTGGTGTCAACTGCAAATTTGATGAGTTCCCTTCTATTCCCGCATCGAATTCCTTTATGAAATGTTGAAGAGTATGGGTACCATACTACCATAGATTTGTTTTCCAGTTTAGTGAAAAGAATTTGAAATTTTAGAGTTTTAGAAAGAAGAAGGGAGGAAAAAGTATTTTTGCTTAAGAAGTAACAGCACTCAGTGTCTCATGTAACTGAGGATCTTCCCCTAAAAACAACAAGCAGACAAACATTTTGTACCAAGTAAGGAGAAGAAAAGAAAAGCCTACCTCTGAAGGACTTGTTTTATGCTTGGGATAGACATTTCCCTTTCTATCTGTTGTTACACAAGTTAAAAGAATGTTTCAGCCTCAACAAAGTTGTAATGTTGTTATAGTAGGACATGAGAAGAATAGAGCCATCAAGTTCTGTCTTGTGCATTAGAAAGCAAATATATAGCAGCCTTGCATCAAAAAATGGTGGGGTACATTATTCCAGTGGGTCTGACTGTTTTATATCTGCAGAAGGCATTACCTTCAAGGGCTCAGAGCAGCTTTTAACAACTTTCCTTGACATTTACAACAACAATAATGATTGTGGAGAAGAAAAAGGTGTGGATCATCGACATTGCCATACCTGGTGACAGCAGAATCAACGAGAAACAACTTGAAAAAGTCACCAGATATCAGGACTTGAGAATCAAACTGCAGAGACTCTGGCATAAACCAGTGCTGTGGGTGTTGTGCCTAAAGACCTCAGCAAGCACTTAAAAACAATTGGCGCTGAAAAGATCACCATTGGTCAGCTGCAGAAGGCCACCTTACTGGGATCTACTTGCATAATCCACCGATACATCACGCAGTCCTAAACACTAAGGAAGTGTTCGACTAGTGATACGGAACCCAGCATAGTTATTACCTCGTTTGCTGTGTATACTGTCATTTCTATGTATAATAATAATAATAACAATAACAACAACAACAATAATAATAATAATAATAATAGATACCAATAGAAGAGAACATATGTACAACTCATGGCTGAATTGTGTATCCTTGGTGATCTTTGAACTTGGTTGTTTTCTTGCTAATATTGTGTATCAGACTAGGCAATATCTTCAGGGCTAGAATGGAGTGGGGTTGGTCTCTGTTTTGGGGTATGGTTTTCTTCTTGATTGTTCCTTGATCAGACTGTTGTTTTCTGCTTGACTGTTTGTCTGGTTTTAATCCTAGTGTTAATTGCTGTTTATTTGGGTGTTGATTGCTGGCAAGGAGGTGTTCTGACCAGGGGTGGGATTCAATTTTTTTAACAACTGGTTCTGTGAGTGTGGTTTAGTTGGTGGGTGTGGCTTGGTGGACATGTGACTGGGTAGGTGTGGCCAACTTGACATCACTCATGTCAAGGGGCATTTCTCCTCTCCTGGCCTCTCATGACTGTGGGGATGCTGCAATGGTCATAAGTGTGAAAAATGGTTATAAGTCACCTTTTTCAGTGCCATTGTAACTTTGAATGGTCACTAAATGAATCCTTGTTGTAAGTCAAGGATTACCTGTACAAAAATACAAAAAGCTTCTTTGCTTGCATAAAGCTGCCCTAAATACCAATCATTAGATTAAAAATACCTACAAGCCAGAGTTACAAATCAGGCAGGGTGCCAGAGCACCTTGAGGAATTAAAATAGTTAAAATGCAGTGATAACTATCAGCAGCCAACTCTTGCTCATAAAATGAAACCCTTTAGCTGAGAGGTCGTTTAAGCTCTCTAGAAAGAGCACACCCAGGAAAAGTAATCTTTAGAACCATTTGTTAAAAGATACCAACTGGTCTCACTCACCTCACAAGATATCCTAAGGAAATCATCCAGATTTAAAGAAAGATCACATGCCCCCCAGAAAGGCAGTAAAAAAAATCAGTGTCAAGCTTGCATCCTGCCTCTTGGAAGTATACCCCAAAAGGACAGTGCCAGATACCACTAAAGCAGTGAAGGAAGACCCCCTCCTCCCCAGATAGAAAAAGAAACGAGGCAGGAAAAAATTCAAACACAATACAAATAATTAAATCACAACAGTAGCTGTTTCTTGTTGAAGCTGAATAGGGAAAATTATCCCATCAATAAATATAGGATTAAATGTCACCAAGCACAGAATTAACCTTCACCAAAAACCAGTTTTAGACCAAAACTCAGAAAGGGTATATAAACTCATGTTTTAATGTCAATCTTTCTAGCTAGCCAACAAGCCTTGCTGAATGCCACTCATCTTGGTTCCCTGTCATTAAAAGCTTCTTTCTGACAGCTCTGCTTCATTATTCAATTATTTCTTCAACATGCTGATTGTCCAGGGAAGTATTTCCTCCCAACAGCAGTATAAAAATCTTAAAACAACTTTTCCCTTTTAAGAAAGTCAAGCCCCTGAAGTTCCAGAGACAGGAAGTCTAGGCGTACTGGCAAGAATGTAATAAGTGTGGAAAAAAACAAAAGGAGATTGCTTCTAACTACTGGTTCTCTGAACTGCTTGACAAGGGGTTCTATAGAACCAGTCAGAACTGGTAGAATCCCATCCCTGGTTCTGACCTCTGTTTCCTTCTTAGCATTTGTATTGTCTCCTTTGAATGGTGTATAAATGTTGTTTATCCCTATGTGCCAATTGATGGCTGACTCATCTGAATATCAAGCTTCTAGGAAATCCTTCACATTCAGTTTAATTTAGAATACTGACAGTTTCCCAGTTGAAACTATGGTCAAGTCTGTTCCCTGTTGTGAGATTAAGGAGTTTTCTTTTTTCTTTTTCTTCTTCTGACTGCTACTGAATGTTCATAGTTGCATTCTGATAAGTCTTCTATCAGTTTGTACTTCATAGTGCTGTTACAGTCCTTACTTTATACATGTACAGTAGATGATTGTTGGATTTTTTCTTCTTCTTCTAGGGCAACTGGATCTGAGAGCAAACCCCACTCCTTGAAGAAATTACCTAGTCTGGTAATAAAATGTCTGCAAATACCTAACCAGGCTCAGGGAGCACCAAGAATTCCACAGTTCAGCTCTGAACTACACATGTTATCTTCTACTTATGTTGAAACCTTTATACAACTACAGTAAGAAAAAAAATAGTATTACAAATGTAAAACACAGAGATACTGAAATTAGCATCAGACACATATTAGTTATACTCTTACCCATCAAGTCTGCCATCAACTCACCAAATTCAGCATAAGCATAATGGGACTTAAAAGCTGAATTGCTCACATGAGGGGCTTTTGGGTTTTCCCCCAAAACTGCATTACCGATCGCTCGGCTAAGAGGATTTATCATGTCCTAATAAACAGATTAAATCTGTAAAATGTCAAGATTACCTCATCCAAAATGACATGGTGGTCAACTTTAGCTTCATAATGCACTTCAATGCCTTCACTGCCAGATTCTCTCTCTTGTTTTTTTCAGAAACTATGATCAACCGCAAGAACCTCATAGCACATTTTTTTAAAAAAGAGACCATGGCTAATTCATTTGCCTAGGAGATTATTACTAAGCTAGACATATGCTTTCTCTCACAATGAAAATGAAATAACAGCATGACCCCACAAGCTCCAACGTCTTCAGAGAGAAGCATCATTTATGAAATATCACTACATTTGTGATAAAAAAAAATCAGTGAGCATTAGCAGGAAATAATAGGGTGGTTCAGTATAAAATAACTATCTACAGTGCATAACATAATCTAAAGGAAGAATTGCAAAATCAGCTCCCGCAAATTAAAAATGCTACTTTTTAGAAGTAGGAATCTAGCTTCTCTGCAGAGAACTGCGGCAATATTATTTGAGAAATATCCTCTCTAAATTGTGCCATTTTTCTTCTAATAAATGGCTTCCTAAGTATTCATTTAATTTCTTTCTAATGCCAACTTGGTACTTAGAAAATATTAAGCACATTTCCCATGGTGGAGTCTATTTCCTCTGTTCTGATTAGGATGAAATGGCTGAAAAGTTTATCTCAGCAAAGTAACATAATGTTGTGGTTCGCTTGCAGCTGGTGCAGATGGCAGCAGAATCGACAGTGGAGAAGAACGGGGACCAGTCAGGGAGTCTGGAGAGGATTCAGACAAGTTTCTTGCATCCAGTGCAGTGATGGGACCAGGACTATCTGGCAGTGGGGTGCAGCAGTGAGGCAGAGGATCCAGGGGAGCCTGTTCCCCGTGCGCGTGTGCACAGAGCTGCTACAAGGCAAGAGCAGCTGAAACAAAAGGGGCAACTCGGGAGTAAGGCTGGGAGATAATTGCCCCTCCCATCAGGTATAAAGAAGAGGCAAAGATGATGAAATCTTTACAGGAAGCAAAGTCGTTCGTTTGCTTCAGATTCATTCTTGAAGCTCTTTGTACTTCAGTTGGTTTTTGCTCTAGTTCATTTGACACTTCTGTTATTAGCAGCACTTCACAGAAAAGAAAGGTGCTTATCTCGAGGGACTGTTTGAGATTCATTAATGGCTGGGAATGATGGAAATAATCCCCAGTGTTACAATAAAACAAGACTTGTTTTAAAATAAGTGTGTGTGTAAGCCTTGGTCTGACCACATAGTATAATTTATGTATTACATACATCATTTGTTTATTATTAAAATTGACAGAGATTTCTGGCAGTTCACAAAAAGCCTTGTCCCCATTCTAGAGTCCCAAAGAATAGCCTCTCTTGGGGAGAGGGGGCAGGGAGTCCACACAGATGCTAATGAAGTTTCTGTCCTCAGAGATAATAGACATTCATATCTCACTGCTGATCAGAACTCTTATATGCCTATTGCAATGTTTTCAGCCTTCTTCCAGCCATGCATAGGGCTGACCAGTGCAAGATTTCATGATATGAGGGAAGCTTTGCATACTGTTACATAGAGGCAGATATTGCTAATAAATGCATTTCTTATGCAGCTATGGTCTGGTTTCTGGATGGTGGTTGCCTTTCGTCTATGGGGTGGGTTTGGGTTTGAATCTGGTGAGGGAGATTGGTGGTGGCATCATGTGTTGTTTTGGGTCCGGTGTTGGTTTTCGTAGCTGGGACTCATTTGTTGATAAGGGCTAGTTTCCAGATGTCTGGTAGGCAGAAGGTATCATCCTATTTATTCATGTTATGGGGGAGTTTCTCTATTTCGATGGCTTCCCTGGTTATTCTCTTGTGGAAGTGTTCAGTGTTGGAGATTAATTTGGTTTCCTCAAAATTAATTTCATGTCCTGTGGCTTTAAGATGCTGGAAAAGGGAGGAAGTATTTTCTTTTCTGACTGCATTTTTGTGTTCTGTGATGTATGCATTTATTCTCTTGTTGGTTTGTCCAATGTATGTGGCTGGGCAATTGTTGCATGGTATTTCATAAACTCCTTGGTTTTCTAGCTGGATCTTGTCTTTGGGGTTTCTTAGGATGTTGGCTATTTTTTGGTCAGTGCCGAAGGCTGTTCTGATATTGTGTTTGTGGAGAATTTTGCTGATTTTATGTGGTGCCTTTGATGTAGGGGAGGAGGGTGATACCGTTGTCCTGTTCTGTGTTTCAGTTTCCTGGGGGGTGTCTTCATTAGGATTAGGTGTGTTTTAATTGTGTTTTAAATGGATTAATTGTGTTTCTTTGGAATCCTTTGGAAATTAATACGCTAAATTAAGATCCAGCTAGAAAACCAAGGAGTTTATGAAATACCATGCAACAATTGCCCAGCCAGTGGCGGCATTCAGCTGGTTTGCACTGGTTCACGCGAACCAGTAGCAAGGATTTGGCATGGGTTGCTGAACTGGTAGTAACTTCTGGCTGGCCATGCCCCGACCCGGTTACCCGGTCGTCACTGGCTCATTTGCCCCGCCCACTCAATGCTCGCTCACCCTGCTTGCCTGATGCTAGCCTGTCCAGTCACTCCTTAAAGTATTTCTTTTTTTCCCCCTCCCAACAATCAGCTGTTTCTACCATCAGCTGTGCTGGGATTCCCCTTGCCTACTTACTGCTTTGCCCAGGAGGCTTCCTTGAGGCCCAGTAGGCCTCAAAATGAAGCATGAGGGGGGGTGTTGTGTGCAAAATGCAAAAAGAAAGCCATGCCCATAGAACTGGTAGTAAAAAAATTGAATCCCACCACTGACAAAAACCCAACCCATCTCACAAAAACATGACTATGGATGGCATATGGATGGTACATCAATTTAAGCAATCTACTTAAAACTAAGTGATTTATCCATCTGAAGGCACCAGTAGGTAGATTATCACCATTTATATATCCAACCCTGATATCTAAATGGCAAATCCATTTGCAAGAATGCACTAGTCTTTTTCTATTAATTCATTTCTTACAACTTTCTGTGTACCCTGAAAAGATCTACATAAGCCCTCAGCTCCCTGAAAAATTATATCCTGACAACTGACAAATGTTTACAAACTAAGTTGCCTAGTTAAAAGCCACCCATGCACACTGCTAGATTTAAAGAAAGAACATGGCTATAGGGACATAATGCAAACCATATGGTTACTACTAGCTATAGCTAATCACAAGTGATATAGAAACAGATCTAGACGTCTGTGAGGAGCCACGAGGCATCGCTAAGAAATAAAGTGCCTTTCAAAATGCGTGGGAAGCCTTGAACAAAAGTCACACACATGTCGCTTTTCAGGCAGGGAACATATCCATTTCAGTCAGTACACCAATTGAATAGGTCAGCGTGTAGGAAGAGTGTTTGTCACCCTGTATAAATATGTGAAATATGTCTGGGTAAGTTTTGAAGTACATCATGTTCCTTTCACTTAGCATATTGCTAGCAGCCATTTTGTAAATGGAACATTTTTCTCTTTTCCAGCCAAATTTTTAGCTTTCAGCTTGTCGACTCATTTTGCTTTAACAGCGTGAAGAGAGCCTTAATAATATAGTGCACAAATACCAGATTGCTACATGTTTGTCCTTCAAAAAAAATTATGCAGGCACATTTGAGACAAACTATCCATATTATACACATGGTAAAAAGCATTTTTTTTTCTCCAATAAGTTCTGCCAAAGGTTTTAATTTGTTTATTGCCAGAAAGGAATAATTTCTCCATTCTTCATGCCACTTCTTCACCATTGGCATAAATATTCTTTATTTCAGAGCTGAAGAAGCTTCTTGGATGAGAAGTGAAATATCTTCAAAGAAAATCCAGAAAGTCCACTTGTCTCTTGAAAAAGCACCTTTGGGGCAACCATGACCTAGATGACTAAGAATCTCCATAGATGTTTTTTACTAAATATTGCAAATACACAGTGGTGGGATTCAAAATTTTTACTACCAGTTCTGTGGGCATGGCTTGGTGGACATGGCTTGGTGGGCATGGCAGAGGAAGGATACTGTAAAATCTCCATTCCCTCCCCACTCCTGGGGGAAGGTTACTGCAAAATCCCATTCCCTCCCCACCCCACTAACCTGCTTTCCAGCTCCGTTCTCCTGTGCAGGGCAACCAAAGAAGACCTAGCCGATCAGCTGGGACTCAGGAGGCAAGAGAATAGATGGGGGTGGGGCCAGTCAGCGGTGGTATTTTCCAGTTCTCTGAACAACTCAAAATTTCTGCTACTGGTTTTCCAGAACTGATCAGAATCTACTGAAAACTACCTCTGCAAATATACTATGTGATTGGGGGGCGGGGGGGGGGGGGGGGAAGGCACAGGCCTCCTACAAGAAGAGAAGTATCCCTTCCCTTTGCTGCAGAAGAGGATTTAATTGTAAAATCAATATTTTTTACAAGCATCATGCTATATTCATATTTCCAGTTTATCCACAGTAGGATAATTTGAGCCTGATCATATCCAGCTGATTTCTTGACTGCTTTTTCTTTTACTGATTTTTTTTTAAGAGGCAGAAACTATCTACCTCTTTGATATCTTCTTTGCCAGTTCTTAGGTTGGTTGTTTTAACCTAAAGCCATTAGTTTGATCTTTTTTATATTTAATTTTCATCCAACTTTTTCATTGTGCTCTTTTATTACTAGAGCTTGCAGATGCTTGAATTTTTGAAGTGTAATCAGCATAGTGCAGGTTGTTGATGTTTCCTCATCCAGTTTTAAAACCACTCTCATTTTCTTCCAATCCAGCTTTCTTTAATATATGTTCAGCAAATAAGTTGAATAAATAAGGGGGAGTATAGATCCTTGTTACACCCCTTTGCCAATTTGGACCCAGTCTGGATTCTCATATTCTGTCTGTACTATAGCTTCCTGAACTATGTATAAATTTCTCATGAAAAGAATAAGAATGACATTTAAAATACATGCAAGAAAAACTATGTAACACATATAAACACACACACACAAATATACACTAAACCTAAAGGACAAGCACAGCAGAGAGAATATAATTAATTAATAGCAGTAACATTAAAGTTTGAAACATCAAACCAGTTCTTTAAAGACTTCTGGAACTGAAAAGTCTTATGGATCCTGGAAAGTCAAACTCTGTAAAGATGCTGCCCCAAAGCCATTTTGAGTGTGATAAATTAGTTCCAATGATTTATTTGGGCTCCAAAGTAGACTATAGCCAATGAAAATGACAAAGCATTGGCATAATATGGTTCCATTAGACTATCCAAATTAATGCTCTAACTCCCTGTTTTAGATTAATTGGAATGTATATTAAGTTTACTACTTAATATACATTCCAATTGTTCAAACTAGGAAGTTAGGCAAAGCTGACACAACTGTTGAAGACTGTCTCTGTCCATATCAGGTATGTTGATTAATTAGCTGAAATAGATCAAACCTTAACATAACTATCAAGACCACTTCAACATTCAATTATAGAACTTTGTATCCAACACTTTAGAGTCTTCTACAACAAACTACATAATGTCTCCATCTTGTCTAGAATCTCAGTTTACTAATCCAATCCATTGTTTCACTCCTTCAGAACATTAATTGCCTCTCTTTATTAGGTGAAAAATTGAGGTAAAACTGAGTTAGTAACATTTTAAACTCATGTATCCAATGATCTCTTTTAGTGAGTTCAGATAAAAGTTAAATAGATTGAATTCATGACAGGAGATGAAATTCAATTCTCTGCCTTGAGATGATCAGCTTTGGTTTCAACTGACGAAACCATTTCTGGATTGGGTTCTGCCCAAAGAACTGGATCAAAGCTATGTTGGGACAGCTTTGTAGTTGTACAGGCATATTTAAAAGCTAGAGTCTTATCCAGGTTTCAGTCACCTCAATATGAACTATGTTGCCAGTTTTTGGAAGCTATAGATCAGCAACTTCTACCCATTTTTATTCCACTATCTTTTGATACTTTTTAAAAATCTTAATTCATATGTGGGGTTAGATATGGTATCTGCTGAATAAATTCCCACTTGCCTTTGCCAAACTAGGCTACTAATAAAAATCAAACAGAACTAAACCAACAAAAAAGATAGAGTATTTGCCCTAGATCTCTTGAAATGAAAATAGATGCAAATGATTAATTCAACTTCCTTAATTCATCCTTCTTTACAACTCCTAATTATTGAAAATGTGAAAAACCTAGCTATTTTGACTGGTGCTCCCAGGGGAACTATTGTCTGTGTGCATATACTAGTCTGCACAGATAACTGAGTCCAACTTTTAAGGATCTGTATAAACCTTCTAAAGAATTCAGCCACTTAATATTTCAAGGATGGTTGCTTCACTCATATAGCAAAATTTGCTAAGCATTTGAACATGTTGCTCAGCCCTACTAATTATCCTCCAAGATACTATTACTGATGGCTTAAGCATGAGCTTACAAGAACTGAAAGAAGTATTTGCCAATAGACAATCTTACAAAAAAAAAAGTCCATTGGATCTCAAAAGGGTTACATTCTGAATAAAATTATTTTTACTACTTTGCCATTAGCAGTTGACATTGGTGACATTTTAAATTCAGCAACAGTATACCTGATCATTATTATTACTTTTCAGTGGAAGAATATCTGGCCTGGTATTTCTAATAAAACTTGTAATTTTTATAAAGTTAATTTTTATAAAGCTAACATCTTACGTTAGAACTTGGATATAAGCTAGGATTGCATTTGCTCTGATAGAGTTCTAGACCTATAAGTTGAGGACCTCTGATTGATTTATCATCTGCCATCAAATCAAAGATGACTTAAAACAACCTTATAGATAGATGTTCTCCAGGATAGTCTCTCCCCAGCTTGGCCTCCCAACAATGCATCCTTTACCTCTGTAGTGGTAAAATATCCATATTGGAAATATCCATATTGTTGTTGGTTATCCTCATTTTTTGATCCTTTTTTCCAGCATTATAAACTCATCAAGAAAATCAGGTGTCCACATAATGTATCCAAAAGTTCATGTGTATCTTGAGTGAGAACTCTGGGTCAATTTGTTCAATGATCTATTTGTTTGTTTTATTGGCTATTCATGGCACTCTCAGGAGTTTTCTCCAACACCAAAGTTCAAAAGTATCAGTACTCTTTCTAGTTTGCTTTTTCAAAAATCCTACTTTCAATTCAATAAAGTGCCATGGGAAAACTTTGCCTGCACAGTTCCGATCTTTGTAATTCAGCATATCTGAGGTTAACTGAAGTCTCCCATTGCTAAAATAGTTTCTTTATGGATGCCTCCTGAATTTATATTCCTTTTCAAGATCACCATGAATATTTGGATCAGGGAGACAAGAGCTTGCATTTAATATTCATTACTTATGGGCACTGGAATGGCTATTTCACAAGATATTTGGGAGAAGAGTTTGCTTCTTTTGAGGTTCTTTATTTGCCTGACACTATGCTCTTTTTGACATACAAAGTGACACTGCTTCTACTATCTTTATGATTTAATGTATGAAGAAATACACTCTGATGTCTTTATTCAAGGCCCAAAATATGGGTTGTAAATAATTGTATAACTTTAATAAAAGTATAAAAAAATAATTTAGAATCCAGGTTTTCAATATATTGTGAAATTTGGGGAAATCATTGTATTCCTGTAATCTAAATTCATTGGCAGGAAAATTAAAAGGCTAATTCTCATCTACTTTTAGATATATTTTTTCCTAGTTTTGGCTTAAATCAGTACATTCATTTTAATAAATTGTCAAGCAATTTGTGACATTTTTATGGAAGAAATTTTCAGATATCAGTTTTTACAATTATCTTTGATAGACTAAACCTCTATACTTTTAATATATTGATTTAACCACTGAATATTGTGCCAGGTTAGAAGCAAAATGGTGTAGAGCTGATGAAGGTTAAGCAAATCTAGAAAACACTTGATACTCCAATATGTAAATCAATGATCAGGTTCATACTTCACAGATTACCCTAATCTAGGCCTTGCTCGAATATGATTTGTTGAAAAAGCCAGAATGGTCCCAATATCACAGAGGGCATGCATAAGCGCACCAACATGTCTACCATCCCTGTCCTATTGTTCCTTTTTATTTTTCTTATATGTATCCATTTCATGTATTCATAACTATGTTTATACTTATACCTGTTACCTTATAATCGCTTGACAAAATAAAATAAAGTCCATGTCCAGTTCTTTTGATTTATTATATCTAATTTCATTGAACTACCCACTAATTTAACTTTTAATAAAGAATTGCATATTTTTTCCCTTTTTAGTAGCAAAACTTTATCTGGCTGATCATTTCTGCAATATACAAAACACAAGAGACTTATGGCTAGCAAATAGTGAAACAAAGAATGAATCATTCCTTCTTGGAGGGGAATTGCTCACCACTTCCCACAAACATTTCCAGGAATAACAACTTCAGAAATATCATTAAAACTGGAAGTTAGACCACATGTGTCCATAGATGCTAGCAATTCCCTTTTAGTCTTAGGAATACTAGTAGAAGAGAGATAATTAGCTGGGATCTTATTAAAATGTTTGATTGTAAATACATTTAAAAAACTCTATTAGAGAGTGTCAATGAAAAAGACTTCTGGTTATCAATACTTAAGTTCTAAAATTCTTTGGATATCAATAAGTTTAGAATAATAATTTCCAAATATCTTGCTTCCAGAATATTTGGTTTTTCCAACTGAGGCAGCTTGGTAAATGTGGAAATTTTCCAACCAAATTGTTAGTCACTGTAGCTTTTTAAATGTCATGTTCTACTGATATATTACCAGTATGCTTTATGACAATAACAAATGCATAACATTTATTGTACTGAAACGATCTGTCCCCAAGCCTTTACAATGTGGAGGTCTACATATTGCATCTGACACTACTAAAGTCTAAGATTTTTGTTACAGGTAGTCCCAACAAAAATATTTTGAAAAGGATTTTCCATCTCTCAAAGAATCCAAAAGTCAGAATGCTATTCAGAAATCATAGGAACTAATGTGCATTGCTTAAATCAGGTTTACTTTTAAATGTCATGCCCTCTTAAAAATTAAATCTAAGGTAAGAATATAACTAAAAAAATATGTGTTTAAACTGCAACAGTTTAAAGGATCAGAGTGAACTGTAATTATTGGTATTAATCAAAAAATACAAGGCAAACAATTGACTCTGTTTTGAATTTAGCATGTTTTGTATGTCTGAAAATATCTGTAAATATTGATAGTCTGAGAATGATTTTCACAAGTCATATCTAGTGGAAACATCTATACTATGTCCTTTGCTACATGGAACGATGTTCCTTTTGAATTGTATTTTGTTATAATAGTCATTCAAGACAGGGGTGGGATTCAACTGGTGTTACTACTGGTTTAGTTATTATGTTTCGGTTATTACGGTAGCTCTTCAGAGCTACCGGTTGTACAGAGCTGGGCAGAACCGGTAGCATACCACCCCTGATTCAAACTGTTTTGACAATCTTCATTATCCTAGTTTCCCCACAGATATATTAAGATTTGTAGAGAAAAATTAAGAGCATTGTACAAACCACAAATAAATATATGATATCATATGACAAAAAATAAGATGCTGCAAATCTCAGAACTGTTTTTAAAAATATTCAAAGTTCTGGTCTTCAATCCATGTCAGAAAAAGCCCACTGAATATAAGGATGGAGAAATTAGCCTAACTCATTGAATTTCTAAAAGGGAAGGAAGAAAATTAGTGGTTTATGTCACATGTAACCCTCAAATCTGCAGAAACCTCTCTAACCAATTTTGGGCAATTTTGATACTGCAATTGCTCAAAATTGTCACAGCAGTTATCTACATGGCTGAAGTAGGAAACACCAAAACTGTACTTGCAGCCCTGAAATTGGTTTTACTCAGTTAAAAAACAAATACAATAGCTCAAAACACCAACAGATCCTAAACCTTAGCCATCACTCTCTTAATTTCATATAATCCCAATATTGTCAACAGAATACATACATACATACATACATACATACATACATACATACATACATATATATATGTGTGTGTAAGGTTTTTAAGCTGATAATTTTAAATAATAAATAAGGGAGACTAATATAAATAAGGGAGACTGGTCTCTGGTGATGAGCCGAAAGACAGAAAAGAAAGCAGTATGCTTTCTCCCTTAATTGGGGCTTAACAGGGTCTTGTAACACAAAGTATATGCTTATTCCCCTGCCTCTGCTGATAAGGATAGAGCCAGATGGTGTAGTGGCAATTACAACTGCCTCACATGTAATACTTCCCTGGTTCGAATCCCAGTAAGGGTATGGCTAGCTGAAGAGAGCTAACTAGCTCGAAATAGATCTATACTAGTCTCCCTTATTTATTATTTAAAATTATCAGCTTAAAAACCTTACACACATGTAAAGAAAAGACAACGAAACAAATAGCTTTCTGTCGGTATGGTCTCTGGTGATGAGCCGAAAGACAGAAAAGAAAGCAGTATGCTTTCTCCCTTAATTGGGGCTTAACAGGGTGTTGTAACACAAAGTATATACTTATTCCCCTGCCTCTGCTGATAAGGATAGAGCCAGATGGTGTAGTGGCAATTACAACTGCCTCACATGTAATACTTTCCTGGTTCGAATCCCAGTAAGGGTATGGCTAGCTGAAGAGAGCTAACTAGCTCGAAGTAGATCTATACTAGTCTCCCTTATTTATTATTTAAAATTATCAGCTTAAAAACCTTACACACATGTAAAAGAAAAGACAACGAAACAAATAGCTTTCTGTCGGTATGGCCTCTGGTGATGAGCCAAAAGACAGAAAAGAAAGCAGTATGCTTTCTCCCTTAATTGGGGCTTAACAGGGTGTTAGAACATAAAGTATATACTTATTCCCCTGCCTCTGCTGATAAGGATAGAGCCAGATGGTGTAGTGGCAATTACAACTGCCTCACATGTAATACTTCCCTGGTTCGAATCCCAGTAAGGGTATGGCTAGCTGAAGAGAGCTAACTAGCTCGAAATAGATCTATACTAGTCTCCCTTATTTATTATTTAAAATTATCAGCTTAAAAACTTTACACACATGTAAAAGAAAAGACAACGAAACAAATAGCTTTCTGTCGGTATAACAAAAATATTTTCTCTATTCTAATTCAGAGAGCTGCTCTGGTGATTAAAAGCTGCCCTTCCCAGTTTAATAGTTTTGGTATGGGCTCAATTTTCTATCACATCATAAGGTGCCCTCTCAAGAATTCTGTTTGTCAATCTTTGGATCATTTGTCTACCATGATCTGTTTTTGACAAACCCATGTTGGTTTCACATTATGATTTTGCTTGGCTCTAGATTTATTACTTATTTTCCCCAGGATCTTCTCAGGTATTGATGTTAGACTGATAGGTCTGTAGTTTCCTGGATCCATTTTTCTCCCTTTTTCGAAGATTGGAACCACATCAGCCCTTTTCCAATCATCTGGTAGTTCCCTGCTGTCCAGGGATCCTCAAGTGGAAATACTTCATTATAGTTTCCTGTAAATTTGGGCTTTCATTGAATAATCTGTCTCACAAGTCTTTTGGCAGCCTCTGAATATAGGAGTCTATTTTGGGGGCTGATGAACAAGAGAAAATATGGAAAAGTAAGGACATCAGCCTGGCAACCAAATGTAGGTTAGTCCACTCTGTTGTATTCCCTGTAGCTACCTATGGACAGTTGGACCTTATTAAAGCAAGACAGGAAGAAAATTGACTCATTTGAACTGTGATGCTGGAGAGGATTCCTGCATATTCCTTGGACAGCAAAGATGACTAACAAGTAAGAACTGGAGCGCATAACACTAGATATGTGAAATGTCCAACACTGTGTGAATTCTCCAGCACTGGAAGTTTTAAAGAAGAAATTGGACAACCATTTGTCTGAAAAGGTATAGAGTTTCCTGTCCAAGGTTCCAACTATTCTGTTCTGTTCTGTTCCACTCAATTTTATTCTATTATTTGTCACTTGAAGCAAAATCACAAAACTGCATCTCACCTATTTTGACCACATCATGAGAGGAATTTATTGAAAAAAGCAATTAGGTTGGAATAATTAATGGTAAAAGGAAGCCAGGCCACTAAAGAACATGGTGGGTAAACACTATCAAAGCAGCCAGAGCACAGAAAAACTGAAAGTAGTGCAAGATTGGAAGATGTGGAGAGACTTGGCCCGTAGAATCATCAAGAGGGAGACATGAGTGATTGGATATCATCATCATCATTTTTGCTATTCAGTTTTTAGCTATCCAATGATCTTCTTACTGTCCACTGTTAGAACAGGTAAAATAGCAATATCTACATATCTAACCTCCCTAATAAATAATATGAGGGAATTCAGATTTGCATCTCAGCATGATCTTATTTCATGCCCATTTTCCTTAACAATGCAAGTTTGATTAACATCTTTAACTAATCCATCAGCCTTAGGAAACTGAATTTCTCTCCTGTTTACAAATGCTTCACTTGGACAAATTGCTACAATTGTATGACACGCAGTGACATAACTCTGATCTATTAATGTTTATTCAAGATAACAGATTAATCAATGTCCTTATAATTCCAAGTAGTTTATATTTTCCAGAGGATACACCTCTAGGCTGCATAATCTACATTGACTTGAGTTAATAAATCTATGACCTCAAGTTTTTTTTTTTTTAATGGTGAGTTAATAAAATTCTTGCTGACCCACTGAAAATGCTACAGGGCATTATAACAGTGCTTAAAGGTGATCTCTTCAAACTAGTTTAACAACAGTATGGTTAACATATATTTATTGTATGCAATTTATATTTGCCTCTGTCTGGGGAAAGGGACTATAGGAGGTTTACTAGTATTAAAACATAAATAACATTAAGTAACACAAGATTTCCTAATATAGTAAGATTTTGACTAGCATAGGCATTGATGGATACAAAGCTAATCTCCTGAAAGAAAGGCATAAAAATGAGCCAGGCTATAGGTTTCATGGTGATCTTGATAGCTCAGGATTTGCATCTGCTAGGGCTTAGTCTCTTAACCCACCCATTTCTCCCAGGTTGCAGTGTTGCCTTTCTAGTCTACAACATTGATGTTAATTCTCTCAGTGCAACCTCTGCTCATCTATTCAATGCTCACTTGAATTTTCAGATAATTTTCAACTTAGCATGAATTTTCTTTTAAACAGAGTGTATATGCTTAAACTTTTTTTCACTCTCTTTCTTCCTCACTATGTTACCCTTGAATAGCAAAGAATCAAAAACAATATCACAACCCCCAGAATACCAGAACAGCCCACATAGACCAGTTGGCAATCATCTTCTATGATACCTATCCTTCTATATTTTTAACTTATTTATCTCTCTGTCATACATCTCTCTCTCTCTCTCTCTCTCCATTAATCCATTCATCCATCCATGCATTGTTTGTGATTATTTACTCAAGTGTTTCATATAGCACAGTGCTTTGTGTCCACTATAACAATGTCCTCAGCATAAATTGCATTATTTCCCTTCCTCTGTTACCTCTTTTTGGTTCTTAGATCAGAACCAGACTCATCTTGTGGGTGGAGGAAACTGCTCAGTTACAATGTCCACATGATTGATTTCCCATGTGGGCTTTGTGACTCTAATTGCTTTCTTGCCAAAACTCTGAAAGCTGTTGTGATCTCAGCGATCTCTGCTTTGGCTTCATTATATGTGCAAAACATTAATGCACACATCTCTTCAATTATTTGATATGTATTGAAAATTGCTGCCTTCTATGTATCATTATTAAAAACCTATTTTGAAGAGCATTAGATAGGCTTCTATATCATTCTCCTTTGATAATTTTCTCAGACGGAAATTAGATTCATTCCTAGGTCTGCACTGACTTCCTCGGGATATAACTTGCTTGCAGTTGATGCTGTCATAGAAGCCTCTTGAGATTGTGTTGACCAATTCACTAAGTCTTCCTGGTGTTTGATTATACTCCTTAATTTTATGGTCTTGTCATCAAGATGAACAGCACTTGTGGTGTTATTTGCAATATATTTTGTTTCCAAAAGCTCTCAGAAAATGTAGCAAATTGTTGTGTAGCAATCACTTAAATTCATATCTATGAGATGCTCTTCAAATTAAAAATGTCTTCTTTAACCTGCCCCCCTCCCCACAATCATTATCCAACCTTTTCATTATCCTGATTCCCATAATTGTTTTTTGTACCTTGGTGTATCATAGCAAACTTAAGGTTCTTTTTCACCTACTCATCCTTTGTCATACCCCTGTTGGAGACTGAGTCCGAGGGAGAGGAGGAACAGCTGACAGGGAGTAGAAGTACGGCTCCTGAGGTTGTGGACGAGGCTGGGGGAGGGCATAGGCCGGTTGAGCAGTCAGAGGAGGACCCAGGCCCACCCTCTCTCCGTCCTAGGGCATGCAGGGAGGAGAGGATAAGGGAGAAACATGAATGGCATGGTCTACGGGGGAGGAAAGGGCCTTGATCCTCTTCATGGGTTGCAGCTGTGACAACTATTTAAAAGGATGAACTGCGCATGAGCCAATTCTGGAAACAAAGTGTGAAAATATTTCTAGTTTGTCCATTCCTACCTGAGTTTGGCATCCTTCCCAGTGTATATTCCGATATCTTTGGACATCTTCAAGCCCTTATCTTGTCTGGTTTCCTTAATTGCTCCAGTGTGGTTTGTGTTGGGTTTTTTTAGTTATAATTTATAGGTATTTTTAGTTTGAAGGCATGTCCACCTTTTTGCAACTGTTTGTGGGGGAGTTTTTTGTCTCCAGTCAAGGATATTTAGAGCTTTAAAGCCAAATTGAAGGAATTAAAGGGTATTCACCTCTTTTTGTGCTTGTATTTATTTTGTATCCCACCCTGGGTCATTACATCCTTAAATAAGTTACGGGGCACACATAGTGGAATAATGTATTTTTAAATCCTTAATTACCTTAGCCCACATAATTCAAAGGCATGACGATGAGTAGGCAGGATTGAATAAGTGATGTCTAGATGGAGAAATGACATGAGTTGAAAGATGTGATGTGTTCCAACATCAGTTTTGCTGCTGCTTCATATTTAATTGGAAATCATTGCAGCAAATCCCAGCCATGTGTGGGTGGTTATTGCTGTTCAGTATTGAGCAAATACTTAAAACTTAATGTTATCTCTCTTTTCTCTACCCCCACCACTTTGTACTGACAAGGTAAGAATAGGGAGAGGGGAATAACAGCAAAGTAAACTCTTTTTTTCCTTTAAGAACCATATTTAGTTCAACATAACCAAATAGGATATAACTTTCAGAGATACAACTTTTTAGCATATGGCTCTATTGGCAGTAATGAATTATCAAACATTTTCTTTGGTCCACTGTCAAAAGAGAAAAGTTGTACTCTGCACGAGATAATAGAAAATTATCAGAATATTGCAGTGCAGTTCTTCATTCAAAAATGTTTAGAAAATGTATATGTATGCAACATACATGCATATAAAACACCTAATATTTGGAGAAAGCATATTAAAATACGTTATGTCATAGGCAAATGACTCAGAATGCCCATTTTATAGAGAAAATGTATCCAATTTACACGAAATGGATTTTTTCCCCTTATATCACATTTTTTCAGAAATGGGCCAGGCCAAATTTATAATTCAACACATAAAATATAGCCACCCATCCTAGCTTGCAATATTAAAATCTTGGCACTTGAATCATTTTTTTCTTGCATGATACTGAACCATATGCAAATCAGCATTTGGAAGAGCATCTGTCATTGCCCATCACTTTCAGTACCTTGCTTTGAAAGACAGCAAGTTGTAAGAGTATGAGTTCTTTGCAGCTGCTGAAGCTGCCTTCTGAACAAAGCAACTGGCCATGACAATATACTGTATATGACTGCATAGGGGAAGATGACCCTGAAGATTTTGCTTAGATATCAAAAAATGGGAGAGGCTACAGAATAACATTTACTAAATATTTACTAACAGGACAGTTACTTCTGCATCAGTGGTGGAAAATGCCCAACTTGACTCCACTGGCAAACCTTTGCACCCTCAAACAGAAGAGAAACCATTCTGTACATGTTCATTTATTTTTTAAAAAATACAATACAATTATAGTGTTATGCATTACATCAAAAAGCTAAATAATTATAAAAATGAAATATAAGTAAAAATAGGAGAACACCCTCATTCCACAGTCACCCACAGTCCAGAGACTGTGCAAACCCCATTCTCCTTCAACCATTGCAGCCTCAGAAATTTATGTGAGAATGGAGTGTGTTTTCAAGAATAGTTGTTGAGTGTTAGTATATCACCCAAAACTTCATGGTATGTCACCTTTGACATGTGTATCATAGGTTCACAACCACTGTATAGATGCAACATTCACAAGATTATTTTAGCACTGATGTTAAGCAAACATATCAATGAGTCTGTTCTTAAATACTTTTCTGTCCATTCCATTTGTAAACAAACAAACCAAAAATACCAGTGAATATGTGAAAGAATACAAACTCGGTGTAATTCTCTTCACTGAAATAAAAAGAGATTTACTTTAATCACCATTTGCAACAGATGGAACATGTTGCTGAACAGGAGATTCAGAAGGATCTCAACAGATTTGCACATTGGGCCCTATCTAACATATAGCTCAGTGGTGAGAAAAATAAAATCCTGCACTTAGGCAGGGAAAAAAAACAACAACCCCAAGTGAATAAGTACAGGATAGACTTAACACTACTGTCTGAGAGGGAGCTAGGTGTTCTGGTGGACCATTACTTAAATATGAGTCATAATGTGCCAAAAACAAAACAAAACAATGCAGCCCAAGGCTGAATCAAAAGAGTGATAGCATCATGATCATGGAAAGTGATAATATCATTCTATACTGCACTAGTGAGGCCACGTTTGGAATACTGTGCCCAGTTCTGGTCACCCCAATATGGGGGGGGGGAACTGAGGCTCTAGAAAGAGTGTAGAGAAGAGCAACAAATTTGATAAGAGATCTAGAGGTTAAACTGTATGGTATGTTTAGTCTAACAAAGAGAAAAAAATTAAGGAAAACCTGATAGCAGTCTTTCAAATATTTGAAGGGCTGTCACAAAGAAGAGGGGATTGATTTAGGATTGTTTTATTCTCCATAGTACCTGAGAGCAATGGGTGAAAATTCCTCAAAGGGAAATCCAGCTTGTAAATGAAGAATTTCCTAATAGTGAGGATGATAAAATAGTTTGCTTCTGGGAGTTGTAGATGCTCTATTGGTTGAGGTTTTTTTTTTTTTTAAAAAAAAAGATTGGGCTATCATTTTGTTCAGGATGGTCTAAGGACTCTTGTCCTGGGGAGGGGATTGCACTAAAAGACATCCTTTCTGTTGTAGAGCGACGGAATAACTCAGGCAGAGACCAGGTCAAGGCTAAAAGCTTAACTCTTTATTATAAGTAAAGAGGGTTACCGCTACTGCCGCGCTAACACGGCAGCCAGCTGGAGCGGCAACAGCTGATGCCGTTTGACAGCCGCCTTTTATAGCCGGCTGTCAAACGGCTCAGCCAATGGGAGAGGTCCGTGCTTCCCGCTTGAAGCACGGACCTGAGTGAAGACTCAGTCCATACACAACACTCCTCCCTCCCAGTGAGGAGCATGCGTAGTCCTTCAGATACGTCGGACGCCTGCGAATTCGTCCGGATCTTCTAGGCTCCATCAAAGATGGCGCTGGGTTGCTGTCTGGAGCTCTCTGCGTGTCTTCAGGCGATGGAGAGGCTGCTGGACTGTCTGGAGTCGGGTCTGCACCTTGGTCAGCTTCCACATCTGGTAGGTAGTCGTCCCCGGTGGGTTGGCAACTGGTTTCGTCGAATAGTGTGGTTGCTTCTGCATGGGGCCCGTCTAGATGACCTCTGGGTGCAGTGCTCCAACGCTTCCTCAGGTGGTCCACGTGATGCCGCCAGGTCCGCCCATCAGCTAACTGGACTCTGTAAGACTTGGGACCAGTTACTGCTATCACAAGCCCTGGTAACCATAGTGGTTGCCCAGTGAAATTTCTGACAAATACCTTGTCATTAACCAGGAACCCTTTGTCTTGGCTGTTTGACCCAAGGGGAAGCAAAGGGGCATAATTTGGGTGCAGCCTATCCAAGGTGGTCCTCAGCCGGCGTCCCATTAATATTTTGGCTGGTGACTTGTTAGTAGAGGCACAGGGTGTAGTGTGTTGGCTCAATAAGTATTGGGCCAGCCTGTCATGCCAGTTAGAGGGACCCAATTTTTGTAACACCTCTTTAGCAGATCTAACTGCCCTCTCAGCCAGCCCGTTGCTGGCAGGATGGAAAGGGGCTACTAGTATGTGCCTGATGCCCAAACTTGCTAAAAACATCTCAAACTCACAGGAGGTGAATTGGGGGCCATTGTCAGACACGACAGAATCAGGAAGGCCATGTGTGGCGAATATCCTAGTCAGTGCTTTGCTGACCGCCTCTGTAGTGGTGGAGTGCATTAAAGTTAATTCCACCCATTTTGAATATGAATCTACTACCACCAGGAAAGTGCGCCCATGGAAAGGGCCTGCTAAGTCTATGTGTATCCTGGACTAGGGGTTACTTGCTTCCTCCCAGGTCCTAGGGGTGGTTGCTGGTGGTAATGCCCTGGTGGCCTGGCATGCCTGGCAAGAATTTACCCAATTAGAGATTTGGGCATCCATGCCTGGCCACCATACGTAGCTGCGGGCGAGGGCCTTCATTCTTACAATCCCTGGGTGGCCCTCATGCAAAACCTTCAGTATTGAGGTTTGTAATTTGTGGGGAATGACTACTCTGGTTCCCCATAGCAAACAGCCTTGCAAGGAGGAAAGTTCCTGCTGGCGTAATTTGTAGGGTAGGAAGTCTGAAGGATAAGGGGCCGTAGGCCACCCCCTCCCTACCCAGTCCAGGACTTGGGATATTACCTGGTCCTTGGCCGAATGGGCAGCGATGTCAGCAGCAGTGACTGGAAGCTTGAGATCGTCGATAAGAAAGACTGTGGTTGCAGGTGCTGGGTCCACGACTGGCATTGGCAGGGGACAGCGGCTGAGTGCATCAGCATGGGAAAGGGTTTTCCCGGATCGATGGATTAGAGTGTAGGAATACGCAGCCAGGAAAACCGTCCATCTGGTCATCCTTGGGGACAAAATCTGGGGAGTCTGTTTAGAGCCGGATAAAATGCCTAGCAGTGGCTTGTGATCAGTTATCAGTTCGAAATGGTGCCCGTAGAGGAATTCATGGAACTTCTTCACTGAAGCCACTGCAGCCAAGGCCTCCTTGTCAATCTGGCTGTAGTTGCGTTCAGTGGAAGATAGTGTCCTTGAAAAGAAAGCTATAGGTGCTTCTGCACCATTGGGCAGTCTGTGGCTAAGGACAGCCCCGATTCCGAATGGAGAAGCATCGGCTGCTAGAATGAGTGGTAAGTCTTTATTGAATTGGATTAAGACGGCCTTTGAAGTTAACAATGACTTGACTTGTTTGAAAGCAATAGTTTCCCTTGGTCCCCAGTGCCATGGCGAATGCTTGTCTAAAAGTCTATGAAGTGGCTCAGCAACAGAAGCTTTATGGGGCAGGAACGATGCATAGAAATTCAAGAGGCCCAGGAAAGCTTGAAGCTCAGTTTTGTTTGTAGGAGTAGGCGCATCGTGAATGGCCTTAACTTTTGACTCAGTTGGGTGAATACCCTTTGCATCAATTTTATAACCTAAGAATTCCACTTGTGGAATGGCTATGGTGCATTTTTCCCTTTTTAGCTTGAGACCAGATTGTCTGAAACGGTCAAGTACACTTCTGACCCTTTGTAGTAATTGCTGTTGGTTGGTGGCAGATACCAGAATATCATCAAAGTAAGGCACAACGCCTGGTAACCCTTGCAGTATTCGTTCCATAAGGGATTGGAAAATTCCAGGGGCCACACTAACTCCGAATTGTAGACGTGTGCATTTGAAAGCCCCTCTGTGGGTTACTATTGTTTGCAGTTCAGCAGTTTCATCGTCAACAGGAAACTGCTGATACGCCTGGGACATGTCCAACTTTGCAAAAATGGACCCAGGCTCAAGGGAATGGAGTAAATGTTGTACCACAGGGACTGGGTACGCACTAACTTGTAAATATCTGTTTATTGATGACTTGTAGTCCGAGCAGATCCTCAAGCTTCCATCCTTTTTTAACGGTGTTACTATGGGGGTCTCCCACTTTGAGAAGTCAGTTGGTTGCAGTATGCCCTGTTTGATTAATTTGTCAAGTTCCTTGTCTAGTTGAGGACGAATTGCAAAAGGAACTCTGCGGGGCTTCAAACGAATTGGAACTGCCTGGGAGTCTACCCTGAAGGATATTGGGGTTCCCTCGTAGCAGCCTAGGCCCTCACTGAATACGTCTGCATAGTCCCTGAACAGGGAGTCAACTTCTGAATTGTTAATGGCGTGGATTCCCCCTATGTGGAGGCCCAGGGCTGGGAACCAATCTAGTCCCAATAGGCTTGGGAGGACACCATCCACTATCACTAGAGGCAAGTGACCCTTAAACCCTTGAAAATGGACTAGGAACTTGCCTTTTCCGATGACAGGGATGGTTCTGCCTTGGTAGTCCCGAAGTGTTAGGTTGCAGGCTGGAATTTTCTGTCTTGACATTCTGGGGAGTAGCTTCTTTAAGGTGTCCCATGAGATGATGGACAATGCAGAGCCGGTGTCAACCTCCATCTTGCAGGGTCTACCTTCTATAGAAACAGTGACACTAATTTTGTTAGATTTATTAATTTTTTGAATTTTAAACTGATAGCAAGTGAAACAGTCCTCAATTTGCCTGGGATATTGAATGAGCTTCTGTGGTCTTTGTGGCTGGCTGAAGGTTTTTCCTGACTGACAAATTTTTGCCAGATGGCCTTTCTTTTGACACCTTAAACATATGGCATTCCTGAATCTGCAGGATGCTCTGAGGTGATTTCCCCCACAGCTTAAGCATAATGTTTGTAACTGTGGGGTTTGACTTATACCTTGCCTGAACTCTTTTTGATTTGCGTTGGGCTGTCTGAGGCGGTTTACCTCAGTAGCCTCTTCTGGGCCAGTTTCTGAGGAGGCTTCCTCAAAATATACTGTAGGATTTTCTAGTCTGCTGGGTTTTCCCTGAATTTCAGCTGCTGAGAGTGCTGACAGCTCAGCAGCCTGGGATTCCTCTATGGCTTGCTTAAGAGTTAGATCCCCTTTGGCTAATAAACGTCTTTGTAACTTTGGGTCTCTAACGCCACAAATCAGCTGATCGAGCAGCATATCGTCCAGGTAATCTCTGAACCCACAATGCAGGGCAGTTGTTCTCAGTGCTGCCATATAATCATTAATTGTTTCCCCCTCTGTTTGGATGCGCCTTCTGAAAGCATGGCGCCTAGCAATCTGGAAGGCTTTGGGGAGTAGTGATTTGAAAGAATTTCCTGCAGTTCCTCCCAGGGAATAGTCTTTATAGATCTAGGGGCCAGTAAAGCTGATGCGGTGTCAAAAACAGTGGCTCCGCAAAAACTTAGGAAGTAAGACTTCTTCCTATGTTCAGAAATTTCTGACAGGTCTAAAGCATCAAGAAAACAGACAAACCGGTTCTTGTATGACTCCCACGTCTCAGCAGCCGGTCTGAAGGGCGGGAATGCCGGATTCGCAGTCATCTTCTGTCAGCTGTGAAGTTTCTCCTCAGGCAAGTTAGAGATGGCACTTCGCGGTTAGAGTCTGCAACTCTGTAGTGATTCAGCTCTAGGTAGTGATTTCGCTCCTTTAATTCTCTCCCTTGCCTGGCTTGCCTTTATTTGTATCCCGTCCTCGTCGCCAGTGTTGTAGAGCGACGGAATAACTCAGGCAGAGACCAGGTCAAGGCTAAAAGCTTAACTCTTTATTATAAGTAAAGAGGGTTACCACTACTGCCGCGCTAACACGGCAGCCAGCTGGAGCGGCAACAGCTGATGCCGTTTGACAGCCGCCTTTTATAGCCGGCTGTCAAACGGCTCAGCCAATGGGAGAGATCCGTGCTTCCCGCTTGAAGCACGGACCTGAGTGAAGACTCAGTCCATACACAACACTTTCTATGATTCTTTTAAAACTATTGATAGAAGCTTCAGAGGAGAGGCCTTATGAGTCATCACCTCACTTTATAAGGAAGCCATTTTCTTTTTATGAAACAGCTTTAAGGTGAAGGTTCACACAAGCTTTTGTTAAAACAGTACCTGATTTTGAAGATCTGCAGATCCCTAATGTACATTTGGTTACTCTTAAAATCACACTATGAGTGAATGAGCTACTAGCACTTTTTTTTTATTTTGAGCTTTGCCTACTGTCATAAAAGAAAAAGGTATCTATCCCTGTAGTTCAAGAATACATTGGAATACACTGGAGAACCAGTGTTTCCACAATCCACAGATATTCTGACATGCCTAATTCTCTCATTTGACTGACATATACTTGCATCCCATCTACATTACTATCAGATGCTTAAAATGGATGCTTTCAATCAAGCTGTCCAAAATTTAAAAGTCATCCAGCTCTTTCTACTCAGCCCTTTGAGTTAGATCAGATCAGGAAATACAATCCACAAAAATACCAGAACTATAACACTTTGAGATTGGCTATGATAATAAGAAGAACTTGTAACTCTGATTATACTTCTACCCTCCCTCTTATTTTATAGTGAATTGGGGGGAAATCAGCCCAAGTATCAGAATTTAAGGAATGCTTCTCTCCCCTTCGTTTACCTAACAGTTTCTGAATATTTGCTTCAAGGCCATCTTCCTGGCTCTCTCCATCCACCCCAAATCTACCAGCTAGCTGTTGCATAAAATGACACTATTTGATGTTAAGGAGTGAAGGTGAGAAAGAATGAGATAAAGAACTGAGCAGTATATCTTGCGAGCTTTTCTATAAATCCCCCAGATACTGATATTCTGTCTGACAGTTACTCTGTGGGGGAAGCCTATGAGATGATTTTTGTCATCTTTTCCTGAAAGATTATCCTTCACGCTGTGGAAAGAATAGTTTTATTAGACAAAGTATTGGCACCAGGCCTGCATGGCCCACACAAGTGAAAATCTTTTTGCAGACTCTGTCGCAGAGTCTGAGTCACCAAAGGTGGGAGTATATCAAGTGTGTTATTATTCTCTTTCAAATGTCTCATCTATGGTTAAGGGAGTTCTGGATGCAGGCACAGCCTGCTCGGTGGATTATTTGAGCCAACAAACAAGTCCAGTCTCTTTACAGCTACATTTAGAACTTAAAATCAGCCACCTTGTAAAGCCATTAGTAGAGGGGCAGGGAAAGTAAACTATTGGTGACTGTGGAGTTGCATTTAACCTTGGGCAGAAGGAAAAGGGTTGTAGTATTTAAACAAACAATGCAAAGTGAGTGGGGCAATGTCACATGCATATGCAAGACCAAAATTTTCTGTTCCTCCATCCCCCATCCAGGAGTTCTGGATATAAATCTATTCATGCTTCAAAAATGTTTCAAAAGGAATGTTTTCAGCCTCATGCAAGCCCAGAAGATCTATACTATTCACCCAAGCAGGGTTTTTGTTTTTTTTCAGGCTTCTGTGCAAGACAGGTGTAAATTGCTTTTAGGAGGCACATTAATCAGCTGACTCTTTACAGCAGAAGAACCTTTTTTCATGTAAAGCTTGAAAAAAAATGAAGAACTACTTTAATGAGTAGAAGAGAGATGTTGCACTTTACCTCTGTAAAGATAAAGGTGAAATAACTTTTTCCCTGTCATTATTTTTAAGTAGGCATAACTGTATTCTCTTTTATATTGAAATAAAGTTAAATCTATCATATTGTAGGACAGTTACCACAAGTGTGTATATGTATTCCTGGTAAAACTATGCCATGGATTTTCTGCAATCAGAGTCATCTTTAAAAAAAAAAAAGGTTTATGGAGTACTAGTAGGACTGAGATGCCATTCTGTCCACCCCTGCTTTATAAGGTTAATTCAATCTTCCACATTATTATTTAGCATATGTATATCATACAGGAATATATATTAATATTGCTAGTTCATATGTGATATACCATACACTAAATAATAATACACAATACAGAATAATACTCAATACATACATTGGTTCTTATAGGAAGGAAATACACTACAAAGATGCCTTCAAATCAACTATGGCTTTCAGGGATGTCCATAGAAACTGTTCCCAGGATGGGTTAAACAGGTCAGGATGACAGCCACAACCATACAATCAAACCCATCATACACACATATGTAAAACATAGACATTCTCATGGTTTCAGCTTTCATCTTGCCTTTTTTTCAACCTTACAATGGAGGGCCAAGGAGGCACTCTTCTTATCCTCCATGCAAAGGATCAGCTGGGATTGTTTTATATATACACATGCATGTGTGTGTATGTACTGTATATACACACACATGTTTTTTTTCATATATTTGCCCAATACCAAATTCATTGAAGTAACTGCACTATGAGCAGCAGAGTTTAGTGTAAAGAATGAATAAATGAACTAGAAATCAAAGCAGTTACTTCTACTGTGTAGTTTATTTTCTTTATAGCATCTGATTAAGTCTTAGGCTGACATTAGAACTATATTTGCAGTTAAAGTGTACATAAAACCACAGGTTATTTCATAGCCTTGAGTCCAGCCTGTCAATGTGTGATACGAAGGGGAGGGCAGAATGAAAATGGATGACAGAAGACAGATTTGATAGTTGATATTCCAAAATCTCACAACATTTATGCTACTCTGCTGTTCTGAATCAAGACTCCAAACAGTTCAGAACAAGTCTGCCTTTAGCTATTATGGGAGTCATCTGCTTTGTTCCATTAGGTAGTTAATGTTGCAACTATATACAGCTCCAAACGTTATTACTGCCTTCACTTCATCTTGAGTTTCATTGAAACTGTTCATTGTATTGAACTTGTGGCTTGAGAAATACACCCAGAGCCTGGTCTCGTATAACATATTAAACCCTAAACTTGGATTAATTAAATTATTTCATGTAAGAAGAAAACTGTATTATGATTTGAATTGATAGTTCAGTTCATCAACATGCCAAGATATCAACCCAATTCCTATAGTCCTCTAAATCACAAAATAGCAAACCCTTTTTAACTTCAATAGAGAATATTGAGATGCTGGTAACGATGGTGATGGTAGTTCCTTTCACTATACAGGATGTTACAAGGACCAAATTTTATGCCATGATGCCTACCTCCAAAATTTTCATTGTTTTATCTTAAAAAGGGAAATTTCATGGAATTTAATAAAACTCCCCATCTCTCTGGGCTCATCCTTACATAGCCTCCAAAATGATGTGAACATAGTCTCAAAACTGCTTTTTATATCATTTGTTCTCATGATATATTCATCTTACATTCTGCCCACAGCTTCAAAGCTCAAGGTTGCCTTTAGCAGTTCCATTCATCATCATCATCATCTTCTTCATCATCATCATTTTAGCCATTGACTATCCACTGCAGGATGAAGGCCTCTTCTGCATGTTTCCAACCAATATGGTCCTGAGCTTTCTTTTGCCAATTGGGCCCAGAGTACCTGCAGATGTCATCGATCTATCTTGTTTTAGGTCTCTTTCATGGGTGCTTTTTATCAAGTGGGATTCATTCTATGAGTGCCTTGGTCCACCTGCCATCATTTCTACTTGCTATGTGAGCAGCCCATTTCCATTTCAATTCTTTTACTCTTTTGATGATATTGTATATTTTTGTTTCTTCTCTAATCCATCTCCAGATCTTTTTATCTTGTCTTGTAATGCTGAGCATATATCTTTCCATGGCTCTCTGTGCCACATAGGTTTTGGATTGATTGTGAAGTTAGTGTCCATGTTTCTCTAGCATATTTTAGATCAAGTAGCACATACTGATCAAAAATTTAATTTTTTAAAGCAAAATAATTGCAAAAAGAATATTAAATGATGCACAGCCAAAGAAGCAAGCAGGATTCAAAAGTGGCTACAGCATAATGGATCACATCCAGGTTGTTCAGCAAGTAAGTGAAAGGCACAACAAGTACACCATGTCCGTACATGGCTTTCATTGAGTATGAAAAAGCATTTGACTCAGTATTTTAGCATGCAATAATTAATGCATTGCTCAACCAAGGCATACACACTGCTTACATAAACTTACTACAATCATTATATGAAAAAACAATGGTGACAATTTTCCTTAATGATCTTAAAGTGGAAATCAACATAGAATGAGGTGTATGACGTGATACAATGTCACCTATCCTTTTTACACCCTGCCTTGAAGAAGTATTTTGTAAACTAGACTGGGCAAAAGATGAAATAAAAATCAATGGCGACTATTTAAACCATTTAAGATTTGTAGATAATGTTGCACAAGACCCAGAATTACTACAAAGACATGTACAAAAGCTGCACAAAGCAGGAGAACCATTTGGCATTAAAATAAACCTGAAAAATATTCAGGTTATGTTAAATAAATTCACCAAAGAAAGAAAAATGTTATATCTGGAGAAGAATTAGATCACTACATATTCCTTCGCCAATGGATCTCAATGGAATAGAATAGAATACAATAGAATACTTTATTGGCCAAGTGTGATTGGACACACAAGAAATTTGTCTTGGTGTAAATACTCTCAGTATACATAAAGAAGGAATATTGGTTAAGAATCAAGAATCATAATGTACAACACTTAATGATAGTCATAGGGTACAATCAACATCAAATCATACTAGGAAACAGAGGATACAAGCAACAAAGTTACAGTCACAAGTGGGAGGGGATGGGTAATAAGGAGTGATGAGAAGATTAACAGTAATAGTAGTGTACACTTTGTAAATAGTTGAACAGTGTTGAGGGAATTATTTGTTTAGCAGAATGATGGCTTTCGGGAAAAAACTGTTCTTGTGTCTAGTTGTTCTGGTGTGCAGTGCTCTATAGCGTTGTTTTGAGGAAAGGAGTTGAAACAGTTTATGTCCAGGATGTGAGGGGTCTGTAAATATTTTCACAGCCCTCTTTTTGACTCGTGCAGTATACAGGTCCTCGATTGAAGGCAGGTGGGTGGTAATTTTTCTGCAGTCTTAATTATCCTCTGATGTCTGTGTCTGTCCTGTTGGGTTGCAGAACCAAACCAGACAGTTATAGAGGTGCAGATGATAGACTCAATAATTCCTCTGTAGAACTGGATCAGCAGCTCCTTGGGCACTTTGAGCTTTCTGAGTTGGCGCAGAAAGAACATTCTTTGTTGTGCTTTTTTGATGACGTTTTTGATGTTAGGTGTCCATTTTAGGTCATGTGATATAGTAGAACCTAGAAATTTGAAGGTATCTACGGTTGATACTGTGTTGACTAGTATTGTAAGAGGTGGTAGTATGGGAGGGTTTCTGTTGTGTTATCAGCAAACTTCAGTATTTTAACAGATGGATCATTTGAGATGCAGTCATTGGTATATAGGGAGAAGAGAAGTGGAGATAGCACACAGCCTTGGGGGGCCCCTGTGCTGATTGTACAGATCAGATGTGATTTCACCTAGCTTCACCTGCTGCTTCCTATCTGTTAGGAAGCTTATGATCCACTTACAAGTGTGTTCAGGTACCACTAGTTGGTTTAGTTTACTTAGAAGAGTGTCTGGAATGATGGTATTGAATGCTGAACTGAAGTCTACAAAGAGGACCCTTGCATAGGTATTTGGAGATTCAAGGTGTTGTAGGATGTAGTGCAGAGCCATGTTAACAGCATCATCTATCGATCGATTTGCTCAATATGCAAACTGCATGGGATCTAACAGCGGATCCGTGATGGTTTTCAGATGGGACAGCACAAGCCTTTCAAAGATTTTCATAACTACAGATGTTAGAGCAACTGGTCTGTAGTCATTTAGTTCCTTGATGGAGGGCTTCTTTGGCACTGGGATGATGGTAGAATATTTGAAGCAGGAGGGAGCATAGAACATCTCTAGTGATCTATTGAAGATTCGGGTGAAGATGGGAGCCAATTGCTCAGCACAGACTTTTAAGCAAGAAGAAGTTATCTTGTCTGGCCCTGGTGCTTTTCCTGGCTTTTGTCTGTGTAATAGATCTTGCATTTCTTTTTCTGTGATCACCGGGGGTTGTGAGCCCAATGGATTGGGGCCAGTTGTAGGAGGCTTGGCTATTGTTGATGTGTTTGAAATGTGCGTTGTGGAGATAGCTGGCTGTAGTTTCTTTTCAAATCTGCAGTAGAACACATTCAGGTCATCTGCTAGTTGTTGATTTCCTTCTGCCTGGGAAGGAGGTTTGCTGAAGCCAGTGATGTTTTTAAGAGTTTTCCACATGTTTGCTGGTTCATTTGTTGAGATTGGTTCTTTAATTTTTTAGAGTAGCTTCTTTTTGCTGCTCTGATCTCTCTTGTTAATATGTTTCTAGCCTGGTTGTATAGCATTCTGTCATCTTTTCTGTAGGTTTTCTCTTTGGAACATCATAGCTACTTACGTTTAGCTGTGAACCAAAGTTTATTGTTACTATGTATTTTCAGGTTCCTTGTTGGTACACATAAGTCTTCACAGAAGCTAACATATGATGTTATAGTATCTGTGAGCTCATCTAGGTCTGCAGAGGCATCTTTAAAAACATTCCAATCAGTGCAATCAAGGCAGGCCTGGAGTTTCAGCTTTGCCTCATCCGACCAAGTCCTCACTGATTTAATTGTTGGTTTAATGGTTTTAAGTCTTTGTCTGTAGGCAGGTACAAGGTGAATCATACAGTGGTCAGAGTGTCCCACAGCTGCTCGTGGTAAAGACCTATAAGTATCTTTTACTGTTGTGTAGCAGTGGTCTAAAGTATTTTTGCCTCTGGTGGGACAATTTACATGCTGGAAATATTTTGGGAGCTCTTTCCTTAAATTTGCTTGATTGAAATCTCCTAAAATGATGGGAAAGGAACCTGGGTGTTTGGCTTCAGCCTCCATAATTTGATCAGCAAGAGTTCGTAATGCCTTGTTTACACAGGCTTGTGGAGGAACATACACAGCTATTAGGAGAAATGAGGAGAACTCACGTGAAGAGTAAAATGGCTTGCAGTTGATGTATAAAAACTCTACGTTTTCATCACAAAACTTATGTATTATAGTTACATCCTGAGACCAACTGTTGTTGATATATAAACATAATCCTCCACCCTTTGTTTTACCCGATGTCTCTTCAATTTTGTCTGATCTAAATGTCTGAAATCCTGGGATGTATGAAGGTGATACAATAAAGGAAATTGAATGGTGTTTTAAATGTGTTTGACAGGCATTCAGCAAGTTAAATATAATTTTCAAAAACAACCTCCTTCTATGCCTCAAGAGTATGTTTTTTCTTTCTGCGTGTGCTATCTGCTCTAACATATTTTGGTGAAACCACACAATCAACACAAAAGCAGTTTCATTGTCATACAATATTTTCCCTCTCCTCCTCACACTTTTTTCCACTGGAAATAAGATCAAATACACTTCAAGAATCATTTGGTTCTTATTGGCTACTGTTGGCTGTTTTAGGTACACACCCTACAAGAGCCAACAGTGTTGGTTCCTGGACACTGCCCTGCAGGGCTCTTTTGGCTTAGGCTGCAGGTGAAACTGGACCCCTAGCTTCCACAGAGGCATCTCCTTATGTGATTCCCAATAGATGCTGTCCAAATTGCTTACCAGTACTGACTAAACAGGACTTCAGGGGCTCCTTAAAATACATACCTTTGAAAATGGACCTGCATTTTGAAACAGTACTGTGCTGCAAAAAAGTCAATGTAAACATTTTAACAAATTTAGGTTCTGCCTGTTGTATATTGTAAGATGTCTCATTACTGTGTGTAGTTCTGGTTTCTGCTGATTACAGATTTTACATGAATATGGTTTTATGTTTTTAATTACACCTTCCAGCTCTGTTATTCTGTTATATTCTGTTCTGTTCCGTTCCATTCCATTCCATTCCATTCCATTCCATTCCATTCCATCCCCTCCCCTCCCATTCCCATTCCCATTCTGTTCTATTCTATTATTTCACTGGGGGATCAGTGGCATTTTGCCTATGCCATGTGCTACTTCTGGATGTTTCTAACTTTGGCCACTCATTGTCAACAGCGGCATTCTCTTGCAGCAGTAACAGAAGCAGAGATTGCTCATCTTCTCCTTCTGGCTTCTGCCTATATTGCCTTCTGTGCCTGCAACCTGACCATTTCTGGGCATGTTTAATGCTGTTATATAAGCGTGCATAATTAACCCAACTGTCAGATCACAGGCATGGAACACTTCTACCCAGCAAAATCTGACTCATGTCAGTTGACAAGTGGCCATGTGTCAGCACCCCCTTCCCCCAAGAACCAAGAAAATCATGTGGAGTTACTTCTGAGTAGATTCCTTTATTGTTCCTCACCTATAGATAGAAATCTTGCCAAACTAAAACAATTCTTAGCATCACTATAGATATACTCTGGGAATTGCTAGGGAGGAGCCATACTTACGGGACCGCCTGCTGCCACCATCGGCCTCCCACCGGGTGGGCCTCCTTGGGGTGCCATCGGCTGGACGATGCCAGCTGGTGGCCCCGAGGGTGCGGGCCTTCTCTGTGGGGGCACCCTCCCTCTGGAACGAATTACCTCCGGAGATGTGAGCCATTACTGACCTGCAAACCTTCTGGCACACACTAAAAACCCATCTCTTCCAACAGGCCGGTTTGGTCTAGTACCAATTATTAGGGTTTTAAATTTTTTTTAAAAAAATTCTGGTAATTTTAACTTTTCTGTCTTGTTTTTACTGGTTTTCTCAGCCATTAATTTAATTCTTTTAAACCTTTTTAAAATTCTATTTATTGTGGGTTTTTTTATCTTGGCTGTTCACTTCCCTGAGTCCCATTGCGGGAGAGGGGGCGGTATAAAAATTTAATAAAATAAATAAATAAATATTTACCCTCTTCCTCCCTACCAAACATTTTATGCTTTGCTGCCTCTTTGCTCTCTGCAATGCAGCCCCTCTCTCCTGAGAATCCAGACCACCTGCTTAAACTTGTCCACCTTTGTCCCATCACATAATAAGGATTTCTTTCCCCCCACTCCTACCAGTGGATGACATTCGGTAGCAGGAGAAACAAAGCCAAATTAATCCAAGAATTACTTTTCTTAAACATTTAAGAACTTGTCAGCCTTATTACTGAAGTAGAAAGGAGATCAATGGATTGGAGCAGCAAATGTTATGTAGATATACTTTTGATGTTCACTGGAGGACTGGTGGATTGCACTTGAATGCAGCTGTCTGCCTGAACCCTTCATCACACTAGTAGGAGTTATTTTCTCCTCTTTATGGAAAATAGGCTACTGCTAATAGTTTGAAGCAAGCTCTGATAACAAGCACAATCCAGATACCTCTGACAAAAATCATTCAGAGCTCATACAGTATGAAAGTAGCTATTGTATTAGAGGCAGTCTGGCTAGGAATTATCCAAACTGAAATCAGTGATTTAAAAGGTTGGGTGGGGAAGAAATAACTGAGCAATCTTTGAAAACATTTGTGTTTACACTCATAAATACTACATTACTGCTGTTCTGAATCATCCCATTTCAAACTGCAGATCCATTATTTGTGCCTACTAAAAGGGGAAAAAACATGATGATTTGTTCATTATCATTTGTATTTTCTTATTTTTCTAACAGTAATATTTGTTTCTGCCTATTGTTAACAAAGTTGGAGAAAAAAAATCATTCAAGAAACTGCACATCTACAGTCTTCCGCCTAATGTTCATACTTATCTACATATCTTTCCTAATAGTTGGTTCTTTTGCAAACAGTTTTTTAATCATAAGAAAATGCATTTTTGGAACATGCATGTACTGATATTTCTGTATACATATTCCCAAATAGATTGGTTTAGTTGCATATTTTCTTAATTGCAATTTGCAATGCAACATTCAGATGTGTAGATTTTTATTTTTACCAGTGGCCAATCCAAACTGAGTATATTTGTGTAGCTTTTTTAATGGTCTTTTTTTTTCTTTATTTCCTGGAAATTAAGGAATTGTCCCTCCAGCTGTAGGGCTGCTATCAGTTTTTTCCTATTATATCCTATTCAAACCTTTTCAACCAAGCCTATCATTAACTAGCAACAGGTTCTAAAGTGCATTTTTCTCCCCTTGGGTTCACTAAAATCCAAAATCAGTTTCTGGCTACAGACAAACAACTTTGTAACTTGCATAGAACCAAATTTAAGAAGAAACAACTCTACTTTACTACACATTTTAAAACAATAATTATGCAGATTTACAACCAATGGATATACATATGTGAATAATTTTACACAACAGTAACAACTGAACTCAAGGAGCGGGAATCTTGGTGTTTAGAAGCCTGCTCAGTTTCTCCTTCAACCAACCTAATTGTTCCTTTCCAGGACCATATATTTTCAAATACAGAGTACATAAACTATCATATAATATATACACTCCAAAGGGCAACTGTTCCAACTTTAGCAAGGATGCTCAGCCCTAACCACTGTAAACAAAAATCTCACATTTCTTAAATTGCATTCTCTTGAGCTTCCCCTTTGTTGGTTCCAAACATCTGCTCTGACAGTTCCACTTTGTTTTTCCAGCCATTAGACAGAGTAAGGGCTAACTAAAAAAAGTTCACTTGAATGGTTTTCTATCATTGAAGCGTGCTCTCCCTCCCTCCCCCTCCCTCCCTCCCTCTCCCTCTCCCTCCCTCCCTCCCCCTCTCTCTCTCTTTCTCCTTTAGATTAATCTTTTCCATGGCCTGAGTAAACTTGAATCCCCTACTATAGGGCCTCATACAGGTTTAGAAATACTTTTACTACAAGAAATATGATATACATTCTTTAGGGAAGAAAAAGAACAAGGAGTTAAGAGTTCATAAATTTCTAGTAGTTATTACCAGATTACTTTATTTACATGTTGTCTTGGCATCTATTTTTCCCTTTCTCTCTCAAGTACCTAAATCTGTTATCTCCAGAAGGGCAGAAAGTTGTTTGCTTCTTGATTTATTATCACTGTAATTTTACCACCAGGCAAGCTACTTGTAAGATTTTCCTGCCTTGACTGCAAAAATAATTTGTAGAATCATATCCCTATGCACTTTGGGTTGAAGAAGAAATAGTGTTTATACAGAGTAAGCACAGGATCATCATCAAGAGCAGAGGCCTAATTTAGCAACTATGTGTTATGTTGCTCAGCAGTTGAACAAGTGTAAAAAATTATGCAATGAGCTTCTTATGCTTCTGCACAGAAAGTGTTGAATCTGTTCAGTATAAGCTGGGTATATCCAAGAGTTCTCCCAGCACTTTCAAACCTAATTTCCCAATCTTCTCTAAGGAGTCTTTGAAAATTATTTATGACATGTTTTTCCTTAGCTTCTGTAAAACTTCTGAACTGAATATGGCTAATCAAAACTTACCCCTACCCACTTCTTGAGATTCTCTGCTAACCTGGCCAGGTCTGTGGTATTAACATTTCACCATTTATAACCAATTTCAGGCAAGTGGCTAAAAGTTGCATTTCCTGTGAATTTACTGGTTTGTTATAGCTTCCTTTTTCTTTTATTGTTACATTTGAATACTGGCACAGTTGATATTAAAGATGGTTTTTGTAGTTCATCTTAGAAATGGTAACTCTGATCTTGTGCCTTGTTTAATTCATAAGGATACTGAGGAAAAGAAATTCAAGTCTAAAAGGACTTTTGTGCTTCTACCTTCTTTAGTTACTTTGGAAAGGATTGCAGCGATCAGTACAGGAGGCAGCAAAAATTTAGGATGGATTATTCAAGTGTTAATGTGTACGAGAAATGTCAGTTATTATACTTCAGACTAAGGGTATGCAACCTTACTATCTTTGCTCATATATTCAGGAGTCTTGTGTGGACCTATTGTGTCTACTGCAATAACATAAGTTCTAGAGTACAGGTATTTGAATAAAATGTCTTTGTAAAGAGTTGCTGATGTCTGGAGTAGAGAGGGTGTCTATTGCCACTCTATGATTTAATAAACTTTCCCCAGGTTATTTACTTCCAATAAGACAAGATATAAAAATCATATACATACATATATATATATTACACACACACTACATCAATTACTTTGTTGGGGAACACATGAGAAGATTTTGGATCCAATTAATTATCTTTACTATAAGGATTACATCTTTAACTTTCACACACATAGACACTATCTCTCACACATACAAATGTCTCTCCAACTCCCCCAGCAGTAAAGAATACAATAAAAAGTAACATATATACACCCCAGTAAAATCCAACATCCGATACCAAAATCTCTCTATTCGTCTTCAGAACTCCCCAAGAAATGATCAGGAGAGATAATGTTCCATGACACAGCAGCATAGAAAGAGAAACCACATATATTTTCACATGCACTCTTATCTCATTTCAGGATGGAAATCTCAACAGGCTTCCTCAGTTGAAATACTGGGTTGATTCAACCTGAAATATATTAAGTGCTTAGGAACCAAGTCGAAAAGGACTTTATACATCCAAATTCATATCTGATTTCTCTTTAGGAATCAAAAACATCCTGTTTCAAATGTCTATTCTGCAGAGCTTTCTGAGCAAAGATGAACCAATATTTCTCAGTTGTTTTTATGTTAATGTATAGATATCAACTGTTTGATGAATATATTTTAACGGAAATAAGTTTTTCTATTAAAAGCTGGCAGATCTTAGTGTGATACAACTTCATTAAAACAAATCCATCCCATGCTTTATTTGATAGCATTCAAGGATCTTTCCTAAAGGGCTAAGTCAGACTTTTACACAAATTCATCATTCAGATTCTAGCTCTCAAACATAAGATGATAACATCCTCTAAATGGACTGCTGATGCAGGTAAAGATGTATCTCACCTCCAAGATGGAGTGAAAGGAGGGAGAACAGAGAATAAAATATTAACTGGAGGGAAATATTATCAATTAAGTTTAGATGTCAGTCTATGCAAACAGTAGACCCCTCAAAAACAATTCACTCTCAAGCGCTCTTGTTCTGTCACTGGGCGACAATGATCTAACTAGCCTGACATTTGATATAAATATAGACAAGAAAGAACATAAGCAGAAACAGCAGCAATCTATCTCCATTTACTCTTCTGCTAATATACTTAGGACTTCTGTAACTGACTTGTGTGAGTGATGATTTTATAGCCAGTCCTGTCTTGCAAGCTGCCCAGCTGAATGAAAGTGCCTGTTTCCTCTTGAGAGGCACAAAATTTAACTTGCATCCATCAAAAAAAAAAAAAAAAGGCTGCCTATAGAGAGGGAAGGAACAGTGAGCCATTTAGCAGTGCAGGGGGGGGGGGGAACTAAGCCCAATTCATGTTTCCTGTAATTTAAATCCATCACTCTCACAGTAACTAAAGGGAGAAAAGGAGATTTGAGGTGGATGGGTGAGAATGTATTAACTTAATTTATGAGTTTTTAAAAAATAGGCAATATATTTATCATAATTTAAGGGAGGGACAAAATCTTGGCCCCTCCAGTAAATTTCTATGAAAGCTTGAAAATGAATTCAATTCAATTTTCAATTTAGAATAGAGTTGGAAGGGACCTTGGAGTTCTTCTAGTCCAGCCAGCTGCTCAAGCAGGAGACCCTATACCATTTCAGGCAAGTGGCTGTCCAGTCTCTTCTTAAAAACTTTCAGTGATGGAGCACCCAAAGCTTCTGAAGGCAAGCTGTTCCACTGGTTAATTGTCCTCACCGTTAGGAAGTTTCTCTTTAATTCCAGTTTTCTTCTCTTCTTGATTAGTTTCCATCCAGCTCATGGATATTAAGTGGTCTGCAAGTACCTTCAGCTATTTGAAAGTATGAAATGCTTCTGCTGCGATTGTATAGCTTATAACTGTACAATTGGGAACGTTGTTCATTTTGTTATTTCATGGCAAAGGACATTTGGAAGTACCGGTGATTTGTCATTTTTTTCTTGATGGAGATTCTTTGTCAAATGTACAGGAGAAAACCTGGACATAACTTTTATGATTGTATTTAAAAAAAAAAAAGACAGAATAATTGCATTGAGTTGACAGCAATCCACCTTGAATAATAGTCATCCTGTAAGAATTATGCAACACAATTCTTAAAATGAATTAATATTCAGAGGATTGTAGGACCTTTGTAACTAGATCATAAATTCCATACATTGCTTTGCATGCCCTTCATATGGAGCCTTCTGGAAAAAAGAAATGAAATGAATTCTACCCAGCCTGTCCACTTGCTTTTTTCTTTAGTGATGCATAATTTCATTACACAGTCATGCATGTGCAATAGGCATTTCCCTTCCATCTTCTAGAAAGCAGAATCACAGTCATAACTTCAATGGATCTCTAGGATAATGCAGGCTCCACTTCACAAAGAAGAAAAAAGGAAGTGGCATGTCATTTTTGTAGACAGTTGGCAAAGTAAGAAGTGCAGATTTCCAACTACTTCTACACCAACATTTTGGGTTATTTGGTGTGCAATGTGAAAAACATCCATTTAAAAGGGATTCAACATGGAAAAACCATTCCTCTATCTGCCAAGGTTTATGCACTTTTTATCATAATCGCTTATCCAACTTGGTGTTGCACCAGTGCTACTTTTGTTGTTCTTTGAGGTAATTCTAATTTTATTTATTTATTAAATTTAATTGCCACCCTCTCATATTGAAATGACTCTAGGTAGCTAATCTTGATCATAATCTACTCACTTCCTATCTTTTTCCCCTTCAACCTGCTAAATACATGCTGAGGGTTTTCTTTTGCTCATTGTTCATATTAGGTCAAACATTACATAACAAACATCAGAACTCTTTCTGATCGTAAAAAGTATTAGTCCGCTTTATAAAATTCTGCTAAATCACATGTGGAATACTAATCCAGTTTTGGTCACCATATAAAAAAGATATTGAGACTTTGGAAAAAGTGCAGAGAAGAGCAATACAGATGATTAGGGATCTGGATACTAAAACATATTATTATTATTATTATTATTATTATTAATTACATTTATATACCGCCCTTCTCCCTAGGGACTCAGGGCGGTGAACAGCTCATCTAAAAACCCCACAGAAAATACAAAAGTTAAAAAGTAATTAAATTTAAAATCAGCTGCGTAATAAGACTAAACCCCCCCTCCCACCCTTAAAACCCAATTTAAATTTAAAAATGGAGATCAAATTTAAAATCATCATCTCAGCCCAGGCCGGCCTGCTCAAAGAGCCAGGTCTTTAATGCGCGCCTGAAGGCCCTCAGGTCCGTGCCGGTACGAAGTTCCGGTGGCAGAACATTCCAGAGGGCGGGGGCACCCACAGAGAAGGCCCTACCCCTTGGCGCCGCCAGACGACACATAGCGGCCGACGGCACCCGGAGCAGACCCTCCCTGTGGGAACGCACCGGCCTGTTGGAGAGCGTTGGCAGAATGCGGTCCTGAAGGTAACCTGGTCCCATGCCATGGGTCGCCCTAAAGGTCAAAACTAGAACCTTAAAGCGAACCCGGAGAGCCACCGGCAACCAATGCAACTCGCGCAGGAGAGGCGTCACATGGGCGCTACGTGACGCCCCCATAATCACCCGCGCGGCTGCATTTTGAACCAACTGGAGTCTCCGGATGCTCCCCGCAGGGAGCCCCATGTAGAGGGTATTACAATAGTCCAGGCGAGAGGTGACAAGGGCCTGAGTGACCGTGCGCAAGGCGTCCCGATCCAGGAAGGGCCGCAACCGGTAGATCCGACGGATCTGATGAAACGCCCCCCTGGAGACGGCCGCAATATGATGTTCAAGCGACAGCCGTACATCCAGGAGGACTCCCAGGTTGCGAGCCCTCTCTGTGGGGGGCAAAACTTCCCCCCCAATAGCCAGCGAAGGTGTCAGCTGGCTATATCGGGGCGCCGGAAACCACAGCCACTCGGTCTTGGATGGGTTGAGCCGAAGCCTGTTCCCGCCCATCCAGTCCCGCACGGCCTCCAGGCACCTAGACATAGCCCCCACAGCATCATTGGGGTGGTCCGGAGTGGAGATGTACAACTGGGTGTCATCTGCATACAGATGACACCTCACTCCAAGACCACGGATGATCTCACCCAGCGGCTTCATGTAAATGTTGAACAGGAGGGGAGAAAGGACCGACCCCTGAGGCACCCCACAAACCAGGGGCCTAGAGGTGGACCTCTCCCCTCCCGCCAACACCAACTGCGAACGGTCGGAGAGGAAGGAGGAGAACCATCGAAGGACGGTTCCCCCAATTCCCAACCCCTCCAACCGTCGCAATAGGATACTATGGTCGATAGTATCGAAAGCCGCCGAGAGATCTAATAGGACCAGGACAGAGGAGAACCCTCTGTCACGAGCCCTCCAGAGATCATCAACCAACGCGACCAATGCCGTCTCAGTGCTATGCCCAGGCCTGAAGCCCGATTGGAACGGATCGAGGTAAGTTGTTTCCTCCAGGTACTGAGGAAGCTGACGTGCCACCACACTCTCAACAACCTTCGCCACGAAGGGCAGGTTGGAGACTGGACGGAAGTTATTTAAAACAGCTGGATCCAGGGAAGGCTTCTTGAGGAGGGGCCGCACCACCGCCGTCTTCAGGGCGGTAGGAAGCGACCCCTCTCTCAGAGAAGCGTTGATAATCCCCTGGAGCCAGCCTCGTGTCGTCTCCCTGGCGGCCGAAACCAGCCAGGAAGGGCACGGGTCCAATAAACAGGTGGTGGCATTCAGACTCCCCAGCAACCTGTCCACACCCTCGGCGGTCACAGGATCGAACTCTCCCCAGATAACATTCACAAGACCTGCCCCGGACACCTCCCCCTCCCCCATACGAAGAACAGTTGCAGGAATTGGCTATGAATAGTCTAGAGAAAAGAATAAGGGGTGATACAATAGCAGTGTTCCAATATTTGAGGGACTGTCACAAAGAAGTGGAGATCAACCTGTTTTCCAAAGCACCAGAAGGCAAGGCAAGAAACAATGGATGGAAACTAATCAAGGAGAAAAGCAAACTAAGTAGAAATTGCCTAACAGTGAGAAAAATTAACCAATGGAACAGCTTGCCTTCAGAAGTTATGGGTGCTTTATCACTGGAGGCATTTAAAAAGAGATTGGACAACCATTTGTCTGAAATAATATGGAGTTTCCTGCTTGAGCAGGGGCTTGTTAGAAGACCTCCAAGGTTCCTTCCAACTCTATTATTCTGTATTCCTGTAAGTGTGCCTTTAGAGCATCTGAAAAATATTGCTACTTGCCAAAATTGGGGTGAGTTTTTGTTTGTGTGTTTTAAGACATGAAAATGTGCAACTTAGCTTAGGTGCTTTGGATAAGCATTGTATTATATCTTGAATCAATAAGGGGCAGATTCACTTAATATTTCAAAGGTATATCGTTTATTACATTTTTGCCAAGCAAGTTATTATATTTGTACTTCTGAGTATTGATTTTGTGCACAATAATCTACATTACTTCAGGATTTTTCCATGTGTTTTGCATTTTGAAAAATATTCACAAAATAGGCTATTTATTCAGTTTCTATCTTGCTTTATTTATTTATTTATTTATTTATTTATTTATTTATTTGTTTGTTCGTTCATTATTTATTTTTTTATTTAGGAAAGTTATATGGATGTCCAACTCACTTTCAATTATTTTACTTTATATCTAGCGTGTACATGAGTAGTTGGGGAAAAAACACCCACAGAAATGTATATATCAGCAAAATACAAAGACATATTAGACTATCAAAAATAAGAAGAAATATTTGCAAAAATAGCTGTTAATAAACACAGTAGGAGAAATGTGCATGCTGGGTTTTTTTCCCTGCAGATTCTTCCCCAGTAGCACCAATTGATCTGGAAGCCGATTCCAATGAAGTTAGATCTGGGAAAACTAAAACACAATAATACCAAAATGGTCAGATTTAGCCATCCACAGACATTACTGATATGACAGCTCCTGCTGGGATTTTAGTGGACTGGCACAAGACACAGAATAAAATCCCTTTTTGCTGCTGTTGTGATTCAGTCTTCAGTGTTTGGGTGAAGACAACATAAAAGCTGCACTGCACACCATGGAAAATGCCTAAAGAGCTAGTTATAAATTACTGCCATTAATACTAATAGTACTTTTGATGATAACAATTATGTGGTAAAGTACTCTGAATATATCTTAAATGTTTAATTGTTATTAGTAAATGTCTGTTTGCAATTCTGCCTATGGGCAGAAATAAAGTTAAAACATCTCCAACCCAAATTAAAGGATGGGACTAGAATGAAATGGTGAAAATAGCAAGCAAGTAGAATCCATTCATTAGACATTAAAAGGGATGTCCTAATAGTAAAAACTGCTCAACAGGTGGGGGAGGGGGCTTTAAATTGAATTTAAATTTAAATTAGATAGATACCAATAATTGTTTTGTATCTTTTGGATTCCTCTCCTCTCCTTTTGCTCCTCCATCAAGTTTGGTTTCTTCTACTTTTGGAGACTTATCTTGTGGGGTAACTGGACAGATAGCAATAGGGACTCTGTAGTTTCGCTTTATTTTCACTTGGTTTGAAAAAAAGTAGCAAAATGCTAAAAGAAATCAAAGCGAGAAGTTCAGATTTGCTCTTTTTTAAAAAAAAGTGCTTCTTTTTTCACAATTACTATGCAAATTATTTCATTTTCATTTTAACATGGCTCACAGTTATGACAGGTCTAGGCACTGCATGTTGGCTTAAAATGTTGCAGCAAAGGGCTTGCTTAATTATTAATGTTCAAATATGTGTTATGTTTAGATATAGATGTGAGTTGAATGAAGGCAGGAAATTAATTCTTACACTGGAAAGATTATTTCAGGTGGGAATAAGCAAATATTCAATTCCTAGTGATTTGTGGTCAGAAATGAAGTA